>OX465276.1:23912625-25153250 GCA_949987645.1 Tachina grossa | reverse complement strand
AAATTCGTCGTGTGAAGCACAATAACAACGAATTTACTCAAAGAATTCAGCTCTTATAATTGATAAATTTTGGTTGCTGTCAGTGTGACCATATTAGCTAATTTTGGGCTAAATTTAGCTCATTTCTTCTGGATTTAGCTTTAAAATGTTTATTTAGCTCTTAGCTTATTTTTTACCTTTTTCAAAAACTTATTTCACTTTTTTTTAGCATTTTTTAATCTAAATTTCGTATTCTCTTAAAATGTATTAAAGACATACGTGGTTTAGCTTAATTTTATTTTAAAATCTGGTCACACTGTTTATTGTGTATGTAAAGAGAGTGAGAGAAAATTCGTCGTTCGTCCCAGTTGTGTTCCTAGCATAATTTGAAGAATGCTCATAAAAATAATATGTGTTTATGAATCTAGCGTGCATTTCATACAAAAGTCATACAATCCGGAAGCAGCTTGGTAAGCGAGAACACGCTCTCTCTCTCTCTCTCTTTTCCTTACAAACCTGCTTCCAGTCTGCGGTAATTTTTTTTTAAAAAATGTGATTTTTTTGAACAGTGTTGTTGAAAAGTTATTGCACTTACGTTCTTATTTGAAGTTAAAATATATTCTTTCCTATATATATTGATATGTTATATTCAAGTTTATGAACTTGTGGTTATAAAACTATGTATACGCCTGCGGAGCAATCCAACGCGTGTTGCCGGAATTCAATGAAAATTATTTCCACTCAACAGTTCGAAAAGATTATAAAAATATTTGGTGTAAATTAAAGGAGTAAAATAGTTTTTAAATGCAAAGAAAACTATTGATTAAATTTTTTGTGTATAATGTTGAGGCGAAATTACACAAAAATTTTATTGTCCAAAAATGGTCAAAAAAATTTTTTTCGTCACATTACATAGAAATCGGCAACGCTGATTATGTTCCAAGGGCTCACGTCTGGAGTTTTAGGGCAAATTTGAATATAAATTTTAAGTAAAGAATAATGAAGGCAAAATTTTTAATTCACCTTTTTCACTTCCGCTAAAAAACAAAAAATGTTATATATTTTTAACAAGCAAATTTTTTAAATGTTCCATTAATAAACCTCAACTAAACTCCAAAAATCTTTAAATAAAATAATAAAAAAAATGTTCCTTCCTCATCAACATCATTAGCAGTTGCGACCTCTCGTCATCTGTGGCAATGGAAATAGCAGCAATATCAACCAGCAGCCAGCATAGTAAAGACAATTGTTGCAAGCAGCCAGTAAAACAGAAGCTGCTACAATAACAATTTACTAAAACAAACTGTATTACAAGGAATAATGATTCTTTTATTTTCTAATTTAATTTTTTTAAGTCTGCTATTGTACATAAAAGGAAACACAAAAGACTAAAAGCCGTATTGAAATTGTACGAAAAATGTTCCTTTAACTAAACTACGTTTCCTTTAGTTCCAACAGCCAAGAAGCACTAAGAAGACCAAAAAATTACAGAAAATAAAAAAAATAAAAAACCACAGTAGCACAGCTGCGCATAATTCGCTGATTTTGTACATTTTTGGGTGAAATGAATGGAATATAATTCTACATACTTCTTTGCGAGAGAGAGCAGTTGTCTGTCTGCACCAGGAATTGGTTTAAAACCAATAATACGAGTAGTTTTTCATAGTTAAAAATAAGAAGAAATTTAAATAAAAAGAAACAACTTGTATATTTACTACAGTATTTTTATTTTTTGGTGGAAAATAAGGAAGATATGCTTATGACTCGAAAGTTTCAATTCAAAAAATATAAAAAATAAAATTTCACAAATATAGAAAAAAAAGAAGTTCTTTTCTCTCTTAAACTATAAACAGGGTGAAACTAACATTTGAAATTTTTTTTTTTTTATATTATTGCACAGCTTAAGTTCAATAAAAATTTCTAATACAATGTAGTGTATGAAAAGTAATATAATGGAACCAACTTGGAAATAAAAAAAAATATTTTGGTTTTATGTTTAGATTCTAAACTTTAGAATCATCGAGTGGCTAAATGAAATGTCTTAACAGACCCAGGGATATAAGTTATAAAGGCTGATAATAATTTAGAATGTAAGAATCCAATTTTTTGGGGAAGATAAATTTTAAAATTTATAACCCTAGACACAAACCGTCGTGTTTAACATAACACTGTTCACAAAAAAAAAAAAAAACATAAGACCTCTGTTAAATAATACAAATTTGTTTTGTTTTTCTCGCAAAATAGACTTGATACCATATTTTTTTTTTAAGTAAGGTGAAGCAGAAAATTTAAACCGAGTTCTTTCTTTATACTTCCTTTACTTAGATATAACATTTAATACCTCCAATGGCACGGAAAGACCATAGCTTAAATTGCAGTCATAATATGGATTTTGGTAATTTCGAGAAAAAAAAGAATATTGGAATATATATATATATATATATATATATATATATATATATATATATATATATATGTATATATATATATATATATATAGTCATAACATACTTTTTTTAGAAATCACAACACAATTTAAAAAAAAATATATTCAAGTTGAAAAGGGATTTTGGTAATTTTTTTAAATCGTAAGAAATGGGGGAAAAATAATATTGAAGGAGACTCCTGTACGGCTTTAGTTTAATGTCTAGCAGCCGAAAGTCATAATAATGGCGGTTTTCGATGTGTGCTGCAAATGTTCTTGCGTTAGTGCAAATGCAAAAAATCGTAGCTTTTCTTTCGATTGTGTGTGTATTTTGTTGTTGAATTTTAAAGAAAACCTCCGATATTTTGCATTTGCACTAACGCAAAATCATTTGCATCAAACATCGAATACCGCCAGTCTGTTTTTGTAGAAATTGCAAAAAAAAATAAATAAAAAACAATTCAATTTGAAAAACGGCTTATCTTATTTGATTTTTCGGTAGGAGGTGGGGAGAAAAAAATATTGGAGGAATATTGTTTCCTGGACCCCTCAAGACTAATGTTTTTTTTAACATTGTTATAGGGAGTCGGCTCAAAGAGCCTTAAGGCATTTGAATTTTTAGATAAATAATTATAAATACTTTTCTGGAACAGTTTAATCCTAAAACTCTCTCTGCATGAGGATTTTTTTATCACTTTTGAAAAAGAACTCAAAAATTCCCTTTAGCGGGAATTTGATAGTTTAAAACAGCTACGTCCAAGCCATATGCACAATGTGCAAACTTTTACAAACGAGCTTTTGTGCGTTCACACCGACCAATCAGATCTTGGCGACAACAATGCTTGCTCTTACTTTTAAAAGAAACATGAACAAATTGTAAGAGCTTTTTAAAGCTGTTTACCTCAAACAGCGATGCCAACTTGGTGCTTTTGGCACTATTTTTAGTGCTTTTTGAAGAGTCAAAACGCCAAGAAAAAGCACTAACTAGTGCTTTTATAAAATTTGTATAGTATTTCTTAAAATTACTTTAATAAAATCTTGGTTTATTTATTTTTTTAGCGTAAATAATACCTTTTTCGTCTGATATATTCGTCGCTGTTTTAACTAACTGACCTAACTAACATTTTAAAAATTTAACAGGAGAGCAGCTTTTATGGTTGTCTTATACATTCACTATTATGGCTGCGTCAGAAATATTTTTACTTATATAGGCACAAAAGTAATGCTTACAATCATGAAAATTGTAAACAATGTGTATTATGACTTATAAAGTCCAGTAGAGGACTTAAATCATTTTTCAAAAAAAAATGTCAGTTAGGTCGGTTAGTTAAAACAGCGACGATATGTCATGAAACAGACAATAGCTTCGAAAATATTAAACATTATTAAACTTCATTCGTTTGGATCTTCATTCCTTTTTCACGTTAGTGCTTTTTACGCTTTTTAGATCTCGAAATTGCCCTTTTTAACCTTTTTTTTATTTATAATGTGCTTTTAGAGCCAAAAAAGTTGACATCACTGACCTCAAATGGAAATATCAGATTAAACGTGCTTGGACGAAAATTAACCAGACAAAAATTTGCCAAGGAATTCTGCTAATAAGTTTCCGCATAGACAAATTGTCTTACGAGTTAATTTCTTGCTTTTTTAAGGCTCAATTAGCCCACTGTAATGTAATGTAACTGCAACAGTAGGAAACAGCTGATCGATTTTTTTATATGAAAAGTAGGTTACGTTGCATTACATCTCTATAACCATTTTCATTACTTTTCACATAACAATATCGATCAGCTGCTTCTTACTGTTGCAGATACATTACATTACAGTCGGCTAATTGAGGCTTTACTCCTGCATTTTGGATAGAAGACGTGTTAGGCAGTTTTATATAAAATACAACGATAATTGTGAAATACAATTTCTTAATGCTTATGAAAAAAAAAATTAGTTGGTAACATTTAGATAAAATTTTTTTGAAAAAAAAAACGTTAATATTGGTTGGTTCGTTAGTGCGGCTTTAAGTTGTGTGTGCGTGTGTGTGTGTGTGTGTGTGTGTGTGTGTGTGTGTGTGTTTATATTGTTTTTAGCTGGGCTATCAAGTAGTAGAAACGGCTGCAGCAGATTTTTCGAATGCAATTGCTAGTTAAGCTTTAGTAAATCTAAACTAACAACTATTCCATATTGCAATTTGTACAAATTACCATTTTTGGCAATTGCAACCAAAACTAATCGAATTACAATATGCTAAGTGCCAAGAAGGTCAGTTAAAACCATTCAAATGGAAATTGGGAATAAAAACGAAATGGAAAAGCAAAAATATCGAAATGAAAAATATATACATAAAAAAGTACATAGTTTTGAAATCGTAAAACTTCTTTTTTTTCTAAAAGATTTAAATGATTTCTTTCTTTTTAAGCCACCATATGGGTTTCATTAAAAGCAGAAAAAAAAGAAGTAGCGAAACTTTAAACGCAAAGAAATTCCTTAAGGGAAACAAGGAATTTATATTTTAATTACATACATACTTTCAAACTAGAAAACAAAGTAAGTTTCAAGCTAAATAAAATAAATAACTAAACTATGGAAAGAAAAGTTGACAAGTTTAGGGAGTGATTTTACAAAAAAAAAAAAAAAAAAAAAAAAAAAAAAAAACTGAAAAGACATTGTTGAATTACGGAAAATAAACAAACACACACTCACATTCACTCACATAATATGTTGCTTAAAGATCTGTTGTTTTCAACATCTTTTGAGAGATACAAAATCTGCTGGAAAACACACAAAGAATATTTTCTAGACATTTTCGCACATTTTGCAAAGATTTCACAAAGAGAAAAGATAGTATACTTATGTGTTTTTAAAGGAGAAGCTGCATTAAGCATGCAACAAAAGCAGGCAGGCATTAAAACAAAGAACTCACTCGTCAAGTTTGCCAACATAAATATTTTTATGTTGTAAATTTTCATGACAAATATTCACTTCACTTTGAGAACCCTAAAATATGCCAATAACAACATTGTAACCGTTGGCCAAACATCAACTCGAACATACCAAACTATTTTCTGTGCAAATGCACGATGGGTTAAAGTATGCGTTAATTAAATTAAAACTGAATTTCTACACTGAGAGAATAGATGTGAAATGTGATTGCACACAGGCTTTTGGTGTGAAACACACGTTTTTGGATTTCATTTGATTTTTCAACGTAGTTTCTTTTTTGAGCTCTATACTCCATACAACTGTTCTCGAATTTTTTTTATTCCCTCCAAAAAAAAATAAGATTTGTGGAGGTCATGAAAATAGATATTTGTTTGTGAGTTGATTGGATGATAATCAGTGGAGACAAATCTCTCTCCGCAGCGCCACTTCTACAGATTTGTGAACAAGAAGGAGTCAGTCAGGACTAAGTCAAAGGGCAAATAGGCCGGTTGAGGGAACAGTATGTCGCCCAATTCCTTGATTTTTTCCATGGAAACTTGCATTGCCGTTTTGATATTACAAATCTTTCGATACTCATAGTAAATTTTTGTACCCATGGCAAAATGAGCTTTTGATTTAAAATAAAATTGGGTAAGTTTTTTTATGGGTGTTATTGATTCACAAGAAAATTTAAGCATTTTTACATATTTATTTCTCAAATGAAATAAATTAAAAATACATTTTTTTAACTACAGGTAAAAAGAAAAACAGAAACCTAGCGAGCATTGACCCGCACCTGTTTTAAAAATTTAAGGTCCACAGGTCCTTTAGTTCAAAAAACAGCTTAAAATCTATAAAAACTATATCGAATTCATAAGAGACATTAACGAAAATCTAGTAATATTGAAATTTCTTATTTCAATATGGAAAAATTTTAATCAAATTAAATATTACTAAGTATTAAGCTGGATTCACCCATTTTTTCCGATCAAAATTCTTGTCCAGACAAAAATTTTTTTACTGAGAGTTTTCTGAAGCACGATTCATCAATTTCGAACATTTTGTCTGGAAAATCAAAGTTACCATATGAAATACGTGTGTAAGCGATGCATATTAATTTTACAAGTGGCAGCACATCGCTGTGTCTTTTTAACTGTTTATTGCCATCATTTCGTTTAACTTCATATGTATATGTTTTATTTTTCTTTTTTCTTTATTTCTGTTCTACTAAATATAAGTATACTCTGTGCTTTTATTATTCATATAACATGATGTGGCAGCTCAGTTCAGGTTTGGCTGAAAAATTAAAATACTTGGCAACTCAGTTCGATTTTGTCCGGACAAAATATAAAATTAAACCAATTCAAACCAGCGATGCCAACTTGGTGCTTTTGGCACTATTTTTAGTGCTTTTTGAAGACTCAAAACGCCAAATTTTTAGCTTTAGTGCCAAACTAAGAAAAAGCACTAAGTAGTGCTTTTAAGAAATTTGCGTATTTCTTAAAATTACTTTAATAAAAACTTGGTGTATTTATTTCTTTAGTGTAAAGCAGTGTCCCGCAAAATAAAATATGTTTGTATTGGTGAGAAAAATGAGAGTAAAATAAACTTGCACTTGAAGAAAAGTTTTGTAATGTAAAATACATGATGTGGTTATTAGTTGTATGAATTTTTTTTTGTAAATAAGCAATTTAAAAACTTAAATAAAAAGTAAAAATTTAATAACCATTCAACAATTTAGTGTATAAATTCAAAATTATATTTATTCACAGCTCTGTTGATACTATTAAAATGCCCTTTTAAACCATTTTCCCTATTATTTTTTAATGTTTCATAACATAAAATGCATTGCACATTGCGAAAAGCATTTTTCATCACGAAATATTTCTTAGCTTCCATAATTATATTATCAATTTTTTGTCTGTAGAAATTTATTAAATTTTAACATTAATTTCGTTCCGTGTGCTCAAAAAAACTAAACCAAAAACCAAGAAAAAATTAATACATGCGTGCACAACTTAATTCGTCGCTTGCTCAGTGACGACTAAATGAAAAAGCATAAGCATGTATGTGATTTTCATCTGCACAATTGTGCTATGGCTTGGGGGTTACTGGTGTAAAGCATACCTTTTTTGTCTGATATATTTCATTAAAAATGTTGATAGTATTGCCGAAATAGAGAATAGCTTAGAAAACATTATTAAACTTCACTCGTTTTTCACGTTAGTGCTTTTTACGCTTTTTAGATTTCAAAGTTACGCTTTTTAGTGCTTGTTTAAAATTTTAATGTGCTTTTAGAGCCAAAAAAGTTGGCATCACTGATTCAAACTGAGAGTTGTTCGCAAAAATATTTTCTCTCTCTCAAGAAGAGAGAAGTCAAACTACATATAAAAAAATTTTGTCCGGACAAAAATTGTGTTCGGAAACAATGGATGAATCCAGCTTTACTTTATTAATTTTGTTTACTTTTAAGTATTTCAGCATATATAATGTATACATTTTCTATTAACTATATTGAAAATTATTGAATTAATTTGACGCGTTCTTATTTTTAAGTTGCAGCTTTTCCCTGAGTGTAGAATATTAATCATTATTTTCAATTCCTTTTAAATGCTGAAGTTTGAGATTGAAATTTGTAATATCAAATTTAAATATTTGATTTGAACTAAGTTTTTCAATTTAGTAATAAATGCTAATCTCAAACTAACAGCAAGTAATAAAGCAATAAATTAAATGTACTTAAATCCTCTTTAAATTCGTAGAAGATTTGCGCAATTTTTAAAACAATTATAGGATTTAATTAAAAAAACTGAGTTCAGATCAAATATTAATTCGATTTTTAGGTTTTTTTTCTTTTAAAAATTTTGTAAAATTAACACTTCTTTGATAACACTTTTCTTTAAATACAACTGAAAAACCAATTGAAAATAACCACATTGTGGGGGGTTAAGTTTTACCCCTCCATTAGCAACTCAGGGTCAGTTGTTTTTATGTTCCTAATAAAACACTTTTTAGAAATTAAGAATAGGGGACACCCTAATGATTGCAGATGAAGGCTAGGTTCGTTCCGAACAAATGTTGGCGCAGCACAAATAATATTGGGAGTCGGTCATATATTTGATTTCTCTAGGGTCACTCCGTGGCTAGTTAGGGCGATGGGGGTAATTATATAAAAGTTAATATTTTGCATGAGAGCCCCTTGATATATTCATACAAATGTAGGGGACGAAACATTATTGGGGGATCGACCTTCACTTTTACCCCTCCAGGAGCAACTCAGGACAGTTGTGAGGGTTTTTGTGGATGTTGCCTCGTTTTTCCCTAGTTTTGAAGCCGATGAGAATCCATTTACCTCCATCCCACCTCCATAATTTAATACAAAATAAGGGGTCCTAGCGTATCGAAATCAAAAAGTCGTGCACTATTCCACTCCTAGTGTACATGTGAAAATATATTTGAAATTGAATTAAAAATATCAATTAAAAATCAAGGATAAATTAATAATTGCATATGCAATAAAATAATAGTAATTCTCGTATTCCATTTCATTGAAAACTTCATGTCATAAAACAGATGTTAATAATTATTGGCTGAAATAGTTAGCGCATTTACGACAAAGCGAATGCTGGTTATCATGTACCCCGGTTCAATCCCTGGCTAGACTCAGTCATGTAAACATCATAGATTTTTTCTGATGCGCATTAGTATGTAACCTCTAAAATCTAATAAAATGCACCCATCATCTGTCTTCTCATCACTTTCCCATACCTAAAGAGGGCAACACACACAAAAAAAGCGTGGTGGCACAAAAAATGTAGCATTTCCCCAAACAGTTTTAAATAACTTTTCATGCCTTCTTAAATAAAATCATCTTTATTTATATTCCATCCAATAAAAAAAATTAAAGTACTGAACTAAAAAGCCGGACTAAGTAACTATATTATTATTTTGGCTAATATTAATCAAAACCATTTAAAAAATCTTAATAAAAAAAAATTAATTAAATTTTGTTAAAAAATAAACTTAAAAAATAATGCAAAATGAAATTGGTGCGCATTGAGAACGTAATTGAAATTAAAGAAAAAATAAAATTTAATGCCTATGAAGATTATATTATATTATACTTATATAAAATACTTTTTTTTTAAATAAAATTTCTAGTATATTAAAAACTGAATGTCAAATAAATGTACTCAGATATTTCTTAAATAAAACTTAATTTAAATTTCTTCTTAGACCAAACGACCCATAGTGCCTTGTTATTCGTAGTGAATAAATCAATAAATTTTTTTCTTCAGCTACTGCATCTTATACTTTGTTGTCGATGCATAAAAGAAACTAAAACGCCCTTAAGTACATGAGACAAAACTAAAATCTTATTGCAAATACGCATAATATCAGCGTTTATGTTAAATAATATACGAGGGTGTGTTTGGATAAGGCATGTTTAAATTTTTCGAGTGTTTTATATTTATACAAACATATTTTAAATATAAAACTCAAGTGTGATTTTTTTTAATGCCGTAAATATATATTGAGCAATATTTGAGACGCATCTTCAGAAAATTATCAAAAATTTTTGTTTGAAAAAAAAAATAAACAGGAGAAGGGCGTTGATTGACCGTTATTGTGGTAAAAATTAAAAGATAATTGGATTCAAACGGTAGTCGAGTTGTCAAAATGTTTAACAAATGTTTTAATTATTTCTTTAAAAAACGATAACCAATTACTTAACTTGTAATTATATACAGTGGAACTTGGTTACAACGAATTTCGAAGAAACTACAAATTTTGTTCGTTAAACGCGTAACCCGCAATATAAACGGAGTAAATCTTCTAAAAGTGAGTGTCTATTTGTCTGTATGCTTCAAACCGTAATTTTCACGTTTGCATTTTTCTATTTTTCACACCCCTAAGTGGGTTGTGCCACGCCCATACAACGAATTATCTTATATATTGAATGCTATAGGAGTAGGACTATTCGAATTTTGTTTGAACTCTTTTAAGAGCCAGGTGCGAAGTAATTGAATTATTGGTACAATAGGACCCACACGCAATGTAATTAATAATAATCTCATATCTTTAAAGTTATAACAGCAGGAGTTTTTAAATTTGGTTTGAGTTAATTTGAAAACAATAATGCCCTAATTCTGTTCGACTATTGTGTCGTTTTGTCTATGGACGAAAACAAAATCCGCAGTTGTGATTCCTCAAAACAATTATTATTTATTGTCTATGCTAGAAGGTTCGTGTATTTGCTTTATGATTTTGTTCCAAACTTTATATCCAACACAAAATTATTTTTATATTTTTCAAACTATTGTATAATATCGAGCCAGAACCGCTAAAATAGCTTAAGCGACACATTTTTTGGACAACGTTTTTTTTTGACGAAAATCGACTATTTGCGATCGCAAATGACCGTTTTTGGTCAATAATTTAAGTTTGCAAATTATGTCGCTTAAGATATTTTTGCGGTTATGGCACGATATGTTAATTTAATTTTTATGTTTTAAAAACATTTTATTTTTCGTTATCAAAGACAACAACAATTTTTGAGAAAAATAATTTACAGAATTTAAACACAAGAACTCAAAAGTATTGTCAAACAAAAATTACTGAATTAGGGCATAAATATCAGTATAAATTATAACAAATTTAAAACAATAAATGTTTGCTGTTTTTTTATTTTTATATTCAGTCATCGTTCACAGCACTCTCTACCTCTATCACTCATACACCACATCTTCACACAGTTGCAATGAGTTAGTTATTATTTTGTATCCTAGAAATTTCTTAGAAATAATTTATTATAATATGATGCAAAACAACGTTTGCTGGGTCAGCTAGTATCTAAGGCTGAGTTTACATCTGGCATTTCTTGTGTGTCATTTGCCCAAAAAAGCGGAACTAACTAATTACTAATGAGAAACTGTTTAATACAGACATATATTTATTGATTTAAATAGTTTCCAATCATAGTTAATTTTAATTATTATTCGAACTCCATTTGTTTCTATATTCATGATTTTAACAGGCTAAAGTTCGTATCGCTTTTTAAGCCAAATTACATGTGATAATTATTAATGAACAAATAACACCAAAGTCTGTTGTAAATATTCTGACTAACAACACATAATTGAACGGAACAGCCAGCCGTTTTCGAAGGCCACTAAACCTTCATCATCAGCGTTCTTTTGTGTTTGGTCCACTGTGTGTGGTGTCAGTTGATGTACATTTCTGCTTTATATACTTAGCATTATTGCAAAGGGAATATGTGAATTGTTTTGATTCATCGTATTTCAATTTGCTGAAAGCTCTTTTGTATTGTAAGCTCAATTTTACCATCTCTATATTTACAACAGTCTTACCATTGTCGTTTTGTTCTTTTACTAATTATACACATGTTATTTAATTTGCTTATTTTTTGTTCTACTTAAGACAAACTTTTTTGGTTTGTTACTATTAAGTATATTTTTATTTAATTTTTTTAATTTTTTTTATTATTCGAATTTTAATTATTATTCGAACTCCATTTGTTTCTATATTTATGATTTTAACAGGCTAAAGTTCGTATCGCTTTTTATGTTGGATTCTATAAAATTGTCTATTAGTTATGTATGAAACTGTTTAACTTAATAAATACGTGTCTGAATCAAACTGTTTTTCATTAGTAATTAGTGGTTACGTTTTTTTACGCTTGTGTGGCACATGGCACACAGATGGAAACCCGGCTTAAGAATATATGTAAAAGAATATGGAATTTCGATTGCTTTCGAAAACACCTTTCAAAATGATATTTTTGATGAACATGATCTTGGTTTTTTTTTTACTATAATTTGAGAACTACTCTCGCGTTTTTATAAATATTTTTTGCAATGCTAAATAAAATATGTATGTAGAGTAGACATAGGCAACTATTATAAATATATATACATACAATTGTATGTATGAATGTAAATATGTCTTCTTATGTATTTATGCGTGTATATCAAGCGAACAGGAAGGAAAGGCATGTAAAATGTTTTTCAAGTATGCATTCAAACTATTTGCAAGAGAATGTCGTGTGCTGCTGCTACCAGGGTTACCGTTCATCCGACTAAAGTCGCAATTTTACCCTATTTTAGCGGTGTGCGACTTTTTGTGAGACTTTTTTTGATCACCGACTTTTGCGACTTTTTTCATTTTGTTGGGACTTTTTACAGCTTTTTAAAGATTATCACACAAAACATTTAAATTGCAATTAATTAAAAATTTCCTTATTATTTTTATAAAAAAACCTTCAAAATTTAAAAGCAATTCACAGATTATTGTTCATTTGGAAGCACTTATTAATTGCAACCTTGCCACGTATACAATGGAATGGACAATGAAATGGAATTTGAAAAAAGTAATATTTATGTTAAAAAAATATTGTTGGAGTACACATACATTCACCTAAAATATAAGTATGGCGCCAAGATCAAACGGATAGAATTAAAGTAAAAAGTACACGGGGCTTTATTTGAAAATGTTTGTCAAAACTATCTTAAGTTTAACTTTTTTAGCTTGTTTTTTTAATGAACCCTACTCCTCTGACCTCGGCAGCATCCGACAGCCAAATTTATTAAACTGAAGTAAATTTGTTCAGTATACATACATGACAACATGTATAGAAGCACATATATTATAAAATATTCATTGTTTCAAGTTATTTTTTTTTTGTTGTGTTATGCTTTTTATTAATAATAAAAAGCTTTAAAGAAGATGTGCAACTTTTATTATCTCAAACGACTTTTTTGTGCGACTTTATTTTTATAAAACGACCTTTTGTGCGACTTTTCAAAAATTCCTAACGGTAACCCTGGCTGCTACTGCTGTGGCTGGTGTGACTGCGTCTTTCAGTTTGCAATCCAGCAATAATGTGCAACACTGGCTCAATCGCATAAAATCAGTCTTCTTTTTTTCCAATACATTTTGATTTTTATTTTTTCTTTTTAAAATGTTTTTCTCATTCTGTTTATTTATTTATTTCAATTTCAAAAAAGGGAAAAATCTTTTTTCCTAGCCTGTTGCATTTGAGAGAGACAGACCCTCGAGTTGTATTGTTTTGTTGTTGCGAGCAAATGTGTAGTGCATAAGGTGCAGTATGTTTTCTAGCTCATTTTATTCTGTTTAAGTATTGTTTTTTTAATATTTAAGTTTTTACAGAACTTTGGAATATGCTGGTCTAAAAATTCCACTTAAAAAACTCAACGTTGACGACGACGACGACAATGTGTAGTTTAAATACAAGATCATAGTTATTTTTCTCGTAGTACGAGGACATAATAACGACTGGACTATTCGATTATGCTGCTGTTGGTCATAAATACACACTCACATACAACCCATCACGCACCATTTAGGTACAAAAAAAAAACTACAAAACACCACGATCACTGACTTGTGGCCTTTAAGGGAAAATGTTCAGTTAATTGCAGTCAACATTACTCGATATACTGTTGGAACAGTGGGTAGAGGTGAAGTTATATTTGCAGCTGCCATTGAACTCTACATTTAAATTTATTTCACTTGCTTTCAAAGCTCCAAAATAATCAGTAATTTTTCTCGATATATCTTAATATTAAATCAGAGTACGTGAATCTTGGGCTGCGTTTACATCTGGCATTTCTTGTGTGTCATTTGCCCAAACAAGCGTAACCAACTAATAACTATTGAAAAACTGTTTGATTCAGACATATATTTATTGATTTAAACAGTTTCCAATAATGTTGGATTCTATAAAATTGTCTATTAGTTATGTATGAAACTTTAAAGAAAATCTATTATTTGACATATTGTCATAAGTGTACATAAAATAATTGAAATTTATTTGCTGGTAGTTTAGCATGTCTATATACGTATTTCATTGGCGCTTGAACCAAATCATCAGTAGACTTTAACCACAAATTTTAAAAAGTCACAAACCTCTTACTTTATGCATAGACTTTCAAAAACTATATGAGAATTCATAAAATAATAATACTTTTGAAAATCACAAAAGAAAAAATAAGCTTAGTAGAAAAATAAAATGAGTTCACCTGGATATAAATTATTTGCTGGGTTTTGTATCAGTTTCAAAGCCTACTAAGCTTATTTTTTCTTTTGTGATTTTCAAAAGTATTATTATTTTATGAATTCTCATATGTATGAAACTATTTAACTTAATAAATACATGTCTGAATCTAAAAGTTTTTCATTAGTAATTAGTGGTTACGTTTTTTTACGTTTGTGTGGCACATGGCACACAGATGTAAACCCAGCTTTAGCAAACATGCATGCAGCATGGGATGCACTTTTGTGTTGCATTTTTTTTTATTTATTCACAGTTTCCTTATAATTTGCATTGCCTTGTATAAGTCCACTTTTGGGCAGTCAAATTTTTTGAGCCAGACATTTATTTTGGTAGCTTCGTAAATCAGACGACACCAAAGCTTTTGTTGAAATTATGGTAATAGTAAATCAAACGTAAAGTCCCTTTCTACAAGGATTTTAAGATAACACGTGTA
This sequence comes from Tachina grossa, assembly GCA_949987645.1. NCBI lineage: Eukaryota > Metazoa > Arthropoda > Insecta > Diptera > Tachinidae > Tachina > Tachina grossa. Next base: position 25,138,400 of record OX465276.1, on the reverse strand, counting down.
ATTTTTTCTAAAAAAAATATTTTTTAATTTAAACTGGAAACTTCTATATTGAACAAAGAAAAAACTCTGAACAGCTGTAGAATATAAAAAAAAATATGAAAAGTTTCGTAATATCCACTTAAAAAATAATTAATTATGGAACGGTAAGGAAACTTATAATTTAACTAACATTAAATGCTTGATTTACCATTAAACCATTAAAAATTTATTTTAATATATTTTTGATTGAATCAATAAAAAACTTAATTGAATTAATTAATTGAATCTATTAGATTTTTAATAAATTCAATTAAATTTTAATTGAATCATTTAATAAATATCAATCTAAATGTATTCTTTATAAATGTATTTTTTTAAAATCTTACTGAATAAGCAAAATAATATTTGAGAAGCATTAGTGAGTTATCAAATGTTAAAACCAATTAACTAAATTTTTTATTATTTTAATTAAATTTATTTAAAATTTAAATGGAATCAATTACATATGTAGTTGAATCAATAAAATTTTTAATAACATAATTAAATTTTTAATTACTTCAATTAATTTTTTTTTAACGGAAATCAATTAATTGATTCAATCAATAAACTTTTTACTTCGTGTATTAAAATTTTACTAGTTTCAATTAAATTTTGTTCAAATAAAATTAATAAAAAAATATTTTACTAAATAAGTAAAATACTAATTTCGGAGTATTAGTGCAGTTAACAAATGTTAAACATCAATTGTAACAATTCCCATAAAAAAAAACTTCTAAAACCTCAATTTTTGCAATTTATTTTTTTTTATATTACTGCTGCAAAAAAAAATCTAAATAACAACAAATAAATTCTTTAAATTCTTAATTAATATTTTTAATATCTATCTTTACAGTTCCAAACTTAATTGATTTTTTAATTGATACTACAAAAGTGATATAACACACCTATTCATTAATTTTTAACTATATTAACTAATGAATACTTTTTTCTGTACACATAAGAAGTTTTTTTTCTATTTTGTTTTTTTATTCGATTTCTATTGCTAATTGAAAAACATCAAAATTTTTGCTTTGTTTGTTCCACTGTCTAATTTTGAAAACAAAGCCCCAGTGGTCAATATATTTAATAAGTAAACCGTCGACCAAAAAACTTTTTAGCCGTATAATGTAATCACGTGCATACGGTCTTCTAATCAGTGTTGCCAGCAACAACAAAAATTAACACACTACCACAAGTTCGTGTAATTGCCATGTCATCTTTTTTTATGAAATTTTTTTTTCTAACAAATGTAATAATGTAATGTCGACCCATCCAATAAAGAGACCAATTATAAAGCAGAATATTTTTTATTCTCTCACTGCACTGGCTAACTATAAATATATTGGTATTGCAAATCAGCAAAACTGAAAAGATGATTCCAGGTGTGGAAAATTAAAACTTTTTTTCTGGTCTATAAAACAGGGTTGTCAGATTTTTTCCGATCTATTTCGCCAAATTGACTTAAAAAATCAGAAAAAGTCGTCAAAAATCAGTTTTATGTAGATTTTCGTAGAAAATATTTGATAATAAATTTGTTTTTATAAAGGGTCCGCCAGATAACTTTTTTTTTTTTGAAAATGCTATAAAAAAAACTACTGAAGCTTCGGCTGTGTGGCACGTAGCGCCGTCCTGTTGAAACCAAATGTTGCCAATATCCTCCTTCAATTTTTGTGAACAAAAATTCGTTCAACATGGCCCGATAACGATCGCCATTGACTGTAACGGCCACTCCTTGCTCATTTTCGAAATTATGCCCCTGGACCAAAAGCCGCACCAAACAGTGACTCGTTTTGGGTGCGTCGGCTTTTCAATGTATGCGTGCGGGTTTTCTGTGCCCCAAATGCGACAATTTTGCTTGTTTACATACCCGCCAAGATCAAAATGAGCTTCATCTGAAAAGATGATTTTTTTTGGCAAAATCGGCATCTTCTGTAAGTCGATCGCAGGCCCACTTAGCGAAGCGAAAACGCATTGGATGGTCAGTTGGCTCGTTCAGCGGAAGGATAAAACTAATTATCTGTCAAATCAGACATGAGCTAAGTGTTACCATTCACGAAATAAGCACTAGTTGAAAAAAAACGTTAGATGGTGGACCCTTCATAACAATTTTTTAATAAAAACTTTTATAAAATGATCGTATCAAAAATTATCCGAAAATCGCCAAAACTAGAAATAAAATCGCCAAAAATTATTTTTTGTAAATTTTTCTCATCCAAATTCAAAACGCATCAGTGACTATAATTAATACAAGAAAACTCATCAAAATCAAATTGTCTTAACTTCTTGCAGACGAAGTTTGGTAGGATTTATTTTAGAAAATACTCCTTCAACAAAATAATTTTCCTGAATAATACCTAATTTACTAATTAGTTGTTTTTTTTATGGGAATTTTTAAAATTTAAGTTTAAATTTTTTTAAACGCACTAATAATCCAAAATTAATACTTTACTTATTAAGTAAAATGTTTTTTTTTTATTAAAAATACATTGAAATTGATTATTGAGGGGTTTAGCTGGATCCTATGCGCAATTCACTATTGCTAATGCAGGTCATCCATCACCTTTACCCAAATTTTACATTAACATTAAGCATTTTTTTATTCATGAAATTAGTTGCATCAGAGATTCAATCTACCCCCTTTTTTATATAAAATTATCTTTTATAGCGCTGCAAGTAGCAAATAAAAAAAGTTGCGTGCAACAAAATTCATGAAATTTCATGAAAAACGCTTAATGTAAATTAATTAAATTAATTATTAGAAAAATTTTTAAATTCAATTTTGTTAAAAAAATAAATAGCCATAATGATCGTCAAAAAATTTATTTATCGCCAAAAAAAAATCGCCAATTCGCCAAACAAGTTGAAAAATAACCACGTTTGGCGAGAAATCGCCATATCTGACAGCCCTGATATAAAACTAATTTAAACGATTTTTTATTCATTATTTGAGCTATAATGAATTTTAATCAGAAATAATTTCTTAATCTGTTGCATGTTCAGCATGAGAATGAAATATTTTTACTATTAAGTAACGTTAGTTTTTAAGAAAGACAAAAAATTAAACTACACTTTAGCTGGGGGACATAATGGTTTTTTTCCAGCAACGCACTGCACAACTACACAACGGTAGTTTTCTATAAAATGCAAATTTAAAAATTAATTTTTTTTTCATAAATCAGCGTTGGAGGCGATTATTTATCAGCCATCAAATAAAAAAATAAGAACTTATTACGTGTTACCCAAAATACGAGACGCACAAAATACGATGCGATGAGTTAATTTAATAGTCTCCTTGGCACTTTGCAGGGAACATTTGTGAAATGTTTTGTTTATTTTCATGCACTCGAATGTGTACATAATTAAATGAAACTGGCAACACTAATGCCATTGCCAGCGAACGTATGGATACAAAGAGGAAAAAAAATATTAACAAAAACTATACATAAAGCATGCAGCAGCATTTGCAACAACTTGAAAGAAAAAATTGTCACTTAATTGTAGTTGAATTTTTAAGGTAATTGTAGAAATCCTTCTTTAAAAACAAAAAACTATCTATAAACGTTAAAATCCATGCATATTCTGTCCGCCTGTCCGTCTGTCCACGACTAATAAAACGACATACAACAACTTTAGAGATAAATAAATACCAATATAATACAAATGATTATAGAGATGATTACGGACAATATGATTGTGATAATGATGAAACGATCAGCTTCAATACTGATGAGAATGACCGAAGATGACGATGATGAAGATGAAGATGAAGATGATGCTGCTGGTGCTGGTGCTGATGATTGGTATGCCAGGCATAAATATTTAATCTTACTTTTATTCTTATCCCTCATCTCTACTCAAGCCTATACTTCGGTTTGTTGTTATTGCAAATAATTAGAAATCTCAGCTTTGTTAAGGAAAAAGACAAGAAGTGTATATAAATAAATTGTATGTAACTTCTGCTATCCACTGCTGTGTTATTTAAAATTGTTTATTAAGTTTATACCAGTAAAGAGGCAACTTTCAATTTTGGTAATAACCAGCATTCCCACCATAGTCAATGTCAATTATAAAATAATATTTTTGTTATTACAAACGATAAAACAAAAAACAAAACGGAAAAGAGCAACAACAAAACCAAATAGCAAAAAATTTTAAATACGTTAAAAAATATGGCCGTTTTTTAAATTTATTTAAGATTTAAGTAAAATTTTCAGCTTTATTGGTTGGGACTATTATTCCTTATTTTTTCCTTTCTGCCTTGCCTCTCCAATGAGCAATGAGCAATATGACAGTTTTTTTTCTGTTTATGCTTAGCTTATATTACGCGCATGATTAAATCTCAGAATTAGCCATTGTTTTCTGGGTTCAGTTGGGAGAGAGTAGAAAAATAAAATAAAGAAAAATAAAATAAGAATTAAATAAAAACAAATAGGAATTATTTACAAATATAAAAAGCGTTTGAAAAGTCACAGCCTCACTCGCTAGTACATTTACTATTAAATACCCAATAAGTATATAATAGTGAAACCAGGACATTTCTAGGGACAGCAATCGGAGGATGTAATGCATTGAAGAAAGTTAGAAAAATAACTTATTAAAAAAAATTATTAAAGATTTCAAACAAATCTCTTAATATTATATATTTTGCGTTTTCTTGCATCCTACGCATCTATCGGAAAATTATATACATATTAGCATATTTTGCTGAAAATTCATATTTTTGCATAATGTCCTAAATGCATATTTTTATCACATATTTTGGTATAAATGCATGGTTTTGTATCAAAACTTCAAATTTCAAATATATTATTGTTGAAAAATTATTAATGCACAGGGAAAACAGTGCCTAATAAATACCTCATAAAATAGAACAAAATTAATAAGAAATCTCTATGGTTTTTTTTCAATAAGGAAATCTTATTAATTTCATAGAGAAAACCTTTTTGAAAAATCAAGAAGAAATCTTGTAGTTTTATGAGGTTATCTTATTGATTTTTTTAATAAGGTTTTCTTCTTGATTTTATGAGGCAACCTCTTAAAAAGAAAAAAAATTCATGTCTTTATTCTTTGTGCTTTGCTTATGTATTTTCATTTAAATTCTATACCATATACTTATGTATATATGTAGTATATGTAGATGTTATTTATTTATACATACTTACATACATACATACATATTATATTGTATTCTTAATTAAGTAACTCACCATACATACATATTATTACTTGACAGGAGACAAGTATTGAACCAGCAAACTTCTGACTGATAGACAAACACTCTAACCAATATGCTAACAAGCAGTCTGAATAACCATTGAAATAATTTTGCAAACATGCTTATACAAAAACGAAAGAGATCATGAACAAAAACTATCTGTGTCTATTTATAGATATGAAATAACAAGACACCTCATAAAATCAAGAAGATTTCCTTATTAAAAAAATCAATAAGATGCTTTACACATAATCATATAGGAACCTAATAAAATCAAGATGAAAACCTTATTGAAAAAATCAATAAGATAGTATAATAAAATCAAGAAGAAAACCTTTTTAAAAAATCAATAAGGCAACCTAATAAAATCAATAAGAAATCCATATAGTTTACAATTTATAAGAAAACCTAATAGAATCAAGAAGTTTTTCTCTATGGATTGTTTTTTTGGTGCCAAAAATAACGGAAATTTAGTAAAAAAAAGTTGTGAATAATAAGATTTCTTCTTGATTTTATGTGGTTTTCTTCTTGATAAAATTAATAAGATTTACCACATAAAAACAGTAAGAAATCTCTATGGACAAATCTTCGCTTCTTTCTGCTGGGATACCCCTTAGCCTAAAAACGTTTCATAGAGAAAATCTTATTGATTCTATGAGGCAGTTTTTTCTCTGTGTGCAAAACTGGTTTTTGCAAATTCCTTTGCTTGATTACATTACAAGGTCTTCTTCAATGCACAAAAGCTTTCTAAGAAAAAATTGATTGAACTTCACATTCAAATATAAAAAATATAAAATTTTTAAATGAATATAAATATACATATAGCAAATATTTTGCTTTTTATATTTACTTGGGAGCCACACGTTAAATTTTTACCTTTCAATTCGATTCAATTTGTAATACACTCACGCCATGGTGTAATTATACAGGTGACTGCGTAATGATTCGTTATACAAAAATACGGCAACCATAGCTGTGTAAAGAACCGAAGAATGTCAAAAGCACAAAAATAATTGTACTAAAACCAAAACAAAATGAAGTTTTTGACATTCTACAGCTACAAAGCACACAGAGCAAAAAATTATCAGCTGAAGTAGCGCTGCCACCTAGTTAGATACACCTTGACTCAAACTTTTTTTTACTAACACACTCAAACTTTTTGAATTGAAAACTAGATTGATTTCTATTTATATGGCAATTTAATTTTCAATTTGAACAGCTGGTAACAGCACACGTTTATTGAAGCTACAAATTTGAGTTGTTTCTTGTTCGGTGAAATTGACTATCAATTTGTGTCACACCTATCAATTGCAAGGAATTTTGTCACACAGTATTACCTAATTTACATTAAGCATTTTTTTTTTCATGAAATTAGTTGCATGAAAATTTTTTATTTGTCAATAGGAGGCCTGGATAAGCAACTTATTTCAAAATAGTGTTCAAAAATGCATCCGAGATTCATTCTACACCCTTTTTCATATAAAGCTCTCTTTTATAGCGCTGAAATTAGCAAACAGAAAAAGTTGCGTGCAACAAAATTCATGAAATTTCATGAAAAAATGCTTAATGTAAATCAGGTATAAGTGTGATGAAATTGAAAGCGATTTATTGAAGGTGTGGCTGCAGCATTACGTATCGCTCCTTTACTGCAACATAAACATATCTCGAAAAATGCATGAATCCTTGTCTCTGGCTATAAGCTACAGAGGGAGTACACTATGAAGTAACTTGATGCGAAAAGTATTTTTAAGGCCGAGTCACATGAAATCAGTCATACGTTAAACTACTCTTTTTTCAACTGACAGCTAAGTTGAAATACAAGGTTTCTTATAAAATAAAAGAAAAATAAATAAAAAAACATAAGTTTAATTAAACCTATTGAAGCTGCTAAAATTTTGTGTCAACTTCCGTCATTGCGTTCATGTCATAAAAAATTCGATGTAAAACATATGAAATATTTTATGTGACTCGGCCTTTACTATCAAATTTTGTAAGTGTTTTGAAATTGTTATGTGTAGAAGTCAGCTGAATTTTTATAATTACAATTTCTGAAAGAGGCGATCACAATTGGCCACCTAGATCTATAAGATTTTTCTTTTGGGCCTACATGCAAGATATGGCTTACGCCAATAGCCCATAATTAACTCAAGATTTCAGAAATGGATTACCTATAAGAATAGCCGTGGCGGCCGTCTACGTGACATGGTTTTATCTTATTAGTGATATACCCTCCTCTTTATAATTAAAAATATTCTTTTTTTTATACATATATCAAAATAAAACTTTTTTTTTCGAAGACTCCCTATATATAGTCTTTTGATTTCGAAGACTTTTCGAAGCAACAAAAATATTGTATAAAGAAATCTTAAATATATGTATGTAAGTTAGTTATTTTTGGTTTATTTCTGCAAGGCCACTAGGTTTTTCAACAATCGAATAAAGCTACTATTTTCTTTGAAATATTTTAAGAGAGCTCCCTCAAATTTTGTTGAAATATTGAACACGACTTGAGATTATAGCTGGCCAAAGTCGCACCAGAGTGTTGAACTTCAATCGGCTTCTTATACAAATGAATGCACATACAGGAATACAATACTCTTATTGGCCAGCAGTGCTTTAAGGTGCAATCAGACGTGTCATAACCATAGTCATAGAAAATAGCCGTTCGTACTAAACTAATGGGCAGCACTGTGTTCGGTTATAGGTGACGCGCCATAGCGCCATAGCCATTACCATAGAAACCAATTGAATTTTGGTTTTGTTATGGCTATGGCATTATGGTCATATCACGTCTAATTGCACCTTTAGATCCAGTGATGGACATGGGCATGCTAAAAGAGAACAACACGCAAAGAAAATCCTTTACAAGAAATCATAGGGAATGATACCCATTTGCCCTACCAGCGCATCACAGTATGTACTTGAAATCTTCTACAGCTCTTCCTTTCGCTGACTTTATTCTACTTGCCTGCAATATTTAAAACAACTTTCTCAGACAGTTTTGCTCATTGGGTTATGTTCTTTAACCTCCATACAAATACAACAATAATGATAATAGTATACATACGCATAATACCATAACCTTAAAACAATTCAATAAACAAAAACAACAAAAGAGCGAAAGAAAAACATCACCAGCATCATACAATCACCATCTCTCACCAAACCGTTACATCGTTACATTGTTATTTTTCTATTAGCGACGCATTGCAAACGAAAAAAGTCAACAAACATTATTTTTTTGTGGTTTGTGTGTTTTTCTTAATTTTTTTTTTTTAACTTTTACAGCAGACAATATAGAAAAGTACTATACGGAGTTACCATGAAAAAAAACCTTAAACAGCTCCATAAAACTCTACAAGCTTTTCGGCCAGCTTGTAAAAAAGTACAAGCTGTGCCTTAGCACTAGTGCATATCTGCAGTTTATTTAACCACCATCAATACCATCGGCGTCGTCATCAGCAGTTAAGCGTTGCTTGTTGTCAGTGTTGCGCATGCGCAACACTTTTGCCGTAGATAATGAGAAGCAAATACTCGAATCCATAGTCAAACAATCTGTTTTTTTTTTTTTTTTGTTTTTGTTTTTGTCAATAAGACAATGACCGTTTTGAGTTTACTTTTCCTTTTTCTTTTTTTGTCTATTTATTTATGTATTTTTGTGAAGAAACTTTGTTTTTGGGCTTTAAGTGAAGAGTTTCTTTTATTATTTCGGCCAATAATATGTACTTACGTACATATGTATGTATGTATGTATGTATGTACATATATGGGCCTTGAATGCAAAGAGTTGGATTGTATTGCACATTGAAAGAGCTGATTCAATTATATACATATGTAATTATGTATGTACATATGTATGTGAGTCATTTTAGAAATCATATTCAAAAGTTTAGTGTATAAAATTTAGCAGAATGGAAACAAAATCTGTATTTGGGAAACAAATCAGCCGTTTCTAAGGATTTGCTTTTTTTTCGTATTCCAAAGTTGTATTACAAAAAAAGTTGATATAACATTGAATACGATCGTAATTGAAATGAAAAATTTTGATTTGTTGTTGGTTAACCGTCTACATGTATTTCGTTTCTAAATTCGTCAGTAGACTTCAAACAAAAAGGTTCCGAGAAAAATTTAAAAATTTCGAATGATAATAAAAATTTTTTTTTTAAAAAGAATTTCATAAAAAAACATCTTTATTCGATTTTGGATCAGTTTTTCAATTTTCACAACCTGTGCCCGTTTCTGTAACTTGTGAGAAGTTTTCGCATCGAGAAAAATTAAATAATTATATTGGTCGTCCTACTTTACACAGGGTTACTCACATAAAAACTTATATAAACTTACAAAAAATATTAACAATTCAGTTTTTTTCTGTGTTTCACAGGATCAAGGCAAATTCACCAGGTAGTAGCGGAAACGCAGCTGAGCTATTTTTTTTTTAATTGTAGTTCATTCGAAGCTTCAAAAATTGTTTACGAATGAGAAATTAAAAAAAATGTTAAAAAATTTTCAATGTGAAAAATATTTTATTAAAAAAATTCTTTTGAAACAAATTTAAAAATATGAAGAAACTATTAACAAATTGTGAAAAGTGCCTAAACGTTGCAAATTTTGTTAGTGGTAGCTGCTGTGAAGAAACTTTTTCAAATTTATATGAATAATTTTCATTATTTTTATTTTACAACAAATTCTATTTTTGATATTTTGGATCAACTAAAAGCCATGTTGTTTTTTTCATTGTTGTATTTTTTCATTGTTCTTGTAATCCTGATATTACCTGGAAATAAATGTGCCTTGCACAGGATGATAACAAATTTTTCGACTCGAAACATTTTCACATTCCTTACAGAAACGAGGCACAGCTTACAGTTAGTTGCCACATGGGTTGTGAAAATTGAAAAATTGATTATAAATCGGATAAAGATGTTTGTTGTGTTGAGTCTTTCTAATAAATTTGATGTTTGTGCACGTAATTAATAATATCATTTCGAGAGTTCTTCTATAAACATACTGATCTTTTTAGTTTTTCTATGAAATTTTTTAGTTGAAGTCTACTCACGAGTTTCTTGAGCAGAAACAAAAATCATAGAGATATTGCTAAACCAACAACAAACTAAAATTAATTATACCCATTACAATTTCGTTTACAGTGCCAATAAATTCGGCCGACAGGTCAAATGAATTATGATATTTTCATTTAATTTTAATTCGTAAAGAACTTGAAGAACTGGCTCCTTTAAACATCTGCATTAAGTTTATATCTGTTATTGCTTAAATAAAAAAAAACTTCATAATCAAATAACATTTTCCTGGCGTTTTAACGAAAAAATAAAAAATCCATGCCGCATTGACAATGCGTAACGAAAACAACAACTATCACAAGAACATAAACTTGAGCAGCGTTTCTTTGTTTTAAGGAAATTAATGAAAAGAAAAATGAAAAAAAAAGAATCAAATACCTTAAATTCGCACTATTAACCAAGTTAGACTCGTAAACCTTTTAACGGTGAAATAAACAAGCACACACACACACACACACACACACACACACACACATACCGACAAACAACAACAGCAGCAAGAGTTTAATTTTCAATCGAAATGTGTTAATGTAAAAACCACAAACATTGTTGTAATTAGTTACAAAAACACAAAAAGTCAAATACTGATGGCTAAAAGCTAAAAATCTAAACAAAAAAAAAAAAAAAGAAACACAACTTTAACCAGGCAACCAAATGAAACAACCAACAACAACAAGCGCTGCCGTCCCAGCAGTAGATCTTTTTGTTGTTTTTGTTGTTGTTGGCAACCATTATAAGCATTAATGAAAATTCCAATCAAATGACCATTTTTTACATTTCGGTTTTTTCGGTATTTTGGGTCGGCCGGTGTTGTTGTTGTTGTTGTAGCTGCTGTTGTTCCTGTTTCTGCCGCAATTGTAGTAAGTTAGTAAGTAGCCATGATGTTGTATGCAACGGTTATTTTTCTCGACGGTGCTACATGTTGTTTAATTAGAAAATGTTTTAACGGATTTTTTGTAGGATAATTAACAAGATTTGAATTGAGAGATTTAAGTTATTGTACGTAAATGGTGTGTGTGAGCAGGAGAGTGATGGAGGATGGCTTCAGGGGGGAAAGAGAGACAGAGAGGGAGTAAAAAGGCTGATATTTGCAAAAGTATGTGATTTAATTTTCCTCTAAAAACCCACATGCAAATAAAAATTTTAACGCTGTTGAAAATTCCAAAAATAGAAATTTAATGCAATTAAATTGTTGAATAAATTTTTAAATTTAATTTGCAAAAGCAACGATTTATTTTTTTTTTAGTTCTTTTTTTTTTTGTGCACATGAAACTGCTGTCAATAACAAATTCAATAATGGAGAAAAAATGTGTGATTTTTCAAACGCTAGCAAATATTTGTTTATTATATAATGCACAAACATTTTTTTTAAATACATACATACATACAGACATGAATACTATACACACATATGAATGTATGAATTGATGGATACGCATACATACCCTGTCGGAGAATGTGTTGTTGACTACAAATATAGTTAACTTATAATTAACACCTCTTACACTGACTAAAAGCTAACTGCAATGTCATCCAGATCAAATCTAAAGATTAATTCTTAAGTTGAGTTCGTAATCAAATTTGATGAGAGCCAACAAATTTATTCTCAGCTACTTTGAAACTCATTTCAGTTTTATATTAACATTTTGCTGTTGTTATTTTAGATGGTACCTTAGCTGAGTTGTAGCGCGTTGTTGTTTAAAGTTAACGTAATTTCCGACAGGGTGCATACTTGACTACATGTGCATTAGAGACCTGCGTAAAAGGTCTGTAAATGTAAATATGTCATGATTTTTAAATGTATTCACGTCGCATGTATTATACTAAACCAATAATAAATGCTGTCGTACTATAAGCGAAGCACGATGGATGTATTGGTGTACGTGTATATCAGCGTTAACAAGCGATGTCGCAAGACAGCTTGCTTGTAACAAACACTCAAAAGAAGTACTGTTGATTAGTGCATGCTTGTTATTTTTCATATTGTACGTTTTAGTATGTGTGTAATATGTAGATGGTAAGCTATTATGATTAACCGCATACAACTAATGTTAATGCATGTGTGTGCCTTTGTATGCGCGCAGAAAAATAAAAGATCATACACACATACATACATGCATGACGTCTGTACACGCGCTTATGCGTAGAAAGAAGATAGTATCACAAATTCTTCCGTCACGAAGTGTTTTCTTCTTTACTCTTATACCTACAATACTCAAACAAATTTCTTGCAAACAGTGTTGTTAACGTTTGTTTTATAAGATTTCGCTTTAGTAAAGCATTTGAAAAATCCCTCATGTCTTGAAAGTTCTTATAAGATGTCTTATGCAGGACACTAATGTGCATGTTTAAGTACATATGGGAATAATTACGTACAGTTGCTTATATAAGTATTTTGCGTATGAAAAATAAAGCATATTGATTAAAAAGAAATCATCAGATACAAAATGACATATGTATATATGTAAATATCAAATAATTTATATAGGATGATTTTTAAGAACTTTCGGAAATAAAATGCATGAAATCTTAATTTGGATCAGTAGAATGATCTATATTAATTCAATGCTTAAAGAACATTCAATGTAAATGTTGTTGCGGATACGTCTGAAGTGATTCATACGCTGGGTCCAATTTTAGCATAATTTGTCCATCATATTGTCCGGTATCTCACGAACAAATTCTTTAATATTGTCTTGCAGTGCGTCAACCTTTGCGAGTTTGTCCCTATAGACATGAGCCTTAACATAGCCCCAGAAAAAAAGGTCCGAAGGCATTCAATTGCACGATCTAGGCGGCCAATTGACCGGCCCCTAAACGTAAAATAAACTGTTCACCGACGAACTCTCCTCTCAATTGGGCCCTTGTTTCGAGCAGTGTGTTGCATATGACACCGTCTTGCTGAAACCACATCTCACACAAGTCCAGCTCTTCCATTTTGGGCAAAAAAAAGTAAAAGACACTGGCGGATACAGCTGCGACAATTTCCTCTGGCCGCGCTATAGGTATGCGTGTTGGTGGTATAATGTTCAATAATGTAATTTTGGTGTGAAATTTAATCACATGATTTCGAATAGCCGCCCCAGAAGGTCCGCCCAAACTGACCATAAAATGGAAAAAGTGCACGTTGTACTTTCTTAACCTAGCATGAACTTTGATAGTAAAATTTAATTATCTACAACCGTTGTCCATTTGTAAGTCGATTCATGATTAAATTATAGACCAACCTGATCATATTGAACAGTAAAATAATACACGAAAACAGCTGAAGTGTCAAAATAAGTGTTGCCGAAAAGAAAGTTGTTAAAAATCACTATTTATATACATCTCGCAAGCTCGCATTTCGATTTTATTTTCCCAGACTCCAAATCCATTTGAAATAGTAGAAATTTAAAAGACGAAATGAAATGCATGCTAAGAAATTTTATAGGTGACAAAAGTGTTTTGCCTTTTTCGTTTTTTTTTTTTTTTTTTTTTTTTTTTTGTATGAAAATTTGTCTTAAAAACCCTTTCTAAAGCCTTAATAAGTTTTATAAATAAGGCTGATAATTTATACTGTATTTAAATTGCCTAGAAATCTAGTAGACTTGACTTGAAACCTTCATCAAAATATATATAATTTACAATAAGCTTTTTGAAATTTTTCAAGATTTCGTATCCAAGACAAAATCATTTGGCTTCAACTGTAACCCAAAAAGTTTCGACGTAGCCCATTGACACATCTTCAATAGGAATTTTTTTAGAGTGTAGCTTATTGACACACTTCTTATATAAACATGTTGTACAGGGTAGTTAAACAAAAATAAAAATATTAGATTTTGAGTACATACTGACAAAGTAGATTTGTTATTGTAGATTTGATTTTGTACATTCTTAAGTGTAAAGCTAAAATTTTGGTCTTCGCTAAATAAACTAAAAATAATTTTGAATAACATAATGCACAAACATATTAACAAGCTTATAGGGCATTTTCATTATCTCGACATGTAATACTTACGAGATTTCGAGCTAAATTTTGCTGCTTTTTACTAGATTTCCCACACAAATTAAAATCTATTTTTATGATTTTAACAGGCTAAAGTTCGTATCGCTTTTTAAGCCAAATTACATGTGATAATTATTAATGAACAAATAACACCAAAGTCTGTTGTAAATATTCTGACTAACAACACATAGTTGAACAGAACAGACAGCCGTTTTTGAAGGCCACTAAACCTTCATCATCAGCGTTCTTTTGTGTTTGGTCCACTGTGTGTGGTATCAGTTGATGTATATTTCTGCTTTATATACTTAGCATTATTGCAAAGGGAATATGTGAATTGTTTCTGATTCATCGTATTTCCATTGGCTGAAAGCTTTTTTGTATTGTAAGCTCAATTTTACCATCTCTATATTTACAACAGTCTTACCATTGTCGTTTTGTTCTTTTTACTAATTATACACATGTTAATTAATTTGCTTATTTTTTGTTCTACTTAAGACAAACTTTTTTGGTTTGTTACTATTAAGTATATTTTTATTTAATTTTTGCCACAGGCCCATGGCTATTAATTTTAGTTAATTTTAATTATTATTATTGGCTTAAAAAGCGATACGAACTTTAGCCTGTTCAAATCATAAATATAGAAACAAATGGAGTTCTGGTACTCAGTAATGAATTGTTAAGAACCAAGTGCAACTCGCCTTAAAAATGCAACAATTAGTTTTTAAGAGTCAATTTGAATAAAAATCTCCAATAAACTATATATCGCCTCTTCAAGATATTTTACTAAATATGCTATTGATTATCTATAATTATTAAAAATTCCTTTTACATTTCCAATCACTTAAAAAGCGCACATTTTGTAATTATTTATTACTTTTATTTTATTAAATTCCTATTCCTATTGAGCTTCACAAGATCAACTTTAGTGAATTAAATTTACATTTATTTTAACACTCTTTAACCTTAAAGTACAAAAAGAAAAGGACACAACAAAAGCACCCAGAGAATGAAACGAATAAACATATTACAAAAGGGAAGAAAATCATTATAATCACATTAAAATTAATAGCTAATTAACCACAAAGATTATCACTAAAATAACATCTTACTTCTACTTGCAACATTGTTATTGTTATGCTCGCTGCTTGCTGCTTGCTGCTTTTTCTATTTCATTATTGAGGCAATGAGTGAGTGGAAATGGCAGCAACCAGCACTGTTGCCCTGTCATGAATTTCCACCTGCTTGGGAAGAAGACAAAATCCAACAGCAACAGCAACAGCAACAAGAACGACAAAAGCGACTTAAAACGAACATTTCTTTTGCTTGTTTTCTATGCAAGTGCAAAGGCAAAGGTAAAGCAGGGAAAAAAACTAAATTGAACTAAATGAAGTTAATTCACCAACTCGCACGCTCGAGACGACAAAGGCCATAACAACAACAACAAATTTTACAGAAAATCAGAAAATACTTCATTATTAAGATAGAGAGGCAAGAGCCGGGACAAAAATAAAATAAAATGAGCAAACAAATGACAGGAAAAACTAATAATGAAAATGGAAAAACTCACCTGGTGCACCGAATGAATGTTTGTGCGTTCGTTCGTTCATTCGATGAAAATACTGACTGCAACACCCAAGCCAAGCACTGAGATTCCAATAGGAAAACAGGTTGTAGTGGAAATGAGTGACTAGAAAATAAACAGAGAACGAAATTGAGTGAAAGAGTTTCTAGCAAATAAGTTGCTCTTTATTTTTTAACAAATGATTAATTTGTTGAGATAAATACAAAATTGGTATATCAAACTTGTCAGGATTTTGGTTTAAATTGAGTGCTTAGTGCTTACTAATTTCAAATAGATAACTAATTAAATGGTATTTGATAGCAAATTTAAAAGATTTCATGTTAAATAATCTGAAATTTATGGCTTGTGGAGGTAAACTTATGTTAAATACTAATATCCCCCATATGCATAAAATGAGTTTGAAATGAAATTCTACTGCAAATCGTTCATGCGAACTTTGCAATACATTTTATTTTTAATGAATATAAGCCTAAATATTTATGACCTGTCCCACTATGTCGACAGAAAACGTTTGATCGACAACTTTTATAAGAAAATTTTTGTTTGATTTCAATATATGTAATCGATCGCACATTTTCTGTCGACATTGTGGGACAGGCCATTTTAATACCAGACATTTACCGATGTAATGCAACATTGGACCCTAGGACATCACAATGCTAAATCGACTACCTTTTTCTCATATATTTAAACTAGTTTTCTAGTACTCCTACTCCTCTTTGGACTAGTATTTACATGCATGTATGGACTAGTCGCATTATTTGCAAGGGGTAAGCTATTGTGTGTTTAAGCGCATACAACTAATATCAATGCATGTGTGTGCGTTTGCATGTGCGCAGAAAAATAAAAGATCATACACACATACATACATGCATGACGTTTGTATACGTGCCCATGCGTAGAAAGAAGCAAGGCATCACAAATTCTTCCGCCACGAAGTATTTTCTTCTTTACTCTTATACCGCAATAACTGAAACAAAGGTCTTGCCAACAGTGTTGTTTAGCGTTTCTTTTAGAAAATTTCGCTGCAGTAAGGCATTTGAATAATCCTTCATGTCTTAAAAGTAGTCTTGTGCAGGACTTTAATAAATACATAGGCTGATAAACACAATACCCTTCTTTGTGTCGCGCAGTCGGGTAAAAAAGAAGTTTATTACAACTAATATTACATTTGCATCATTAATAGGGTTTTAAAATTGTTAAAGCTAAATTTTTTTTTAAAGGAAAATTTCATTTCTCAAGGCGTACAAATGATAATAGAATAGAAACTCGCAAATATGCAATTGCATGTTTTTTAGCGAATTATTAATGCGGAGATGAGATATTTATTGGTTTCAGAATCTTTCATGAATTTTAGCATCAATTTGATAGTGCATATTTTTGCATATTTCACTCTGACAAGCATGTTATTAGAGCATACATATTCGACTTTACTTTGAAATCGTGCATTTCCACATCTTAATTTTACAATTTGTATTTTTTAAATTTCCAGCCTGTTTGCTTAAGACGTGGGAAATCTATGAAACAAACATAAATATTTCTAACGTCAAACTCTTACACAAACATGCAGTTAAACTTAAACGTCCGAATTTACAAGAAAACATATGAAAACGATTCGCTAGCCAGAAATCTACGATTAATTAAGCTGGTTAAATGTTAGCTGACAGTTTGAAAAACATTTTTAGCTAATTTGGGATAAACGTACATGTGACAGCGCATAGAGAAAGGGACGTAAGGTTAAAAAAAATCAATTTTCAATTTTTTATTTTTTTTTTTATTTTTATTTTGAAATTTATTTGCTGGTGGTTCAGCGTTGTCTATATATTTCATTGTTGCTGTAACAAATCATCAGTAGACTTCAACCACACATTTTTATTTATTTTTTTTTTTTTTTTTTTTTTTTTTTGATGTGGACAACGTCTGAGCATCGAATGAGACCGATTCCATGCCCCAAAAGTGTTCCCTCCCGGAAATATGCGCGTTTTATGATGTAATGGTACACCAAATATACACGTATTTAAATCTTTAAAATGGCTCTCCTGAACAAAACCGGTTTTTACCCTTAGGTCCCATTCTATTTTGCGCATCACACATATAGTAAATAACATTTACTGCCGGTTTATAGAAACCATGTAAAAATTCTCGTCTGTAAAATTTGAGTGCTTTGTTTTTATTTATTTATTTATTTATTTATTTATTTTTAATATACTATAATTAAAATTATAATAAATCTTAAAGACTAAAGCACTAGCAACTAAGGCTATCGGTTAAATTTTATGGGAAAATACGTTAATGTTAATACATGTTAAATTTGTTAGAATTGCAAGTGTTAGCAACAGAGAGAGAGAGAGAGGAAAAAATAAAATTATTATATTTCATTTTGTAAACTGATTTGTTGTAAAAAGTTGAATATATTGTTAATATTTTCTTCAGAAGCGTTTTTTAGTAAATCTATCATACTGTTTGAGTTACTTAGGTTTATACGAAGATGGTGTAGTGATTGGCAATCAGATAATAGATGTTTTATAGGTATTGGAGAGTTGTTGCAGAATGTGCATACAGGTTGTGGATCCCTTAAAAACAGATAATCGTGGGTAAGTCTGGAGTGTGTTAGACGCAATCTAGTAAAGCATTTGTTTTTATACCAGCTGGTGGAGGTTGAAAGGTTTACAGGTTTTTTTTATCAGGATTGATAGTTCTATAGAGATGGTCGTATTTATTCCAGTTACGAAGAGAGGCAGCATTTAAATTGGCAACTAGACTTCTGAAGATAAAACTTTTTGAGTTAGGAACTGATATATATATATATAGTGGAAACTTAAAGGCTGTTTTACCTGTTTTATCTGCAGCTTCATTACCCATAATACCGATGTGACTTGGAATCCATAGAAGTTTAACATTATCTTTTATTTGTATCAAAAGTTGTTGGATAGAGATGATTGTATCTTGTTTATTTTTAGGGTTTGAGGCTGCCGTAGAAATGATGTGTTTGTTAGATGAAGATCTGCATAAATGTAGAGCCTTAAGAATGGCTTCGGCTTCTGCTTCGAATACTGTGGCGATTTGGGGAAGAAGTCCGATTGCTTTTGGTAGTCCATTTTCATCCACGACAGCAAAGGCTACATTATCTGAAGTCTTAGAGCCATCAGTATAGATGAAATGCCAGTTTTTACTTGTATATTTGGATTTCACTTCATTGAAAAGTGTTTTGAAAACAATTGGTGTTGTGGAGCTTTTGTTGTATAGTTTAAGATCATTAATAAAAGTGTTAGGTTAAAGCAGCCAGGGGCGATAGATTTGCTTGGGAGTTTTAAATCTATTTATGTTAAACTTTCTTGCAATTCTTGCCAAGTGTGCTAGGGTAGAGGGAAATTTTTGTTCGGTTGATCTTTTGTAAAGTAATGTAGCGTGCCTATGTAGTAAAGATGATTTTAGGCAAAATATCTTATGTATTAAACGGAATTTGAGTTTGTTGGCATGGATATGAAGAGATTCGAACCCAGCTTCGGCGAGTATATTTTTTATAGGTGTGGTTCTGAATGCTCTAAGGCTGGTTCTAATTGCGGCAATAAGTAGGGTTTCTACTTTCTTTAGAGTTGATTTAGCGGCTTTGTTGTAGATAACTAGACCATAGTCTATTTTCGATAATATTATAGATTTAACCAGATTCAGAAGACTGTTGGTGTGCATATGACTTCTTTTTGATGCTTTGTTTTTGTTTTCAATATAAATAGGCAGACGAGAATTCTTCTATAATCTTCAGTTAATCCTTAATAATTATTTTAATTTTATAAAAATTTAATATTTAAAAAAAAGTGCTTAATAACAACTTTCATGAAATGAAACAAAAGAGACTGATTCTCTTTTTTCTTTCTGTTTCTATTGAAATATGTAAACACAAATCGTTTCTAAATATTCACAAACTAGCAGATACAAGATACAAAAACAAACTCAAAGCCCAATTGATAATGAGTAGAGTATCTGTGAGATATTTATGAGTTATAAAATATTGCAACATGTTTGATCAAACTGCTGGCTAAAATGTAGGAACACCTGAAATTTTACAAGTTCCAAACTTGAGTTGTTTTGCAAGAGAGTGTGTTTGATTTGTGTGTTTGGTTTGAAATGAATTTTATATTGTTTACTGGTTGTAGGAATGACCTGTTCCTATATGAATTTAGTTTAGTGCTAGAGACCGGTTCGTGCATAACGTTTAAAGCAAAATTTTATTATTAGCGGGCTGTCACCACAAGATTTACCAAAAATAAAAAAAGGAAACAGAAATACACTCTTTTTAAGCCCCAAAAGAAGACCACAAAGCGCATGTTATATGAAACGCTCGTGTTACAAGAAATAAAAAAATTTTGAAAGACCAATAAAAATGTAAAAAAAAAAATATCTCGTGTTTTTTCCTGCGGTTCAGCATAAAAAAAATTAATGAATGAAATTGAAGAAGTTGTATGAAATACACGCTGCCTGCATGTGCGTTAATTTTCAAATGGTTTCGGTAACAAAAAAAAAAAATAATAATAACAAATATTTACTAAACTAATCGCGTGCGTTTAATGTTACTTGTCCGAAAGTTATGATATGAAATTATGGAAAAAAAAGTTTTAAACAAAAAAAAAAAGAAAACTTTTATAGTTTAACAATGAAAATAATTATTACGGAAAATTATGGTTGAAAAGTTTGGTTTACAAAATAAAGTTATTTAGTAGTTACATAGTTGGCCAACGTAAACAAGTTTGAAGAAATTATACACAAAAAAAAATTAGAAGGAAAGAAATATTCTTCTTGTTGTTGTGTCTTATCAACAGACAACATCTGCCGCAAAGAAAACAAAAAAATAAAAAAAAAAACTTAAACCCAACAAAAAAGCAACAATCAAACAACGTATCTCCAGCATCTATGTACATACAATAAACAGCAAGTGCCACAAAGGAATTTCAGCAACCAAATGTTGACAACACAACCCCACTAAAAATCAACATAACCAATTGCTACAAAAACAACAAACAAACAAAAAATAAACTATCAACGTCCTTCACCGCCTTCTTAAGACGACGAAGACGACGACTACAAACAACATCGACATCGCTACAACAGCAAACTAGGCAAAATTAGAGAAAAAAAACTTAAGAAAAACTTTTTAGTGAAAAATTCTTCCGCCTTTAAAAAAAAGAAAGAAAAACATTATCATTATCATTATCATCATACGGTTGTGTCTTTTAGTTGCTGTTGCTTTTTATTTATTAATTTTTTTTTCATTCTTCTTGTTGCCCCAATGTAAGTAACAGCTACAACCAACGTTCTGGTCTTTTGATCACGGTCTCAAGATTACGGTTCTTGCAGCCAAACAAAAAAAAAATAATATAAGAAAAATTCTTACTTAAAGTTTGCTTTTCCACATACATGAATAAGTTACCCGTTTTTTTACACATATAGTGGCCTTAAATTTTCTTGTTAACTAAACTTTTTTCTCAACGTTTTTCACTCAATCTGAATCAACCAACAACACCCGCTTTTAATGTTCTTAAAAAGAACTTTTTTTTTCTTTATTGAAAAAACAAAAAATAGAAAAACAATTTCTTAACATTATAAAGTAATCAACAAAGTTTTCACTTGTTCTCGTCTTAATACCACGTAACTATTTCTGGATTGTGCCACAAAAAAAAAAGAGAGAATTGAAAAAAAAAATTAAACAACAACGAGCGACACCAGCAACAAAAGTAGCAAGCAAGTGCAATATTGTGTTGCTGCGACTGCAAAGAATTATAATAATCAAGTATTTATGAAAAAGTTTTTCTTTTCTCCAAGAAAAGACTGTGAAGAAAAAAAATTCTTATTTTTAAGAAAATTGTTTCAAAGAGCACAAAAACTTTGGCCATAATATAACAACTCAGCCAACATTTAACAATTTGTTGCAAGCAGCGGAAAATAGAAGTTAGAACTTATTTTTTCAAACAAAAAAAAAAAAGTTAAAGTTCACTTACGGAAGTTCAACAATTTAAAAATTTTACTTTTTTATATTTCGTTGTTACGGAAAGTGTTTATTAAAGCAAAAAAAAAAAAAAAAAAAAAAAAAAAAAAAAAAATCATACATACATATTTTGTTAAAAGAGGAAAACATAAAAGCTGGAGAGCAGCAAAAAGTTTTTTTTATTAAATTAAATTGTTGCCGACCTTCTTACTAAATCACAGCAACTACAGCAATCAACGGCAAAAGTAGCGTTAAATATTAATATCTTGGCAACAAATTTTAAATATAAAATATATAATAAAAAAGATATTTAATTTGTGGATTAAGTTACAGCAGCATTTCAATATAAAATATAAAACAACATTTTAAAGGTGAGTAGAGGAAATTAAAACAAGTAAAATTTACAAAATAAATTAAGCTCTCAGAAGAGACAACAATTTGAAGAAAATTAAGCATAATTATTATTATTTTTTTAAACATTATTTAAATAACTTTTAACTATTGAACTCTTGGGAGCCAAGTTCACACAAGTGATTTGTTGTTCGTGTTCTTTTTTTGTAATCGGAATTAATACAAAATCCTAAAACAATTTGGTTTTTGAAAAGCAAAATTTTTTTTCGCATATCGCAGCTTTATTACAACAGAGGCATAACTCAAAACAGCTGGATTTACAAAAAAAAATTAATTTTTCAATTTACTTACAACTAAAAGAAGATATAAATATATGGGCCCCTCCTGTTCTGTAAATCGAGTCCATTTGAAATCGCACGATTTCAGAAAACTAACTCCGATAATACAAAGTATTTTTTTAATTATTCCTTTATATAGAGACTAGGGTGATCGACTCGGTTTTTCAATCGGTTTTAAAACCCGGTTTTTTCACAATACGGTTGTCGGTTTTTTCAAAATTTTGATTTTTCGAATGTTGAATAGTCCGGTTTTTTTACAATTAAAAAACCGGCTGAGTCGAATACTTTTCGATTTGTACATTTTGCAATAAAATTAGTTTTTACTATGTTAAAACTTAGATTTCTGTTTATTTTCCTAAGTATGTCTTAATTTACACTATGCAAGTCTTATTGCTAAGCTGATTAATTTGTC
Organism: Tachina grossa; assembly: GCA_949987645.1. Classification (NCBI taxonomy): domain Eukaryota; kingdom Metazoa; phylum Arthropoda; class Insecta; order Diptera; family Tachinidae; genus Tachina; species Tachina grossa. Next base: position 25,115,441 of record OX465276.1, on the reverse strand, counting down.
AGGAGAGAGTGACGAGGGAAAAAGAAACTTTTCTGTTCCCCTCGTCTCTCTCTCTCTATTAAACCAATCAGCTTAGAAATAAGACTTGCAAAGTGTAAATTAGAACTATTTATTTAGTGTAAAAGCTCTAAGCTTTTTTTGAGCATGCCAACATTTACTGAAACATTAAATTAAAGCGAAATTATTTTATGAGGTAATAGCAGAGGCGAATTTAATTGGCCTTATGGATGTCAAAATCCAGTTGCAAAAAGTGAGTTTTAGTTTTGTTGACATTTTGCTTCACATTTTATGTAGGGGTAGATATCCACATTCATATGTATATACATACCATTAAGGAATAAACTCTACATACACCCATAATTTTTGAGGTTTGAGGAAACTTGGGAAGAAATTCAAAAAATTAATTATGCCAATATTTAGGGTGCTAATAAATATGTTTCTACAAAAAATAAAAAATTAAAAAAATAATTATTATAACAACGTATTACACCATATTTGGATGTCATTTGTTGACGGCTTGGTAGCGGAAATCACAGGATTTTCAAATAAGTTGACGACATCAAACATTTTGCACGTATTTTTGCATGTATTTTATGCCTGTATTTAGACTTTTTTCCTATGTATTTTGAATATTTTTGCTACTGTAGGTGTTATTATATTTATTTTTTTATTTTTTGTATAAGCATATTTATTAACATCCTAAATATTGGCATAATTAATTTTTTGAATTTATTTCCAAGTTTCCACAAACCCTAAAAATGATGGTTGTATGTAGAGTTTGTTCTTCAACTGTATATTATATATACATATCTATGTACTATACATAAGTATATGAAGTTAATTTTTATGTTTTACCTTTAATTTTTGTATTGTTTTATAGTATTTACATAAACTGTTAACTCTTTTTTTTAATAAAGCAATTCAAAATCAAAACTTTTATATAATAATTTTCTTAGTTAAAAAAACCGGTTGACCGGTTTTTCCTTAATTGTAAAAACCGAAACCGGGGTTTTCATAATTTCAATAATCGAACTATTCGAAAACCGGTTTCTGGAAAAAGTCGAATAATCGATCACCCTAATAAAAAATAAATTATCGTATATGATTTTAAACACATCTGCATAGGGTTTGCTGTTAGGTTTTAATTTAAATCGAATGCGCAGTTTTTAGGCCAAATATTCGAAACCGAAAACCGAAAAGAAAACCGTCGATTTTCGATTTTGTATTCCTGTTATTTTAACATTTTTTAACTTTTATTTTATCAATAATTAATAATGATTTGAAAGCTCTGCATAATATTGGCGCTTGAAAAATGCAAAGCTTATGAAGCAAAATTGTTCAAAGCTCTTTACAAGATGGAAGAAGACGGTGCTAGTTCAAAAATGTAACAAGCCGGGGACCCGGTGAGTAAACATGATTCGAGTACGTTGAACTCAGTGGTGTTAACCGTTTTTATAGGATAGCTCTTGTTTGAAAATTAATTAAGATTGAAAACTTGGTTAAAAGTACCTACCAATTTATTGCCCGAATTAAAAAAAAAATCATATTTTTGAAATTGTCCAATTTATTTTTTTAAATTTCCTTAGGGCGATGTTTATCAATACATGTTCTTTCAATCGATATAAAGGTTAATAAATCTGTGGCAATCAGGAAAAAAGTGCTGAAGTCATATTTTACTGTTTTGCAGGAGAGCACTTTTAAGCTTTCAAGTCGATTTTAAGAAATTTATTTCTTTTACAGTTAAATTAGGAAATTCTCTGTTAACCTTAATGGTTTTTAGAAAATATCGTTTTACACACTATAACTAATACATTTAAGTTGCAATATACCATAGTATATTCTAAATTAAGCTATTATTCCAAATGAAATTAGAAGTCTAAAAAAACGTAAGTCGCAAGTCATAGTGCTATAACTTCCTCAAAAATCACACAAATTAATTCAGATTTTGACCAGAGGTACTTTCAAATATGCGGATTACGGAGGTGCCATTAACTCAAAATGAGCTTATCATCTCGATTTAAGCACTTTTTTCTTTTTGCCACAGAAATATTAGAACAATGGGAAAAATTGCGTTTTTAGGCAACAATCAAGTTTTCAATCTTCAATAATTTTTAAACAAGAGCTAACCTAAAAAAACAGTTAGAAAGACTGAATTCAGCGTAGGTTAACCCACCGGTTCCCCGGCTTGTTACAAAAAAGTTTCCCATTCGAGAACAGCGAAATAAATGGACGTATTTGTAAAAACTGATTCATTAGAAACTATTGTATATATTAAAGCTCACAATGGGTTGATGGCTTTTCCATTAGAAGTATACTACAATCTCAATGTATAAGATAGTCAATTGTATTGAAGTTTGAAAGAAGAAGACAAATTATAGCACAACATCTGAGTTATAAAAAATCGAATGATGAAAAACAGTTTAACAATAGATGAGTGGACTAGTACTAGACGTAAGCATATTTCAAATGGCAAATGTTATACTTGTAGTCGGGAATTTTTGAACACGTTATTCAAAAAAAAAAGAACTTGTACAGCAAAAATTAATTGAGTTTCATTTCATTGGGTTCGGATATTGTGGCTGGTAGTGCCAATGGATCAGCGGTAGTGTTGTCGTTCGAACAAAAATTGTTCGAATATTCGAACTTTTTATAATTTTTGTTCGAACGAACAAAAATATTCAATTTAGAATAAAAAATTATACGAATCATTTTTGTCGAATATTCGAATATTCGAACAATTTCCTTAATTACTTTATATAAAAAGTATTTTACATTTCATTACTTTTTAATTTGTTAACAATATGATATTAAGTAAACAAATTACTCCAAATTATAAATACTGGTGTAAGCTTTGTTTGTATGTACATATGTATATGTATGTATAAGTATGTTCGCTAAACTCATCTTTTTTCTTTTTGGGAAAAGGTAATGCTTCTTTCATGGAATTAGAAGGTGTCTTACAATTTCTGATAAAGAGATTAGAAAAAAAACTGATTTTCTCTAATCAAAACCGTTAAAAATCGAATTATTGAACTAAAAAAAGCATTAAATACCAACTTTTCAAAATACGTCACAAAAGGAGAAAAAAATTTATAAGTTTGTGTCTGTTTATCTGTTTGTTTTTACGAGTCCACGTACAGACCAAACGGCTGGACCGATTTTGATTTAGTTTTTACTGTTTGAAAGGTGAATTGATTGAAAGTGTTCTTAGCTATGTTTAAAGAAAATCGGTCCAGCCGCTTAGAAGGTATCACATCGTTTTTAGATATATATACTGTTAGATCTGTGTGTCTTTGACGCCGTAGCTCCCGAACGGCTTGACCAATTTTAATTTGCTTTGTTTTCGTTTGAAAGGTGACATGATCGTATATCTTCTAATTTATACTTGAAGAAAATCGGTCTAGTCGATTGGAAGTTATCTTAAATTTTCTATATATTAATTTACTCTCTTTTTTTTTGCGATTCTGCTACTTCAATAGTATTAGTGGAACATAGAGTTCTTAACTTATACTACAGCGTCAACTGCGGCAAAGGTTCTTAAAATTTTTAAGTTTTCTTATTAATATTTCTAAATCTGTTATTGAAATTATATGTTTTTCGTGTGTAATGAATAATTTTTCGTTTGTTAATAAAAAAATTAAACTAATACACATACGTGTCGTTTTTTGCAAACTTTTTAAATATTATTCGAATATATTTTTTTATTCTGTGTTCGTTCGAATATTCGTCTGTTCGAACAAGAAAAAAATCATGAAATTTCATTCGAACAAATATAAAATACGAATAATTAACAACACTAATCAGCAGTGAATACCAAATTTGTATTGGAAAACTGAAAAAACTGTTATTACGTTTGTCTCGCAAAATCAATCTTAAAGTGATGGATGCGGTTTATGAAAATAGTATTCATAAGCTTTCGAGTTTCTATGTTGGAAGCATGCAACTTCCAACAGTTTAGTTTTGAATTACACAATAAACCGCACCTCGAGGATTAAAAACCGAAACCGAAACCAGTCGGTTAAAGTAAATTTTAAACCGAAATTGCGGGTTTTTCATTTTATCGGTTTTTAGCAAACTCTTCATCTGCAGGACCATTATTAAGTTTGAAACTTGTACGATTTTAAATTGATTGATTGATGATTTACAGAACAAGGCCGATAATTTCTTTTTTCATGAGGCGCGTCTGCAAACCATTTATACGAAATTTTTACCCCAGATTACATATGATTTAAGGATTTTTTCCAAAGTATTAACCCCAAAAACACAATTTTTGCAACATAAATATCTGTTAATACGTTTATACGCGGGGCTTATTTGCAAATACAACTGTAAATTGTTACCATATTATTGTTTTTAATGCGACTTACTAATTCAAAAAACTATTCACGATTAACGCACTATTTGCAAATAAAATGCTTGAGGTTGCCACACTTACAAACGTTTTATAACAAAAAACAATAAATTGATTAAAATTGCACAAAAAACATTATTAAAAGCAAATAGTGGTAACTAAAACAAAAAATTATTTGATATTTTATACATTTACACTATTTTTTTTTGTCAATATAAGTAAGTTTTCTATAGAAGTGCTACCAAGCTTGTATACTTTTGATATGCTGTACAAACAGTGAGTTAATTTATTTGCAAATAGTGCGCGTATAAACGTAGTATGTGTTGTAGTAAAGAAACGATATTTTAAGAACTGTAATTGATGAAAAATTTATGAAAATTTTAATCAAAATATTTAAAATGTTTTTTTTTTATTTTTTTTATTCACAATGAATGCCAACGAAGTGTGCATGCATGTCTGTGTTGTTGATTTAATCAATCTCTATAGAGGATTTTATTAACCCTATAATACTAACGCACATCAGCGCTCTTTTATATTTCATTATCTTTGTAATAAGTGTATCGATCACGTTGTTAAGGTTCAGTACTTCAGCTGACTGTTACGCACTGCTGGCCAGAGAAGCACCAGAGTGCCGAACATCAGTCGGCTTTTTGTACAAATACATACGCTTATACATTTTTTTCTCGGTTTTCTCTCTGTGGGCAGAATTACTCTAATGCAGTGTTGCCAGAAAATGATGATGAGAGAATGCTAGATCTGTAAAAAAATTCTGCTAAAATGTTCTACAGAACAAATGTATAATGCCAGATTTAAATTTAAAAAATTGTTATTGAAATAGCTTTGAATTTCATGTTTATACAAACTGGGACCAATTTTCTTTATGTCAACACATTGTCTACAGTTTTTTTTTCTATTCATCATCAGCATAAAGGTAAGAGAGAAAACATATGTGGTGTATTTCCGGTGAATTTTTCAACAACTTGTTAATATATATATAAATTTGCATGTGCGTAAAGTATAGAAATGTGCCAGTAAAGTCTGGTTGGTATTTCTCCATGTTGCCATAAGAACTACGTAGTCACTACCTAGTCAACTGTTTTAGTGTTACTAGTAGATTTTCAATGACAAGCATATGCTAAATGTCTATAGCACAAAGTATTGTATGAGGAATAATTGTAGAGTAGTACTGGTGACAAAGTCAAAAGCGACTCAGTACATTTTACCGTCGACATTTCCTTCAGGGTATATACATAAAATATATGTATATATGTCTGTATATCGAGACTTATTTTCGGTTTAATTGTAGGCAAGATGTTGTAAAAAATAGACTTTTGTAATTGAAATTAAAACTATGGCCTACCCATAGTTTAGAATTATCAAAATGTCGGCATGTTTGATATCTTTTAAAATGTAGGCTGCAAAATTTGTACTTAAGCGACAATTTATGTACCATAAAATATATTTGGATACTATAAAAAACTACTGCCTTCTGAAAATTTTAATTTTTGTCGCTTACGGATAATTTAAAATAGGGCTCCACATACATATCTGTGGACTTTTGACAAAAGCACATATGTCTATTTTATAAAGACATTTTTAGATTTTTAATTGAACTATAGTGAATTTTTAATCAGAAATAATTTTTAGTCAGGCTTAAGTTCAGTAAGTTCAATTCTTTTTATTGAATGAAATATTTTATTAATTAATGTGAGTTTCTAAAGAAGAGAAGAAAAATTAAATTAGACTTTTAAGCTGGGGGAAATACCGATATTTTTCTGTGCAGCAACGCACTTCATCCGCACCCTAGTCTATCTACTTGGCTAGGGATTGTTATTAACATCAGCTATTTAACGTAAATTCTAATGAAACGGAATGTGAGAAATGATTGTTGTGTACAATTATTGATTTACCTTTGGTAAATACATATGTAAGTATCACTATTTATTTCCCCTGTTTTGCCGTTTTTCTATTTAGATTAGCACGAAGTTATATTACTCTACCTACGTATGTTTAACTATTCTTGCTTATCTTTTACGATCATCACATTAATTATTTTTACTTATTCGATGTACCGTCGGTACATACATATAAGTATTATAGTAGTGGGTATTATGTTACTTTTGTTGTTGCATTCTCCCGTTTATTTGGTTTATCGAACATTAGTGATTGCCAAGTTAACAGTGATACATTTTTCAGGAGAGCGAAAATACTCCTAAAATGCTGAACAAAGTTTTTGGGGTAAACATTTAAGGAAAAGTAAAAATTTTGTTATATAAAAATTTTTTTTGTCGAATTTTGGATTTATTCAAATATTTTCTCAAATAATTTGTTATAAGAAGAAAAAAATAATACATGAAATAAGTTGTTTATTCAAAGGATCTTTTAGAAATAAATTCAATTCTTCTCTAAATTTTTTAGCTTTAAAATTTTACAAAAGCACTTATTTCAGTATAAGATGTGTTGTCGCAATGAAATATGATACGCAAAATCAACTTACTTCGATATAAATACTCCGTTTTTTCAATTTAGTTTTTGATAAAGGAACTTATTTCGAAATATGTTGTTTTGTGAAAATAATTTTTTAAAAAAATGAGGAGTACTAAGATGAAATAGGACGTTTTGTCAAAAGTTCGTTAAACTTTATTTTTCGAATTCTTACTAATTTTTCATCATATTTACATTAAGTTGTTTTATCAAAAGCAAACCAATAAAATCTAGAGATATGTTGTTTTTTCGCATATAGTATTTATCGAACTAAGAAGCGTAGAATCGTGCCGATAAGACCAAAAGATGCGCCTTGCAAAAATAGTCGTATAATAAAAAAAATCCAGCAAATTTTCATAACTCGAGTTAAGTTCTTTTATCAAAGGTCCACAGATATGTATACAATACATAGCATATAATACATACTATGTATGTATTCGTTAAATCTACATTACGAAGGAAACACATAATTATAGAAAAATTTAAATTTGTTAATAGAAATACTCTGTACATTGAAAAAAATTTAACAAATTAAAATTAATTAATTAAAAATTATTAAAAAGCATCTGCCAGAATTTTTTAAAAGTTGAATGCTTTTCACATAATTAAAATTCCAGATCTGGCAGTGAAAATGTCAAAATGGCAACAATGCTGTAATGCAATGTAAATGAATTGGTAGGAAACAGCTGATCTATATTGTTATCTGAAGAGTAATGTACAAATTCTTAAATTCCGGCCGGTTACTACAACTTTATAACCCTTTTTATTACTTTTTTTTAGGAGAAACATAGAAATTGCTCAATACTAAACTAATATGGCATTTATAGCTCAATATCGTCTAAAACTGTTTTACACGGTTATACATAAAAATCACAGATTTATAAAAAAGAGCAATGAAATTTTAGTGGCCACTTACGCTTATTTTATTAAATATTTTTCTCTTTTGACCAAACACTAAGCCACACAAAGTTATATAAAAAAAAACTTATTCAAACCAAACATGAAGAAAACTCAAAAAAAATTAATACAATAATTTCTGTCACTATTGATTTAAGCTCAATAGTTTGTCAGCGATTAAAACTTTCTTGTTAAATTTGTGGTCAATTACCACAAATATTTTGGTGAAAATTTCTTTAAGACAAAAAAAAAAAAATATTAACATAAATATTATTGAAACCCGTTAAAAACCATCAATTACAAAATTTTAAGCAGCTTAAAGCAGGCAGTGAGTGATGATTAACACACTCTTTTACAACTAATTATCATATTTTGGAGATTTGGAAAAGGCACAAAATATGGAAATTTCTTTTCTGGTAAAAGCTCTTAGTAGGGTAATAATAATAATCAGTTGGCATTAATCCGCTACTATTGTTTCAATTAGACATTTTCGAGGGCGTTGATGGAGGCACATAATTTTTTTTTTTTCATATTAAAAACAAATTAAAGGAAAATTTTTTATACAAGATTTAAATTTTGTGCTGAAAGCTTATTTTAATTACCAAACGTTCAATATTCTCATAAAGTAATGTAAATGTTAAATTAGACGTGTTATAGCCATAATGCCATAGCCATAATCAAACCAAAATTCAATAGGTTTCTATGGTAATGGCTATGGCGTTATGACAAGTTATCTATAATCAAACACAGTGTTGCCCATAACTTTGGTTGCAACAGCTGTTTTCTTTGGTTATTGTTATGGCACGTCTGATTGAACCTTAAATCATATATGTACCTAAGTGAAACTGAGATTTCTTGTAGTGAAACAAATCAGCCTTTAAACATTCACAAATACTAAAACAGCTGAGCTTTGTTTGTTGCATTTCTAAAAAGTACAACTCTGCTCTCATACTGGTTTTAATAAAGCGCTTCTCCCATTTCAACAAAAAATTATTTATAAGCCAGATCTCATTTTATTTTATGCTCTTTAATTTAATCGTGCATGAGACAGCAACGAATGAATATGATTAGCGGCTGTCTTGATATATTTTCAAATACAGTGCTTAAAATAAATTATGGAATTAAGAAAATACTTTTCGATACACAATGCCTTCGATAATGTCCAATGTCTTTTATGTTATCAAACATATAAGAGGCATTATAAAATGTTATTTAGGGGCATTATTAATCTTTTCATATCAATATGATTAGGTATAGCGATGAGGAAAAATTAAGGAAATGGTTTTAGGGGGGAAAAAATAATGAAAGAATATCAGATTTTAATTGAAGAAAAGAAATTTAAAGCTTATAAATTAAATTGGAAAATTCGGTGTTTACTTTTATTTTATTAAGGAAAGCATCGTTCTATGCATTTTAATTGAATTATTTAATTAAAAATGTACCAAAGTTTAAATTAAATTGAACTATTGTTCCATATACGATTGTAAGTCCAAGGAAATATAACCAGTTATTGCCTTATAACTTGCGGGAAAACCGCTTAAAATAATTGACATTTTTACCAGGTGTAGATTTGAAATTAGCTTATCTCGACTTAAGCAATTTTTCCTTTGTACCACAGCATTATTAAGAAAATTTCCCATGTGCTTTTTAAGACGCTTGATCTACAATGAATGGAATCATAATTTTTGCAAAACTTGAATTATTAAAATATTGATATTAAAATGATCTTTGAAGATATATGTATGTAAATGATTAAAAAAAATTGACAACTCAAAAAAACCAGTTTTGCAGATAACGCGTTTTAGATTTTCAATTTGCAAACAATTCAATGAAGACATAAAAAAATATTCTTCTCGCAGGAGGTGATGGTACAAGATATTTATGCGAAATTTTTACCCAAGATAAAATACGAAATGCCGCATTATTGAGTTATGACACTATTGAATTAAATGAGCGATATGCACATTTATTTGACATAATAAAGCCTTTACTCTATTTGGAATAAAATATGCATTTTGTTTCTGCTCATGGAAGTCGTCAGTAGATTTTGAAGTTAGTCCAACAACTTTAGGCCTTATCTAAAGGGTATCCCAACAAGAACGCAAGATTTAAATTTTAAATAAAACACAGATAATTAAAAAAAAAATGTGAAACTTTATTATATCGTAAAGTAGACAGAATGAGGTTATGTGTGGAACAACATATCGGGCAGATGGCCGCCGCGGCTTTGCTGGCACACACGCGATCTTTTAATGAAATTTTCAATGACCGTTTTGCATAAATGCTGCGGTATTTCATTAATGCAGCTTCCAATTTCCTCTTTTAAGGCTTGAGTCGTCGTCGGCTTATTCGCGTAAACCATCGACTTCAAAAAACCCCAAAGAAAAAAGTCTAATTGTGTTAAATCGCACGATCTAGGCTGCCAATTCTGGTCTCCAAAACGCGAAATAACACGACCGGGAAATGACTGATGTATCAATTGAATTGTTTCTCTGGCTGTATGACATGCGGCGCCGTCTTGTTGAAACCACATGCCCTCCACATTCATTTCTTCAATTCTAGGCACGAAAAAACTGGTTATCATTTCGCGATACCGAACATCATTGACTGTTTGCACTTGACCTGCGTTTGAGCGACATCATCACGTACAGCTGCGAAATTTTCGGTCGATCGACCTGGTCGAAGGCGCGTTGTTGTCTTTACATCACTAACAGACCCAGTTTCGGCAAATTTATCCATTAATCTCTTTACAGTTGACTCTTTTAGAGCATTATTGTGACCCCAAATTGATCGCAAATTTGCGAACTGTAGCCGCAAAACTTTCTCCATTTTCTCCATTTCTTCTACTAGCAAACAATAGCAATTGTTCAAATGTCAAACAATGACACTTCGAATGGCGCCAAATTTAAATCTTGCGTTCTTGTTGGGACACCCTTTATAAAAGCTATTAAAGCTTTATAAAGGTTTAATAAGGAATTTTTTATTATAAGCCCTTTATAAAGCCTTAATAATTTTTATAAATAAATCTGTTTGTATTTCGACGTTGTTTAGCAAATACAAATTAACAATGTTTTGCTGGGAAACTTCTTCACTGTTTTTTTTTATTTTTGCGAACAATAAAAATCTTATGAATAAAAGAAATCAGCAAAGGTGTGAAAATTACTCAACGAACAGGACAATAAACATCCATGTTATTCTTATTTTTTAACAATTCAAACCATTCATTTATTATTGTTTAAGTTTAAAAAAATATATCGTCTTAAAATATACGCAAAAATACATAAAAATGCTGGTGGCTTTTGTTTGAATTTCCGTTTATGGAACATAAAAATAAAATAAATAAAAAAAATTTATTAAGTAAATAAAATGTCAACAACAACAACAACAACAAAAAAGATGAATAAAGCATAAACAAGAAGGTCCTATTAAAAGTATTTTAATATTAAAATACATAAGTGTGTGTGTGTGTGTGTGTGTGTGTGCGTGGGCTCGTAAACATTGACATCTTTTTAAGCACGAAAAACATATGTGTGTATGTATGTCGGTTTGGGTTTGTTTGTTTCCTTTCGTCAAGGATGGTCGTCACATTTTCTTGTTGCTTTTGTTGAGGTTGTCATTATTATTATTATTATTTATTTTTCTCATCTTAAAATCAAATAAAAACGAGAGCAACAATCATCGAATTAAATAAATAATACTTGTGTGACTTTGCGTAAACACACGAACAAGCAAGCCCTTATCTACAGTGTGTCAAGGATTGTCTGCATAACCAAAAAAAAAAAAAAATTATATATTGTAAATATAAAATATTTTTAATTCAGCATTATGCTTGCGAGTTAACTAATATATTTTGCTTCTAACAATACATACAAATTGATTTCTCATGATTAGAAACATAGAGGTTTTTACTCTGCAGTGCTGAAAAAAATAACATGGTGCTACAATATTAAACTTATTTTAAATTGCTGAAAAATTACTGTATTGAGATTGTTGGGTAGAACAACATTTTGATATTTTTAAATGTAAGAGTGCTGTATTTGCTTTTTATCCAACTCTTTTCAAAATTTGTTTTAAATGAAAGGTTTTTTGAGAAGTAGCACTCAGGCAATAATTACCTACTAGTATTATTAGGTTGTTAGCTTCTTTTACAACTCTGCCTTTTTTGCACGTTTTTAACAATGCAGTGTTGCAGCTACTCTGGTGTTAATTAGCGTATTAGGCATATTACTGGTTATTTTGGGTGTGTTCGTAAATGCATCACTGCACTGCAAATTGATGTTTAAATGTCCTAAACAGCTTCACTGAAGTAGATAACGCACAAATAAATGTCAAATATGGGCTTCTAACATGTTTACTACTGAAAAATATTATCAGCAAAATTGTATTGCATTTTAAATTAAAGTTTGCTCGTATGATGCAGACCAGCGATGCATTTACGAAGACACCCTTTACTTCGCCCATGATTCTGCTACGCAATACCGACGAAGGATTCAAACTACATATGTAACTACACTCAGCGAAATTACAGCCCCACTTCAGCTGTAAGCCCGCTTTTTGTAGCAATAAAAGATAGAAAATGTATTCAACGCACTTATTCACACATTAAATGATTTTTAAGTATCTTGCGTTTATTCAGGTAAACAACTTTTCTTTAAATTTTTGCAGTCATCAAACATACTTTTAAAATTCTCCTCTCCATACAACATTTTCATGCTCTTGTCATTTTGTAAACATTTTCTTGACAAACTGTGCATGTGGTTTCTATGTATGGAAATTTGAATAAAACTTTCGCTTCTTAAATGAATATGTACATATGTATATGAATGTATGTCTCACATTAACATTTATTGTCACTTGCGTGAGTAAATATGTACTTATATGCTAAGAAGCGTGAGAAGACCAAGTCGGTTTAAACATTTTATAGTGGAATAATAAACGCCTTAAATGCGTTTATTATCTGTTTTTAAACACGAAAGATATAAAATATTTCATTTTCTTTTTTAAACTACTTCAAAAGGGTAGTAGGTTCTCTTTTTCGTGTATATCTTTTTATGTGTGTTACTTCATAACTCAGTAATTTTTTGGCCGATTTAAAAAAAAAATTATTAATTTTTGTCTGCCAGGGAAAAGCTTTCTCTAGGCGCCACTTCCATAAAAGTGCTCGGGACCACACTTGTTAGATTTTCCCCTTTTCATTTTACGTACTTTTACTTACTCAATTGCTATGCTATCAAAATGGCCGATGCCACGCCCATTATAATATAATATTTCAATTGCTTCTACCTAAGAGATTTTTTCGTATAAAACCAGGGTTTTTAACGTTAAAGCCAACTTTAATTAAAATTATGTCAGTGTGAAAACACTATTTATTTAACTAAATCCTAATCCGTTACTAAACTATTTGTAACGTTTTAGTGTTTTTTAAGTCTGTACTTTTTTAAGTTAGTTTTTTCAATAGTTTTAAAATCAATTTTAAAAATTATTAACTTACAATATATATTGACGTTTGTAAAAATTTGTTTTCAATACAGAGATTCTTCTGCTTGTTTTACATATGCCAGTTATTTTATAATCATAGAAACTTCATCATAACTACATACCAATAACCACACATTTGCAGACATAAAATTATTTGTGTAACATGTATGTAGATATGTATTCATGTATGTAATACCCCTTTTAGACACGGAAAGTTTACTTTGCAAAGTCTTAATTCAGCTGGGAGAAAGACAGAAAGATATAGTGTTCCTCCCTCTGTCTTTCACACAGCTGAATTAAGACTTTGCAAAGTAAACTTTCCGTGTCTAAAAGGGGCATAAGTATTTTACAAGTACAAGCATGTTGTTTGCATAACAATTTCAAGAATTTAGAATACAAGAACCGACCCTCTTTTTTTTCATTTTTATTTGTTAACTCATGAATATGGATGTATGTTCTTTCAAGTGTACACTTATTTCCATGTACTAGATACGAGTATGTATGGCAACCAAAGTGCACCAAAATATGTCATCATTTTTATGTTTAACACTTAGTTTTGCGAAATAAATATATATAAAAAAAAAATACGAAAGGAAAAAGAAATCCATCTGTGTTTTTATTATGATTTTTTTATATTTCTACACTTTGAGGTTTTTTTTTTAAAGGCTTCATCTACCCTTCCACAAAAATACTGCGCTACAGTGTTAAGCTTGGGCCAAAAAGACCACAATATGTGAGTAGTAATGCAAAATTTTTAAATGTCTTAACAGCAAAACACCATATCAAATTTAAATTTTGTGCTTTTATTATACAACACGTACGATGAATTTGCGCTATAGATACGAAACGGTAAGATGAGTTAATGAAAAAAGTTGGTAATAATGAAAAGTTGCAATTATTTAAATTTATTATTTGTAGTAAATACTATGGGTAACTTATTAAAATTGTGGAAACAAAAAGTTCACTTACTGTTCTTCAATTAACTAATGAGCCCAATTCACAATCTTGTGCAAATGGTGTTGCATCGTTGCATGTGCAAAATTGTGCAGTACATTCTACTCACCACTTAACAATTCTTAGCGGTGAATATCAATATACTATACCATTTTGCACATGCAACGATGCAAGATAGTGTTTTTCAAACGGGATTTCCCGGAAAAAATTTCCCGGGATCCCGCACATTTTCCGGGAAAGAAATCTTAGGAAATTTATGCGGGAATTCCCGGGATTTTTTTTTTTGATAATATTATGGCAACTTGATGATGATGTCGTTATTCACTTTATGAATGCGATGGTGCAATAATAATGGCACTAGCACATTAGCAAAATGTTTACAACAGTTAGGGCCGAGTTTACATCTGACGCACAGGTGGTCTGAGACTAAGAGGCATTTACTTGTCAAAAGCGGAACGTGACGTTCAAAATTTAATTCTAGAACAATTTATAAAATTAAAAACAGAAATGCGGCAGGAAATAAAAGAAATACTACAAAATAATTACTTATTTTCTTTGGTAAAAAGAACGATTCTATTAGAGCTGTGTAGCTCATGAACGAACGGGTTAAATTGAACGAATCACTTAATTGAACGAACTGATCCGGTGATTTTACTAACGCTTTTGGATCAGTAGTGTACCGCTCGATGTTTTCCTTCATTCAATTTGTGTTTCAAGTCTTTTATGTCAAATTTGTTTCGTTCATGTTTGCTATTTATGTTATGTCTTGTTGTTTGAGTTGAGTTTTTGTGCTTTAAAAGGTTTAGGTACGTGTATACTAAATTCTATTTAACATCGCTGTGGCACTATAATTTTTTAAATAAATAATTCAACTTTTTTTTAAATAAATTCTTCAATTCATTCATTCGCATTATTTAAATACTCGTATATACAACCGATTTTAATATTCTTACAAAATAGCATTGTTTCATACTGTCGTTCAAAATTGAACGATTGAACGAACGGGTCAAGTTTTTGCTAATTGAACGAAAATGACCGGTCTCTGAAAAGAACGATTTGGCACAGCTCTAGATTCTATTAATGATTATTCTGTACTAAAAATCCTATTTCCAAAGAAATATTTTGTAATATTTTTTTATTATGTAATTTTATTTTTCATTTACGTATAATATTGGTATTTATGCATTACTAAACTTAAAGAACTGAAATGGTATTATTTTTTTTACTAATGTGCTTATAAAGCGTTAATATTTAATCGATCTCATGAACTATATATTTTTTTTTTTTTTTTTTTGAAATAATCAAATTAAAAAATATTTTGTATTGTTTTGCACTGTGCGGGAATTCCCGGGATTTCCCGGGAAACCGAAAAGTCGTTCTCGCTTTCCCGGGAAATGAAAAAGTCCGGGAAAGGAAAAACTCTAATGCAAAACCATTTGCATAAGATAGTGAATTAGGCTATGGTGTTTTTTTGTGCAAAAAATTGTATTTACGAAAAAGGTGCATGTATAAAACATGTTGCAATTTCTGCGAAAATTCTATTTTGACATATGACGAGAGCTGAACACAAAATATGTAATTGTGGCACGCACTGTATTCAGCAGCTTATAGGTTAGTTTCTTCTTTAAAATACAGAGAAACTTTGTAATTCGTAATTTAGAAATGATGAGGACTAATCCAGCAATTTAATTATTGTCACTTCTGCACATATAGTGTATGCGGCAATATCCATATTTTGCATCACTTCTTTCGAAAACATTTTTCTACGATTCATCTCTTTCTTTGAATCATTTTTTAATACGATTTTATCACAACGAATCCACTTGAATTTAGTTATATCTCATTAGCAATGTTACGTTTCATTATGTAAGATTTTTAAGACAATAGAAAATGCTTTAAAACGATATAAATATAAATTATAAACATATTCTTTTTTAATCTCCTGATTTGAAGCGATTTTTTCCAACATTGTCTGGTAACCCTGCGCAAAAAGAAAAGTCAGCTGTTTTACAGAAAAGTAAAAACACAGTCGATTTATGCGAGGCGTAAAGTGCAATGTCTTCCACCATAAGTGAGGATGCTTTTTGCAAATTAAACATTAGTTACAGCATTGATGAAGTCAGTTCCAAGTAGTTCCATTTCTGGTAAAACATCAATGAATTTAACACATGGTTGCTATAGGACGGAAATTATCAAAATAACTGACTGGTATGCGCTTAAATGGCTTTCTCGGAAAAATTTTGATATAAACACCAGACTTATGCAATGAAAGTGATAAACCTTTGGAACTAGTTAAGACCTTTTTTTTTCTGGGATACTACCTTTTTTTAGAGAGCAAAATATTTTTATGAAACGATCATCAAACTGCAATTTTTAGATGGGCATGTAGCATTTTTTTGCAAAACTGAAATCACTAGCTAGTTAGTTAGTCCATGTTATGCACAGAAAAAAAAAGAAATTTAAATAAACATCCCAGCAAAAAATTAGACATTACCATCAGAAATACTTCCTATATAATGGCTTACTTTTCTGATTGCCAAAATTCATTACTCGTTTACAAATCATATTACATAAAATTTAGAAAAATTATGTAAAAGTTGATCGATGAGAAGAATGATTATTTTAGTTTTAATAGATTATGTGAAGTGAGTTCTCAAGAGTCGATTATTTCAGTCTCACACCTTGTTAAAATCATTAAGTTTTCAAGTTTTTTTGCAGCAACTTCAATTTTAAAAACACCAAAAATTAATTTAAAAAAATTAATTGTTAATTAAAACTTTTAACTGCATATACATAATTTTTAAACAAAAGTTTAATTAATTCAAATGAATTTTTAATTAAACTCCAGCAAAAAATTTCAAAAAAGGTAATCGAGTTTGGAATTAAGCATTTTTGGTGGAAGCACTTCCCTACTGGATTACCAACTTAATGATTTTAACAAGGCGCGAGACTAAAATAATCGATTCTTGAGAAGTACTTACATTTTTTTTTATTTGTCAACATTTCACGAAATTTATTTCGTCTAAAAAAATCATTCTCTTCATTTAGCAACTTGCACGTCATTTTTTGTAATTTTAGGTAATGTGATTTGTAAGCGAGTTATTATATGGCAAGTGATTCTATTGGTAATGTGTAATTTTTTCCTGGGACCTTTAACTAAATAAATTTTTAAACAAAAGACTCAATTAAATTTTAATTAAATTTCTCCGTCAAGCAGCTTTAGTTGAAAAAAATCAAAAATTATATAATATAATTATGTATGTGATTAAGACTATTTAACTGATTAAATTTTTAAACAAAAGTTTGAATTGAACTGAATTAATTCATTTAATTCAATAAAATTGTTAAACAAAATTTTAATTAATGCAATTAAATTCTTAATTAATTTTTTAAATTCTTTTGACAATTAAAGGTGATAATTGGTGAAAAATTTGTGATGTGTATAAAAGATTCATTAAATAAATTGAAAAAAAAAATTATTTGCATTAGAGTGGTTCGAAAAAGAGCTGCAACTTTTCAAAATTCTACCCGAATTAGTTTTTTTTGAGAAATTATACAATTTGGAAATCACGCAGCTCGTTATAAACTTTTTATTTTTAAGGTTTTGCTGAGTATTTATTTAGACCTAGGTTAAGCATTTTAATATTTTTAATTGTGCAAAAGGGTGTAGACAATTCGACTTTTTCTGCATTTTGCAGAAAAAAAAACACATTTTTTAAGAAGTTATTGAGTGGTGGAAAAAATATGTACATGCGTATATGTACATATTGTAATAAAAAATGATCCCTTAATAAATTTGCATACCTTTATTGTGTTAAACAAAATGAAAGGAAAACCTGCAAAAATATAAAAAATGATATTGAATTTCACAAATTTTTCAATACTTTCAACAACATTATTTATTTGTCTGTATGTACATATGCACACATATGTGTGTACACATACATATGTATGTGACTGTATCTGTATGCACATACATATATAAAAATGACATCAACACAATGCAAAACAACAATATGTCATTAAATATATTGTGGCACGTTTCACACAAAAAAAAGTAAACGCGAATTGAAACACACAACAGGAACAAAAAGCATAAAGTGTGAAAAGTTTCGTGAAATATATATTCCAATGAAATTTCTCGCCTCTTGACAATATAATTTGAACACTTTAACACCGGTAAGTTATTTCTTTTTCTTTTCTTTTTTTGCAATGTATAATTCATTTTTTGCACAACAGCAACCAATAACAAATTCTAAATTAAATAAAGAGAAAAGGAAGCCTGTTATGGCCCCCTTTTTCGTTAGTCTTATTGTTCTCCCTGCCCGGACAGGGCTGGTTTTTATTTATTTATTTATTTATTTCTACATAGAAAGAAAAACACCTTTACAAAAAGCCATTATGTATTATGTATAAAATTACTTGAAACAGTTAGAGGTGTCTTGAGTTTATTTGCTGTCTAATTTAGACCCCATTTAACGCCTCAAGCAAAACATAAAAAAATCTGTCAAAAAAAAAAACAAAGACCAATAAAAACTTAAGTAAATTACTTTTTAAGTCCATATATTTTTCCATTCATAAGGCACTGTTTTTTTTGTGCTCGTATTTCGTGGTAGTAAATTATGTTTGATGTTTAAGTGTCTATTTGTTTTATATTTTAATGACAGGTTACAAACAACAGCTACAAAGTATTTTTCTTAAGTAGATTTTTCCTGCTATTTTTGTACTTTGCTTTAAATTACTTAAAATTTAAAACTTTCTTGACACTAAGACAGGCAAAAGACATTAAGCCAAAATGGGTTCTTTCCAAAAAAAAAAAAAAACAGTTAAAATATTGCTTAAGTATTATTTTTAATGAGATGAAGTTTTTTGCCCATTATGTTGAGAAATATTGTGGAAATTATTTGAATTTTTTACTTGCATTCAGTTTTATGGAAATTACGTTAATAACTTTATTATCTTTTTTTTTGTGAAATACGAGTAATTACTAACAAGACAGATTAATTTGTTTTTTGGGGCAATGCAAGTTAAATTTAAATGGCTGAGAGTTTTAATAGATATCTTAGGTGAAGAGAACAAAATAGTGTGTAAATAATAATATTTTCAGGCTATTTTTTAATATTGTTGTACCAAAAGGCGTTGAGATATTTTTACATTGTAGAGAAAAGTAAAAAAGGTGGGGTTATACAAATGTGCTGTATTGTTGGGATCTAATTGTCTAATAACGAAGTGATTCAATCACGTTTTTTCAATTTAAGATTATGGTATTCGCTATCGAACAATGTAATAATATGGTTTTATATCGAATCCCATAATTTCAGACTGAAAACACGTGATCGAATAGCGAAAGCCACGATTAAAACTCTTATATACCAAGTTCCTAGTTCTTTAGGTCAGGTTGAATTGGCAGCCGCCTTAAGGAGAACTTTCTCTGGCCGCATTCTCACCTATTTACAGTTTATTTGTCGGAAATTATTCTTTTTAACCGGCTTAAAAAAAGGAGGAGGTTATCAATTTGTCTACTTTTTTTTAATTTTCTTTTGATATTGATACATGACAACTCGGTACATTTTGAACCGATTGTAAAAATATTTTTTTTTTCTTCTAAGGTATAGCTTCCATTTAGTACCATTGTAAAAAAAGTGGGACGGAGATACGCCCAAAAATTTTGTTTTACTAGATTTTGTGAAAATATTATTCGATATTATTCGATTGCTATGAATCTTTCCCAACACATTGGGCTTTCGTAACAAAACAATCTTGAAATTAAAAAAATTCAGTAAAGTGCGACTCTAACTCGCGCACGAAGGGTTCCGTACGAACAATAGATATATAATTTAATACAAACTTCATCCTATATAATATATAGTTTTGGCATTTTTTTTCGTTTTTGGGGACTTTTCGGTTTTTTTGTTTTGGCGTTTTTTGCGCTTTTTCGGTTTTGGAGATTTTTTTAAGTTTTTGCTTTTTTTTAGTTTTGACACTTTATTTTCTTGTTTTGGCGACTTTTTTCGGTTTTTGGCGTTTTTTCATTTTGGCGATTTTTTTATTTTTGGCGATTTTTTTTCGATTTTTGAAGTTTTTTTTTTCATTTTGGCGTTTTTTCGAATTTGGCGATTTATTTTAATATTAGAAATTTTTTTTAACTTTGGCCATTTTTTTCGTTTAGGCGATTTTTTTTTAATTTTTGGCGATTTTTTTTTATGGTTTGGCGATTTTATAATTTTCGGTTTTTTTACTTTTACCGTTTTTGAAAATTTCAAGTGTTTGCCTCGAAAGGTTTCCAAGACATAGCAAATTGTCAAAATTACATAGTCAAAATTGCATTAACTGATGGACCACCCTTTAATTTAAATTTTTTTTAATTTTAGTGTTAATTGTTGTAGTCTGTATAAAAATACACTAATTTTACAAAATTCAAGTTTCAATATACATATGTTCATACAATTGTATGTATATTACATGGGATTTTAACATTTTTCGTTGCTCGTTTTGGAACACCCTATAATTATTAATTTTCATGTATTTGTTGTTGTACCGCCCTAGGTTCTACATACTCTGTCCAAATTTCAGCTCCGTAGCTCTTACAGTTCCTGAGAAAATACCGTGTGACGGATAGACGGACAGCGTAGCGAAAACAATAGGGTTCCTTTTCACCTTTTGTGTACGGAACCCTAAAAAATGGGCGGAGCCATGCTTAATAAAATTAATTACTATATTTCATTTGCTTCTATTTAACCGATTTTTACGCAACTTGGCACACACCCTGAGTTAAAAAAAAACAATCTTGCATTCAAAAAAGTGGGCGATATCATCACGCCTATTAAATTTTCATATGTACTATATTTCACGTTTTTGTACTTAAAAAACTTTTAAGAAACTTTGCACATACCTTGAGGGCTGAAAACAACACAATCTTGCATTTAAAAAAGTGGGCGGGGCTACGCCCATTCCAAATTTAGTATTATATTTCATGTAATTCTACATCATCGATTTTTACGAAACTTTGCACACACGTTGAGCTCGGAAAAATGCTTAATCTTGTGTTCAAAAAAAGTGGGCGGGTCCATGAAAGAATAATATTAATTTATTATTTATTATTAATAATTTTAATAATAATAATAATAATTTTAATTTATTATTATTATTTATTATTCGGTTCCCATGAAATATGGCAAATAGTTTCATCTCTTAGGATGATATAATTTTGAGCTTAAAGAAGTGGGCGGGGCCATGCCCATTAAAGAATAATAGTATATTTCACGTGCCCCTACTTGACTCTTTTATATGACATTTGGCACATACCTTGAGCTCTGAAAGTTGTGCGATAAGGAATTTAGAAAAATTGGCTGACACTAATATTAGACAAAGTGGCCGTAACCACTCCCCTAAAAATGTATACTTGCCACTAAAAATATTAAAATGAAACGTAAGTATAATTTAGATTCTGTTAAATGAAATTGTTTTTATATGTGTTATCTATTAGACTACTGCACAAGACAACTTAAAAGAACTTTTAGGGCATGAGGGATTTTTCAAATTCTTTAATACGGCGAGATCTTCTAAAACAAATGCTAAGCAACTCTGCTGGCAAGACATTTGTTTCAGTTATCGCAAGTATAGGAGTAAAGAAGAAAATTTTTCGTGGCGGAAAAATTTGTGGTACTTGCTTCTTCTAAGGCATGGGCGCGTACACAAACCTCATGCATATACATACATACTCACACACGTTGTGTGTATGATCTTCAATTTTCTGCGCACAAAGACCTTTGTAAATTTAGAGATGATATTATTATAAATTAAGCTTTCATTAGAAAAAGCTGTTAGCAAATTGTAATGCGATGAATCAAAACAATTCACATATTTCATTTGCACTGAAAACTGAGTATACAAAGCAGAAATCTGCATCAACTGACACCACACACAGTGGACGCTAATGATGAAGAGGCAGTGGCCTTCGAAAATAGCCAGTTTTTTAAAATATTTTCGGAATATTTTTTTCTGTGTATCTACAATCCATATAATGCTGAGGCCTTGCTCGTTTAACATTCTTATCCTTTATTTGCCATAACTTGCCCTTCAAATAATTTTATTCCTTTTGAATTTATTTAACTAATTACAAATTATTTGCATCCTTCCCCACTTTTCCTAAAGAAATCCTTAATGTCGGCAATAAATTTAAATTTATTTTGACCAAAAATAAAAAAAAACAATTCAAAAGTATATACAAGCAGCAGCAGCAGAAGCATTATTACTCACAATTTAATCAAAGTTCACGAGTAAAAGGAAAGAAGGACTTCACTACTCCTTTGCACTGACAAGCGAGAAAAAGTTGAGCAACATAATAGCCAAGGAAACGAACGAAAAAAATGTATATAAAACAAATTTACGGTAATAACATCAACTTCTAACAAATTAGATTGTTTTCCGCTTGAATTGATTTATATGCTTGATTTATATTAATCGTCATCATGATGATCATCATCATCAGCAGCATCATTATCGTCATTAGTTCTCCTCTACTTAAGCAACAAAAATTTAATAATTATCAATAACCATTCCATCATTTGCAATGGACAAGCTTAACACCGCCACCACCGCCATCAGACAGTGGATTTAAAAGTTTTAAATGTTGCTTTGAAGTTTTTATTATATTATTATTAAATAATTCGCAAAACTGCAGAACGATTATTAAAAGTTTTATAATTATTACAACTGCTGCCATCATTGTATAATTGTTGAAAAAAATTCAATAAATTAAATCAGCTGCTTTCAAGCTGCTTATCGCAAACTTTTGCAAAAGAGCTTTAGTGCTTTCACAGCGAAGAGAGCAAAACAGCCAATCAGATATCGGCGACAACAATGCTCGCAGTGATGCCAACTTTTGAGACTCAAAACGCGTAAAAATTTTCGGAAAAAGGGCTAGAAAGGGCTAAATTGTTCAAAAATAAAAAAATAGTACAATTTTTCTAAAAAGCGCGGAAAGGGGCTAGTATTAAAATGTTTTTGTTGAAAATAAAAACATCAAATCAATTTTTGTAAAGTAATTTATTACAATATAAATAACTATCATAGATCAACACATACATAACTTGAGAGCTTCAATATTGTACATACAATTTCATTTACATTTCATATTAAATTTCAATAAGGTATGTACATACGTAGATTAAATATTTAGTTAGCATATACATACATATTAGTCTCCTGCACAAGATATCTTATAAGAACTTTTAAGACATGAGGGATTTTTCAATTTTTTGCTACAGCGAAATCTTATAAAACAAACGTTAACAACACTGTTTGCAAGAAATTTATTTGAGTATTGTAGGTATAAGAGCAAAGAAGAAAACACTTCGTGACGGAAGAATTTCTGATACTAGCTTCTTTCTATGCATAAGCGCGTGTACAAACGTCATGCATGTATGTGTGTATGATCTTTTATTTTTCTGCGCACATGCAAAGGCACACACATGCATTAACATTAGTTGTATGCGGTTAATCACATAATAGCTTACCATCTACATATTACACACACACTCAAACGTACAATATGAAAAATAACAAGCATACACTAATCAACAGTACTTCTTTTGAGTGTTTGTTACAGAAAGCTGTCTTGACGTCATCGCTTGTTAACACTGGTATTCACATACACCAATACATCCATAGTGCTTCGCTTATAGTACGACAGCATTTATTATTGGTTTAGTATAATACATGCGACGTGAATACATTTAAAAATCATGACGCTTTTACATTTCAAGACTGTTTACGCAGGCCTCTAATACATATATAATAAAATTATATATACATATGTATGTTTACATAAGTAGATACATTTAAAATTGGCCGTTATTAAATAAAATTTCGTTTTCTCGGTCTTTCAAATACATACATTATCTGTTTTACGTTGTACTGAATAACTTTCAAGGCATAAAAAATTTGGAAGAAATAAAAGATTACTCTATATTATTTTTCTTTTTTAAATTGGTAAAGCAATATCGACTTTTTACTCATTTTATTTTGCTAGATTAAAGGAAGAAAAAGCAAAAACTAAAAAGGGCTGAAAGATTATTGTAAACAGTGTGCCTTTTTTAGTTTGGGGCTAAAAATTTTTTTCGCGTTTTGACTGGCTGAAAACGGGCTAAATCTAGCCCTAAAAGGGCTAAGTTGGCATCACTGAATGCTTGCTCTTACTTTGCAAAGAAACAAGAACAAATTAACAGCTTTCAAAGCGATTTACCTCAAATGCAAATATCAGTTTGTTTTGACGTAGCTGTCAATGATTAAATGAAAAGCCAACAGTACTTTTTGGAACAAATGTTAAATCTGTTCTATTATTGAATAAGGGCATGAGTCCGTTTGTTTAATTATTGATGCTAATTCTAAAACTTCTTTATTTGGAACCTAAGTGTACCGAGACCTTCTTCATTTCGCGGAGACCTATTAACCTTAACCTACAAATACGGAAGTATTTTCTTTCATTTTGAATTAAAGCGCAAACTCCCAGATATTTTATTTAAACGATGTTTAGATTACCATATTTTGGAAAAAAAAATAAAATAAAAATTTAAGTACAAATAGTCATAACCCACTGTGCACCATTACTTCAGCTATAAACATCATTATTGTTATTTTTTTTTTTTTTGCTATCATTACCGAGTACAAAAAATGAAAATAAATATCAAACTAAACTAAACAAAACAACAGTAGCAATGGCTACCCCTCATTTAGATTTAACTCCCTTTACATTCCTCTGGACACAGACAGAGTGAAAATAGAAAAAAAAAACTTTTATAAGAGTAAATGTTAAAATAAGAATAAAAATAAAATATCAACTTCTATTATACACTTCAAAATTTTGTAACTTTTTGTTTTTTGCCAAAAAAAACAACATCAATAAAACCATCAAAATGGACAAGAGAGACTGACAATGGGACAGTTAACAGGGATGAGTGGCATCAATGTGAATAAACGATTGCTTCAAGTAGTTATTACGTTAGATAAACAAAAGCCAATCAGTTTAAAGGAATGTATTCTTTAGCCATACAAGATTGTTTATAAGAACGATAAAAATTTATAAATTTAAAAAAAAATGTTAATAACATTTATTTATATAAAAAGGCGAGAGTCTAAAGATTGTCTCAGAAGTGTTGGAAATTGCCTTTCGACTGGTGATATATAAGGTTCTTCAATATGTTGCACCTACAATTAAAGTTCAAACACCAGAACCAACCAATAGTGATAAATATCTTGAAATCATATTTGGATAACAACAAACTGGAACTTGAAAATTCAGTCAAGAATTTTTGTAGGAAAGTTCAATTGGCCTTAGATGTATGACTCTGTTGTCAAGTCAATTCTATTGCACGGGACTGATACATGGTGCTCAGCACTCGAAGCGAAAATTCAAAAAAACTCACACTCAGTCAAATTGATTTACATAAGAGTCATAATATGATTAAACAAATGGAGTGGCTAGAAATGAGGATAGCCCTTGATATATATAACAAACTGGCAATTTAAATATTTGGTATGGAAATAGGAGGTAACAATAGACCCATGTGGACAACTTTAAGAGAAGTAACGCTCAGGCAATCAATTCTTTATAATTTTATTAATAGGTGTTACCTTCTTTAAGAAGAGAAGACATGTATTGAAGGAAGAGATAGACCATACGTTTTGCACGGTTTTTTTTTTTTGTTTCGTTTTTAAATAAGTGTTGCAGCGCTTCTGATGTCAATGAGGGGCATTAAATTGTCGAAGCTGTTTTTTAGCAGCAATTTTATTGGTTATTTTACTTCGCCGATGATTCTCCTATACAATACCGCCAAAAGAGGCCGCTCTGATGTTATTTTAGGATTTGCTATACGCTGAAGTCGGTGCAATGCAGTGACCAGTGAGTATGCGTTCATCGACAAAGAATTCAAAGGCACACTTATTCACATCAGAGCAAGGCGTGATGTTGTTATTTTAATGAATTTGTTGAAGACTGTGTACGAACCCAGGAACTTTCGTTTTGTAGGCAACATGCTAATTATTTCAGCCAATGTCACTCTCGAAGGACTCCAGTGCACTTTAGTTAATGACAGTGGCTGTCAGTGAAACTTAAGCTAATTATATATTTATTTTTATTTTTTTTGGTCTAATTCCAGCTGCTGCTGCTGGAACACTTTGTCTTAAAATTTCTGTTTAACTTCGGTGGCTTTAACAATCAAATTTGACGTGGAATGATGGAAAATCGTACCAAGTTAAAGCAAGTCCCGTCGGACCAAATACATATGTAAATAATACTCGATAAAAAATTGATTTCCGCGTAAGACATAAAATTTCAATTTAAGAAATTTATTATTCGACATATTGTCAGAAGTTTATTTTAATTTGAAATTTATTTTCTAGTGGTTCAGCGTTGTCTATATATTTCATTGTTGCTGTAACAAATCATTAGTAGAGTTCAACCAGATTTTATTTTTCATTTTGCCTTATAATTACTTTTATTGTTATCCGATGGATTTCTAATTGTATAAAGGTGTAGAAAAATAAAATAGATTCATATCGAATATAAATTATTTGCTGGGTTTTATGGGTTTATTTTTCTTTTGTGATTTTCAAAAATACTATTATTTGTGAATTCTCAAATAGTTCTTGAAAGTCTGTGCATAAGACAAGAGGTTTGTGACTATTCAAAATGTGTGGTTGAAGCCTACTGCTGATTTGTTACAGCAACAATGAAATATATAGACAACGCTGAACCACTAGCAAATAAGTTTCAAAATAAAATTTCAATGCAAAATTTCGAGTCTGAACGGAGTCAAGATCATATTTTTAATTATTAATACCAATAAAGTATTAGTTACTTTGCTCAAATCAGCAATAACACAAAAATAAAGCAAAAGTTTCAAGATCTGTGGACACAATGAATTATCAATCAAGAAATAAAAATTAATTAGTAATGATCAGAAAATCTTGTGATCTAAAAAAGCTACGGCCAAACACACATACTCTGACATTTGTATTTGAGGTAAATAGCTTTGAAAGCTCTTAAATTTGTCCGGGTTTCTTTGCAAAGTAAGAGCAAGCTTTGCTGTCGCCGAGATCGGATTGCTGGTTGTGCTTTTATCGGTATGAAAGCACAAAAGCTCTTTAATAAAAATTTGCACTTTGCGCCATATGACGTGGCCGCAGCTGATGTAGAAAGTTCTTTTCAAACCGCGTTCTTTCAAAATCTTTTTTACTTTGACTTAGTTTATAGAATTTATATTTATCACTGCTGCTAAAAATATTTGTAACCTTTGTCTCTAATGAGACCGGATATATACGAAATTTCCCAATGCTCCCTCCTCCTTTTTCGCTTTCTTTATCATTATTTTTGCTCAAATATTCTGCTTTGCCATTTCTTTTTCTTTTTTTTTATCATTAAAGAAATTTATTATTATTATAATCGCTACGAAATTGTTATGACCATGCTGAATTTGATGATTATGATGATAACAACGCGTGTTATACAATGAAGGACTAGTAACAATAATAATAATAATATAAAAAAAAAACGGAAATAAGGAATTGGAAGTTAACTTCAGCAGTTGTAACAAAGCAGCCAGTGAAGTTCTAAATGAAAATGAAATGAAACGTAAAAAATACGATTTACAAATGTTGCTGTAAATGAGCAGCATTAAAATCATTATTATCATCAATAAACTTTTAAGAGTTTCAAAATATGTATGTACTGAACTGTGTTACGTTAGAATAGAAAATGCTTTTTTTTACACAGCTCTGGAAATGGCTTTAAATTTTTTTTTTTTTTTTTTTTTTTGATTTTCCCTTTGAAACGTTTAGTTATGTTGCTCTATTTTTTTTAAACCATAAATATAATATTATTTCCGTTTGCTTATCGGTCGAATTTGGGAGCATTTGTATTAAAGAAATAACAAATTATGGTAAATAAAAGAGAATTTTGTTTTGTCGGGAGTGCTAGCATTCAGGCAATTGATAAATAAATTTTGCTAAATCCAAGGCTATGAATGATTAAATCGAAATTGTTGTTCTTGACTTTTCTCAATAAGCTCTATTGCAAAATAGAGCTAGAAAATTTACTGGTTGTAGTTGAATTTTAAAAAATTTCTTTAAATCTGTAAGGCTTTATTTTTACTAAGTCTTATTCTTATTTGTTGTAATTTTATTATGTTCCTAATGCTTTATTAAGAACCTCAATTTCTCTGGGGAACATTGTGATTGTTTTGTGACTTATTACTTATAGGATATCTGCACGCAAAGAAAATATATGGTTGCAGAATGGTTGAGAAAACAATATAATGTTCTCTGAAACAAATATGTGGTCGTCGAAAACTGGTTATTGTTATTTTAAACATTTATTTCCTTACGATAAACAGAGTAATGTTTGAATTTAAAAATTACATTATCACATCCATATAAAAGTGTGATATGTTTAGAGTTTAACAATATAGTTTTGTTAAAAATTTATGACTACAACTTAATTTGTATTATTATTTAAAAATAATATGATCTAAATAACAATATAATGTTTTCCAAAACCATACTATGTTAAGTTAAAAAAAAATCTTTTTTAGAAACGTCTGTCAGTTCAGTATTTTGTTTGTAAGCTATCGGTAGTGTTAAATAAATGAATAAATAAATAAATAAAGTATAAACAAAAGGGTAGATCAATAAAAATATATAAACATTTGTGTATCTTTTTATACACACATGGCTGTATGTCGTGTAAGTATACATTTCCACATATACAATTTATTTCAACAATATTAATTTATTTTTATTTCGAATTTAACGCACAGCTGTTTCTACAATAAATATATGATTAAAAAATAAAATAGTATTATTATATTAAATAATACTGTGGTCGTATTTAACAATATTAATATAATATTAGAACATGGTATGGTGAGTCTCAATTATATTTTAGTCACATCTAACAATAGTGTTGTCATATTTACAATACTACGATTATAATATAATTAACTCAGATAATATTATAATTAACTCTATCTGAGTTATAATTAACTCAGATAATATTATAATTAACTCAGATAATAATATTGTTAAATTTTTTTTTTCTATTAACAATAATATGATTTGACTGCAACCACATAATTCAATCATAGTATGTTGCTGTTTGATTATGGTTACCTCAACCATATTTTTTCTTTGCATGTGCATATGTATGAAAAAAGAAATAATTATGTAACACTTGTAGTTACATTAGCAGTATTCGGTGTTTGCTGCAAATGATCTTGCATAACTTAAAATGCAAAATATCGTAGCTCTTCTTTAATATTCAACTACAAAATCCAAAGAAAACCTAAAATATTTTGTATTTAAACTTACGCAAGATCATTTGCATCAAAGATGGAATACCCACACTGTATTAACACACATGTTTACTGACCTTTATTTGTTTTTTTTTATTAATTTTTGCAAGTTCTTTTTTTTAATAAAGACGTGCTTAAACAACAACAACTAGAGATTTTTTTAATTAAATCATTTTTCTTTTCATTTGCAGCCTAATTGCAGTTTCCTGTTTTCAATGTAAGTATTTTGCACTTGATTTAAAACATTAGCAATAACCCAGCAAAAAATTCTAAAGGTAATCGAGTTTGGAATTAAGCATTTTTGGTGGAAGCACTTCCCTACTGGATTACCAACTTAATGATTTTAACAAGGCGTGAGACTAAAATAATCGATTCTTCAGAAGTACTTAATTTTTTTTTATTTGTCAACATTTCACGTAATCTATTTCGTCTAAAAAATTATTCTCTTCATTTAGCAACTTGCACGTCATTTTTTGTAATTTTAGGTAATGTGGTTTGTAAGCGAGTAATGAAAATTGGCAATCAGAAAAGTAAGTCATTATATGGCAAGTAGTTGTAATGGTAATGTGTAATTTTTTGCTGGGAAAAATTACTTACGAGTATCGAACTCTCCAATACTTAAGGTAAAAATACAGTCACATCCCGATAATTCGTAACCGCAAGGGACCGGCCATTTCTTACGAATTATAGGGGTTTTCGATTTAGCGGGATTTCAATATAACGGGGTTAAAATAAAATAAATACGAATTAACGGGGTTTTTCAATTTATTTACTTAAACGATAAAAAAAAGCATAAAAAATTGTTAAAAATAAAATACAAAATAAAAATTTGTTGCTTTTTTGTAACACCGACACTGTTTTATGCGTGCCTACACACACACAAGCAGATGCAAAAAAAATAGCGGTAAATAAAAAAATCATTCTTTCCATATTTCTGTTGTTTTTATTACGAATTATAAGTGGTAGTTAGCAAACAATTACGATTTATAAGAGGTAAAGAAGATTTTATGTGAAAAATATATTACGAATTAGCGAGGGGACCAAAATTTATGGAAATTTTAGGAATTGACGAGATTTTTTCAAGGGACCGACGGTTTATTACGAATTATCGGGAATTACGATTTATCGGGGTACGAATTATCGGGATTTGAGTGTATTAATTTTAGAAATGAATTTTATTACAACTGGATAATATTTAATAAAAACCGTTTTCTAGCAAGTGATTTTTTATATTTGAGGGATTTTGGGTATTTTCGCTAATTTGCTTGGAGACAGAGAAACAAAAACCTGTATAGGCTTCTTTGCTTGGTTTACGTAATTGATTTACGTAATTGATTGAAACAGCAGACTCAGCTTTTAATGGAATCATAACAACGCACAGTGGGGCCAAAAGCTCTTTTTTCGCGGATCAATTCATAGCCACAACAGTGACGGCCACTACATTTTATATGGATGGCTCTTAAAAAAATTTCATGTTCCAACAAAATCTTGGTGGTATATGAGGAGGACACGGGTGGTATCTGCCATACAAAGTAATTATTATATTTCCTATATATTCAGAACTGCAATAATAGTTTGAGAGGGATAACTCTTAAAATAAGCTGCACGTTTCACCTGAATGTTAGAAGTATAGGTAGGAAAGGGGGATGGGTAGCCACCATACAGAGTAATTTTTAATCAACTAAGGCCGGGTTTCCATCTGTGTGCCATGTGCCACGCAAGCGTAACCAACTAATTACTAATGAAAAACAGTTTAATTCAGACACGTATTTATTAAGTTAAACAGTTTCATACATAACTAACAGACAATTTTAAAGAATCCAACATGATTGGATACTATTTAAATCAATAAATATGTGTCTGAATCAAACAGTTTTTCATTAGTAATTAGTTGGTTAAGCTTTTTTGGGCAAATGACACACAAGAAATGCCAGATGTAAACTCAGCTTAATAAACATAATTTTTTTTATATGAAATACCGAGGCAGGAATAAAATGCATATAAATGGTGCTTAAGCAACAAAACAAGCAAATCGCGCGTGAATCACTTTTGATACGAATTATCCAAATTTAGATTTTTTTAACAAATTTAATTTTTCAGAAAGTTAGCTACGATCACACAAGCTATTTTTTTAATGATTATTATATAAAAATACAACCAAGCTCATGCGTGACTCACACGTGACTAATGCGTGACTCACGCGCTAAAAATTAAGAAATTCGTACATATTTAATAAAAGCACATAAAGTAATGACAAAAACAATTAAGCAATAAAAGTCTTAGCAGAAATCGTTAAGCTCTTATTATTGGTTATACAAAATGCGTGTATAACTTCTGAGGATCAACGCGGCGCAACATACATTTTTCTTAAATACCACTAATTTGTTAAACGCATTATTCACGGTCAAAATGCCTGTTCTGATGATCACGGTGATTTTAATCACGGTGATTTCAAACACAAACTATTAATAGCTGACTTGTTGGTAGATTTTTATTGTATTTTAAGTTTTTATCATGTATAATAGAATAATTCATTCCAACTTCCATCGCTATAAATCGTGAAATTTACAATAATTAAAAAAGCAAATAGTTTATCTTTTATTAATTTTTTGAAATCACCGTGATTTGACATGTTGTGATTTGCAGAACAGCTCGATATATCGAAGTTTTAAAAGTTAGCGTCTTACTCTTATTGAATTTTAAATTTAAAGAAGTTTTGGATTTTGTTTTATTATACTTGTGACCCCAAATGAGAGTGACTAAAAATCTAATCACACGGATGCATCTCCGTTTAGAAATCCAGAGAATTATTTGACATAAGCTTATCCGGTGAAAAAAAATAAAATTACTTTTTTGTTACAGGCTGATGTTTAAATAAATAAAAGATGAAACTAAAATAAAATTTTGCAGATACAGCACACACACACATACACAAATACACATTCATAAATATTGCAAACTAAATACATGTATATACAAGAAAGAATATAATTTTAACTGGAGGCCTTCCTTATTCTTAGAACGTTCTTAAAGGAACCAGCATTTGACTATACTATTCACTTTACGAGTATATCTGCCCACTTACATGGAGATACTAATGCTCAGGCAGCTGCTGACAATGATGAGCATGTTTTTTTTCTTTTTTTTTTTTTTTTTGGTGATACACGTAATTTTTTTTTTTTTTTGATTTTTTTTTTGCTAAGATGACGCACAGAAAATCTAAAGGAAAAACCCAGCGAAAGGCATTAGAGTAACAGCTAACAAACAACAAGACCAAAAAAAAAACAAAACAAAACAAAGTAATAAAAGAGCAAGTGCGTTTGGGGAATTGAAGATGAGCAAAAGTATTTCGATCCATTATACACAGCTTTCATATTTATGATTTTAGCCAAGGGATTAAGGGTTTATTACACTGTCTGTTGTTATTGTTATTGTGTTTATATTCTGCTACTATTCCAGGAAGATTTTTGTCTTAAAACCATAAACAGTTTGGCCTGAGTTTTCTGTTTTATTTTTATTTTTGTATTCTAGTGCTGAAATAGGGAGGTTTGCCTGGTATACTTTATGTGTTTATGGGAGGATTTGATATTTTGTATTTTTGGTTTTATTTTATCAAGAGGGACAAGGGAGTTGAAAGTTTTGCTACTATTTGATTGTATTTTATTTTATTGTAAAATTTTTGTTTTTTATTATTACATACCATGATAATACTTTGGGGACTTCAAAATACTCAAATTGAAGTACACAGTTTTTTCCTGCTTTGACAAGGCAGTTGAGTGTGTAAAAGGTAAAACAAAGTTGCCCAAACTAACAGTAACGGAAATACTATAATATTTACAAAGCAGTTTAGACTTTTTTTTTTAGCCATAAGCAAGCATTTGGGGTGAATTTATTTATTTTTTTTTTGTTATAAAATCGATTTAAAGGTAATGCAATCATTTGGAAATTAAATAAGGTGCATAAATCAGGACACCCACACACGCATGACACACAGCTATATAACAATCAGGACAAACAAAAAAAGGAAAATAAATGTTTATTTAATACAAGTAAAGATACTGAAGAATAATATAAGCCAATTGAAAAAAAAGTTTATGGGCAAAAAAAAATTCTCTTTATAAGTAAACTTTCTGAGAAATTAAACTAATACCTGATTTACATTAAGCGTTTTTTCATGAAATTTCATGAATTTTGTTGCACGCAACTTTTTCTATTTGCTAATTGCAGCGCTATAAAAGATAATTTTATATAAAAAAAGCAATGTGAGTCCGATCACAGAGGAGATGTGTAAACATCTAGTAATGAAAATTTTTTTTAAGTTGGAAGTACTTATGCTTTTAGTATCTTTTTTTAAATTAATTACACAGAAAAAACTAAATTTCGTTATCAGTAACCAAATTCATTGAATCAGTAAATATTTTGTGTGAATGCGGACCTACAAAGAAATTTGTAGATTCTGATAACAATTTTGTAAAAATTTAACTGGAAAAAAATTTTCTTTTTAGTTAAATTATTATGGCATTAAAGAAAAAAGTTAACTGAAACTCAAAATATTTTCAGTCAAATTTATTAATAGGAACAGAAAAACATTTTTGCAGATTTTTTTTTGTATTATTCAGCAAATTTTTTTTTTATAATTCACTAAAATTTTTCGTATTATCAGAAAATAAATTAACTGAATCAATAACAATTCTTAAAAAAAATTTTTTTAAATTAGTAAAAGTTTTATCTGAAAAAAAAATAACTGAATCAAATGAAAGGTTCAACTATTTTTTTTACTTTCAAAAATTGGCTTGTTTTTATGGTTAAGCATTTCGTTACCGCTTTTGGAACTCGTCAGTAGACTTCAACCCAAAAAATTTTTTAATTTAGCTAACAAACTCCGTATGTTTATGGTAAGACTCTTAATACTATATTGAGAATCCCAATATACAAACATAATAAGTTTGAAAACCGCAAACAAAAATCTTAAAAAAAAAACGTTTTTTAAAATTAAAAAAAAAATCAGACAAATTTTTTTACAGTATATTAAAATAAATTTAACTGAAAATAAGAAATTTAAATAAAAAGAAATAAATCTAAAATTTTTTTTTCAAATTTTACTTTATATAGATAATTTTCATTCTATACAGTTTTTTTACATAAAATAAAATTGGAACAAATAATTTCCTGGAACAGTAAAAAATATTTACTGAAACTAAATTATATTTCAAAACACATGTTTGTTTGAAAATTTTTTGGGAATATTTTTTTCTGTGTAATTAAAACTATCAAAACTTTTAATATTGTATTTGTTGGTTTGTGTTTATTAAACTTATTTGGTTAGTAAATGGGCACACTGCAGTATATGTATATGTACTGCATTCAAAATTGCAGTAAGCAGTAAATTTACTGATTATAAAAAAAAATTCAGTAAATTTTTACTGCTAATGAAATTTCATTTGCATTACCAGTAAAATCGTAGGGCTGTAATCATAATAAAATTGTAGCAAGTGGAAAAGTTTTTTCATTCAAATTTTGAAACTTTTGTATGAAAAACATTTAGCCACTTGGTAGAATTTCATTATGAATACGGGCATTACTGATTGCTGAAAATTCAATGCTCCTCATCATATAACAAATCATTTAGGCAATTTATAAAAATTGTAGAAAAATATTTTAGTAATCAGTAAAAATTTACTTGTTAAACATTTTTTATTGTTTTTACTGAAACTTTAGTGGTAATGCAGTGCTCATCTATGGTAAATGCCTTTACTTTTACTTTTTAATTTTTAATTCCTGTTGTTCATCGTTTAGTTGTTGCTGTTCTTGTTGTTGTGTACGCATTGTAATTAAAATAAATTCAGTAAAGTGCGACTTTGACTCGCGCACATTCGGTTTTGATCATTTTTTTTTTTATTTAGCTTTCTTAATTTTTTAAGTTTTTTTTTAGTTTAAACGATTTTTTTTCAGTTTTATCGCTTTTCTCTCATTTTGGCGTTTTTTTCTCTTTTTGGGTTTTTTTTTAATTTTCGCAATTTTTTTTCATTTTGGCGATTTTTTAACTTTGGCGATTTTTCTATTTTTTTGGGGTTTTTTTCATTTTGGCGATTTTTTTCTGTTTTTGGGGTTTTTTTATTTAGGCGATTTTTTCATTTTGACGATTTTTTAATATTGGCAATTTTTTTGTTTAAGGATTTTTTTCATTTTGGCGATTTTTCCGGGTTTTCGCGATTTATTTTAGTCCTAGAGATTTTTTTTAATTTGGTGCTTTTTATCGTTTTGGCTATTTTTTTCTGTTTTTGGCGATTGTTTTTATATTTGGCGATTTTATATTTTTTTGATTTTTTCGTTTTACCGTTTTTGAAAATTTCAAGAGTTTTACTCTTACGGTTTCCAAGATACAGCAAGTTGACAAAAATTACAAAGTCAAAATTGCACTAACTGATGGAACACCCATTGATTTAAATTTTTTAAATTTAGTGTTAATTGTTGTAGTCTGTATAAAAATACACTAACTTTTAAAATTTCAAGTGTATATATGTACATACAATTGTATGTATATTACATGGGATTTTAACATTTTTCGTTGCTCGTTTTGGAACACCCATTAGTTTTTAACTCTCATATATTTGTTGTTGTCGTGGCCAAATGTCTACACATTGTGTCCAAATTTCAAGTCCGTAGCTCTTACGGTTCATTTTCGCCTTTGGTCGGCTTCGAGCTGGTCGACTTGTTTCTCTGCTTGGTATTGCTTCTGTCAAACACTAATACACTCATACATAGCTCACACCGATTTGACAATGCAAAGAAATCTCAGCAAAGAAATCAAAATCAAAAGATTTTTACACCCTAGCGTATAGATGTTTACACATCAAAAGGGCGTAGATTGAATCTCTGATGCATTTTTGACAACTTGTTTGATATAAGTTGCTCCTCGAGGTCTCCTAGTGACAAATAAAAAATTTTTATGCAACTAATTTCATGAAAAAAAATGCTTAATGTAAATTAGGTATAATTCTAAAAAAAGCACTTACAGCCAGGCCCACGATATCGACAACGTTCGACTTGTCGCACACTTACATTTGAAACAACAACAAAATATTAAAATTTGTTTTTGTTTTGAATGTAAGTGTGCGACAAGTCGAACGTTGTCGATATCGTGGCCCTGGCCCTTAAAGTGCGGTAAAAATATTTGAAGAAATTTACACGAATTATGTTATAATAAAGGATCCTTTAAAAATGAAACATTTTACTAAGCGAAACGTTAAGATATGCAAACTTCTTAAAAGTAGGATTTTCTAAGAAGGATAAGGATAATGTTGAAGCAACATCTGTCAAATGGCACTCAGTTACTTTATAGTCACGAGCTCTGCAAGTCGATCACAGCCAATTTATTATTATTATTTTTTTTATTTATTATTATAAGAAAGCCTTTATAAAAAAAAGTTCCTTAAAAAAAGAATTTTTAAAAAAGTTAATTTAAAATTTAAGTACATTTTAAAGAAAGTACGTTTAAAAAAACAATTCTTTAAAAGTATTCAGTTTCAGAAAGTAGCTTTCAAAAGTAGAGCTTTGGAGTAAATCATTGAGAAAAAATTTTCTACCAAAAAAAAAAAATAGTATTTAAAAAAGTACCTTTTACAAAAAAGTAAACATTGAAAAATTTACCTTGTGTAAAAGATATTTGTGGTGAAAATTTTTTGTTGGATGCCTGTCAACTTATTATGTTTGTGTACGTAATTCTCTACAACATTTTACAGAGTTTTGATTTTCTCAGAATATACACGTTGCTTATCCAACAAAAATTAGAAATTCTTCATAATATATAATATCCATACAATTCATTCAATGCATACAATTGTTGAAACATTAGTACAGACAATTTATTTTTTTCGCCTACTGTATGTGTGCAATTAGGAATTATTGCTAAACGAAAAGAAATACTGCTGGTTGTTGCTACTTATACATTCCTACTAGGGATGCCAATCGGGATCGATTTTTGGATATCCCGGGATTCGGGATTTTGTAATCTTGGGATTTTCGGGATCACGGGATTTTCGAGATTTTAGGATCTAAATATTTTTCGTAAAATAACTTATTTTTTAAAATAAATATTACTTTAATAACAATTTAATGCATTTTAAAAGGTTTTATGTTCATAATTTTTATCATTGCACAATTGTCTTTAAAGTGAACAATTTTCTAATACGAGTATGAAATAAAAATCAAAAGAATTTTTCTCATCAAGTTGATTAATCACATTTGATGTTAGAGAATTTATAGTGAAAACAATAACTAAATATGAAAACTTGTTTTTGTTTTCAATATAAATGTTTTACTATTATCTAAACCAAAACGAATATACATATCGGTGGACTTTTAGCACTACTGCTTAAGTTGACTTACGAAAATTTTTACATTCACTTTCATACAAATATTGTTTTGTTAAAAATATATCTACTAACGTTTTTTTTTAATTGCGATTGATCAACAACAATTATAACGGTTGTTACATATGTATGTATACCAAGCATTATCTAATTTTTTTTATCGATTTCGTTACGACTATGACAACGATAATAAGGCTGAACATGTCGAAAAATTAAAAGAAATGTATACACTATTCTAATCAAATTCGATTAATTACGTCTAAAGATCACATTTTTATAGGCACATACATTAAAAGTCTGCCTGAGCACTTGAACAGTATATTTGCTCTACTGAAAATTTTTAAATTCATACATAAGTTTTTTTCTACAAGTTCAACAGATACATACATATGTATGTATGTATTCATACGTTCGCTAAGAGCAGTATGGTTTATTAGTGTCCTGGCCTTCATCGGTCGTTTTTGACTAAAACTAATTATCAAATCCATGTAATTTAAATGGGTTTGATATTAGGTTTGTATCAAAAACGGTCTAAATAAAAAACAAAATAAAATAAAAAAATAAATAAAAAAGATCAAAGCAATATAGTATATGAAATCAAATGTAATGGCAACGTACATGAAAGCTGTGGACAAGTTTACATCGGGACAACAAAAAGGAATTTGGGCGTAAGAGTAGCTGAACATGGAACTGATATTAAAAAAGGACGACAATCTACTGCATTAGGTCAACATTGTTTGGATTATTCTCACACAGCTGATCTGGAAAATGTGAAAATACTGCACAAAGAGAGGAAATATAACAAAAACTAATGCTACTTATAGCATCGTATTAATTTAAGTTTTAGTGTAATTCCAACTGTGATATTAGAACGTTAAGAAAAGCTTTATACTGTGATATTTAAAATTTTTTGATTATTTTTGCAATTATTTTTAAATTATGTGTTTTATATTGTATGTTGTCACGTCGCGTAAAATGATATTTTTAAAAACTTAAATGCAAATTTTATTAGAAGATAGTATATGTAAGTTAAAGCAAAACATTAATTGTTTTATTATTATTGTTGTTATTGCATTAAATTTGTTCTTTTATTTATTAATGTTACCAGATTTCAATAAAAATAGTATCCCTGAAGATGTTGGAAAATCCCAACGAAACGTCGGATATAAAAAAATGAAATAAAATTGTCTTTTATTTGCATTTGAATCAATTTGAATGACCTTGGAAGCGTGAATAGAGTAATTCTATAAAAAACGCATTATAATTTAAACAAAAAGGTCGAACAATTATTTATATATATACAAAAAAACAAAATAATTTTGAACTGCAATGTAAAAAATATACATACACACTCGAGCAGTTTTTAGACAAAATACTCCGCATTATTCTGTAAATATTTCTAGCTTTTACGTCAACCCGACAACAAAAAGTTTTCACTTGCCTTGTCTTGTATTCTACTCCAATTTTAAGGAGGTGTCAATAGTACTCAATTGTGACCGACAAGTAGATAAGTGCTAATTTTTTTAGAGTTGAGGAGTCGACATACAGATAGTTATACACTGCAATTACGAATAAATTTCCGCAAGAAATTTTTCCCTTTTCCAATTAGATTTTTTTGTTTTACCTATTATTTGCTACTGTTTGAAATTATTCCCCGGGAAAAATTTCTCGTGGAATTTGAATTATAATTGCCCTCATAATATAGAACAAGACGGAATAAATTTGTCAAACTTATGAATTTTTCAAATGTTATTTCTCTTCCAAAAGTAATATGTTCCTTTTGTTTTCAAAAAAAATTCTAAAATGTTCATACATTTATTGTAGCACCTTTGATGAAAATAACCATTAGAAAGTAGTTTATTTATTTTGCTCTTGTTGTTAATTTATAAGAAATATGTCACGAATAGTCATTAAATTGTTAAAACTGTACGTATAAATGGTATGGGACTTTTAAATAATATAAAAAAAACTCAACGAAAATTTGAATTTATAAAGTTTTTATATAAAAATTGCTAAGAAATCCCGAAAATTAAATCCCGGGATTGAATTTTACAAATCCCGGGATTCCCGGGTTCGGGATTTCCCGTTTGGCATCCCTAATTCCTACATATATGCCTGTAGTTAATCAGTTTTTGTGAACTGTCCCGAGCATAAAATTCCACAGACAGCTTTAAAATCAATAATGCAATCATAATAACTCTTAGTTTGTTATGCGATAGTAAAGATGCGTAAGACTAAAGGTGGGCAGGCACATGGCACTTGACGTTCTTACAGATTAAAACAATGCAACTTTGTGTCGTTAGTACTTGTGCAAAGACTAGACTCTATCTAGTTGCAGCAACAACACGAACGGTTCTATGTATGTGAAGTGAAGAAGATGAGCAAGAGAATATGAAACAATTAGTATGTAGTTTGCTTAGAGGCTGCATAAATGGGAAAATAGGCTTGCATATATGACGGAAAAATATAATGCAAATTATATCTATGTTATGTATTTATAGAAAGGATAGGTAATGCAACACAAGGAAGATATTTTGTAGGGTTCTTGCTGAAAAGCCTCAGTGTTAAATTTACAAAAAAAAAAACTTTATATTTTTACAAATTTAAAAAAGTTTGTTTGTTGTTTGTTAAGCACGTCTAGATGCATTTGCTTGCTGCTAAAGCAAATCATCATTGAAGACTTTAAACATAACTCAAATTACTGAATTAAATATATGAAATATCTACTAGACCTTTAAAGTCAAATATAAAATTTTTTTCATATTAAATTAAAATTCTTCTAAAGCTTTTTTATTTAAAATGCACAAAGGCCATTCTGAGTAATTTCAAATTTTTTGTTCATTTGCTAATGAAAGATTAAATAAGTTAAAATATTAAATTTTGTCCATATTGCAAATAAATGCAATAACAACACAAATAATTTAAATAAATAAATGTAAACACACAATCAGAGTAGCAAGCCGAACAAAAAATTTCGGCGGCGGCTGAGAGACAAATAATTTCGGCGGCGGCGCCTGAACGGCTCAACGCCGATTAGTTTAAACATATAAAAAAATTGTTGAACCCAGTCCGTTTCTAGAAAAGTACGTGAATTATTGAATCATCACGTTGTAATATTATTTATTTTGCAATAGTTTGAATATTTCAGTAATTGATGTCCTAAATGCCAATAAAAATAACTTCATAAATAATTTGTTAAACCATAGAAACTAGACTATACATAAATTGCATTTAAGCTTTCCAATTGAATTAAAAATTAGTTACTTTATTGCAACACTGCTATGGATGAATGAATAAAAAGCTTTGATCAAATAATTATAAAAAGTCGCCTGACTGCTTGAACAAAAATGTCTAAGTGAACGTGCATGGATTGGAGAAGGGACACCAATAGAGAACTTAAGTGTTGTAGCAGCTACGTTAATGCCGGTTCACACACTTCAACTTATGTTGGTCAACTCGTAATTCAGCTGTAAGAAAAAAAGGAGATATTTGTACTTCTTCATCCGTCTCCATTGGCGTAGCTAGACATTTTTTCTCGGGGGGGGGGGGGGGGGGCAAACACAATTTTTTTTAATTAGTGTTTTTGATGGGAATTGTTAAAATTTAATCTTAAATTTTTTTTAACGCACTAATAATCCCAAATTAATATTTTACTTATTAAGTTAAATGTATATTTTTTTATTAAAAATACATTGAAATTGGAAATTAAAAAAATATATTTTACTTAATAAGTAAAATATTAATAAGTAAAATATTGGTTTGGGATTATTAGTGCGTTTAAAAAATTTTATACAGATTTTTTTTATTTAAAATTTTTTTTTTTATTTAAGTTAAAACATAAATTAACAGTCCAGTTTCAATAACAGAAAATAAAGTTATAATGAAAACTAGAAAAACAAAACATTCAAAACAAAAACAATATATAGACAAAAAGTAAAGTATGTATTAGAAAAAAACTAAATAATAATAATAATAATCTAATAATAATAAACTAAATAATAATAAAATTAATATTCGTTTCCAACAAGTTTATATGCTCATATGGAAAAATTATTTATGCATATACTATATTTGAATACAATATTTTGAAAAGATACAAGCAAGAAATGATTTTATTCATCATTCATGATTTCATTTCTTAATAATTTATTATTTAATTTAAAAAAAATTTATCTGTTGGTGCATTAATAAAAATAGAAAATTGCCATTTATTATTTAGTTTCCCTTCCAATATTGAAGTTCTGAATCAA
Organism: Tachina grossa; assembly: GCA_949987645.1. Lineage (NCBI taxonomy): Eukaryota > Metazoa > Arthropoda > Insecta > Diptera > Tachinidae > Tachina > Tachina grossa. The sequence continues at coordinate 25,073,305 of OX465276.1, read as the reverse complement.
TACTATATTGTTGCGATGAATGAACATACATACATAAATAAGTACAAACATATGTATGCAAGTATGTATGTATATGTGTTCAATTGAAAAAAATTTTATGTGCATATACATATATACATGCATACATATCGATAGTTGAGTTTTCCAGTGATTTCAATAAATTTCACACTATACACCTCATCACAAAAATTTATTGCAATAGTGTACAAAATAGCGCTTTTACAAGCAGTTGTACAAAAAAGTTACATTTTGAATATTACACTTTCTATTATGTTTTACCTTCTCCTTTAAAGTTACAATTATTTGCATTAGGGCCTTTCCATTTGAGACCAACGATATATTGACCTGTGTAAGTTGATATCCTATCAAAAATTTCGGTCATCAAAAGTACTGATACCAAAATTTGGACCTAGGAATATTTTTCACAAGTTTTCCACTAGTCTAACAAAGTTGTATATGAACATGAATTGTTTTGTTTTGTTTTCTAATAAAAATAAAACATACATATGTATACATGTTTAAAGAGGAAATTTTATTTGTTCGATTTTCTGACGACTATTTTATATTTTATCGGGATTTCGGCGATTTTTCCATCATTTTATCTGGCAGCCCTGGATTGAACCATAAATATGCATACATACATACATACATACATGTGTGTGTACGAGTATATATAGTATATGAATATACACAAGGTATTTGCAGATCATAATTTTTCGCTATTTTTTTAATTTTACTCTAAATAAAAATTGGTGGCTATTGTTACAAACAATTTGACAGTATAAAATCTTAAGAACACCTTAAAACAACTTGTCTTGCTACTAACTACGTACACTAATACAATTTTATTAAGAATTTGTTGAAAGCTACATACACACATACATATCTACACACATGCATTATAAATTCACATGGAGTTTACTATTTGTGATGTTTTGAAGTGCTGTGAACTTATAGTTTTTTGGGTATTTGTTATCTAATAAAAGTATGCATATTTAGCGATTATTCGAAAAGTTTGTATAAAAATTACTGGTGATTTTCATGAGTAATTTTAAAATAAATAAAAAATAGAATTTTTTAATATTACAGGCAAAAGAATATGTTTTAAAAAGAATTTGTAATAAATCCTGGGGCGGGGGGGCAAAATCAAGTCTGGGGGGCATTGCCCCCCCCCCGAGAAAAGCCTAGCTACGCCTATGTCCGTCTCTCTAACAACTGAATTACGAGTTGATCAACAAAAGTTGAAGTGTGTGAACCCGGACTTACCGTTCATATACACATTCTCTCTCTATGTGAAAGCAAAATCAATTATTTTTCAGGGACGCTCGCTATTATATTCAATATTTATGAATGTAATATTTAATATTTTTTTGTTATTTTTTATTGTATACTGAATTTTTATACACATTTGAGTTAAGTTTCTGTTTTTTATTGTAAACTTCTGAATTTTTATACTAATTTTTTTACGTTTCTGTTTTTAATAATAAATATTAACCGCCGTATTCATAAAAAATATTTTAGGTTTACTAAAGGTTTATTTGACAAATTTCCCATAGAAATACGTCAAATAAGCGCTTAATAAACCTTAAATATTTTTTATGAATACGGCGGTAAAAATTGGTACCGTCATGGTCTAAAAAGTACATTTTATTTTTATAGTTGGTACAAAATCCAAGAAATCATTTTCCTTCCCTGTATTCAATACGAAATATAAATAAAAACTATAAGCAAGTTGAGTAGACACAATATTAAACATAATTCAAAAAGTATAAAAAAAGAAGACAATATATCGGCTGAGTACTAAGCCGCCAATAAGCCGAGTGGTTCGGCGGCGGCTCGGCTTGTGGAAAAAAATCGGCTGAGCGGCTAGCCGCCAGCCGCGCCGTTACGGCTTGCTACTCTGCACACAATACGAGTATTGCAGTGGAAGCCCTTGTTTTAACATTTCAAAGATACAAAATAAATTTATCTGCTTTTGTCAATTATTAAAAAGAATAAAATACACATTTATATTTCCAAAAAAATATTATATTTGCAGATACTGTTAGATGTTCTTTAGTATTTATTTTTAGTTTAGTTTAAATATCTGCAAACATATTTATTTATTTACTTTTCAAAGAACCACAACAAATAAAATTTTTATTAGAAAAACAATTTAAATGCAATATTTTTTTATTATTATTATTATTTTAAGTAAAATGTAGGTTGTGTTCTTGGTTTTCTTTTTGCACATATTCAAATTAACATCATGTAAAAAAAACTAACTAAATGCCACACAAGCAACAATTTTGCATTTAAATTTTAAAATATGTTTCATTTGAAACTCATCATCATTTAGTTGCTGCTACAAACATACGAGTACAAATAAACAAAAATGTATAAACTGAATGGATGGATGGTTGGACAAATAATAAAATAAACAAATGAAGCAGCAGTAAAAACTTAAATAGACATAAATACATGGAAAAGCTTTTATCTCTCTTCTAGTTTTTATTTATTCTTTTTTTTCCAGTTTGGCTAAAAATATAAAAATTTATGGCTTAAAATCATAAGAAGAGAAAAAAACACTAAATGACATAAGAACTGAAAACAATTTACAAAGATGCAAATTGCAAAGATGTCTAGATGCAAAAAAAAAAAAAATGGCACTAAGCTTGGGATGGTAAAATAAAAAAATGCAAGACTAATATTATTGTAGTCGTATTATGAAGTTATGACTAAAAATACTCCATTCAACGCATATTCTTTCTTTCAAGTGAACTAAATTTGAAAAGTTTCTTCCAAAGATATTTTTTTCTGGCCGGTATATCTCCAAAAAAAAGTACTTATCCAAAAAATTACTTTCCCAGAAGAGGTCTCTTCAGAAAAATTAATATTTTCAAAAAAGTATCCACTTTTTGTTTTTTTTTTTCTTAAAATTTTTTTTTCGAAAGATAATTTTTTCTAAAAGTACTTTTTAAAAGGGCACTTATTTCCATAAGTTAATGAATGCATAAGGTACTTTATTCCTACTTGGTTCCAAAAATTCTCTTTTCAAAAAGGAATATTTTTTTTAAAAAAATTTTTCAGAAATTTCTTTTATCAAAAAGTACTATTTTTGAAGACTTTTTTTAAAAACTAATTTTCTCTAAAATTATTTAGATTCACAAGCTATTTGCTCTCAAAGGTACTTTTTTCAAAGGATATTTTCTAAAATGTTACTTTTTTCAAAAGCTAGTTTTTTTAAAGTTTTGTTTTTTTTGGTATTTTTTTAAAAGATACTTTTTTTAAAAGGTACTTTTTAAAGAAACTTTTTTTCAAAGGCACTTTTTTAAAGCATACTTTTTATACGCTAATTTTTGTAGAAGGTACTTTTTAAAAATGTTACTTTTTGTAGAAGGTACTTATTTAGAAGTTACTTTTTTGAAAGGGATTTTTTTAAAGGTACTTTTTGTATAAGGTAATTTTTTGGAAGAGCTACTTTTTTTGGAGAGCTCCTTTTTTTAAAAGGTATTTTTTCCCAAAAGGTACTTTTTCAAAACTTTCTTTTTTTAACGTACTCTTTTCCAAAAAGGCAGGCAGTCTTTTCAAAAGGTATATTTTCCAAACAAAAAAACCTTGTTCATGAGGCACTCATTTAAAATTGCAATTTATTCAGAAAGTTTTTCTTTAATAAACAGAACCCCCGAAGCGATTACTTTATCTGCGTAAAACAACCAGGGTCTATGCCGGCAATCGAACCCTCGACAACTGGACTGACAGGCTAGCGTCGCTACCACACAGCCACAGGGGCACTCAGAAGGTATTCTTTTCAAAAAGTTATTTCTTCAAAAGTTATTTTGTTGAAAAGTTTTTTTTTAAATTACTTATTTCAAAAATTACTTTTTCAAAAGTTACTTCTTTCAAAACTAAATTGTTTATTAGGCACTTTTTAAAGGTATGTTTGGAAAAGTTACTTTTTCCACAAGCTCCTTTCTTAAAGTGCTACTTTTTAAAAGTTCCTTTTTTTTCTAAAGGGTATTTTTTTTTTCAAAAGTTACCTTATTCATGACACTCTTTTCAAAATATACTTAATTCAGAATGTTTTTTCTTTCAAAAAGTTACTTTTTATAAAAGGTACTTCTTTTTGAATGTACTTTTTCAAAAGGTGCTTTTTATAAAATGTACTTTTTTTAAATGGTTCTATTTTTAAAAGGTTCATTTTCTAAAAGATATTATTTTAAAAGGTATCTTCTTTCAAAAGGTACTTTTTTAAAAGGTACTTTTTTTAAATGGTACTATTTTTAAAAGGTTCATTTTCTAAAAGATATTATTTTAAAAGGTACCTTCTTTCAAAAGGTACTTTTTTAAAAGGTACTTTTTTAAAAGGTACTTTTTTAAAAGGTACTTTTTTAAAAGTTACTTTTTAAAAGGTAATTTTTTAAAAAGTTTTTTTTTCAGAAGGTAGTTATTTCCAAAGGTACTTGAAAAGGTACTTTTTTCCAAACGGAACCTTATTTTTAAAACACTCCTTTTAAAAGGTACTTTCCTCTTAAGATACTCTTTTCCAAAAGTACTTTTTCCAAAATGAACTTAATTCAGAAAATATTTTTTTTTCGAAAGTATTTCAATATTTTCAAAAAGTACTTTATCCAGAAAATATTTTTTTTTTTTCGAAAGGTACTTTATTATTTTCAAGAGGTACTTTTTCATAAGTAATTTTTTTCAAAAGTTGTTTTTTAAATAATTTGTTTCAAAAGTAACTCTATTAAACAGATTCTTTTTTCGAAATGTATTTTTATTAAAGAGGTACTTTTTCAATAGGTACTTTACTACTACATATTACCTTTTAAATAGGTATTTTTTCCTGAAATATAAGTTTTCCAATAGGTACTTTTTTCCGAATGGTACTTTATTCGTTAGATATCAAAAGGAACTTTTTTATAATCAACTTATTTCAGAGTGAAATTCGTTCAAAGCGAGCGAAATTTTATCAAAGGGATTTTTTTTAAATACACAGTAACTTTTTTTGGAAAGCTACTTTCCTTTACTTCTTTCCGTTACTATTTTCTTACTTTAACCAATTTTTTTAAACGTACAAAAAATTTTGTTGTTATATATTTTAATTGTTAAATTCAAAAAATCAAATTATATTTTTACTAAAATAGGATCAAAATGCATCTAAGTGAAAAAAGCTTTTTTTATTCAAATAATGTACAAAATTTACATCATAGTAAGATTTTCAAAAAGTACTTTTTTCAAAAATACCGTTTGCAAGTTGTAATTTTGTGAATAAGTATTTTTTTAAGGTACTTTTTCTAATAATAATTTCTTTTGCTGTTAATTTCCCAGCTTAAATTTGTTCAAATCAAACTTTAATAAGCAACATCGTAAGAAAGTATTTAAAAAAATATTTAAGTTTCCCACAGTGGAGTTTTTCTTGTAATTGCCTCTCATCAATCTTAGCTTTATACTTATAATAAAAATTATAAAAAAAAGAGTTTATGTATTAATACATTTCATAATTCTGCTGGCTGCCGGAAGAATTAAACACAAAAAATAACTTAAATATTGTTCAATTGGCAAATAAGTTTTAAAAAATATTTTTAAAGACTATCTGAATAATGAAAATTAATTGATAACCACCAACTATTTTAAATATACATAACTGTATTTGGTATTAAGTCTAGATGCTACACAAGAAACTCATAAAAAATGTAGCAAAGGAATCAGTAAAAAAATAATTGGAATATTGAAATATTCAGAAGTAGTTTCTCCATCTGTGGAGTGGCGTTTAAACCAAAATAGATAACAATTATTTATATGGCTTTATAATGTTATTCCTGCTCTTAACTGTTTTCTAATTATGACTTAAAAGTTGCTGACTGCTAGTTTGCTTTTTGTGTGAGTAAAGTAAAATTCATTTCACTTGGTAAGAGTTGAGGCTTGGGAGTGTTGTTGGAAAGCAAATTTAAGACACGCATACATAAGTATTTTATAAATTTTATATGGAAGAAAATGACTAAGAAACTGAATTTTTAGGAAGCAAATTAGTTTTCTAATAAAAGAATATTAATTAGACTTCATTTATTTAATTATTACTATTTTTTGATAAATCCTCCTCCCCATCAAATATTCTCCTAGTGCTGGCACAATGCACTGCAGTGTTTCTAAACACTACCCATCGGGAAAACGAATGAGTAAGGATGTCTTCTAGAAGGCCTCTGTACTCCTAATTTTCGATGTACAAAAAAAAGCGCCAAAACTAAAAAAATTGCCAAAAACCGAAAACAGTTTACCGGTTACTTTTATAAAATATCTATATCAGTTACAAACAAAAAAGTAATATGAATAATTTTGTAATATTAATTAAACTATTTGTAATATCGATTAAAAACTTAATTAAATTTTCACCCATAAATAATTTGATAATATCAATTAAGTTTTTCCACTCAAATTAATTAATACAATTAAAAATTTAATTGAATCAATGAAATTCTTAGTTGAAAAAATTAGTTGGCGAATACTTTTTTCTGTATAAGATATTCGATTATATAGGCTAAAAATCGTATATTATTACAGACAAATGTAGTGTCCGTACGGAAGCCCTTTTTAAGTGCGAGGTAAAGTCGCACTTTACTGAATTTATTTGCACACGTTGTCATTTCGGTGGTAGGCCGTCCACTCTCGCTTCTTTTTACAGCTATTCTGAGAGGTCTTTAAATAAATATAGTTTGCTTTTTCTTTACTGAAAAAAAAAGCAATGTGAGTCCGATCACAGAGGAGATGTGTAAACATCTAGTAATGAAATTTTTTTTAAGTTGGAAGTACTTATGCTTTTGGTATCTTTTTTTAAATTAATTAATTAAAAGTATCAAAACTTTCAATATTGTAAATACATATGAATTTGTTGGTTTTTGTTGATTTTATTAAACTTATTTGGTTAGTAAATGGGCACACTGCAGTGTATGTATATGTACTGCATTCAAAATTGCAGTAAGCATTAAATTTACTGATTACTAAAATAATTCAGTAAATTTTTACTGCTAATGAAATTTAATTTGCATTGCTAGTAAAATCGTAGGGCCGTAATCATAATAAAATTGTAGCAAGTGGCAAAGTTTTTTCATTAAAATTTTGAAATTTTTGTTTGAAAAACAGTTAGCCACTTGGTAGAATTTCATTATGAATACGGGCATTACTGATTACTGAAAATTCAATGCACCTCATCATATAACAAATCATTTAGGCAATTTATAAAAATTGTAGAAAAAAATTTTAGTAATCAGTAAAAATTTACTTGTTAAAAATTTTTTATTGTTTTTACTGAAACTTTAGTGGTACTGCAATGCTCATATATGGTAGATGCCTTTACTTTTACTTTTTAATTTTTAATTCCTGTTGTTCATCGTTTAGTTGTTGCTGTTCTTGTTGTTGTGTGCGAATTGCAATTAAAATAAGTTCAGTAAATTGATCATTGATCATTTTTTTTGATTTAGCTTTCTTAATTTTTTAAGTTTTTTCAGTTTAAACGATTTTTTTTTCAGTTTTATCGCTTTTTTCTCGTTTTGGCGTTTTTTTTTTCTCTTTTTCTTTTTTTTCGCAATTTTTTTTCATTTTGGCGATTTTTTCATTTTGGCGATTTTTTTTCTATTTTTTGGGGTTTTTTTCATTCTGGCGATTTTTTTCTGTTTTTTGGGGTTTTTGTTATTCAGGCGATTTTTTCATTTTGGCGATTTTTTCATATTGGTGATTTTTTTGTTTAAGGATTTTTTTAATTTTGGCGATTTTTGCGGTTTTCCGCGATTTATTTTAGTCCTAGAGATTTTTTTTAATTTGGTGCTTTTTTTCGTTTTGGCGATTTTTTTATATTTGGCGATTTTATATTTTTTTTGATTTTTTAGTTTTACCGTTTTTGAAAATTTCAAGAGTTTTACTCTTACGCTTTCCAAGATACAGCAAGTTGTCAAAATTACAAAGACAAAATTGCATTAACTGATGGAACACCCATTGATTTAAATTTTTTAAATTTAGTGTTAATTGTTGTAGTCTGTATAAAAATACACTAATTTTACAAATTTCAAGTTTGAATATATGTATGTACATACAATTGTATGTATATTACATGGGATTTTAACACTTTTCGTTGCTCGTTTTGGAACACCCTTTAGTTTTTAACTCTCATATATTTGTTGTTGTCGTGGCCAAATGTCTACACATTGTGTCCAAATTTCAAGTCCGTAGCTCTTACGGTTCATTTTCACCTTTGGTCTACGGAAATATACAGAAAAATAACCGGCGGCGGCGCACCGTCGGCTTCGAGCCGATCGACTTGTTTCTCTGCTTGGTATTGCTTCTTTCAAATGCTAATACACTCATACATAGCTCACACTGATTTGACGATGCAAAGCAAAAGCAAAAAGCAAAGAAATCTCAGCAAAGAAATCAAAGTCAAAAGATTTTTACCCGCTAGCGTATAGATGTTTACACATCAAAAACAAAACAGAAAATGTTGCCCCTTCTCTTCCTCCTTCGCATAGAAAGGAATGTGTATCCTATCTTTAATGTGAAAGAGTCGGACCCTTCTATAAGTCATTCTTTAGCAGGTACATAAGAAGTGTAATTTAAGTTTAAAAATATCATAAGCAGGCCTTTAATATGGTCTGAAGTAAGAAGAAGGTCTGGTGAGTTTTCCCACTGGAAGGTAACTAATTGTTAGCAAATATTATTTTTTACACTTCTAACTTCTGGGGAAAAGAAATTTTATTCGAATATATTTCAAGGCGGCCTGGAACACTTCTTGGTGAAATAGTTTTAGCCGCAAGCGAAAATTTTAGCCACGTAACGATTTCCTGCTAACCCTACGTCTTCATGAGCAATAGACTTGAACATGACGCCGGCAGAGCAACTGTGAAAAATTCATCAACGTCTTTGATGTGGAGAATATTTGCGATGCCCATGTTCAGTACCTGGATTCACTAACTTTTATTACGATAATCGTATCGCTATAATAAATGTAACGAAAATTTATCGACTTTGCTATTCAGTAACATATTTTAACGATATTCGCTGTCGGTTGGAGGAAAATATAATAAAGTCACAAGCTCAAATTCATTGAGTTTTTCTTTATCATTCTTTATGCTTTTCGCTTATTTTTACATTTTCTATACAGAGATACTAAATAATATTGAATTAAGTGGCGATTAAGATAATGTTGGAGACTATCGTAAAAAAGAAATTACGGAATCATATTATCGTTACCACAAACGAATAAATATATCGATAAATATTACGATTTTCGGTTCGCAAAAAGTTACAGAATCCAGCTACAAGCATCTGAAAGTATTTTGCGGTAGCGCAATAGAAATGGAATCATTACCAAATTTGTTCTCTCTTTTCTTTCTATTTCAAATGGTTGCGTGCAACGAATCTCATGGCGAACATTGTTGCTAAGACGTATGTTGGGGCATCTATGCCAGAGCCATTTGTGATGTCCGACATGATGCAGATACCAAGTTCATGGCTAATGGAGACCGCTTGTAACGAATTATTGCTCAAATCAGTTGCTAATGATGGAACTTCTCATTAGAACCGTTTAGTCGAGATGCTAAAAATAACATGATAAGCACACGTAGTGCGGTTTCGTTCCACACTACCTTGATATTTTATTTATTATTTCTTAATGGAAATTGTTCCCATACCTTATTATTTGTGCATAAGAGACTTGTTGTGTATCATTAAATGAAAATAGATATAATATTAATTTCCCTGGATGATGCTCACTCACTCTAACGCATCGCATAAACTTTAACATAATTATGAAAATATTTTTCCTATTATAAGCTCATATTTATATACCCCACTCATACTTAACAATTCCAAGAATTTGTTTGAATACTCACAGCAGCAGCATATAATAATAATAATAATAATAATATTTTTCAATTCAAATGAATTTCAGGTTTGTAATCAAAATAAGAGCAAATTATTCTAATGGAAAAAATTATTAACTTGAAATGAAAACCATAAAAGGAAGAGCACAGGAAACCAGTAAAACAAAAACATAATAAACATTTTTAAAATATGTACATATAATAAAATATTTTACCTGAGGTACGGGTAGTGCTGTGCAGTCAAACCATTGAAAATTGCTGATATGTAAATTTTTCTTTCGATTAGGACTTTAACACAAGAATGATGTTCTTATTATAAACTTGCTTTATAAGAATTATCATAAAATTAATAAACATACGAGTACATATATAAATAAAGAAGAAATTTAAATTAAAAAGCAACACGGGCTGAGCTTTCAACCCCTCAATCTCCCTTTTTGCAATTTTAAGTCATGCCAAAATTTAGAATACGTTTTAAAATTTTCTCTGTTCCAATATATATATATATATATATATATATATATATATATATATATATATATGTATGTATATACCCTGTCGGATATTACGTTAACTTTAAACTAACTTTAAGCTAACTATTTGGCAACTAGTACTGACTGACAGACACTTGGATTACTTTTAATGTAATCTACTGACTATTTTAACATTGCGATGTCCTACGTGGCAGTCAATTGTCTCACTACTCTGCATTACTTTCAGCTAACTTAAAGTTGATTCTTTTAAATCACCTGGCAGTCAGTAAATTAAAATTTTTTTTTGGGATTCGAACCAGCGTAACCGTTTGACCAACTAAAGTGGAAAATTGCCTTTCCCCTTTTTCAACTGCCTTGCCATTTTTTGTCCCCCTGTGAGTTATGTGAAAATACATTAAAAATAAAAAGTTTAGTGTAGTTTTCGCGTTGTTTTTTTAAATTTTGCCCCTTTTTTTGATAAATCCCCTATTTGGTGCCACTTTTTGAAAAATGTCGTCGGTCACCCTGATTCGAACATGTATCATCACACGTTGTGAACTCAACACACTACCATTCAGCTAAGATACCATTTAAAATAATAACAGCAAAATGTTAATATAAAACTGAAATACGTTCCAAAGTAGCTGGGAATAAATTTGTTGGCTCTCCTCAAATTCGATTACGTACTCAATTTAAGAATTAATTTTGGGTTTTTTCTGGATTACATTGCAGGTAGCTTTTAATCAGTCTCAGAAAAGTTAACTATAAGTTAACTATTTTTGTAGTCAACCACACATTCTCCGACAGGGTACATATGTATCTCTAAACATACATATGTATATTCAATATATCTAATCATTAGATTATAATGCAAACTGTCTGTCAAATTGATTCTGAGGTATTCTTCATAGAGCTTTCATATCTCGTCACATAATAAAAAGTAATCTATATTCTATATTATACACATACTTTGATGCAAATTCTATAATATGCTTTTATATAATTTACCCTGTCGGAAAATGTGTGGTTGACTACAAAAATAGTTAACTTATAGTTAACTTTTCTTAAACCGACTAAAAGCTAACTGCAATGTAATCCAGAACAAACCTAAAATTAATTCTTAAGATGAGTACCTAATCGAATTTGATGAGAGCCAACAAATTTATTCTCAGCTACTTTGAAACTCATTTCAGTTTTATATTAACATTTTGCTGTTGTTATTTTAGATGGTACCTTAGCTGAGTTGTAGCGCGTCGAGTACACAACGTGTGATTATACATGTTCGAACCCCAGAAATTTTTTTTTAATTTAGATACTGACTACCAATTGGTTTAAAAAAATCAACTTTAAGTTAGTTTAAAAGTAATGCAGAGTGAGACTATTGACTACTGCCTAGGACATCGCAATGTTAAAATAGTCAGTTGATTACATTGAAAAGTAATCCAAGTGTCAGTCAGTACTAGTTGCGAAATAGTTAGCTTAAAGTTAGTTTAAAGTTAACGTAATTTCCGACAGGGTATATATACATACACACACACATATCTCTCATTTAGTCAAACAACGTCGTAACTCAAAAAATAAAATTTTTGAGTTAATAATATTGTGTAAAAATTTTATCAAAATATCTTGCTTAATCAGCTCTTTAGATAATAATGTAACATAATGAGTTGAGGCCTTTTTATATTAAGGTAACGATATGTGCGTATGTGCTAGAAATATTTATGTTATTAAAAATTAAAAATTCAATCTCTAATAATTTAGAGTAACTCAATTATTACCACATATTTTGTTTTATCTGTTTACCATAGGATTGGCACGCACACATGGAATCTCAGGTAAATAATAACTAACTTACTGCCTACTCCTCCGCTCTGGCAGAGAAATACTCATACAAATTTATATGTGTATTGATGTATGTCTTATCAAAAATTTATTTAAATAAATTAAAAGTTCTTTGGCTTTACAAAAATTGATGATGTACATTTAAATAATAAAAGAAGTAAATACATTTTTTATTTAACAAAAAATCTTTTTTTAATTTGAAATATTCTGTTTGTTTTTGGTGGTGGAAAATAAAATACATATGTATGCAAGCAAAATCAAATAGAGATGCTTGTTTAGTAAAGACTTTTGTTTGATAATTTAAAACCTTATCTTGTTTGTACATTGTGATTCTGAATAATGTATTGAGAGTCTTACTATAACCATACGAAACTTTTTAGCCAATTTCAAAACCTATTTGGGATTTCTATGAAAAAGGAATGGACTTCTTAACCAAAATAAAAAAACAATTATAACTTTTCCCGTTTAAAAGATATTCATAAATTTAATTTTCCAAAGTACTCTCTCGGCACGAATGCTTTCTAATGCAAATTTATTCGAATAAAAAGCAGAAAAATTTTTTATTTACACAAATTTCGAACTTGACTTTAATACTCGATTAAATTAAGCATACAAAAAAAAATTGCACGATTCCTAAAGTAAAAGCATTATAATAAAAGTTAAAAAAATATTATTCGAATAATCGAAAAATTTTCGGGTATCAATTGATTAATTAATCAAATAAATTTCAAGTTTTTTATACCCAGCTGATTATACAAAAAATATAGATTTTTTTCTACTAATAGAGGCATCTGTTCAATATAAAAATTTCAAGAATTGCATGCGAATAATCGAATATATTTTAAGTTTGACGCAAATATTCGCAGAAAAAAGCATTAAAATTTGTTTAATCATAACAAAACAATAACTCAAGCTCAACAAATATAAATACAATTCGAAGTGAGAAACTTGAAGACATTTCAATAATAACCAAAGAGTGAAGTAACTAATATTGTGCATAAAAAACATGTTGAAATTTTGTTCGATTAAGCGAATTTTTTTTTGTCTAATATTAAAATTCTCACAAAAACACAAATTTATTGCAATAAAAATTAGTAAAAAAATCATCTACTTAAAAAAATTAAGCAATATGTATTGTTCTTATAAAACATGTTAAAATTTTATTCGATTAATCGAATATATTCTAAATAATATTCAAATATTCCCATACATTTCAACTATAATTTAAACAAACGAAGGAAATTTAATTATGTATTTTTCGAAGTTTTTAAATAGTTTTAATTATTATTTAAATAAGCGAATAAATTTTAAAGCAGATACGATTATTCAAATGCACAAATATAAAATTTTTTCCGAAATTTATCAGTAATGTTAATGCAGTAAAAGTTTTAGAACATTTTCTTCAAATAAAATCTGCTCATTACTAGAATATTCGAGTAAATATGAAGTTTTAATCGATTATTATAATAATATATTCGAATAAGCGAATAAATCTTAAGTTTCAGTGAATTATTGGAAATAATAAAATAAGGAATAAAATATTTTACTTAATTAAAAAAGTGAAATAATTATAATGAAAGTTGTTAAAATTTTATTCGAATAAGAGTAACTAAATTATTTTTAAGTTAAATTCTATTCAAATACAAAAAAGTTTTGCTCGATTAGTGAAATAATATTGATTTAATAAAATTTGTGCAGCATTGGTTTTTCTAATAAAATGTGTTTATTACTCGAATAATACATTTGAGATTTTAACCCGAATAATTTAGTATAACATTGAAATAGTCGAGTAAATTGAGTCAATTATGCAAAAAAAACAGCAATAAAAAATTTCATTTAATTTAAAAGGTGAAACATTATTTACATATTGAAAGTTGTTAAAATTTTATACGATTAATCAAATATATTTTAAATAAGTTACAATTATTCTCAAACATTTTCACTATAAAAAATATAATTAAACTAATTTTTAAAATTTTCTGAAGAGTTTATATTATTATTGGAATAATCGAATAAATTTTAATTTGCATTAAGCTATTAAAAAGAGTTATTTGACTAATGCAGCAATATTGTTCTAGTAAAATTTGTGGAATTTTTTTTATAAACTTTGCATATTGCTCGAATAATCTTGTAGTTTTAAAAATTTAATCGAGTATTCGAATATTATATTCAAATAATTAGATATTGATTATTCGAACATTATCAATTAATCGAACATTGTATTCGAATAATAAATAAACAAATTATGTTTAATACAAAAAAAGAAAGATTTAATATTGTTTATATGCAAGTTATTAACATTTTAAACGATTAATCGTATATATTTTAAAATAAATTATTAAGATAATTCAAATAATTGAATGAAATTTAATTTTTATGCCGAATTTCCTGAATAGTTTTAATTATTATTTGAAGAATCGCATAAATAAATATCAAATTATATTCGATTATTCGTTTATACAAATACAAAATATTTTGCATCATTTATAAAGAAATATTGTTGCAATAAAATTTGGAAATTGTTCTTTTTTTTTAAATTACGTATTACTCGATTAATCAAGTAAATTTGAGGTTAAGTTTGGTTATTCGCAAAAAAAAATAATGAATTTTTTTATTTATTAATAACGTTAAATTGATTCAATAAAAGTTGTAAAACAATATTTTTTTTACGAATAAATTTTGTTGAATTATTCGAGTAATAATCGAATAAAATTTAAGTTTCACTTCTTAATTATTAATAGAATGCAATTCATAATTATCAATAGAATGAAAAAAATTGCTTCATTTATTTATTTAAAAAAATTACTTTAAATATTCGATTAATCGATTAATCTCATTGTTTTTTATTATTTGTATAAAATTTGATGAAGTTACATAGTCTCAACAAAAATATTAAAATAATTAATTCACAAGAATTCAGTATTTTTGACATTATTCGACTATTAGTGTTTGATCCATGAACTCAATCTTATACGCAAAACTTACTTTTCGTAAAGTCTTAAATTTATAGCAAGAAAGGGAAAACATATTTGGGGTCAGTGATGACTTTGTTGTTAGTTCTTCGTTAGTTAGTTTCTTCATTATATATAGTTACTTTATGTTATAGTGAAAATTTGTCAAAGTAAACTTTGGGTATATGAATGTATATAACGGGTGTTTTTTTAGAGGTATAGAACTTCGAATTGAAATAAAACACAAGAAAATCGTTTTAATGTCCATTAATTTGGCTTTATTGGAAGGACAATTTTATGCCATTATTGTTTAAATATGATTTTGGGCATGTGGCCGCCGCGGCTGGCTCGAATAAAGCCAATTCTACAGGTCCAATTTTCAACCACTTTTTCGAGCATATGGGGCCGTATGTTGGCAATAACGCCACGAATGTTGGCTTCCAAGTCCCCTAACGTTTCTGGTTTGTTGGCGTAGACGAGCGACTTCACATATCCCCAAAGAAAATAATCCAATGGTGTCAAATCACACGATCTTGGTGGCCAATTGACAGGTCCATTCCGCGAAATTATGCGCTCATCGAATGTTTCCTTCAATGAATCGATTGTGACGTGCGCTGTGTGGCATGTAGCGCCGTCTTGTTGGAACCACAACTCATCCACATTCATGCCATCCAATTCGGGAACAAAATAGTCGGTTATCATGGCTCTATACCGGTCTCCATTAACGGTAACTGACTCTCCAGCATTATTTCGGAAGAAGTATGGCCCAATGACTCCACCAGCCCATAGAGCACACCAAACAGTCAGTTTTTGTGGATGTAATGGCGTCTCAAGGGTCTCATGTGGATTCTCTTCACTCCAAATGCGGCAATTTTGCTTGTTGACGTAGCCATTCAACCAAAAATGAGCCTCATCACTGAACAAAATTTTGCGATGAAAATCAGCATCGAGATCAATCTCATTTTCGGCCCATACACCAAAATCACGACGCATTGCATGGTCTCGCGGCTTTAATTCTTGCACAAGCTGGATCTTGTAAGGTCGCAAGCCAAGATCTTTGCGCAAAATCTTCCATAAAGTTGATGGACAAAGCTCCAATTGCTGTGCACGGTGGCGAATCGATTCATTCGGGTCCTCTTCAACACTTTCCTCTACAGCGGCAATTGTTTCTTCGGTGCGCACTGTTCGACGTCTCTGCGGATGCGTATTATCACATAGAGCAAACGTAGTGCGAAAACGATCCATGGTTAACCGAATTAATTGCTCTGATGGACGATTATGTCGACCATAAAATGGACGGAGCTTGCGGTAAACTTCGCGAACTGAACCATTATTTTCGAAATAAATTTGCACGATTTGCAAGCGTTGTTCTTTTGTTAACCTGTTCATGATGAAATGGCAAACCAAACTAAATATTAATCACTTGACAGCTGACAAAATGGCCGCCAGTTAAAAAAGTGATGCCAACTTAAAGTTCTATACCTCAATAAAAAACACCCATTATGTACATTAGAATGGCCATTTAATTGTATAGAGACTTTTTAGGGTTCCGTACTCCAAAGGTGAAAAGGAACCCTATTGTTTTCGCTACGCTGTCCGTCACACGGTATTTTTTCAGGAACCGTCGAGCTACGGACCTGAAATTTGGACACAGTATGTAGAACCTTAGCCGCTACAACAACAAATACATGTGAATTAAAAATTAAAGGGTGTTCCAAAATGAGCAACGAAAAATTTTAAAACCCCATGTAATCTACATACAATTGTATGAGCATATGTATATTGAAACTTGAAATTTGTAAAATTAGTGTATTTTGATACAGACTACAACAATTAACACGAAAATTTAAAAAAATTTAAATTAAAGGGTGGTCCGTCAGTCAATTTTGACTATGTAATTTTGACAATTTGCTATATCTTGGAAACCATAAGAGGCAAACACTTGAAATTTTCAAAAACGGTAAAACTAAAAAACCGAAAATTATAAAATCGCCAAACCATAAAAAAAATCGCCAAAATTAAAAAAAAATCGCCAAAATTAAAAAAAATTTCAAACACTAAAATAAATCGTCAAATTCGAAAAAATCGCCAATATGAAAAAAACGCCAAAATGAAAAAAACGCCAAAAATCTAAAAAAATCGCCAAAACGCGAAAATGTCGCCAAAACTAAAAAAAATTTTAAATAAAAAAAAAATCGCAAAAATGAAAAAAATCGCCAATAATAAAAAAAATCGCCAAAATGAAAAAACGCCAAAAACCAAAAAAAAAATCGCCAAAACAAGAAAATAAAGTGTCAAAACTAAGAAAGGAGCCAAATCTTTAAAAAATCGCCCAAACGGAAAAAACGCAAAAACCGCCAAAACAAAATAACCGGAAAGACCCCAAAAACGAAAAAAATGCCAAAACTATATCTTATATAGGATGAAGTTTGAATTAAATTACATATCTAGTGTTCGTACGGAACCCTTCGTGCGCGAGTCAAAGTCGCACTTTACTGAATTTATTTTATTTCTTCTACTCTCACCGCCCCCCCCCCCCCCAATCAGTTCAGTTTTATGTAAAAAAAAATACAAAAAAAATTTCATACCGATAAGTTGAGTTTTAGGGGATGCGTCCGGCCTTCAAAGTTGGCCTTCAAGGCAACAACATAGTCTCAAAGAAAGTTTTTTTGCTAAAAATTAATATTTTAGAAAATAATGAGAAAAATAACCAACAAAATACCAAAAATTGTATGTAACAAAATTATATTTATATGGAAATTTTTTATTTTAAGCTTGTACAATAAGAGCTTGTACATATTAAATTATTTCATACATAATCAGAAATAATTTTTTATTCGGGCTTAAGTTCAGTAATTTAAATTCTTATTGAATGAAATATTTTTATTAATTAATGTGAGTTTCTAAATATACATATAGTCAAAATAAAACTAAACAAAAAAAAATTACATTGAATATATGGGCTTGAGTTCCAACTTTGAGAGCCGGACGCACCCCCTAAAACACAACTTATCAGGGGCCTAATTCCTGCACTCGTGATCGGAATTGCATTCGAATAGAAATTAATTTCGATTGCTTAGAAATTTTCGGATGATGTCACTCGTTACCAAGCGAATCGAGTTTTTGTTTCAGTGTTGGAAAAAGGCAAATATATTTATATATAAATTCATTTCACAACACTGAATAAATTGTAAGCAAAAGCATATGTTTGTACGTACATACACACGTATATGCAGAAAAAAGAAACGAATATACATAAATGTTATTTTCATTTTAATTTAATTAATAACTTAATAATAATAAATTAGTGTAAAGTTAAAGAATAGAGCACTAGTTACATTTTCGATTCTTTTATTGGTTGACCAGAAGCAGTTAATTTGTTATTTAGATGCTCCCAGATTTGGTGAATTTTTTTTAATTTTATTTTATTATTTGCCAAGTCAGTGTGGTTTGTTATATTTGAAGTCAACTAGAAATTTTTTAATATGTATTTTTATACGTACATTTGTGCATTCATTCATTTATAAATAAATAAGTCAAATATTGAACATAGATTTTCCTTTTCTTCGCTCTTTCTATGTTAAACATGATTTCGAATGCCTTTTTGCTTGCGAGTAAAAACTCCAACGGTTGCATTCGAATGTATGCACGTTATCTAATGCTGTCATTAGAGATTTCGATATGTATTATTCGAAACCGAATGCGAAAATCCCAAAAGTTAAAAAACTCGAACATTCGAGTAACAACTCGCTCGCAATCGAATGCGAGAATTGGGCCCCTGTATGAAATTTTTTTGTATTTTTTTTTACATAAAACTGAACCGATTTGGGGGTAGAAGAAATAAAAAAAATAACTGCCACCCTAATGTACATAAATCGATACATTTGCCTATCTCTACCAGGAGCCTCAGTCCTAAAATTGGAAACTACTTATATATTAAAGAGAAATCGCTTGGTCTGTTATATATAGCAAAAGCAATTTAGCAGTCGTAGAGAAGTTGTGTTTATCTTGCAAAAAAGAAAAAGGATATCATTCAATATACTGTAAACCCATCCCTCTGGAGCTTTCCCAAAAATATCGCAACTATTAGAAATTATTATGGAAAAATCCTACATATGTGTGGATGAACACACTGTAGGCAAAAATGGTTTGAGTGAAATTAATACACATGTAAGTATACTGGTGTATTTAACATAAAAAACTCCTTCAAGGTATAATTTCAAACTAAAAAACGTATACGAGTAGCAACAACAGCAAAACAAGGAAAGTAAAATTAATAATGATGAAATGTGAGCTTCTAATAATACTCGAAGCATGCATAGAAAACAAATAGAAAAACATTTTTAATAGAAACAAAAAAAAAAAAATAAAATGAAGAGTGAGTTGAGTGAGGAAAGTTTTGAAAACTTTTTTTTGCTACTTTTTGTTTGCAAATAATAGCAATGGCTGAAGTAGAAAAATAAATAAATAAAGCAAAAAAAAAGAATTAATCTACACCAACTTGTATACAAATCTGTAGAATCTTTGGTAAAAAGAGACTTTTTCAATATAATAAAAAAAAAAGAAATAGAGAAATGGTCACTGACAGCTGGACAGTTACAAATGAAAGAGTCCTCAAAGTATATGAATAGTAAAAGTAAACTTTGGCCATGATTTGATAAGAATGGAATGAAGTTATAATAAAGTTTGGATGAATAAATTAAAATTACAAGAAGTTTTAAATGACACAGCCAGAAAAAAACCATTAATTCCTAAAACTTTTGAGTTTTTTAAATTAAAAAAAAAAAAAAACTTTAGAAACTTTTCATTAATGTAAAAAGTTTTAAATTTATTTTCCTTATAAAACAATTGTATGTATGTATTACCCTGATTAAAATTTTGTTGCCATTTCTTCGAAACTGAAAAGTTTTTACATGTAATACGGGAAAAAATAATTCGAGAATTCTTGGGTTAAAGTAGAATAATATATTTTTGGCGGTAACATAAAGAGAGAGTAGAGAGAGAGAGAAAGAGGGCATAAAAATATTCATATACATATGTATATATGTATTTTTTTCGAGAGTATTTCATGTGAATGTGTTTAATTTTCTTTTGTATTCGTATTGCGAGATAAGCTGAATTTGAGTTAATGTTACCTCCGAATCTGCATATTCGAAAGTACCGCTGGGCAAAATCTCAATTAATTTGTGTGATTTTGAAGGAAAATATAGCACCATGTCTTGCGACTTATCTTTTTTAGGTTTCCAATCTCATTTGAAATAATAGCTTAATTTAGTTTATACTTTGATATATTTCTACTTAAATGTATTATTTATATTGTGTAGAACGATGTTTGCTACCAAAAATATAATAAAGTTTAGCAGAGAATTTCCCAATTTAAATGTAAAAGAAATAAATTTCTGAAAATCGACTTGAAAGCTTAAAAGTGCCCTCCTGCAAAATAGTAAAATTTGACTTAAGCATTTTTTCCTTATTGCCACAGAAATAATATAGCATTTAATAATCAGTTTTGTTCTAGTAATCTTGATTCTACAAATAAAGAGGAGAACTCACATATCTCCATCGTAACGAAGCTGGAGTCCACAATTTTTCTATATAAAGTTTTGTTTTTAACAACTTTTGAGTTAAAAGGCGAGTGAGGAAAATATGCTGGCTGTCAGCGTTGTCAACTTTTAAATTTCAAAAAGCACCGAAACCAAGAAAAAAGCGCGTAATTTAAGTAAAAAGCACTAAATTTAAAATTTCATTGTATTATTTAAAAAAAATTTACACATCGTTTGGTTATTGATTTGCTGCAGACGTAATGTATTTTGAATATACTGTGCCGCAAACCAATAACCAACTGACAACATGTACATAAATTGTACAAATTTGAGGCATCCGAAAAACATTTTATTTTTATAAGACGAAGCATTTTCAAATTATTATAAACAATTTTTAATTTTTTCCCGTCAATGAACAAACGAATCTCTCCAGTTAAGTCAAATTGGCAGTAATTCACAAGTCTTTCTGAGGTTAGGAGCCGATTACTCGTACATTTTGAGCTCGATGGGCTTAACAGTTGGAAATATTTTAAAATCAAGGCTTACAAAATTTGGTTTTTATTAAATTATGTGGAAATATTCTCTCGGCTGATATGTGACAAAGATAATAAATTTGTATCGAAATAAAAATGGTGACTTCGGCGTTTCAATATGGAAGTAACAGAAGTTTGGTGGGAATGCAAGTTTTGATAATGATTCAAACGAGCTCATATCAACTGAATCTCTCAATAGTGGAAACAATATTTTTCCCATTGCATTAAGTGAATCAATCTTTCTCCATCCATTGTCTATACTAGACAAAATTTCGCTATTAGACTATATATGAGTAAATACTTGAATTATGTCTTCTTTGTTGTATGGCAAAACACTGTTTACATTAATTATGCTTAAAATGTTAAGGTTTGATGGTAATATGACACGTATTTATTAAACCAAGTCTTTTAAAATTTTAGTCGATTTTTTTGAGATGCTCCATATAACTTCAGAGCTTATTTTTTTTGAATGAAAGACTTCCTCGAAAAAAATAGGTAAGGAAATTTTCCTTTGAGTTTTTGGCTTAGTGCCACCGCCTCGAAACCAAAAGCACCGAAAATTAATTTAAAAAAGCACTGAGCACTAACTTCAAAATTTGTCGCGTCGAACATTTCAAAAAGCACTAAAAACGGTGCGAAAAGCACCGAGTTGACAACGCTGCTGGCTGTCCTCTCTTTATTACCTTCTCCTCTCTCTCTCCCATGAACTCAAAAGTTGTTCAACAAAATTGCGGTGTGTGAACCATGTTTTAAAATGTTAAGCTTAAACCTTTTTTATTTAAATATTCAAAGCTTTTATCATATATTATTACATCTATGTAAGGGTGTTTTTTATAGAGGTATAAAACTTTAAGTTGGCAACACTTTTTTAACTGGCGGCCATTTTGTCAGCTGTCAAGTGCTTTAAATTAAGTTTGACATTTCATCATGAATAGATTGACGCATACAATGCCTCCAAATTGTACAAAATTTATTTTGAAAATAGTAGTTCTGTTTGAAATGCGCACTACGCCCATTTTACAGTCAACATAATCGTCCACCAGAATAAATAATTCGATTAACTATGGAACGTTTTCTCACCATGTTTACACTAAATGATAATACGCATACACAGAGACGTCGAACAGCGCATACAGTAGAAGTCATTGCTGCTGTATAGCGTAGCTTAGAGGAAGAGCCGAATCAGTCTATACAGTATATAGTCAGGCTATAGAGCCATGATTACCGAAAAACCAGGATGTGCAGGAGCTGTGGTTCCAACAAGACGTTGCAATATGTCACACAGCTCGTGGCACAATTGATTTATTGAAAAAAACAATAACGTTTTTTAACCGCATAGTTTCACGTTTTGGATCTGTGAATTCTCCTCCAAGAACTTGCAATTTACTACACTATACCATTTTGTGTGGCGATGTGTAAAGTCACTAGTCTACGCTTATATTGCCAATATACGCACAAAAATGTTGGAAAAAGTCATAGACAACTGGACCTGCAGATTAGGCTACGTCCGAGCCAGCCGTGGCAGTTGCATGCCAGAATAAAGTAAATTTCATAACAATTTAAGAATCTCATCTTTGTTTTATACCATTCCAAATTTCTGTGCCTCTATAAAAAAAACACCCTTTACAAGCATTCACAAGTATTGCAAATACACAAATGCATGTTCTTTTTATTCTTTAAATAAAATATTAGTTGCACTGATTCAAAAAAAAAAACAAATACATAAATACATTTTGCAGATTTCATTTTCCATTTGGTAGTTGTCAATGGGATTCGTTCCGTGTGTGCGTGTGCGTTTCAAATCAGCACATTGCAAATAGCAAACATTAACTTTATTTAAAGTTATATGATGTAGCAAAAAGGAATTTTCTGTAAGTACGAAAATTCCATTTTCCCAGTAAACAAATACATGCTTAATGTTTAGACTAGACCCCTGCATAAGACCACTTACAAGAACTTTTGAAATATGGGGGATTTTTCAAATCCTTTACTGCAGCTAAATCTTCTAAAACAAATGCTAAACAATAATGCTGGCAAGCAGTGTTGCCAGAAAATGGTAATGAGAGAATGCTAAATCGGTCAAAAGATTCTGCTAAAATGTTCTACAGAAGAAAAGTATAATGCCAGATTTAAATGTAGAAAAAAATATTGAAATAGCTTTGAGCATCACGTTTATGCAAACTTTATTAGTATTTACAGGTATTTTTATAGTACATACAAACATAAAATAGTTAATATTTGATGTTATTTGGAAATGTTACAATTACGTTTAAGATTTTTAGCGCACTAATAATACCAAATTATTATTTTGCTTGTTCAGTAAAATATTTTTTTATTAAAAATACATTGAAATTGATTATTGAGGGGTTAGCTGGATCCTATGCTCATTTCACTGTTGCTAATGCAGATCATTAGGGAAACTTTACCCTGCAATACCTGTACATTTATGAGAAAATATCTTCTATAAAGAATTCTTTTCACAAATTAAAATTTGTTGCTTTCAACAAATTCTGCCAGAAAGCATTTGGCACAATTTTTTTGAAATTTTAATGCTTTTTAACTAATGAAAATGCCAGATCTAGCAGTGAAAATGCCAAACTGGCAACAATGCTGGCAAGACATTTGTTTCAGTTATAGCAGGTATGGGAGTAGAGAAGAAAATAGTTTGTGACGAAAGAGTTTGTGATGCTTGCTTCTCTACGCACACACGTTGTGTGCATGATCTTTTATTTTTCTGCGCACAGACAAATGCACACATGTATTAACATTAGTTGTATGCGCTTGCTTTAAAAAACTACCCATAAACACATAATAACTTACCATCTACATCTTAAACACCTACTTCTTTTGAGTATTTGTTACGAACAAGAAGCCCATCGTGCTTCGCTTATTAAACGACATCATTTATTATTGGTTTAGTAATAATAGTTATAATACATGCTACGACTATACATTTAAAAAACAAGACGTATTTACATTTCAAGACTGTTTATGCAGCCCTCCTCTCAGCGGCAATTGCATGATGCGACGACATTGTTATTGTAACTAGAAAATAGATTTATAAATTGTTGTAACTGACTGAAGTCGTCGAATCTATTGCAAATTTGCTGTGACTTGAGTGAGGACATGTGTTTTTCCTGACAAGTGCACATATAATTTGATGTAAGTGTAGTTCTTTTTTTTTATATTTTCAATAACAATAATTTATTCAAACATTTGAAGTGTAATAGATTTTGATATGTGTAAGAAACACATACATATCGTGCCATAACCGCGAAAATAGCTTAAGCGACATAATTTTCAAACTTCCATTTTAGACCAAAATCGATCATTTGCGATTAAATAGTCGATTTTCATAAAAAAAAATGAAGTCCAAAAAATGTGTCGCTTAAGCTTTTTTAGCGGTTATGGCTCGATTTAAATATTTGCTGAGCTTTATTTTGCAAAAAACATTACTTACTAAAATATATTGTTTTTAAATATTTATTTTTTTATAAAAAAAACTACTTCTTTCTTACTCTCTTTACATTAATTTCCTTTTGCTCCTTCCGTTTGTATTTGCATTTAGCTTTATGTTTTCCTTTTATTCCTGTCTAATTTTATATTAATATACATATATTTTGTGTTGTTATAGTGTTGTTTATGTTAAGATTGTTGTTATTTGCTTTTTATGTACGACTGAGTACATTTTGAAAGTAAAGAGATGTCTGAATGCAAGAAGTGCGTTTCAAAATTCAAAGCAAAAGAATAATGTTTTCAATTCCTCCTTTTGCGTGTTAATGTGTTCCTTTCTGTGTCTTTGTAAGCAAGACATCTAATAGTACTAAACAGCAGGAGGAGAAAGTGTAAAATATAAGGAAACAATAAAATCAAATGTAAAACAAGCAACAAAAGCTTAGCTGGAGAGGAGAGTGCGAGTGTTGGGGTGGGAGGGGAGCCAGTTAGAGGAAATCCTGAATATAACAATAGTGTGCAGGTTTCTTTAGCAACAAACAAAAATTTAGAATTTTTAAACAAACTATTGTTGTGCAAACACTATGGGGCTTTAGCAATTAACATAATTGACTTCCTTTAAATTTTTTTTGAAAATTACAAAAAAAAATACTAATTGGATTTGTAAATTGGCAATTGTCGTAAAGAGTACCCCCAGGGGAGTCTATTTATAGACTACGGGTGTGGCAGTCTCGGGGCCCCAGCTAGGGTAATGTAGCATTTTCCACTGACGGACCTTTGGCTCATTACCCGTAAAACTTATGTGTTACTACCCGATCTCTGAACATAAACAGAGCAAAGGATGTGCACATATTTATAAAAGGAAAACAAATATTGTACGCCCGTTGTTGTCAGTTAGGTGCAGCGTCACCTAGAACTGCCCCTGAGTTCAAAAGACGATAGAGGTGAAGCCCTTGTGGTGGAACTTCGAGGTCTAACCAGAGGCTACTTCTGGTGCCACGGGTGCCGGTTGCCCGACAGCTGGGCTGCTTAGAGATAAATGCATTGCGGTTGTCAAGGTTCTGTGCTAAAATAGTTGTGCGTCCTACCTCCTGGGTTTAAAGGGCGTTTATCAAGCATGATCGATTGTAGTAGGCACAGGATCTTGGCGGCGAGCTTGTGTTCTACTCGCGTAAGTGGTCCTCGCTGCTCTGAAGTTTTGAGTGCATGTAGCGGTCGTCAGTTTCCTTTGCTAAAATGCCGAGTTCGTCCTGCCCCACGGGGTTAAAGGGATGATTTTGGTATGTGTGGAGTAGGCACTGGTTATTTGGCGACACAGGCATGCGTTCATTATGGATGAGTGGTTAGCTGTGCCGGCAATGGTTGAGGAATTTTCTTGGGAACCTCGCTAAGGTGTATACACAACACCTTAGCGTGGAAGCCGGAGAATTATCGTGGTGGCTGTGGTTGCTACCAAAATCGCTGGGAGAATAGTCTTGGCTTCCCAGTGTGAAATCAATGCTAGTGGTTGGTCTGACGGGGTCAGCCAGACACTATTCTAGGTGCTGTTGTCATTCAACAGAGCTGCTATGGGCACGGACATAGCAGCATAGTTTAGATAGTTCAAAGTACCTCAGCAAGGTACTTGAATATAGAACAGGGATAACTATATTCAAAGATTGCAACATATGTGCCTTATGGAGTGGGCCATAGGTTCATTCTAATAGGGTGCATGGGCGCGTTGGTCTGGCGTCTAACCCACAACCAGTGCTTTGGCGCACGTGAAATTAGGCCGTAATGGCAGGTACGCACGTAAAGCAATTGCACATCTGTCGTTAAAATTAAGTAAATAGTATGTGGCTTTAAAAATCGCAAAAAATGTAATAAACAACCCTTGAAAACGTTCAATAGCTGTGTTAACCAATAACTTAGATTTAATCTTTATACCCATCACTAGAAATGGTATCGCTTTCATTAATTATCATATGTGCCTCCATATACTATATAAACTATATATATATATATATATATATATATATATATATATATATATATATATATATATATATGTCCGTCTTTTCGTCTAACCATCTGTCTGTCTGTAACTGAAATCGATTTTCCGAAGCCCTCAGAAGAGCTAGAGACTTCGATGTTAGACCGATGTGTTACAAGTTGCTCTAAACAGTAAGATATTCAAAATCAGCGAACTCGAAAAAAACGATTCCAGGGCTGGAACTGGTTTTTTTTTATATAGGAGTAACTCACTAGAACTAAGTTTTCTTTTCTTTTTAAATTTAACGTATTTTATATTTTAGAAAACAAAACTTGGTTTTGGAAATCGGCTACAACAAGTGATTCCAGCGCTGGAAAGCTTAGTATTTTTTTGCTGCATAGCAGTAATTCATTATAATTATTTTTGAATTTTTTTATTAATTATACATATTTGATACTTTAGAAAGATCTTTGCTCAAGAGTCTTTTATATTCGTCCAATTTTTATATATAAATATATTTTAACCATACAATCGTAAGCTTTTATTGGTGCTTTGTGAAACATGGGTATTCATTAGTTTTACAAATCGTTCTGATATGTTTCCAAAACAATTAAAAGCAGTACTATATTGGTCTTATATTTAAAATCGATGGTCTGACGTTAACCGCACATAACTGAGTTTTTATTAGTTTTCAGTATATTGAAATAACATTTAAAATATCGCTTAAGAACATTCTTACGAGTAACTACAAAATAAAGTAATAGATATTTTCCGTTTCATTTCCTTAAAGTTTTCCTTTCTGCTATATGAAGTAAAGAGATTTTATTGCAAAATGTTTAATTTATATATAACCACATTCCAGTTGCTTTGGATGTCGATGAATAAATTGCCATTAGAAATGGCTGATTTCTGTTCAAGTCCTGTCTAGTTAATTATTCTTCATTTGTTTTAAAAAATAGAAAATAATAATGTAAAAAATTTCTTAAATGCAGAGTGCAGAATAAAATATTTAACTATTGCTAACAACGAAAGTAAATATTTAGTCGAAAAATTCCCATAGGTCACTAAACAAGGCTATAGATTTGAAAATAAATGGACAATTTTTCTTTCACAACACAAATACGTGTGTACTTACATATGTATATATCATAGAATGACAATAAGTACTCAAAAAAATATACTCTATTAAATACTTTTATTTATAGCAACTACGTATACTCATAATAGTAATACAAACAAACAACTACAACAGTATGGACGATTCTAACATACAAGAATATGTCTACTTCATGTATAGGAAAAATATGCAATACAAACATAACAATACTCTATAATTATAAATTGAAAGGCACAAGCGTATTATGACTATTGGATATCTGTTATACTTATAGTAGGACAATGCTTATACTCAGAGTATGGATATTTATTTATCCCAAAATAAATATACTCATGATACTTACAATTTATTTATCATACGCCTCTATATGCATTTGTATATCTGAATGCCTGTCATACTTATAGTAGAAATATCTTTATAGTCAGAATGTGTATTCCTACAAAATAAATGTACGCATGATACTTAGAGTATTTATACATTATACGACTCCGTATGCATTTGCGTATATGAAATGTAATGGGAAATGTACCTTGGCTATGGGAAAACATTAATAATTAGGAGGTAAAATTTATAAGAAATGCAAACTTTAAACAACTGATATTATTCCTAAAATTTTTTTGGTAAAATTTGCAAACAAAAATACGTGTTGAACTGATATTTTGTAATTCTTAAAGTAATAAATGTATTTTTAGTAAATATTAAGTTAGAATCATTTTGAAGCACAGCGGAGAATTATTAAACCGCACTTTGTATACTTATCACCGCTTCTATCGTTACCAGTTCATATTTCTGTAAGAAAAATAATATGCAAATAATATACTCCTTTATGTACTCATGAGTAGCCGAGTAAGTACTTTTTTACTAATGGATATTTCCTGAGAAAATCTGTTTTTTGTAACGTATTGTGTATATCTTAAAATCCTTCGGTTTGATTGACTGAATATAGAGCTATTTAATCACTTTTCAAAAAAAATTTGTCAAACATAGTTTTCAAATTATTTTTCAGCATTTTGTCGTACAAATGTCACGTAACGCTTGAAAAGAATGTACCTTATACGTATAATTGTAGCATACAGCGTATTAACTTTTGTTAAATTCATCTGGTTCTTTATAGCACGGCACTGGCACCAGAGTGCCGAACACCAATCATATTCTTAAACAAATATCAGCATGTGCGAATAAACTTTTCTCGGTGTTCTCTCGGTGGCCAGCATTGGTTTATACTATAAAAAAAACTGAATATTTATAACTATAAACTTTATAGTTATAAGTATTCAGTTTGTTTAAACTTGATGAGTATGTTTCCGTATGAGTACGAATTTAAGAGCTATGCTCTTTATGCCAGACACAGTAGCTGGGATTTTCGTTACAAAAATAATCGACATTATTACAGTTATAAAATTATTTTTGTTTTGATATCCTTTTACCAGAGTATGATAATAAACAAAACGAAATGTTTGATTTTGTTTTGACTCGTTCTTTGAAGTGAGTGACACAAAAACAATGAGAAAGCTTGCTTAATTTGCTTTTGTATTGCTTTTCCATATGAGCATAAACAATACATTAACTGCCAGTTTATAGAAGTCATGTAAAAATTCTCGGCTGTCTATTTATAATGAAAACAAAAACAAATTTTGAGTGCTTTGTTTTTGTTTTCAATATAAATAGGCAGACGAGAATTTTCACTTGGCTTCTATGAACTGGCAGTAAATTAATCGTACGCAGCTAGAAAAGAAAACTATGGGAACCAAATGGAAATGTTTGGAAATATTTGCGGCGAATTTGACATCATCATATAATATAATTGTATTGCATTGTTATTTAACACACCAAATTTATTTTATATATGCAGCTAAGCAGAGTAGTGCTAACCGGGTGTCCTTACATATCTCTCTTCTTTTTGTTTCTTATTTTTATTTTACGCATTTATGGCTTTTTGACGGCCAAAGAGTACTTCAAAATACATTTTGGTCCTTCTCCAATATTAAAATTTATATTCCGTACGTAAGCCGTTGAAGGGTGTATAAGATTCGCCACAGCCGAATATACTTGTTCTTTTTTTTTTTTTTTTTTTTTTGTTTAATTAATTTCTTTTATTTCTTATTTATTTTTTAATGTGAAGAAGAATTTCGTTTCGTTTTGTGAACACCCACATACTTGTAAATCTATTATTTAATATTCACAGATGATAACTTTTTATGTTTGGGCATGCAATAAATTTGTTTAAAATTTGATATTTGGACCCATAGTATCTTGTGATTTCTGACTAACTGCATAATTGTATAGCTTCTGCAGCTGCAGCTGATTATGTTGCTGTTGCTGGTGGTGCTGCTGCTGCTGTTGCTGCTATGTTGCCATGCTTGCAAAACAAACTGCTAAAAGCTAAAATTTATTAAAATTAGTCAACAATGTTTCCTTCTTAACTATTTTTTTTTCTTCTCTTCCATATTATATTTTAGTTTTATATCTTTGCATCTATGTACATATAAATATTCCTTCCTTGATATTGTTTGTACTTGAGCAGACAAATAGTAGATAAAATGAAAAAGAAATAGACGGACATAAAGGCTGCTAGACAGACATCAGGAGGGACAGATAAACCTACGGACAGACGGCCAGATTAACAGACTGAGAATATCATTTTTTGGAGGAGTTCTACTACCAGTACACACTTGCATACATACACACACACTCACACTCATAAGATTCTATTTGTTTATGTGTGCACAAGAATTTATTTATTATTATAGAGGAAATGTTTTTAGCAATCGTTTTTAAAGAAAAAGATTTAAAACCTTCTTCTTTCAACTGCTGCAGCTGAAGTACTCGTACATACTCGCAAACAAGTGGGTGGGGGTTGGGTGTGTAAGATTTTTTGCTATTATCTGTTAGAATGTTTGTATGGCTTGTCTAGCTTGAAACAAAGTGTTTCTTGTCTATTTTATTATCTGTATGTTCGTACCTTCAGCGAACAATAGTAAATCGTTTTTTTTTGTTTTCTCCTTCATATTATTTAAAATTTGTGTACGTTATTTTTTTTCTTTTTCTTTTTGCTTCTCTTTTGTTAAAAAATAATGGCACAAACAAACAAAAAATAATGAGAAAAAAAATATACAAATCCAGGAAAAAGCACAGTTAGAAACACAAAACGTGAATGGATAGATGGATATTAAAAAGAGTGGAGCAGTCAGTACATCTAAAATATTGTTGGAAATTTACACACAAATTGGAGTTTAGAAAACACGCCTTTATCTTGTAAAACATGTTCAGTAACTAACAATCTAATAATACGGATCTTATGAGTTTAAAGAAAATGATGTGTGATGTTTCTTTCTTGGCTAGATTAAGTGCATACACACACACACACACACACACGCACACACACACACACAAAAGCTTGTTCTTATATCTGAATAGAAAAAATACGATGTGTGTTAAATAACTTCCAACAGTGACTGATTTGTTCGGCTAAAGCGACAATCAGGGTGTAATTTATTGTAAAGTAATTTTCTTTATCACGTCTGATGTCACGTCTGAGATTTTACTCAAACAATTGACTGGCGGTGGTAGTTCATATAAGCAGCTTAATTATGATTTCTATTGAACATAGAAATTTAAAGTAGATAGATATGTATCCCAACAAACCAAAACGCTATGGAAATAGTTTATAACAAACTTACTACCATAAGCCTCAAGCTTAGAAAAGTGTTGTGCATACTCTTGTGAAAGGTTTATTAACATTATTAATTTTATAAAGAAAATTGAACCCTTGCGATAATATTGCTAGCCTATAGTATACAACAAGCTTATAATTCTAAATTATAGAATATACTTCCAGGAAAATAGTTTTATAAACATGCTTATAGTAGGCATATTTAAAATTAAAATTTATATTCCAATATAATAATTACTATTTTTTAAATGTAAATTTTTGTAGAAACTCCACTTAACTTTAGGACACTGAACTAATTAAACAAGACAAAACATTACGATTTTAACAAATAATATAAAATTCACGCGTTCAAAATAACTGGTCATCATAAACAACAACAAAAAAAAAAAACTTGCAAACAGTGATACCACCCTGCAGAAAGTGCAAATAGTGAAATTGTAATGATTTACTAGTGACATTGTCAGTATTACTACTGACCAGGTGTACCCCAGCCAATGTAATCGCCTATTGACATTTAACATTAGCTTGTCATTGGAAATCCACCACTAGACTGTAGCACTACAAACTAAGTAGTTTTTTTGGAACCACATGGAGACATTGACACCAAAGATTCACTAGTAAATTTTAGGGGCTCTTGTCTACAATATCGATATTTCGTCGCTCATTGTCAATAGTAAAATTATAGTGATTTTCTAGTGACATTGTCAATAGTGCTACTGACTAGGTGTACCCCAGGCAATGTAATTGCCTCTTGACATATAACATACGGTTGTCATTGAAAATCTACCAGTAGACTTTAACACTATTGAGAAGGTAGTTCTTTTACGATGGAGATATTTGAACCAAAGATTTACTAGTAGATTTTAGCAACCCTCGTCTACATATGTACATTTTTTTAATATTATTGCACAGAATAATAAAGAAGAAAACAATCTGTTGACGCGTTCATTGATAATATCACCAGAAATACACTAGAACTGTTGTCTCTAACGTATCTTTACTCGCACATAAAAGGAAAGTTGTCGACATTTTAACTAGTGCAATTGTCGCTGGAGAAAGAGTTTTGACATAGAGACATGTGGTTCTAGGTTGGCTAGAGGGCACTTACAAAAAAGTGTTTAAGTGATAAGCTTATTCTCCATTGCAGTTATATTTAGCTTGTGGAGTGGTTTATTGGGTATAATCACATTGTGGGGAGACTTCAATTTCATTCAGTTCTAGGAATGCTTTTAGAACCGAATTAAATTAAAGTCTCCTATTTATATGCATCTACGTAACATCTGTACGATTTAATATAATGTGGCTTAATAAAGCAGTAAGACAAAATGAAGCTTTTTGATGATGCGGAGAAGCACACAGTGCATTCCCTATGCCTTCCAAGAACGCATTAAAGTAAGCGAATGTCGAAATTTTACATACATTTTACGAAGTTGGTAGGCTGTTTATACTCGCTTACCTGGATACAAATTTGGATGCGAATATGATTTTTACTTCCTGATTTGATTTTTTATTTTTAAAGCTATGCTATTTATGCCATGAAACAGGAGCTAGTACACGATTTTTGTTACAAAAATAATCGACACTATTGCAGTTATAAATTTATTTTTGTTTTGATTTCTTTGCACTTAAAACCAGAGTACGAAAATAAACGAAACAATAGGTATGTTTAATTTGATTTTCTCTCTTTCTTTGCAGTGAGTGAAACAAAAACAATGAGAACGAATTTAAATTTGTTTTTTTATTGTTTATTTATTTAAAATATATGTATGTACTTTGCAAAATAAAAAAATGCACGAATATTCGTATTTGTATTCGAATTGCCGCATATTCGGCCATTTTTAATGCGAATACGAAGCATTCGTATTCGCCAAATTCAAGCGAATACGAAATACGAATATTTTTCCAAAAAACTAAATTTAAATAAATGGATAAAAAATTATAGAAATTTGTGCTTTGTATCATTTTCAAATATTGGTTACTGACGATCATTAAAATTTTGGGTAGTTTTTATTAACTGTAAAGTACGTCAACAGGAGTATGAAGTTCTTTTTCATAACAATTTTTTAATATTTCATATTGCAGGCGTAAATAGAGCCCTAATTTAATGTCTATAAATTTCACATGAAATATTCGTATTCGTATTCGTATTCGTATTCGTGAATATCAAAAATTGACATTCGTTACATCACTAGTATGTATGTACTCGTATGTTTTTGTATTGTTTTTCCATACAATTACAAACAATACATTAACCTAATCGTACGCAGTTAGAAAAGAAAATAATGGGAACTTAATGGAAAAGTTTTGAAATATTGGAGGAGAATTTGTCATAATCGTATAAAAATATAATTTATTGTATTATTATTTAACACATGAAATTTGTTTTATAAAAGGAGCATAGCTCTAACCGGGTGACCTAAGACAACTCTTATTTTTATTTGAATTATGTTTGAAATCAAATATATGGTTCGGTGCGCCAGTGGTCTTGTCTAATATGCGGAGATTGTGGCATCGACTCCTGATTCAAAGTGCAAGCAAATAGTATTTGATAAATGTACATACATAATTTATTTTTTATGGAAGCTTCAATATTCCATTAATTCACCACATATACTAATTGCAATTAAATAAGCATTTAAAAATAAATGCTCCAAAGTGGGACATTGCGAACAAATATTATGCCATACGTTAGAAGATTTGCAAGTCAATAGCAGCTTGACATTCGGCGATTTTTTTAGTTTTAGTGCTTTTTCTCGTTTTGGCGATTGTTTTTTAATTTGGTGATTTTTGACTATTCATTTTAGTGTTAGAATTTTTTTAATTTGGCGCTTTTTTCGTTTTGGCGATTTTTTTCGGTTTTTTGGTGATTTTTTTCGATTTGGCGATTTTATAATTTTTGGATTTCTTAGTTTTGCCATTTTTGAAAATTTCAAGAGTTTGCCTCAAGTTGTAAAAATTACATAGTCAAAATTACACTAACTGATAGAACACCTTTTAATTTATTTTTTATTTTATTTTTTTTTTAAATTTTAGTGTTAATTGTTGTAGTCTGTATAAAAATACACTAACTTTACAAAATTCATGGGTCTATATATGTACATACAATTGTATTTATGTATATTAAATGGGATTTTAAAATTTTTAGTTGCTCGTTTTGGAAAACCCTTTAATTTTTAACTCTCGTGTATTTGTTGTTGTAGCGGCTAAAGTTCTACACACTCTGTCTAAATTTCAGGTCCGTAGATCTTACGGTTATCGAGAACAGACAGATAGACGGACAGCGTAGCGAACAAAATAGGGTTCCTTTTCGCCAAAGGTGACCCTAAAAAGGACTGTTGAGTGGCACATCTTATAGTAAATCGGAACAGATAACACCGAAACGCTTTCGTTGTTAAGCTCTTTCGCGTCAAATCGTGCGAGGAACATTTTAATTTAACTTTTCTCTGCTTGTGTCTTTTTGGTATCATTAGGGTACAAAAAGTAACCTTAAACAGATTTATAACAAGCTATATATAATATTTTTCAAAAATATTGGAAATATTAAAATCAAGGAATTAAGGTTTAGTTCCGTCGTTATAAATACTTCCATTTTAGGTACAAGCTGCATTTTAGTTATTAAACGTGTTCACACCAAGTTTTATGTAAAATCCCATGAGATCCATTTTTGTAAAATATTTTAACCCTCTAACTCCGGTCCATAAAGGTCTTTTTTGAACTTTTTGAAAGACGGGATCAAAGAAGTACCCTGAAATGGGTATATGGGTGTTATAATATTTAACAATATTATTTATGATAAGATTTTACTATCTCAGTCTTTAATTAGACCAAACCGGGAAATTTAATTCAAAACTTAACACTGGTAGGCATTTCATCCAGTTTTGTTCTATTTAGTTCTTAAAATTTAATTTAAAGTTCAGATAAATTTAAATACTTAAAGAAGAATTTCCTGGCCAATATTTTTGTGGAACATACGAATGAGATAAAAAGATCACCTGCGAAGAAAAGTTGGAATTCGAAAATGGTTCTCCTTAGTGTTAATTATAAGTTTGCTTTGCTCCAATTTTCCAGTACATCAAATGTAAAGGAGGAACGGTACACTCCTCCTTAAATACGATCACAGCAAAAAAATTTCAAAATATCAGTATTTAAATTTTTTTCGTACTATATAATATATAATATATAACCTTGTTAAAATTAAAATTGTTGTACAATGTTATTATTTCAATATATAATAGAATTCTCTCAATTATCTAAGCAGTTGTTTTGTTAAGTTTTATTTTTCCTAACTTTTTGTTTTAACGCTTTCAAAAAAAGACTTTCTTAAACTTTGTTTCAAGAACATGTTTTAAAGTTGTTTAAATTTTTTGATTTAAAAGCTTTTAATCTGATGTTAATCTTAAAAACAGTTTTCACATTCGTGCAAAAAAGATTAAAATTTAAAACAATTTTTTTTATATATGTATAAATTTTAATTTTCAAGCACAAAGGCCAGCATTTAAATACATTATTCTTAAATATTATTCCAAAAACATGCATACTTATACCAAGGAAAACGTTACAATTTATATACCCCTACCACTACGAACCATAACCTGGCAGCCAGGCTAACAAAATCTCTTAATAATAAATAAGCTCCCAGCCTCTAGAAAGAACGTGCCATCATTCACCCCCGGTGATTCATGTCAGTTTCTGTATTTAGGACACATCATCATTAAGACGGGGGAGGGTATTAACTATTTGCTTAAGCTTCTTTTCCCTGGATTTTATTTTTTTTTAGTTTTAATAAATTTCTCTAAACTTTTACAGCCATAAAATGTAAATTTCTCTGAATCAAAAACATCTTTATGCCTTCAAGTGAACAAACTCATGAAATAAAGAAGAAAACTTATCTGTTACACAAATTATTCAAAAGCTCAGAGGTGTAAAAACATAAAACGGAATATAAAAGCAAAAGATATACTCGCATACGAAAAAAAAACAAAGTACAGCCTGCAATAACAAAAATTTGTATACATATATAAATTTAATATCATTAAAGTGAATAAAAACTTTTATTTTCCAGCAAATTCTAAATGAAAAACGTACATTCAAAACTTTGTGAGAATAAATGTCTGTTTAGTTTTATTATTCTTGATTATCCTTGCGACACACACACACACACATAAACACACAAAGAGCCCACTCTCGCAAACGAACACTTACTTATTACAATCATCCTCAACACAAAACATTTGCAACATTGTCCTCATCATCATTATGGAGACATAATGACCATTAAAATTTATTCATGCAGGATATTTTATTTTCTACATTTTCTTTATTTTTTTTTTCTCTCTAAGTACTGGACAAAATGATAAATGAATTGTAATGATATTTGTGTACAAAAAAAAAAAAAAACTTTCCTAAAGAAAAAAAGCTCTTTACAGGCTCATTTTATTTATATTCAAACACAAAAATAAATAAAGATATTTTGGTTTTTAAGCTTAAAAACTTTCACGCATATACCATAAATAATTTAAATATATTTCCAAGTATTTGCTATAATATACATGAGCAAGTTCAAAACCGATTAATGAAGCGATTAAACACTTGAAGATCTTTTTATACTCATACAACGTTCTTAAGAAAAAATATAAAAAACTTTTCGAACATACTTACCTTCAGTAAAAAGATTCCATAAAATTTTCATTAAAACTAAAAAGTACGTGGTGATTCCAACAGCAATATAATTAGTTCTAAGTCTCGAATATTTTTTTTAATTTTCTTTCGTATACAATTTTATCACTAAATACTTCTTTAGGTTTTTCGAAAATTGAAAAAAAAACTTAAATTTTAATTTAAAATAAAAATTTTGTAAATTTTAACATATAAGTTCGAATTTTCGAACATCCCACTAGAACTAATAATTCTGTGTGTTTGGAGAAAGTTATAGTCTTATAGCATCGAAAGTAAATCTTCTCGAAAGCTTTATATTAATTACGAATTTCGAAAATGTTAAAATAAAATAATTTTTATCTAAACAAGAACTAGCTTTAAGCTCTACATACACTTGAATTTTTTTTAGTAGAATTTTAGTCGAACATACACACATACGTACGTTATGAACGCCAGCTTATATTTTCCTACAATGCGAAATACAGCGTTGAAGCACTTTAAAAACTATATGGGCATTATATTTTATTAAATAAAATGCTCTTCAGTATTAAAAAAGTGTTATCTTGAAATAGTGAATTCGAACACAAGTTCGAAATTTCGAACGCCCTTCTACAATAATGATGGGAAGGATTTTCAGCACTAAAATTGATTTTTACAAAACTAGAGAATTCGAACATGAGTTCGAAATTTCGAACATCCATTTATATTCCATATTTTTGCATTTCTCTTAATAAGGTTAATATTCTTACATAAATGGATGGATTTTCAGCACTAAAATTAATTTTTACGAAACCAGAGAATTCGAAAATATCTTCGAAATTGCTAACATCCTTTTATATTAAATATTTTTGCATTTCTGATAATAGGGCTAATATTCTTACATGGTTTTAGCATTAAATTTATGTTTTCTCGAAAATTTTTCATATTTCAAATCAATTAGAAATTAAACGGTTTTTATCTAAACAAAAAGTAATTCTTTGATCGAACACAAGTTCAAAATTTTTAACATTGCAAACCTGCCTATAAAACATATACATATATATGTATATTTAAAACGATTCATGAAGCTAAGTTTGTTCTTTATATTCGAAAATTCGAAATTAAATTTCAGCTTCGAAAAATAAAGTAATGCTTTTAATGTTATTATTTAAACAATACAACCATCTCCACATGCACAAAAAGCACTCTATATATACTTTTTTTAATCAAGTGTTTTACCAACGTGCTTTTTTGGTTTTTCGGAAATTCGATATCACCCAATAAAAAGAAAAAAATTAAAATTTTATGTGTTAAAAATATTGTTTATCAGAAATATATCTGTAAATTTTTAAAATAGAAAATTCGAACATGAGTTCGAAATTTCGAACATTGCAATTTAATATTTTTGCATATCTACAATTTGCAAAGACGAAAACTGTTATATATATTTTTTGCACCGATTGAGGAAAAAGGAAAATCAGCAATTAACATTCAGCTTCGAAAAACAATGTATATGTGATTGTCTATATAATAAAACTAATTATTTGTTTTAGAACTTTAGGTGTAACCTGAAAATTTATGAATTACAATCACCCTTATTCCTGTTGTCGATATCGACGTCATTTTAACACAATCCCAAAATTTGGGCTTGTGTACCCGTTGTGGGTACACAAACTGACTCCTTTTGGCAGGTTATGCTATTTTCTAGACTTTATGGAACGGAAACAGATTGTTAGTAGCACCAAATTGTTCTCGAGAGCGAGTAAACAAGCCCCAATTTTTTGGTATTGTGTTAAAGTGACGTCGATGTCGACAACTGGATATAAAATCATAGGCCGCATTTAACAATTTTCTGAGTTTTTGCTTAAATTTTTATATAAACAATCGGATCATATTATTATAAGAACTGCAATCACTTCTTTGTGAATATAATTAATACGAACATAAAATTGTTTATGATAATCTCAGAATCTGCAATCAATTGGAGTTAGAGTTGCTAGGCGACATGCTATTCGAATAGCTAATATAAGTACACTTTGCTTCCAAGACAGTGCTTGTTATTATTAAACATTTCTTTGATATTAAAATATTTAGAATTATTTGAAGTATCCAATTTAAATTATAATCAAATTTATAACTACAAGAAAATCTTTTGAATTGAGTAGGTGTTTAATAATTTGCAAAAAAATAAGTTATTAAGGAAAATAATTAAGTTGTTTAAGAACTTTTTCCTGCGAACAAAAGGAATACCTACGTATAAGCAAATTGCGTAGTCTATATTTTTGTATGCTTTTCAAAAATAATCTTTAAAAAAAGTAGATTGAAAAAGCAAAATTATATTTACGTTGTAATAGATGTAAGATTGTTTGTGTGTGCCCCTCGCACTTATGGAATGTCTATTTACTGGTACTGCCATGTACAAACTTACATATAAGCACTCTTGCAAGTATCCATACCAACATACCATACCAGCATACATACATACATACAAGGCAGTAATCTTATATGGATCTATGTATATCTATAAAAAAAAATTGTTACTTAAAAGACGTGACTAAAATTATATATTTATAGTTTATCTCACAGTTCAACTATAGGAAAAGAAAACAAGAAAAGAAAATAAAATAAAATTGCAACTAACAAACTTAAAGGAAAAACTCTTAAATATTGCAACTTATAGAATTTAAGTTAAAATATCTACTTCCTTTTTAATAAGATTTGCTTATGTTGTTGTAGTTTAAATATTATCTTCCTTCCATACAAGTTCATTTTCATACCTAAATTATACAAAGACTATAATAATGGTAAACATACAGACATATCATACATATCTGGTTAGTATACAAATATACAACTTTACATCTATATCAGTATATATGTACATACGACTATTTGTGTACTACAACTACTACCCAGTTGACCAAGACTTTCGTTATTGA
The DNA here is from genome assembly GCA_949987645.1 of Tachina grossa. Taxonomy (NCBI): domain Eukaryota; kingdom Metazoa; phylum Arthropoda; class Insecta; order Diptera; family Tachinidae; genus Tachina; species Tachina grossa. Next base: position 25,033,324 of record OX465276.1, on the reverse strand, counting down.
TATAAATTTCGAATATATTTAAAACCTTTATCGTGTAAAACTATCGAGAGTGACACTCAAAAATGAATCGAAAAACGTCCACCTGTCGCTCAGTTTTGTCCCAAGAAACATATGATCTCGAAGTTTCGCTAGCAATATCGAAAGTTAGAGAATATTGAACTAATTTCGATATCGGAAAAATGCAACAGAAAAAGGAAACAAGTAATTTTATTTATTTATTTATTTCAAATTACTTATGTTATTTAATTTTTTTGCAATAGCTTAACTTACGCTGCAGGATTCGAACGTATACCTCCATTATAACAGACTAACACACATCCACTAGGCTATCGTGGCAAATTTTTTTCTGTGCAATTATAGCAAAAACAGTAGGCATGTGTTCTTATTTTATTTTTTAACTTACAGTGCTGTCATGCATCGAACTTGGTACCTCTAGACTAATGGGCTAGCACACTTCCACTCCGCTACCGTCACACATTCGACAAACTATCGAGAGAAGCTCAAAGCTTTAGCAAACATTCGATTTTTTTTTTAGATTTGCGAACAAATATCGAAAAATTTCGTTTCGAAATTTCTTCGCTTTAGTGAGCATTCATTTTTATCGAATATCAGATCAAGTGGGTATTAGTTGCAACATTTTGTTGTAGTGTGGATGGAAGTGGTAGTAGATGTATCTCAAAATCTACTTATACTTATAGATATTTACAACAATGTAAGGATTATTATGATACACATGTACCTACAGCATTATTATTTTAGCAGACATGAAAGTATGCTGGCATGTCTGTCAAACAATGAATTCTTTAAAATTTTGGAAATTACTTAGTAAGGAAGTTTCAATTGACTTTAAACATCGGGGTATTCACAAACCATTGTTAAAGTTAATGTTGGTTTAAAAGAAGAATGTTTATGAGTAAAGCTTTTTAAAGAATACTTTAAGTTTAACAAGCCGAAGTAATGTTTTATTAAAAATCATTTAGATTATTTTTAATTACATTAAACATGCATTTTGAGAGTGTAAGCTGAAAGAAGTCATACCTTTGCAGGCATGCATGCTTTTTATATCATTGCGCATTTATAATACAAAAATATGTGTGAACAATATACAGTCCTTTATACGGATGATTAGTTCTATAGAAATGTCTTAATAATATTTTCATAAGTGTGATGCAGAAATGTGTAATAAGAAAATGGTCTATTAAAATAAAGGTATAATAAATAAGTGAGATAAAAGATAAAAATTCTATACATTATTACTTTGCTTATAACAATGTTAAAAGAAACTTTCTATACTATTTATTATTTCCAATAATATATGTTTATTCTCTTAATCAACGACTGTCATTCATGTTGTTTCGAATAACCTCTAGAAACTTTCTTCGGCCTCAGAAATGCGTACTTAATGACGAGCATCAGAGGATGTGGTCAATTTTAACACTGTATGACAGAAAAAAACAAGGTTCCTATTAGTGATTCCAGCAGAGCACAGCAAACGAAAGCTTAGCTTTATTGCAGTTTTTAAAGTTCATGTTTAGGTCTATTGCATTTCCATTCTTAGGTGAATTGGCAAGAATAAGTATTTTTGCTTTATGATGTGTTTCGAATTTTTGTGAAAACGATGTACGATGAAAATTTTTCTTAACATTTTAGCCATCTAACTCTTAAAAAAGATCAAGAAAAAGTGCCCCTACGAAATCAAACATTCGACAAAGTTATTTGCCAGGTCTCCCAACAGTCATGAAATAACAACACCTTGCATTTTTCTGATGTGCATTAGAGTCCCTTTGTATCAGTTATTGTAAGAAAGTTCAAGTGATGAAAGCATAGACACTGGTCAGTGAACTACACCCGGCTTCAGCAGATACTAATCCTAATATTACATCAAAGCGCCCTTCTTCGACGGTATAAATAAAATGGCTACTAAACACAGCTTCAAAAATAAATTAATACGTCTCATTTAACACCAGATGCGCTGCAACACTGCTTAATAACCCTGCGTTTAGACGAAAAAGTACTTGCATGTACGTTCTGTGTTTTTTTAGAGGTATAGAACTTCGAATTGAAATAAAACACAAGAAAATCGTTTTAATGTCCATCAATTTGGCTTTATTGGAAGGATAATTTTATGCCATTAATGTTTAAATATGATTTCGGGCATGTGGCCGCCGCGGCTGGCTCGAATAAAGCCAATTCTACAGGTCCAATTTTTAACCACTTTTTCGAGCATATGGGGCCGTATGTTGGCAATAACGCCACGAAAGTTGGCTTCCAAGTCCCCTAACGTTTCTGGTTTGTTGGGGTAGACGAGCGACTTCACATATCCCCAAAGAAAATAATCCAATGGTGTCAAATCACACGATCTTGGTGGCCAATTGACAGGTCCATTCCGCGAAATTATGCGCTCATCGAATGTTTCCTTCAATAAATCGATTGTGACGTGCGCTGTGTGGCATGTAGCGCCGTCTTGTTGGAACCACAACTCATCCACATTCATGCCATCCAATTCGGGAACAAAATAGTCGGTTATCATGGCTCTATGCCGGTCTCCATTAACGGTAACTGACTCTCCAGCATTATTTCGGAAGAAGTATGGCCCAATGACTCCACCAGCCCATAGAGCACACCAAACAGTCAGTTTTTGTGGATGTAATGGCGTCTCAAGGGTCTCATGTGGATTCTCTTCACTACAAATGCGGCAATTTTGCTTGTTGACGTAGCCATTCAACCAAAAATGAGCCTCATCACTGAACAAAATTTTGCGATGAAAATCAGCATCGAGATCAATCTCATTTTCGGCCCATACACCAAAATCACGACGCATTGCATGGTCTCGCGGCTTTAATTCTTGCACAAGCTGGATCTTGTAAGGTCGCAAGCCAAGATCTTTGCGCAAAATCTTCCATAAAGTTGATGGACAAAGCTCCAATTGCTGTGCACGGTGGCGAATCGATTCATTCGGGTCCTCTTCACCACTTTGCTCTACAGCGGCAATTGTTTCTTCGGTGCGCACTGTTCGACGTCTCTGCGGATGCGTATTATCACATAGAGTAAACGTAGTGCGAAAACGATCCATGGTTAACCGAATTAATTGCTCTGATGGACGATTATGTCGACCATAAAATGGACGGAGCTTGCGGTAAACTTCGCGAACTGAACCATTATTTTCGAAATAAATTTGCACGATTTGCAAGCGTTGTTCTTTTGTCAACCTGTTCATGCTAAAATGGCAAACCAAACTAAATATTAATCACTTGACAGCTGACAAAATGGCCGCCAGTTAAAAAAGTGATGCCAACTTAAAGTTCTATACCTCAATAAAAAACACCCTTTATGTATATGGGAAGTTAAAAATTATTATTTATATTATTTTATTTATAATGCAATATGGAAAAAACAAAGATTAAGAGGAGTATATTTAAATTAATTTATAACAAATGAAAATAAATAAGTTTGAAGATTAGTTTTTGTACATAAAAAATGTTTAACGTACTCTTTACACTTGTAGTGCATTAATCTCTTAGATTATCTTCTAAATATTTTTTAATACAATTTTTTTTCACAATTGATGTTATTACTCAGTCATTGTTGAAATGTAGAAATTACATTTTACCGACATTGAAAGAATTTAAAAGATTTTTCATATTTGTGACGACCTGGTCATATTGTATCACTTGCCTTCCTTCCACTACTCTAAAGGATCACTTTTTCTGCCCAATAGTATTTGTTAATGACTGATGCATTTTTTAGTACTTCTTTTTAGTGGCTGTTTTCGTATCAAAATAGTTCCTAACAGAACATTGCTTTCTGAATTGGTATTTGTTACACTAACTCCGTGAGATTCAGAGTCATATTTGTTTGTATCAAGCTCACAGAGTTTATAATTGTGATGTATTTTAAAGGAAGACTTTCACTTAAATACTACAAATTGCAACCCTGAAAGTATTGAGTAGTTACTTTTGTGTATTCAGTACCGGGAAAAACTCTTCGTATTGAGTACTCAGTACTCAAATACTCAATACTTTTACAACACTACTTGCTGCATTAGTGCAGTGTTACGAGTATTACGATTATACCGATATGCCTGCCGCTTACTTACTTAATCATAAAAGTTTTTTAAAATCAAACGAGGACAACAATTTTTTTTTTTCAAGAAATAAACTTTATCTATGACCTTTTCAAATACTAATAAAAGAATAATAATAAAGACAAGACAAAGAGCCCTCGAAATGAATGACTTGAGTTATTATAATACAACCTGATGTTAGATCATAAAATATGTAACAGCTTTAAATTTTATGCATTTTATATATTGTTGTACTTTTATTTATTTATTTTAACAAAACACTAACGAAGGTGGTTACGAAGCTACAAGGCTATTTCAGTAAGGAAACGTTGCAATTTCTGGTCTTTTTCTGTTCATATAACTCCCCTCACTCCTTACAATTATAGTGACTCGCTAGAGGTAAAGCTAAATTCGCTCGCTAAAATGCTAAACGAAATTAAAAATTTTTGGTGATGACTTAAAACACTAAAATTTCGCCGGATTATATTTTGAGCCATTGCTTGATTTATCAACACGCGTTTGAAAATTGCATTTGTAGCTGAAAATCGATAAATCGACCTTAGAGATTTTTAGCGATAGAAATTTAGCTTTAGCGAGTTGAAGAATACGTTGGCAGGTTTTAAACCTGACCCTATTGCTACTTCCAGCACAGCCGTTTACTTATCATGAACTGCAGAAAAATATATTTATTTTTCACAAAAAAAAAAAAAAAAAAAAAAAAAAAACTTCGCATCCCTATCCACACTACAAAACGATGCAGATCGATTTATTATATTTTTTATTACAACATAATAGCATGATATAAAATAGTACTACATAACATAGAATTACAGAACATACATAATGTTATTTAACATAACATAACGTAATCTAACATAACACAACATAATATAATATAACATAACATAACACAACAAACTATAATTTAACAGAGCATCAGATGTTGCAATCTAACATAACGAAGCTAAACACAACCTAACCTTACTTTTGACATAACAATATGTTTGAGTTTAGACGGGCGAATATTTGGTAGGAAAACATTTGGAATTCTTTTTTGTTGTTTCCTTTGCGTTCACACAGACAAAAATGTTTCCGGCGTCATTCCAGTATTGTTTGATAATACCACATCGCCGAGTACCGAACACAAAAATGATTTGATTGTTCCCCACCCGTGAATTGCTGCCAAACTAAATGTTTCCCTTCCAAATGTTTTCGAGTCTAAACGCTGACTATCGATAAGCTGTTTCCTACCGTTGCAGTTTCATACCACTGCAGTCGGCTAACTGAGCCTTAATATAACATTAAGAAGCTAAGATATTCTTATTACATAAGATAGTGTATAATATAACATAAGGTAATATAATACAATAAAACATGTAGCAAAATGGTACAACATAACATAAAAAATATGACACGACATGACATAACATAAAATAACACAACAAAACAAAACATAATATAACGTAGCGTAATATAACACAACACAACGTAGTATAACATAACATTATGTAGCATAATATAATATGACATGGTATAACATAACACAACAAATTATAACATAGCATAATAAACCTTAGCATAGCATTATGTATTAAAACCACATAATGCAGTATAACATACAAAATACAGCATAATAACCAGGGATCGCAAATAACGATTATTTTCCAAATTTAAACTGAAAAAATCACAGTAATAGAGACGTGTTACGTGCACAAGGAATGTACCACGATACTCTATGTTACATGGACTACCTATAGATGCAATGATTTTTATTTATTCCTCAGAAAATAACAGTTATTTCTTGATTTTTATTTATTCCTCCCAAAATAAGAGTTATTTTGTGACTTTTATTAATTCCTCACAAAATAAGAGTTATTTTGTGACTTTTATTTATTCCTTAAAAACATTTTACTTTTTAAAATGAATAAACTATAAAAAAAAGTAAATTTAATTAAACATATAAGAGTTTTTTTACAGACTCTGGCGATAAATTCAATTTTAAATCGGTCAATATTAATTTTAACGCAAAAATTACACTTTCTACATTTTAAAAATTAAGCAAAAAAATAAAAATCAAAAAGTAATTGTTATTTTGTGAGGAATAAATAAAAGTCACAAAATAACTCTTATTTTGTGAGGGATAAATAAAAATCAAGAAATAACTGTTGTTTTCTGAGGAATAAATAAAAATCAAGAAATAACTGTTATTTTGTGAGGAATAAATAAAAATCAAGAAATAATGATTAAAAAGTGATTTTTCAAATAAAAATTATAACCGTTACGGTACCTGATAATAACCTAATAAAACAACATAACATAATGTCGCATAGCATAATGCAGCATGACATAGCACAACATAACGTAATATAACATAACATATTATGACATAACAAATACAGATAGCAGAAAAATAAATTCTATTTTGCTTCACATCTAATGTGAACATACGTCAGCTAACTTAATATAACGTAAATATAACATAACATAATTTAATATAGTATTAACATAACATACAACAGAACTTAAGAAAAGTGCAAAATTTTTTAACTTTTTTTTAAGAACAAATGCAATTTAATTTTCGTTTAAAACAAAAATTTACGTTCATTAGGGTTGATGCAATAATTTCTAATAAACTCTTAATTAAAAAAAAAAACTATTTTATTAAGAATTTTCATTGAAGAGTGGAATAAATGTAACATTTTTTTCTAGAAAAGAAAGTGCTATAAGTTAACATTTTCTGTAAATTGGGGAGTAAAAATTAAATTTCTTAATAATTTTTTGTGCTGTAGCCAAATAAAAAATTGTATTAAAATAAAAAATATTCAAAAAACTGCTAAATTTATAAGGGAAGAGTATTCAATTAATATAAAAAATTATAGAAATTTATTCGATGCGTATTAAATTTTAATTGACCTAGAATGAATTTTAATGAATAAATTTTAATCAGTAATAATTTCTTAATCGGGCTTAAGTTCAGTATATTAAATTTTTATTCAATGAAATATTTCTATCAATTAATGCGATTTTCTAAGAGAAGAACAATTTAACTTGACTTTTAGCTTTGGAAAATACCGGCATTTTTCTGTGCAGCTACGCACTTCGTTAGCACTTACATATGTCTATCGACTTGGGTAGAGATTGTTTGGTAACATTTGCTATTTAACATAATTGAGAAATGGCCAAACCGATCGTAATTAAACTTGCAGCATTCGAAAGACACTTTAATTTCATGAGATTTTATTCTTTGGTGTTGGTAGATTTTGATAACGTTCTAAACAAAATTTTGGCTTCAATCAATTTTTAAACTAAAAAAAACAACATTGCTTACCGCGAATTTGAAGACAGAAGGTGAAGTTATGAAGCATATTAAAACTCTGCTATATGTTATGTAGCATTTTCTTTTAATTTTTATATCATCGTTGCAACGCCTCTCAGTGTTTACTAGGGGCATTACTTTAAGCTCAGCAGTTATTTTATTAGTTATTTTCCTTAGCCTGCTACCATAAAAATCAACGACATGCATTAATATAGACACTGATGCATATCAGAAATCTTCAGGTATCCAAGTTGGCCTTTCGTAGACCGTCATTTATAGTTAACGCACTAACTACGTCAGTGAACAGTCCCCATGTATTTAGTGGATTGTTGTAAATTCCAACCATACTCTTAAATAGCGAGCTAGTCTTTTGTATTCTTAAATAAAATGTTGAATAGTTTTCTTATCTATAAATTGCATAGGCGTATAAGGGCATTATAGGGAGCCATTGCCTCCCCAATAATTCCTTTTGCCACCGATACCCCCCCCCCCCTCAAATATGAATTATTGAAAATTGTATTGTAATTTTAATATTAATAATGAAAATCAATAGGCATTAAGCCCATCTCTTCTCAGAAAATATACATATAGTTCCGCCAATGCGAAATTTACTTTTTCTATTCACAATTTATTACTGGCGGACACTTGGTTTACGTATCATTAAAGTAGAATATAAATGATTCCTTTTTGCTAAACGGAGTGCTGCCTTTCATGAACCACTATCACAAAGCGTTTAGTTTTTAAACCTCCCTCGTATTTTTGTTAGACTTTCCGCTGTCCAATGATTATAATCTATGTCACAATTTCTAACTTAAAGATTACATTACCAGGGAGTGAAACGCTTCTTACATCTTATCAAGAGTTTTTGTTGTATGTATGTGGTGTTAACACACCTGTCTGTAAGTCTTTCAGACTTTTTAATTAAACCAAATTGAAAATTGAAAACCTACAAATGCATTCAACACTTTGACATTTGAATTTTTGTTTGTTTAATTTTCATTTTCTTCTGCACTATGTCTCTCCCTATCTCTCTGTCTCACTCTTGCTTTCTTTTTAAAATGTTTTAAAGTGATACTGGTTTCAGTTATTTGTTAATTTTATTTACCAAGGAGTAATTTTTTTTTGAAAAAGTTTTTTGAGAGTCTCTTGTGTCGTTGAAATTTATTTTCCCCCCTAAAAAAAAATCCAACACAAATTACAACAACACAGTGTTATGATACAACTTTATCTTTAATACAGCACAACACCAACAACAAAATATCTTTGAAACAAAAAAAAAAAAAACACAATAGACTTGGTAGTGGAAGTAAGGGCCTAAGATATTGAGTATAAAAGTGGCACCATACACAACCTTTAGTTTGTCTGATATTTTTATACAAAATATGGGTATTGTTAGTTATGGGCTAAAAAACAACAACAACAAAAATTAAATGGTAACACATCTTCATAAAGAGGCAAAACAAAAAACCAAATAGAAATGAAGCAAAAACAACAAGAAATAAACATAATAAACTTGTTTTACAAGTCTATTAGAGTTAAGTAAAAAAAATAATTCTTTGTTTCTAACTACTCACATAAATTGACACTGAGATGGAGCAGTTACGGCACGAACTTGAGATTGTTTGCTCAACTTCAATTTTGGAAATAAAGGATGTGTTTTTATGTAACGAACTTTGAATTCAAACTAGATACAGATAAATATAAAATTCCTTATCTTGTCTTTGGTTTTATTGGAAATATAATTTAGACAACGCAGTGCGACACAAAAAAATATATAACCATATGTGACCTGCTCCGAGAAAAGGGTCCTAGTGTGTGAAAATGAAGTTTTGAGAAAAACGCATTTAAAGTTTAATTTTTATCGATTTTCCCACTCTTAAGTCCAAACCCGTTTTTTGACACACTAGGTCACTTTTCTCGGAGAAGGTCACATATACGGACACCACTAGGAGATAAAAGACTAAAAAAAAAAGACCCGTGTCTCCCAGTTTTGTTCCAAGTCATGCATTTTTTTATGGGCTGCCAAAGATTTGGGGCCTCGGTGTCATTTTTGCATTTGCTGGGGCTCATATCTTGCAAACAGTTCACAAGTTTGATTTACTCTCTGGAAAAAAGTTGTAGCTCTTGTCATGAAGAACAAAAATTGTGAAGATATAAAATCAAAAACAAATCATCTTCAAGATTAAAATCTCAAAAAAAAATTAAAAAAATCGATTTTTTGCCCTTTTTCCCCTGTTCAGGTCTATAGGTGGCAAACCGTTTAAAATTCAAGGAAGTAATCAACTACAAAAATGTACACAAGATCTCGGAAAACGACTTTCTAGAACATATGAACTTCCTAGGAATGATTCTTAGCACCGTTTAGGTAGCCGCAAAAGTAAAAAATTTCCAAACAAATGAAATAAAAAAATTTCCGGGAAATTTTTCACTTTTGCAGCAATCTAAACGGTGCTATGAATCATTCCTAGGAAGTTCATATGTTCTAGAAAGTCGTTTATTAAGATCTTAGGTACATTTTTATAGTTGATTGTTTCCTTGAATTTTGAACGGTTTGCTACCTATGGACCTGAAATAATACAATGAAAATAATTAAAATCTTTCCGATTGAGAATTACAATCGTAACGAAAATTTCGTGTTTCAGCCTGACAAACACTTGCGCAACTAGGAAAACGGCACGATATCTGTAAAACCTATTTACCTGAGAAAAATCCAGACTCAACACCGCATATCATTCCTGCCGTCAGTGTAGACTCTGGTCTCATAATTAGTTACGGGTTTACCTTTTCTTCAAAGTTTTCTGAGTGGGAGAGAGGCCTTGAAAGTCCTTTTTTGTGTCTACAAGATATGAGGCTCTCCTTAATTCTGGAGGTAGTTTTTATTATAGCAGAGAGAATTGCTTGATTTCGGGACTTGCCCGGACTACTATTGGAATATGAATAAAATGGTTCTTAATGTCTTGTTAACTGGAAACTGCTAGGTAAAAGCAAGGATTAGTAGATGTAAGGTTGGCAGTTCAGATTTTTAAAGGCAAGCGAGACTTGAACATTTTTGTGCGACATTAATTGCCCGAGGCTATAACGCTATAGGCCAAAGATGGCTGAGTAGTAGATGCCACGGGGGTTTAAGAGATCTGGAGAAGTGTAAGCTCTAGCATATCAGTGGGTTTGACATGGAAAGTAGGTAACTTAATCACAAGTACTATGTTTTTGGATTATCATCTTCTTTATTAAAGTAAACTACTAGGGAACTAAAGGTCTGCAAATTGCTTAGGCAATAATCTTAAAATTTCAACCTAAACTATCGTTGCATAATAAGTATCATATATTCAATGTGCGATATGCAAATACCAAGGAAAATACGAATATAATATCTATTGTTACTTTTCCTAAATAAAGTTAGCATGCATACATAAATGCAAAGCTTTGCCACAGAAACAATCCCATTTATTGTGAATGGCGTCGTCGACGTCACATCAAGACGATAGTAAATTTTGTCACTTGTATACTCTTTTTCGGCGAAAATTGGATCTTATTGACAATCTCTTACTAATCTCTAAGGCTTTGTAAATTAATGGAGCATGTTAATAGTAGTCAATTTTTGTCGACAAAGAGTAGACAAGTGACACCATTCACAATAAGGGGAATTATCTCAACTCACAATCTTGTGCAAATGCTCTTACATTGCACTGCACTGCAGCATTTGCAAAATGGTATAGTATATTGATATTCACCACTAAGAATTAAGTGGTGAGTATCAATATACTATAGCATTTTGCACATGGCTGTGAATTGGCTTAATAACTTTTGTTTGCTCTTTAGGTTGCCCATCACAGAGTCCTGCATTAAGCAGTAAATAACAAGAACATGTAACTTTATACACAATAATAATTTCTTTTGTTTTCTACCAATTTTTTTTCTTATTTTGTTTTATTTCTTTTATGATGATTTTATGAAAATAGATATTTTTAGTTTTTGTTTTACTTAAATATACAGACATATTATTACATTTACATCTCTATATATAATATTGTATATAAAGATATTATTTTCTTTTTGCCACATCTAAAATTTTTGTCTAAAACACATACCGCAGAGTATACAATTTCTAAAAACAAAATGAGATAAACAAACAAAAAAAAAAGAAATATATTTTAATATTTTATGATAAACAATTCCAACAACAAACACTCACTTCACTCTCGGCTTACTTACAATCATTCGGAGTGAAATTGCAAGAAATAAATCTACATATAAATAACTTTAAACTAAAATAATACAAAGGAATTCGAAATAAGTTATGAAAATAATGAAACAAATTGAAATAAGTTTAGCAAATAATTTCACAATGGAGAGAAACAAATGTAATAAAAGGAAAATAGTATATTTACTGCTGCAATATTAAATTACTTTTTGGTTTATCCGAAAACAAACAAAAAAAAAAAAAAAATGGAAAAAAAACTTAAACCGAAATAAGAAAATTAACTCTGAAATAGTATTTTGTCAGAAGTATTTAAATAAATCTAACAAATGAGGTTGCAAGCAAGGAAATTTAGAGATACAAGTATTATTAGGAAAATGTATAGATAGTTAGAGAAATTTTAAGAAGGATGGAGGGATGCCTGAGAGTATGACCAGTTGGGTCAAGTAAATAGTAATTATTCATATTAATTAATTCTACTTACATAGATTTGACACGGTTTTTACTAAACACCATATACGTAGAAAGACCATGACAAGAATTGCTGTTGCCCCCTTAGAATTACTTAAGTTTGCCTGTAATTATTTATTTGAAATTTACTCATGAAAATTACTAGTCACACACTCCGCTAGCAAAAATTTCTAGCTACGCCAATGCTAAAGACAAGAATGTGAGTAATCAGATTGCTGCCAAAATTTTTTTTATCCAATGAGCCGAAATTGCGCATGTTCATGCGTATAAAAATAATGAACAACACACAAAGCTATCATAGAAAAGCTGTTATACTTCTGATGAAATTTGACAAGTAACTTCGTTCCATCATTACACTGTCATCGATACACAGAAAAAATTATTCCCAAAAAATTTTTAAACAAATATTTGTTTGAAATCAAACTTACTTTCAGTAAATATTCTGTACTGTTTCATTAAATTAATTTGTGCCAAAAAACTGTGTAGAGAAGAAACATGCCACGACGTTTGTCGGCTACTTTTCGGCATTTACATGGACACAACACGATTAATCAAAATAAACAACAACAACCGTACAACAGCACGTTGTTCCTATCAACAAGCGAGATAAACACCAACACACTGAAATAACATTTTCTCTCAGCCGAACTATGATTAATTAAAAATTTTGCAAAATTTTTATCAGAATTTACAAAATTATTTGTAGGACCGCATTCAAATAAAATATTTACTGATTCAACGAATTTGGTTACTGAAAATGAAATTTAGTTTTTTCTGTGTACAAACGATGACAATGCCTGGTATATGTGAGTTCATCAGATATATGACTGACTTCAGCAATATGATGAAAACTTGCCATTAATGTCATAACTATTTGCTATCATGACAGATGCTAATAAATGCCACAAACATAACATTACGAATTAATAAATTAGAGCAAACGGCGGGTTTTTTTTCAATAAAAATATTTTTATTCATGTCGAAACATAGGACGATATGTCATGTCACAATATATGTATATGCTCAACATATGTGTTCATGTCGCAAAATTAATGCTCATGTCGCAACAAATATATAAATACACTTCGTGTAAGTGTGACATGATCTCTTTGGGCGCATTCATAAGACGTAGCTATTGAGCTCAACAGTTTGAAACTGTTGGAAACTGTTGGCCCCAACAGTTACATCTTAGAGATGGCTTGATGGATATAATTTAATTTTATATCTTTATTTCGTAACTTCATCGCATTTGTAATATAAAATTTAGCAAATATTTGCTCCTGCCATATAACAGCATATAAATGGCATAGCCCTATAACCTCAGCTGTTCAGGCTGAGCACATCATATTGACTATAGGTAGCGAAAAAATTTTACGATGTAAAATAACTCAACTGTTGAGTGGAGCAGAACAACTCAACAATTCGCTTCTAAGACATACACTCAACGGTTGCGCAACAGCTTATGAATGCACCCTTTATCATATCGAGCCATAACTGCCAAAAAAAGTTTAACCGACACATTCTTGACCTCGTTTTTTTTACCAAAATCGATTATTTATGATTGCAAATAATAGATTTTGGTCAAAAAATCAAGTTCAAATATAATGTAGCTTAAGTTATGCCGGCCCTTTGCAGCGTTGCCGCCACAAACTCATAAGGCCTAAGGCTACCGGGTTTTAAGGATTCCGTACTATACCCCTGCAAAAGACCACTTAAAATAACCTTTAAGACATCAGGGATTTTTCACATGCTTTACTACTGCGAAATTTTCTAAAAGAAACAACACTGTCGGCAAGATATTTGTTTCAGTCATTGCAGATATAGGAGTAAAGAAGAAAATACTTTGTGACAGAAGAATTTGTGTTGCTTATTGCTTATTCATACGCATGGGCAATAATACAAACGTCATGCATGTACATACAAACACTTTGTGTGTATGATCTTATATTTTTCTCCCCACATACAAACGCACGCATGCATTGACATTAGTTGTGTGCGCTTGCCTTAAAAAACCTCCTTTAAACACATAAGATCTTACCATCTAAAGGGTGTCCCAACAAGAACGCAAGATTTAAATTTGGCGCCATTCGAAGTGTCATTGTTTGACATTTGATCAATTGTTATTGTTTGCTAGTAGAAGGTACGAGGTTAGTAAAAATGGAGCGCTACACAAATGAACAACGCATTCTCATCACAAAACATACAGAAGTGTCACGAGACGGAAGATACGGGTATTTTCAGTTTGTCTTGTTTTCCCTCAAATTTTGTCGTCGGTTTTGTTTTGCTACGTCTTTCTAGTGCTGTGTTAATTGGTAAGTAGTAATACACTACAGTATCAAATACACTATGCTTTTCTCTTTCTTCCATGAATTTTAACAAAAACCTGATTGGAGCTTTTTTACCTGTCACTTTCTTCATTTCTGTGTATTATGTGTTCTCATTGTGAAATTGTTTTACCAAAATGGTGAAAAATTTGCGGCTACAGTTCGCAAATTTGCGATCAATTTGGGGTCACAATAATACTCCAAAAGAGTCAACTGTAAGGACATTAATGGATAAATTTGCCGAAACTGGGTCTGTTAGTGATGTAAAGATAACAACGCGTCTTCGACCAGGTCGATCGACCGAAAATGTCGCAGCTGTACGTGATGATATCGCTCAAACGCAGGTCAAGCGCAAACAGTCAATGGTGTTCGGTATCGTGAAATGATAACCAGTTTGTTCGTGCCTAGAATTGAAGAAATGAATGTGGAGGGCATGTAGTTTCAACAAGACGGCGCCGCATGTCATACAGCCAGAGAAACAATTCAATTGCTACATCAGTCATTTCCCGGTCGTGTTCTTTCGCGTTTTGGAGACCAGAATTGGCCGCCTAGATCGTGCGATTTAACACCATTAGACATTTTTCTTTAGGGTTTTTTGAAGTCGATGGTTTACGCGAATAAGCCGACGACGACTCAAGCCTTAAAAGAGGAAATTAAACGCTGCATTAATGAAATACCGCAGCATTTATGCAAAATGGCCATTGAAAATGTCATTGAAAGATCGCGTGTGTGCCGGCAAAGCCGCGGCGGCCATCTGCCCGATTTGTTGTTCCACACATAACTTCAGTTTGTCTACTTTACGATATAATAAAGTTTCACGATTTCTTTTTTAAATATCTGTGTTTTATTTAAAATTTAAATCTTGCGTTCTTGTTGGGACATCCTTTACATCTTACAAACACACCCACACACACACACTCAAACGTACAATATGCAAAATAACAAGCATAAACGCATCAATACTATTTCTTTTGATTGGTTGTTACGAGCAAGAAGCATTCGCGACATCGCTTGTTAACACTTATATACACAAACACCAATGCATACATTTTGCTTCCCCTGCAGAAAGTGCGAATAATGAAATTGTGGTGATTTACCAGTGACGTTGTCAGTAGTACTATTGACAACGTTGGGGTGTACCCCAACCAATGGTATTATCTATTGACATTTAACATTAGCTGGTCATTGAAAATCCACCACTAGACTTTAGCACTACTGACTAAGTAGTTTTTTTGGGACCACAAGGATACATTGGCACTAAAGATTCACTAGTAAATTTTAGGGGCTCTGGTATACAAAATCGATATTTCCTCGCTCGTTGTCAATAGTAAAATTATAGTGATTTTCTAGTGGCATAGTCAATAGTGCTACTGATTAGGTGTACCCCAGCCAATGTAATCGCCTATTGACATATAACATAGGGTTGTCATTGAAAATCTATCAGTAGACTTTAGCACTATTGAGAAGGTAGTTCTTTTATGACGATATTGAGATATTTGAACGAAGCAGTCACTAGTAGATTTTAGTGATCCTCGTCTACATATATATTTATTTAATATTATTGCATAGCATAATAAAAATAAAATAAAAACAAACTATTGATGCGTTCATTGACAATATCACCAGAAATACTCTACAACTGTTGTCTATAACGTATCTCTACTCACGCATAAAAGGAAAGTTGTCGACATTTTAACTAGTGCAATTGTCACTGGAGAAAGAGTATTGACATAGAGACATATGGTTCTAGACTGACTAGAGGGTCGCTTATTACACGACAGCATTTATTATTGGTTAAGTATACTCGTAATACATGCCACGAGAATAATTTAAAAAAACAAGACGTATTTACATTTCAAGACTTTTTACTTTTTACGCAGGTCTCTAATATGCAGATCTAAGGCCCAATAATCGACTTCTCAATTAAGTGTCATTTAGCTAATAGCCACTTAATTTTAAGTTGCACTTAATTGCAGTTTCATTTTTTCAGTCGTAAAATTAAATGATGACTTAAATACTATGAAAGTGTGGTAGCACTGTGAAATGTTGATAGTTCTAAAAGAAAACAGATGTTTAATGTAAATAAGAAAGTTAGGTTATCAACATGTAGAAAATTAAAATTGCATAAAAACACATTTTATGAAACCAAAAGAGCATCAGAACGCATTTTTCTATTTATTTATTCCATGATATGATACTATGCATTGTATATGTTATATATTTATGAAAATTAAGCGAAATTCTTTTTAATACGACCACATGATGTTTATGTACATGTTTTCAATAAACACACACAAGCACAATAACATATGGTATGCTCATAAGAATTAAGTGTGATTTAAATAGACAAGGTTGGGCATTTAAATGGCTCTCAACTTTATACTGAAAAAATGAATTCGGTACTTAAGAGGCACTTAAAGATAAATGACATATAATTGAGAAGTCAATTATTGGGCCTAAGACACATAATTGATTTATTCTCAATTACCATTAAAAGTAATTGCAATTGATAAAAAGGACTATTTATAATAATTGTCTAGTAACTTATAAATTTTTCCAGATCTGTTGTTGTTTTCTGTTTTCCTAAAATTGCAAGGACTACCCGTCCTTGCAAGTATGTAATACCTGCATGCATGTTTGTGTTTTTGAAGCTACTCCTTCCTTTGTGCTGACTGAAAAAATATTTGTAGTAAACATCAATACCAATTGATGATTTTGATGATGCTGGCTGTTGATGTGAGTGTTGTTGGTAAATGCTGCTGCAGCAAGTGTGTGGTAACTTGATTTCCTGTACTACAATAAACAAACAAACAACATTGTTGTTTAAATGTTGAAATGAAAAAAAAAATAAAATAACAAAACTAAAAGCTGCCAGCAACTAAAGTGGTCTCAATTCGTAAGATTTCTTGCAATATTTTTTTAGCATTTAATGTGAACATGTAAGATGTGTGTGTGTGTGTGTGTGTGTGTGTTTCCTTTGGTTTCATCTTTTGGTTTTGTATTAAAGAGAGAGACCTGATATTAAGTAATCTTGATACACTTAATTGCTTTGGACGGTTTGTTATAAGAACAAGAAAGAAAAAAACATTAAATAACTACCACTTGGTAAGTTGGTTGGTGGAAATTGTGTGTATTGACTGTTTAAAAACAGTAGGCCAGCTATAAAAAAAAAAAATATCGAAGCGGAAAAAAACTCAAATAAAATTGTTTAAAAGGATCGTAACTGAAAACGTACTTTGCGCAAAGTCAAATGGACAGACAAACCGACATATTTATGTACTGGTTAAGATATGTATTTTTGCAACAACAAGAACAACAACAACAACAATAGCACTATTATAAAACAACTAAAGCAACAACAGCAAAAACTATTAAAAACAGAAACCGTATGAAGGCCAAGAACGAAGTTAAGACCTGTAATTAAGCGACAATAAGCGAGCTTAAGCAAATGTATGTTAAAGTTTTGAATTTATGTTGTTTATCGAAGTGTATGAATGTGTGTGTGTGTGTGTGTGTGCGTATATATTATTAGGCAGCTGTATAAAAGAATGAAAACATAGAATATACACATAAATATTTTATCCTCCTAGTTTGCTTAAAATTTAGACACTATCACATTTTGGTCAACGTTAGCTTTCTTTCCGAGCCTTACTGAACCAGGCCAAACAATATACAGCTGACCAACAGCAGTACAACTTTTACGCTTATGATGCATAGAAAAACATGAAGTCTTTGCATTTTAGGCATAGGTCATACATGTGAAACATTTTAACTCACAACGCAAACTTCTTCATTAAATATTTCACTATGACTGGCTAGATGCTCATTACAGAGGTTCAAGTTTATTTCTCATACGCAAGTGTTTGATCCATTTTCGGCTGAATTTTAAAACTGTAAAATTAAATTGCTGCTGCATTGCAGTGTTCGAAAATACTAATAATCTTTGCAAACGAATTTTCGCTAATAGTGTCACTTTAAGTATCACAGTAGTTATTTTATGTTCCTTCGACTCCAACCACTGATTGCAAATATCACAAATTCGAATGAAATTCGAGCAAGTAGGCGCAGCTGAAATTTATATATATATATATATATATATCAGGAATAATATACGAAAATATAAAAAACTGATCTTTTATGTTTGTTTTTTAAATTCTGGCTATAAATTACGCCTGTATTTTTATTAAGGGTACTTTAAATATAATCATATATGATTCGCACATGACTGTTGATTGCATTCGCAATTTCCTCAGTGATGGGACGAAGCATATACATTGACTACAAAACTGAAAGTCATGTGTTCACCCAGAAAAAAGATTAGTTGGAAAATGGATAGGCCAATAAAATATAAGTTGCATAAACTATATTTCAGTTCACGCTATTAATTTTCTGTTAATTCAAAAAACAATCCATGTTCATTGCCATAAGGTCATAATTGTAATAAAGATATGACTCTGACAATTCTTAAATTGATTGCATCAACCGAGCGTATGCTTTTGTCATGACTAATTAACTGATTGGTTAACACAACCGAATAAAATATTATGAATTGGATCGTACTACTACCAACTTTTGGTATTGGCAACTAAAAAATTTTCGTTCTATATTAAGGTTAAAATAAACACTTTCTATCAGTTGCTGCAACTAACTAGAGTTTGACTTTACTATCATAGTATATAGCAGTAAATTAAAAATTAACTTTTTTGACTTTCAAAGATATTATGATTTGTTAATTCTCAAATGGTTTTTGAAAGTCTGTACATAAGATAACAGGTTTGTGGTTGTTTAAAATGTGTGGTTGAGGAAATGCATATAGATATGCTTCACCACCAGGAAATACATATATTTATTTCAATTAAAATAAACTTATGACAAAATGTCAAATAACAGATTTCTTAAATTATGTATTTTTAGTCCCAGACCAAAAAAAGTGGTGTTATAAGTTTGTAGTGTGTGTCTGTGTTTCTGTGTGTGTGTGTACGAGTACACGTACAGACCAAACGGCTGGACCAATTTTGATTTAGTTTTTTCTGTTTGAAAGGTGACTTAATCGAGAAGGTTCTTAACTATGTGTTTATAAAATCGGTCCAGCCGCTTAGAAGATATCACATTTTTTCTAGAAATATTCGGGGTTTTTTTAATTTTTAATTTTTCTTAGTATTTGCGTTTATTTTTATTTCAGCAAAGTAGGCCAATTTTTCTTTCACCAGTACCAATTATGATATTGTTTTAGTTATATTAACCATATTTTCGGTAGCAAGAATAACTTTTATTTCAAATTCCATACTGTTGACCAATTTTTTTTTTTTTTTTTTTGTTGCTGCAACTATTGGGTTAAGGGTTATAATTAAAATAAAGTGGTACCACAAGAAAATTGCAATCGTTATACCAGAATTCTGTGATAGTTGGTGCAACCGCCAAAATTCGATTGGCAACAAATTCGATTGTCTCAACGAATCTGTTTTCTCTGTAAAGCCATTGCCGGAGAGCATGTAGCCACAGTGGTCGGCCCAAGCCTCCATTTGACCCTTTAAGGGGCTTGTATGATGTTGCATGGTCCTTTATGAAGGAGTTTTGCCTCAATGCTGAAGTCGTCGACCCATGTGCGTTTGCCTCGTATAACGTGTTTTTTTTTTTGGAACCTCGAGTTCTTGTCCTATTTAGTTCAGATTTCATGCTATTAAATTATGAGTGATACTTATAATTAAAAATGTCGAAGGGTCAAAAGCGTAGAGTCATTACATAGTGTAAACGTTAAATTGCATCGGCTTTACGGCGAGTTTTCTTTCAGTATTTCAATCGTAATTATAAAGAAAAATCTTACACAATTTTTTTTTAACATCAATCTTTGGACAGTATTTGTTTTTATATTTCAAGGGAAGTAGCTTGTTATCTGAGATCTTAGTTTTGATTTCCCTGCGAAGTAATTTTATACTTCTTAAGATAAATTTATTTTCACCGAAATTTACTCCCCTACAATTTATTCTTTTAAACTTAAACTGCATAAGAGCAGTTTTTCAATATATTAAGCTCAAACAAAGATTATCAATTGAAATTATTTAAGCAGACCGGAGTAGTAAAACAGAAATACTCCATATAAATATTTTTAAGAGACAAAAAAAAAAACAAAACAAACAAGAAAATCTGGAGTGTCTAAAAGCTGATTGCTAACCCAGATACGGATTGTCATTTGTTTAAGAAGTTACATATTTCAATTTGGCCTGGTATTTGAGCTTGATCTTAAATTTATTTGTGATTTCGTGTTTTTTCTTCATTTTTTTTCTTCTTAAAATCTTCCTTGTTGGCTTGCTTATGCTGAACACAAATTCAGATTTATTATTTGGCATGTTTGAAATGGCAAAGATGTAGTAACAGAACACGTGTGTCTTATAAATTTTTCTTTTTTTTTTGCTCTGCTCTTATTTGTGATTTAAACAAGATGTTCATAAAAAATTATACCAGATTTTAAGCAGCTCATCTTTTAAATGAACTGAATTGGTTGGTATAATGGCAAGAAGACTTACTGTTCTTCGATGCTAATCTTGAAATGAAATAAAAGGCTTTTTATTATTTTATAATCTCTTTTTTTTTCTTTGCGTGGCTCCTTTTTTTGGAGGCTCATAAATTTAGAAATAAAAAGACAAAAACACAATTCAATATTTGCGTATAGGCAAATTTTCATTCAAAATAAATCCTTTTTTTGCTCAAAAAAATATTTTTTGTTTGTTTGCCTTTGGTTGCTTTTTTTTTTTTTTTGAGAAATTACTTCTGTGGCTCAGGTCATATTTCTTTAAACAGAAATCAAAGAGCATACAGAAAAATAAAAATAATCAAGAGGAATTAAAGGGAAATCAAGAGGAAAAAAATGCAATTAAATGAAATCAACGAAATAAAAAACACAGCTAAAACATTTTGAACGACTGCCCGTCCTCTTAATGGTTTGTTCTGAAACGATAGATGCGACTTTTAAGATAACAGCTGAGAGCGAGCTTAATAATCTAAACAATATAAAATGAGGTAGAAAGAAGCCCAACCAAAGGCAACAATAATTTGCCAATGAAAAAATAAAAATAAAAATATCATTCATTATTCCCATTTCCATCACTATCAAGATGAATTTGAAAAATGAAAACAGTAAGTTTTCTGAAATTTTATTATGTATTTTATACTTGCAGCGCCTGCAATAATAAATTGAATTGAACAAAAAATTCAATTCAAATTGTCTCTGGACCTAAATATATTTTTTTTTTTTGCTGTTTAACTTCACTTTTAAAATTATGAGCTTTTTGTGTTGTTTGGTGAAAATAATACGTGCGAGTACGTAAATGCGTTCTTATCAGTTTAATAAATTGATTTTGAGAATTTGCCTGCCAGTTAAATTAATTTATAAAGTAAAAAGTCAATGTACATCATTTAACAGCATGTCTTTTTTTTCACTTCTTTCTTTCTTTCTTCTTGCCCACTTTTACAACAAAAATGTGCATGTAATTCGACTGTGTAGACTTATAATTAAAAGCTTTGATTAAGTTAATGAATTTGCTTAATAAATATTCGTATAAACATATTTTTATTTTTTTATGACTTCAAGGCAATTTAAATTTTTATTGCCAAAAAAAAAACTATAATAATTATCTTATATACCAAAAACACTGTGCAACAAAATCGAAATCTAAGAGCTGATTGTGGGTACCAAAGAAAATATATGTGTATCAAAGTTAGAAAAGTTTACTTCTAAAACTATTATAAAAGATAAGTTGATTCTAACACTCCGCACAGTGGGTTGGCTTCATACATTTTTATGTAAAAACTATAAGGAGTGCTCCTAGATCATATAAAATTGCTGTTAACGTATTAGTGCTTATTTTTTATTTAAACAAACACAACCCGCGAAGCGATTAGCTTGTCTGCGGAAAACACTCGGGGCCTATGCCGGGAATTGAACCCACGGGCTCTGGACTGAAGGGCTAGCATCGCTACCATTTAGCACAATGTTTAAATTTCTTTATTATTTTTAAATGTTTTAAGTCAATCTTAATATTCGAGGGGCGTGGTCACGTCTTTTTTGAAAATATTAGTGGTCCTCCCACTTTTTTAAATGCAAGATTTCGTCACTTCTAGAGCTAAGGGCATGTGCCAAGTTGTGAAAGAATCGGTCAATTATAAGCGCGCGAAATATATTGAGCTTTATTAGGCGTAGCCTCGCCCACTTTTTTAATCACAAGATTATGCCATTACAAAAGCCAAGCTTCGTGGTGATCGGATAGCTAGTAGTACATATAATTCAATACTTAGCTTTAATGGGCGTATCCCCGCCCACTTTTTTAAGTTCAACATTGAATCACTTTTAGAGCTCAGCTTGTCTGCTTCCGAAAGAAGCGTTTAAGTAGAAGCACGTGAAATTTATTGTGAAATTTTGTATGGACGTGTCTGCGCCCAATTTTTTAAATACCAGGTTGTGTCACTGCGAGAGCACAAAGTGTGTGCTAAGTTTCGTATCGTTGGAATAAATTAAAGTACATAAAATTCTAGGAAAACATTTAATGGGAGCTTTTCTGTCCACTTTTTAAGACAGAAATCACGGAAGTAATTTTTTTTAAATTCCTATACAAGCGGCATATGCTCACAAACCAGCAGCAATTGATGCCTTTGTGGCGAAAGGGGAGGCCCGAAATTGCACATTCACAATTCGCTTTGTCAATGGCACCACTGTAGGTCAATTTTGTTCATGCATTAAACACATTCAGCACAGCAGGCTACCGACTACAAAATATCTAGGATACAATAGAAACAAATGTTAATATTAGAGTGATTCTTTTGAAGACAGCAAGGCAACAGGGCGGCAGGTTGTTGTCTATGTTGATTTCGTCATTGTAGTCCAATTAAACTAATTTCTATTTCTTTGGCAACAATGAGAAAATTCAGTGTTGTCAGTATAATACAAAATGTTGAATAAATGATATCGTATAATTATTTCATATTATTTAACAGGAACAATATCCAAAAATTTATGTTAAGCATAAATTGATTAATTTTTATACTTTTACGTCCTATAAGTACATTTTGAAAGAGTAATTTAATTTTTATAAATGTGAATTATTTGAAGGTGACAATACTGAACTACGTATTTATACTTAAGTATGAGGTGCAGATGGTGCTGCTGCCATCTCCAAAATAATTAAGTATCTGTCGACGAGACGACAAATGCTGCTAGTGGCATTTGTCGTGTAGCCTGCTGTAGTGAATGTGTTTAATGCATTACGCCGTCCAGCAATGTTTAAAAAATTGGCCCAAATTTGGATGCCAACAATGCGCTTCGTCAACAACGGTTACGGGCTACATTAACAAATATTAATATTTCTAATAAAATAATTTTGGATTAAAAATTTTATTTTTTGTTTAATTTTTTAAATTAAAAGTTCTGTCGGGCTTTAAAAATGTATTTTACATCTACTTTTTGTTAATGTCCTCCAGAGGAATAAATCTCTGAGGCCTTTGCTATTTTGTTTAAAGTTCGATTTTGTTGTACAGTGTAACAAACTCACGTGTATAAGTTTTTTTTATAAACTCACGCACTTATATTTCTATAAATGGGTAAAAAAACTTGCTTGAATTTAGGGACACGCTTCATAAATTATCCATTTAAAATTTTTTTCCGTCGTTCAATTAAAAACATAAATTATACAAAATGAAATGAAAAAAATAAAAAATATAGAAATATTATTTTTTGTTCGTTGAATAACAACAATCAGAGATAGACAACCAGTTAGCAGAAGGAAAAAAATATTATAAAAAAAGTTATTACTGTTCGTTCGTAATGATTTATAATTGTAGTTTGACCATAGAAAATTATTTAAATTGATTGTTGTTTTTTTTTCTCCATTATTTTCAGGCGTAACAGGCCGTGAAAAAAATTCTTTATGGACAATAAAAAAAAATTGAGGTACGTATTCACTCACATAAATACATATGCATTAGTATGAAGCGATCCATGAACGATTTATGAAAATTTCGAAATTTTTAATTTTATTTAACTTTCAAAATAAGCTTAAAATTTTGTGTTCATTTGCCGGTAAATAAATTAAGTCATTTATTTGTCTAACTCATAACATATTGGTGAATTTTATCCCAGCAAAAAAAAAAAAATCAACCACTGAATAGAATTTGTTCTTGAAAGAAATTCTTTTTGTTTTCTCTTAATTGGATTGAAAATTGTGTTGAAAATGTTGCTGCATTTGCTTGAGCTGGTTATAGATGTTTGTCAGATATTTCAATATTGTCAGACCTGGCAAATGTGCTGTTTATGTACTGACAATAAAAAATTTCCAGCCCAGAAAATTTTACAATTTATTGCCAGACGTATGTCTTACAATGATGCCATTGTCAGATATGTACTTAAGCTTTGCACATAGGACAATAAAAAATTACGAAAATGGACGACAGATAATCCTTGAAAATTTGCGGAATAAATGTCACCTCGTTGATTTGTGTTACACATATTACCTAAAGGTATGAGTCAGTTTTCCATCTAAAACCAGGTTGCAGTTCCTTATGAGGATCTGGACAGTTATCCACTATATCCTATATATTTACCAGTTTCTTGAACTGAATTTTAGATTTCAAAAACATCTGCGATTTGTAACAAAAAAACATGATTTTCCTCTAGAAGAAATCCATTTTCCTCATCACCCTGCAGGAAATTGAACTGACACAATACTAGTCACGTGACCGGTCCCCAAGCGATAGGCACTAGTCCGAGTTTTAACACTTCCTATGAAGCGGACCAGTCACTTTTACATGGGGATGGCCTAGGGTGGGGTTAATTGATACTTGTTATGCACCTTGTGACTTGTCACTGAACTATCCCATAAAGACCTATTCCGTGCAGAATAATATAAATTATATATTAATGTCATTCCGACATTTAACTGTACCAATGAAAACTTATTATTTTTTTATTGTTACAAATCAAATTATTATTTATTTTTAAGCAGATTTTTTTTTTTTTTTTTGAGATTCGAACCGACAACCTCGCGCATGACAGGCTTGCACAATACCCACTCAACCACAGGGCCACTCATGTTTCAAAAGTACAAATACCAGTTAAGCTTAGCTTAATATCTCAGTATAGTTACGAGACTCACGAGAGTCACATTGAAGGGAGCAATTAATATTATATTTACTCTATTTGATAGGTTCATGTATTCATCCACATCGAACATGTTCAGTGCCGTTTACTACAATATTGCACCGAGCCCAAATTAAATTGGCTCAAGATCAAGACGATACATCATGAAAATGGTGAATATGTAACCAATTACACGATATGTCTTTTTTTCACCATACATTTTCCAATATCTCATTGTCGCGTAAATGGAACTCTGTGCAGCTTTTTCTAGACTAGATGTTATTAAAAATTATTACTGTCGCCATGTTCAGCGAACTGAATGTCAATACAAAAGTTACACTAAGTTTCCACTTATGGTCCATAGGAAAAATGTTTCCCATGAAGTAAATAAATAACATTCAAGTACTGTTTGTCACTTATCCAATTTTTATTTATATTTTTTTTCTATACTCACCACGTAATATTTATTAGTAACAAAACCAAAAAATGAAACTTCAACCGCAACAAAACAAACGAAATCAAAAACATCTCACAGTTATAAAAAATATGGGATTCCTTTTCAATGATTTAAAAATACACTTTTAAGTATTGCCAATTTTTAACTATTATTTATGATAAATTATCTTTGTTTTACAAAATCCAGCTCTCAAAATTCATATTTAGACGAAATTCGTTACCGTAATTGCGAATTAAAATCTTGGTAAAATATTTCCCATTGACGTGAAAGGGTTAAGCTACCGTTACTTTTTATTGGAATAAATGTTGTTGTTATTTTGCCTATAAACATGTTTCTATGCAAATGTTTTTTTTTTTTAATATTAGCAACAATATGTTAGACAATTACGCGATTCTCACTTTTTAAACTTTTTTGGAAAACAAATATTGCATCGTTATTCTGAAAAATATTGTTATAAAAGAAATGAAAGTGTGAATTTACACCATGAGCATGGACAAAATGGCCGCCAGTTAAAAAAGTGTTGCCAACTTATACTTTATACACACAATCGTTGACAATTATACCGTCGGCTTTTATAACATATGACATTTTAATGTCGTTCGAAAGAGAAAGAGACGCCTCATCGGCTTGCATATCTACTTTAATTTGAAGCTCTATATGTGACAGCGCATAGAGAAAGGAACCTAAGGGTAAAAAAAATCAATTTTCACTTTTTTTTATGTGGACAATATCTGAGCATCGAATGAGACCGATCCCATGCCCCAAAAGTGTTCCCTCCCAGAGATATGCGCTTTTTACTCAGTGATGGTACACCAAAGATACACGTATTTAAATCTTTAAAATGGCTCTCCTGAACAAAACAGGTTTTACCCTTAGGTCCCTTTCTATTTTGCGCGTCACATATCGCACATTTACTTCAATAGTGGCATAACTCAAAAAAACCCGTTTTGCAGAAAATGCGTTTTAAGTTCTCAATTTGCATACAACTCAATGGAGAAATGAAAAAAAAAATTCTTCTCTCAGGAGGTGATGGTACAAGCTATTTATATGAAATTTTTACAAAAGATAAAATAGAAAATGCCGCATCTTTCTGCATTATTTACTCAAAATATGAGTTTTTTGAGTTATGCCACTATTGAAGTATATGTGCGATATGTCGAAAAAACTTAATATATGAGGCTAATTCTTAAGATTTTTATAGAAACCGTTAACAGTATTTTGTCTCTCCAGTAAAATTTGCTGGAAGTGAGTTAGCAGGTTTACACTCTAAGCCGACGATATGAATTTTAATTCATTTTCTTATAATGACAATTTCCATCAAACTGAAAACATAAATGTAAAAAATTTCATATTAGCAACATTAGCAGCGTGACCATTTTAGCATTTTTGCAGCTAAATTTAGCATTTTTTTTTTTGTTGATTTAGCTGCAAAATTTTCGATTTAGCAGTTAGCATTTTCGTTAGCATTTTTCAATTTTTTATTTAGCATTTTCTAGCATTTTTTCATATTAATCTACATAACTTTTAACAATACCTCTTATACGTAAAAGAGGCTGACTTCCAAAACGTCAACTGTCTTCCAACAAAGTGTGGTGTTTCATAACACTGCAGAACAAAACATTGACAATGCATATCCTTTCAAAACGTCGTTGACAAGTATTTAGAACACCGCAAACAATCAATCAGCGCATCGGTTGCAAAGTTGGTGCTCATAGTTACAATGTTTCGCAACTTTGGATCTGTGCACGTTATAAATACCGTATCCTTAGACTGTACAAACTTTGTACTTTTTACGTAAAAATTGAATAGACGAAAGCTTTAGAATATTTTACAAAAACCAATTCTTAAACGTTGTTTATAAACGAAACGTAAGTGAGAAACGAATTCTTCTCGAAGAACCGTCCCTGAATTAATATTTTTGGTTTGCTTTAAATACTTTATGTATAGTGACAAACTAGTATTTACTTAGCATAACCCAGCAAAAATTATTGCTTTCCCGAAGCATATATGTGAGGGATACAATGTTACAGAATCACTTGATGTTGCGCATGAATAAGGAATTTTTTTGTTCGATATGAGCCAGCTAGAATCAATACATTTAGCTTACTAAAGTGCTTCAAAGAAGTAATTAATACTCAGATGCAAAAATTACTGGCTTGCAAAATTTATCGTGATAACTTTCTATTTTGCTAGAGAGTCCGCCTTACGTTACTGCTTGTTGTTGTTATTGATTCCAAATCACTATTTTTTTCTGGGAAGTGACGAAATTTAAATAAGTTAAATTTTCTAGCAGTCTAGAAAACGTTTTTAAGCAGGGAAACTTATGCTCCGCACTTTCAGGAAATACCTTGGTGGAGAAAGTCCTTAACCCCGGCCAAAGGCCGGCAGCCTAAAGAACATTATTATTATACACGAGTTCCTCCATAAAACTTGTCATGTACTTTTTACCCACTATTAAATCCTAGCGTGAGTTTTAATGTAATAATATTATGGGCCAAAAATCGTTAAGCGTATGTTTCATTTTGCCACTTATGCTAACTTCATGCCAGTTTTTCATTATACACAATGCAGTTTAGGTTCAAGAAATAATTTGTAATTAAAAAAAATCTGTTTCATTCAAAGGAAATACATTTTATTTAATATTAGTAAGGCGATGTAAACAGAAATTACAAAAATAACAACTTTAAAAGAAACAATTGGATTAAAAAAGGTAAATATTAAGTTTTAGCAGTATGTTTTAGCACTTTAATAATTTTTTAGCATATTTTAGCTTTATTTTGAAGTCAATTTAGCCGCAAAAATTTTTAGGATCTGGTCACACTGAACATTAGTATAAATTTAAAAAAAAAACTACATGCAAAAATTGCGTGATGTAAATATTGTCATGGATTTTCAAATTATATATTTTTAATGTTTTGTAATCCTTAAATGAGAAGTAATTAGAATTCTCTAGGAATTTTATACTTTATATGTATGTTTATTTTTTCTTGATGAAAAATAGTTGTAAGAAATGACAACTAATACTTATTTAAAAGGTTGTTGCCTTTAGATAACCCACTCTAATGGATTGACCAAATTTGTTGGGTGTGTAAGTATCAGTTGTCTGCAGAGCCACATAATTAATTTCTATTTATACGACTCCATTATTTCCAGTGAATTTTTTCCGATTGAATTTAGTTATATCTCTTTAGTATATCCTAACTGCAAAGCAATAATATGTTTAGTGTGTATTAAATTTCACTTAAAGGCTTCAACAGAATTGTTAATTTAATAATAAAAGTAACTAAGCTATAAACACGCGGTTACTGTTGGTTTGTGAATGTGGGTTTTCCGTATATATTCTTGCAATATTATTGTTAATTTTGGCAAAAACTCTGTACAAACGTACACACCCAGTTTTATTATTAATTCATTTATTTTTTCTTTCCTTTTTCATTTTTCAGTTAATTTATTTTTTTTTTTTTGTTATTGCTGCTTTTGTCTTAAATGTCTAATATTACACAGTGTCAACGCATGATTAATTGTTACAAAATCATGTGACACTTTAACTACATTTAAAGCCTTCAAAGAATTCTTGTTGCTGTAGTTTTTGTTCTTTCGCTTAAGAGTTTGTGTCGTGCACAGTGTTACCATATTTATTTGTTTAAAAATCTTCAAGTCGAGCAAAAAAAAACTTTTTTTGTGACCAAAAATCTTTTTTGTTATTTTATTGAATGGAAATGAGTTAAAATTTGTTTTGTTTCTTGTGAACTATTAAAAATAAAGCCAAATAACACAAAATATTTAATGTATAGAATATGTGTAAGATCATTATGAAGCAAATCAGAAAATTTGTAAGTAGTTTGGTCAAAAAATCCATCAATAATATATTAAAAGTACCAAAAGTAAAATTTTTAAAAATCTTATTTTAAGATAAAAAAATCTTTTTTTGTCGTTTTAACATGTCTAAAAACTTCAAAAATAAGATAAATCTTCACATATGGTAACACTGGTCGTGCAAAAAACGAAAAAAATAATAATATTACCGCCATGCCAATTTAACTTACAATTCAAAGATGCTAAAACATTTAACTGGGGAAACAATAGGAGTGTCCCAATAGGAGTGAAGTCGATCCGGTGATATGAAGGTTTTGAAAAAATTGCTCTTAAATTTTAGGTATAGAACTAAGAGTTGGCTAGGCTTCCTTTTCGCAGAAAATACCGAGTATGCGGCATAATTGGTAAAATGGATTACAAATTAAATTTCTAATGATCCTGAACACTACTACAAGAATTTTTTTAGGAGTTAGTTAGTTAGTTAGTTTTTTCATAAGTTATATCGGGCTTAAAAAATACACCCTCTGTTTTAAAGGCTTATGTCTCTGTACTAGATTGGTGTCCAACAGCTCTTTTTGAAGTAGTTTGAGAGCGTTCGAAGCAAAAGTTGATTCAAACACATTTAATTTACATTGATTTTTGACCGGACTTGTGTCCAACTGAAAGAACTAGTTAAAAAAAAAGCTGTTGGCCACAACTCTACTAGAGCCAGTGACGAACTTGGAATCACTAACAGATACCCATAGATTCTGCTTTAAGCTGTGTGATTCGGTGCAAACCTGTAGCCAGAGTTCTGTGTAGTGCTGTGTCATAGTTTTGATAGCTGCCTCAATGAACAAAGCTTTCTAGCACCTTAAACAATCAATTTCAAAAATATGCATAAATAAAAAAATAAATAAATAATAATAACAACGCGCCTTTAAATCTCAGCAAACTCTAGAACTTACAAGATTGTACGCAACACCTAGTAGATTTCAAGTAGATTTGCCACACACTTCGTCACTATTGTTGAAATCTGCTTTAAATCTAGTAGAACTAAGAACCTATTTCACCAACTCTGTTTTTATACCAATTCATATTTAAAAGTTGTTTTTCATATAAGTATATATAATTTTTTTTTTTTCAATAAAAAACTATTATGAACTATATGAATTTATATTTAAATAGAATTGGCAATGCAAATATGTTTTTTTTTTTTATTGTAGTAAAAAAATAAATTGCTGCACTTAAAAGGTGTTTGAATTAGCTTTATAGCAGTTGTTTGGTTGTGGTTTAGGAAATATATCAAGCCATGGTTTTTGTTTTGGATACGAAATCTAGACAAATTAAAAAAAAATATGTGCAAACGGTATAGATTCTGGTAAAGATTTCAACTAAAATCTAATTTTTGTGTACGCTATTGCAATTCCACTTTTAAAGAATTCCAAGAAATCATTTCCTATTGGCAGCCTTGCATTCAACAAACCAACCATTTATGGTAAAATCAAGAAGGCACAAAACTCGAATATTTTCAATATATAAATTAGTAAATATCTTTGTGTCTATTAGAGGGCTGCGTAAGAAGCAGTCTTGGTTTTTAAATGTATTGTCGTGGCACGATGGTTGTATTGATGTACGTGTATATGAGTGTATACAAGCGATGACGCGAAGACTTGTTGTTCATAACAAACAATCATAAGAAGTATTGTTGATGCGTCTAAGATGGTTATATTGCATATTGTTCGATTGAATGTGTGTGTGTGTGTATGTGTGTGTGTGTGTATGTGTGTATGTGTGTGTGTGTGTGTGTGTGTGTGTGTGTGTGTATGTGTGTATGTGTGTGTGTGTGTGTGTGTGTGTGTGTGTGTGTGTAAGTTGTAGATGGTAAGCTATTGTCCCCCTATGCAAAAAAATATTTTACTTTAGCTTTAAAGTTCATAGTAGTTGATAAGCACTTTAAGGCTAACATAGCTTTATTAAAAAATCATATGCAAAAGACAACTTTAAATATTTTGTGATTTAATAATAAATACTGGTAACACCACCGTGTTCAACAACCACTTCACTCACAGCTTATGATGTACAAAATTGAATACAATTTCATTCGGGTATTCAAATATTTTTTTTATTTTATTAAATAAATTTTTATTATCTTGAAGTAAAGCAACCTAATTTAAAAAATATGAGCTTCTGACAGATAAACACAACCATGAAGTAAAAGTAAAAAAATGTGAAAAATTATCACAATTTGTTTTATTCGAATGAAACGAGTATTTGAATATCCAGCTTTTTTCGATTTGTTTTGATTGTATGTACATCACTAAAACATTTTTGTATAATTGTATTTATTTTAATATTTTTTTTATGGATTTTGCTATGTATTTGGAAGCAGTTGGATAATTTGGTGATATTTCCCATTACATGACAGAAATAATAAATTTAAGATAAGAGCAGGCACTTCTAGCTTCATTTTCAGATGTAACATGAAACAGTATGTGCTATATTAGTAAAAATATTTGAGGTACAAAATACACATTTTGGAAATATCAACTTAAAGTAGTCTTAACAAACGTGGGTGCCTACTTTAGAATTTTTATAAATACAATAATTTTTTTAGAATACAACTTTACTTAACATTGCTTGGCAAAGCTTTATTAAGTTTTTTTGCATAAGACCCTATGTGTTTAAGGGTGGTTTTTTAAAGCAAGCGCACACAACTAATGTCAAGGCATATGTCGGGCCATAACCGCCAAAATAGCTTAAGCTACATAATTTTCGGACCTCAATTTTTTTTAAAACATCGATTATTTGCTATCGTAAATAGTCGATTTTCATCAAAAAAAAAAATAATAATAATAATAATAAGTTCAAAAAAGGTGTCACTTAAATTATTTTAGCGGTTATGGCTCGATGTGTGTTTGTATGTGCGCAGAAAAATAGAAGATCATACACACAACGTGTGTGCGTATGTACATGCATAGCGTTTGTATACGCGCCATCACAAATTCTTCCGTCGCGAAGTATTTTCTTCTTTACTGCTATACCGCAATAACTGTGTTGTTTAGCGTTTGTTTTAGAAGATTTTGCTGTAGTTAAGCATTTGAAAAATCCCTCATGTCTTAAAAGTTCTTATAAGTGGTCTTGTGCAGGGGTCTAGTGTGTATTGTATATAAATTGTGTGTGTGTATGTGTTGGTGTGTGTGTGTTGGTGTGTGTGTGTGTTTGTGTGAGTGTGTGCAAAACATTTAGGAAAAATAATGAATTTTAAATGAATGAAGCATAAAAACAAACGTATATTTAATAAAATTAATTGTTTTTATTGTGCTGAAGTTGTTGCAATAAAGATAACAACAGCCCAAACAACATTTGAACATTTTGATAACAAAAAAAAAAAAACAAAAAAAAACACGAAGCTGTTTAAATTCTATACAAATTTTGCTAAATTACATTCATTTAATTAAATTAATGTTTTTGGCTACAATTAAATATTAAATAATATCAAAGATTTATTTGTTTTACATTTAATTTGAACATTTTTATTTAATGAATTCTCAACAATTATTGTTTGCAAGATAAAATTGATTTATAATACCTGGAGAGTAGGCATGGGAGTTATACAATATACGTGAAAATTTCAAAGTAAATTAATAACATACAAACCTAAATATTTGTTGAAGAAAACTTTATAAGAATGTTAAAATTCCAGCCTATTCAACAGCTTTTAAGCGAGAAAATTATTTCTAAGGGTAAGAGAAAATTCTTTAATACTTCTTAAAGGTCTCATTAGTTCTTACTTTTCATGGCGTTCTCTTCCAATTACTTTTTCTGTTGGCAACCTGCTGTGGACTTGCCGGCCTTTTAAAATATTCTGCGGTTAAAGAAATCGGTTTATATAAGAGAAAGAAATAAAGAATAAAAAAAATAATTTCGTTAACCTTTATTATTATGTTCAAAATTTAAAAATATAAACTGAAAATTTTGTAAAAGCGTTACTAAGGGGAGGATATGATATAAAAACTCCGAAAAAAGCATAACGTAACATGTGCATGGTCCCTTATCATTTAGAAAATGTTCAAGTCTTATGGGATGTACAATTTTTATTGTAGTATTTTTCATTCTTCATGACATTTTGCATTCACGCTATCGTACTTGCACGTACATATTATTTGAATTTTTGACATGTTTTAATACAAAATATAATAGGCTGAACAAAACTTTAATGTTGAATGATATTTTCTACAGGATTGTTCCCAACAAAACAGAACGAAAAAGGAAAACAAACACACATATTGACTTTTAATTGAAAGGAAACAAAACAGCTGATTCATTACACTAACAGAACGTACAACCTAATGCTGCATTAAGCAGAAGAAGAAGAAGAAGAGAGGTTTAAGCAAGGCGAATTCATATCAGCTGATGATCAGCTGTTAATATCTGTTGTATCAAACAAAAGCAAAACGTTTGGAAATTTTCTGACAGCAGGAAATTTAACACTAACAAATATACAAGGCGAATATGTTAAGTTGCCAATAGAGACCACCTGGTATCAATTTGCCTTGGGTTTAAGCTTATGAATTCTGCTGGGAACACAACGACGAATTTCGCCTACGACGCCGAATTCGCCTAAGTGAGAGATGAAGAATAGTTAAAGATTTTTTCGACTTATAAACAAAATATTGTGTCTTATCGTGGTTGCCGTATTTCGACTTCGGCTCCAACAATTTGGTAATAGATTAAAGAAAATTTGTTGAAGTGTTCTTTAATCTATTAAAAAAACGTCGTAGTCGAAATCGTAATACGCTAACCACGATAAGGTGGATCAAAAGAAATTTTTTATCTATATTTTGTGTGGGTATCGTAGGCCGGTCACTCAATATATTTTTATGAACCTCGGCATGCGTCTTTTTGGTGTGTAGTGCTAAATTTCAAGACTTCAGCTTGTGCAGATATTTTTTTTTTTGTTCAAGGACTTAAAACGTATTATCTTTGAGTTCCTTAAGCAGGAACTATATGCGTATAGACGTTGCTTAACCAAAAAAACAAGCGAAAATTTCTAATGCCTTAAAGACTAAATGCCAAATTAATATACTTCATTATTTCTGATATAAAAATGTATGAAGACGTCCCACTGTGCATGCGCATTGGAGAGAAAAACGAGATATCCACTCGCTGGTTTAATAAATGTAGAGAGTCTTATAAGTCGATATATATCATCACAAAAAAGAATTACTAAGCAAAAAATAAAATTGTACACTGTTCGTTCCACTGTTTACGCAATATGAATTAATAGATCTCCATATTTGTATAAGAATACCTAAGCAAGTGAGTGAGTGTTGAACGAATGAGTGCGTAAGGAAGTGTGCGTGCGCATGTATGTACATTGATTTTATCTTTCACTATTTAATTGTAAAACGATCTATAATTGTCTTGGCTTTGGACAGATAATGATCAATCATCATGTTGACTGTTTAAAAGCATTACGAATATAATGAATGAGCCAACAATAACAGGAACAACAACAGCCGCCACAGTAGCAACAAGCTTCATAAATATATTTATGTTGCAAGTAGCATTTATTATGTCTTGTTTATTTTTTATTTTTGGTATTTATTTTTTTACTTTTTCAATTCTACGCCACAGCGAATAAATACAAAGAAATTGGCAAAAGCGATTGTTTCTGCATTTCAATTATACAAAAAAAAAAAAAAAAAAAATAATAATAATAACAATAACAATTCAAAATAATGGACAAGGAAATAATTATTTTTATTAATAGACCAAAACATGTTTCCCGTAAAGCAAATCAATAAACGATTTGTCATTATCAAATTGGGGTTTTAATTACGCATGAATTACTTACTCAATATATTGAGTTGGAATTCATAATTTCATAAATAATTTATAAACACAAAAGTGGTTTTTTAGAGCAATTTTGAGACATTTTTAAATAAACTTATTGCATTTAATTGAATTTTTGTGTTTGTAGGAAAGATTTTCAACAGAAGAGGTAAAACATTGAAATTTTGTATTTGGCTAGCAACAAGAGGAAACGTTTTTTTTAAGAGTTATAAATATGACTTCAAAGTTCATATATGTCTGTGCATATTATTATGTTGAACGTGACCATTAAAAAAATTTTTAAATAAAACTGAATTTTAATATGACTATAAGGGTAACTTATAGCCTTAAATTAGCCCTATAATTAGTGTTAAGTTTGATTTTGAGCAATTTTTCGTTTTCAAGCTAATTTTAAAAGACCAACCATGATATTCGCATGTGACCAAAACAGAAAATTGTTTGCTGCCAACGATTTAAATGCTGATTTCAGCGAAAATTTAAGCAATATTTAAATAAGGTTAATTTAAAAATGCTGTACACTGATGTTTCCTTAAAATAGTTTTGATTTTGACCTCAATAATAATCACAGTCACACGTGACATTTTTTCCATCACGATATTTATGTGATTTGTGTTGTTTTTTTACCACATTATAAATAAACAAGCTGAAAAAAATCACTCTTAATCGACGTCGCTTTAACAAAATACCAATAAATTGGGGCTTGTGTAACAGTTGTC
Organism: Tachina grossa; assembly: GCA_949987645.1. NCBI lineage: Eukaryota > Metazoa > Arthropoda > Insecta > Diptera > Tachinidae > Tachina > Tachina grossa. The sequence continues at coordinate 24,997,000 of OX465276.1, read as the reverse complement.
GAAAGCAACTGACTAATTGTTGGCAGATTTATGCTATTTTCTAGACCTTAGCGAACGGAAAAAGATTGTCAGTAGCATAAAATTGTTCTTGAGAGGGAAGAGACAAGCCCCAATTTTTTTTGGTATTTTCGTGAAGCATATCGTTTACCTTAATATCAAGAGGCCCTAACTCATTTTTTTTTAATTGGAGCCTTTTTATGTTTCGATAGAATAAAATCTAATGTATTTTAAAATCCAAATTAAAAAAGGCCCTCAATGAAAAATATCAATAAAAGTAAAATACATCTCTAAAATGCAAAACCACCAAAAGTAAAAATATCGGCACAAAACTTAAAAAATCGCAAAAACTAAAATATCGTTAAGAACGAAAAAAAGTGTTAAAACAAAACAAAACCTCTTAAAGTAAAAAGCAACCGAAAAAATCGCCAAAACCAAAAAAGCTCTCCAAAACAAAAAAAGGGTCAAAAGTAAAAAAAAATCGCTAAAACGAAGAAAACCGTAAAAAAACAAAAAAAAAATGGTTAAACCGAAAAAAAGCGCTACATCAAAACAAAAAAAAAAACGCCATAAAATGCAAAGAAAACTAAAAAAATAATCAAAAACTAAAAAAAGTGAAAAATGCACCAAAAACAAAAAAAATCGCTTAAACAAAAAAACCGAAAAAAATCGCCAAAAACAAAAAAAATCGCCGAGGGTCAAAAGTATAAGAAAAATCGCTTTAACTAAGAAAATCGCAAAAAAGCCGAAAAAATCGATAAAACAAAAAAAAGCACTAAATATAGAAAAACGCCAAAATAAATTTTTTATTAGTGTTTTTTTTTATGGGAATTGTTACAATTTAACTTTAAAATTTTCAAACGCACTAATAATTCCAAATTAATATTTTACTTATTAAGTAAAATAATTTTTTTTATTAAAAATACATTGAAATTGATTATTGAGGGGTTTAGCTGGATCCTATGCGCATTTCACTGTTGCTAATGCAGATCATTAGGGAATCTTTAGCCAAAGTTTCTTAGAACAACTAGAGTCATTATGTTATAAACTTTCATTTAAACAAATGAGAAGTTCAACAACAAATAACAAAGTTGAAACAAGAATTTTTTAATATTTCTACATTAGGTAAAATATTTGATTGTATATGTAGGCTAACATTAGTATAATATTGCCTTCGAGTCAAAGTAACACTTTACTGCATTTATCTCAAATTACCAAAAACGAAAATCTAATAAGGGGAAAAATCTCAGCAAAAAATTTCAAAAAAGGTAATCGAGTTTGGAATTAAGCATTTTTGGTGGAAGCACTTCCCTACTGGATTACCAACTTAATGATTTTAACAAGGCGTGAGACTAAAATAATCGATTCTTGAGAAGTAGTTATGTTGTTTATTGTAGGAACTATTTATTTTTTTCCTCTTGGAAAATACTTATTTTTTCTTCATGGAACTACTTTTTTTAGTCGAAAAATAATTTTTTTTGTAAATATTCCGTTGTTTGAGTAAATGGGAGATCTTGATTAAAATCTCAGTTTGATTTAGTAAATAATAACTTTTTAAGAATAATATAAATAAATTAAAAAAACGATTGTTTACTTTTGTAAAATTTCTTTTATAAACTCAATTGAAGTGGGTTATATTTTATTCGTTTCAGTGCATCTATTGTTACTTATAAATTAGTGTCCCGCACAAGAGTATTTATAAGACTTTTCAAGACATGAAAGATTTTTTCAAATGCTTTACTACAGCGAAATATTCTAAAAGAATCGCTAAACAACACTGTTGGCAAGACAAACCACCGAAAAAAATTACTTGCCAACAGTGTTGCTTAGCGATTCTTTTAGAATATTTCGCTGTAGTAAAGCATTTGAAAAAATCTCTCATGTCTTGAAAGGTCTTATAAATAGTCTTGTGCAGGACACTATTATAAATACTATATTTAGAAAAATTTCAATTCTTTTGATTGATGAACTTTTATTAAAACCGAAAATGAAAAAATTATTTGCAACTACTTATATTTAAATAATAATTTTCCAAAATGTAAGAACGTATTTTTTAGTTTAAAATAAATAAGTAAAAAAGCTTTTTGAACTTTTGAATATTTCAATTTGACAAAATATGTTTTTTGATTTTGTATGTACATATGTATGTATAGGGTGTTTTTTATTGAGGTATAGAACTTTAAGTTGGCATCACTTTTTTAACTGGCGGCCATTTTGTCAGCTGTCAAGTGATTAATATTTAGTTTGGTTTGCCATTTCATCATGAACAGGTTGACAAAAGAACAACGCTTGCAAATCGTGCAAATTTATTTCGAAAATAATGGTTCAGTTCGCGAAGTTTACCGCAAGCTCCGTCCATTTTATGGTCGACATAATCGTCCATCAGAGCAATTAATTCGGTTAACCATGGATCGTTTTCGCACTACGTTTACTCTATGTGATAATACGCATCCGCAGAGACGTCGAACAGTGCGCACCGAAGAAACAATTGCCGCTGTAGAGCAAAGTGTTGAAGAGGACCCGAATGAATCGATTCGCCACCGTGCACAGCAATTGGAGCCGACTAACCGACTATTTTGTTCCCGAATTGGATGGCATGAATGTGGATGAGTTGTGGTTCCAACAAGACGGCGCTACATGCCACACAGCGCACGTCACAATCGATTTATTGAAGGAAACATTCGATGAGCGCATAATTTCGCGGAATGGACCTGTCAATTGGCCACCAAGATCGTGTGATTTGACACCATTGGATTATTTTCTTTGGGGATATGTGAAGTCGCTCGTCTACGCCAACAAACCAGAAACGTTAGGGGACTTGGAAGCCAACATTCGTGGCGTTATTGCCAACATACGGCCCCATATGCTCGAAAAAGTGGTTGAAAATTGGACCTGTAGAATTGGCTTTATTCGAGCCAGCCGCGGCGGCCACATGCCCGAAATCATATTTAAACATTAATGGCATAAAATTATCCTTCCAATAAAGCCAAATTGATGGACATTAAAACGATTTTCTTGTGTTTTATTTCAATTCGAAGTTCTATACCTCTGAAAAGAACACCCTTTATTATTAATTTTGTAATTACAATATGTTTATTTCCTGAAGAAGCTACACAACGTTGTAGCGAAATATCGAAAAAAAATAAAAAATTATCATTTGGGACCTAAAGCTTAAATAAACTATAAATAAATAATAAAAGGTCGAATAATAGTATTTTTATATATAAATAAGTAGACAAATTAGAAATAAATATAATTTATTTAAAATAACTACTTATTTTGGCAATATTTTCACGTCATCTTTTAAAACCCAAAGAATATGTTCAACTTCTGATTCCTATTTTTAAAATTTTACGTAATGTGCTTTGTAAGCGATTACTTCAATTTGGCAATCAAGAAAGTAAGTCATTATATGGCAAGTAGTTCAGATGGTAATGTCTAATTTTTTGCTGGGATGTAGCGCACCATTAAAATTCAATATTGAGAAAAAAAGCAAAGCTGTTTAATGAAATGCAAAACAGTCTTAAATTTTACAAAGAACATACTTTACATATTTTTAAAGTTTTATTTAAACTAAAGTTGTATTTTAAAGAAACTAAATTACTTGTGTTTAGTTTTATTAGTTTAGACTTGTTTGCTTGATGCAGTCACTAAAACTGTTGAGCGGTTTTCTTAAATTCTTCTTTTTTTCTTGCTGTCTTTAAAGATATATTAAACTCTTAAAGAATTGATTGGTATATCTCAAGTTATTCAACTGTTTGTGTACAATGAATTCCTTTGTACAAAGTACTTTTATTCCTTTTAAAATAAAAAATATTTTTTTTTTAAATAAAAACTCATACTTAATATTCTCATCATAAAACTTGAAGTTTCTTATATAAATATATGTTCGTATATATTTTTTTTTTCTTTATTAAATTTTTGATTAATCTTGACAATCTTGGTTAATTCAATATGCAAAATAAAGTTTTTTTTCTGTTTCTTCATACATTTTTTTTCATTTTGAATGAAACATTGTTTTTATTTTAATACGCGTTTAATCATAGGAAACCACCCAGGAATGTGATGTGGTAATTGTCAAGCGTTTATAATGTTGGCCCAGACATCTGATAAATCTCTGACAATTCATACTCTTCGTTTAGAATTTAATAATGTCACGTAAACAAACGATTCTTTATCTTTTGGATGGCCGGCCACCCACAATACTTACAAAAGAATTTCTTTCACAGTTAAAAATGAAAATAAAATTAAAGAAAACAGAAAACAGAAAACGGCGAACGAACAGAACAGTTTGCTGGTGAAAAAGGCGGATATGTATGCATTTACATCAAGGAAAACTTGTAGCCAGTTGCTTAATAAGGTGCAAAAATAAAGTATAACAACACGTTGTATATTTATTATCACTTTTTATTTTTATTTTGTAGTGAATTGTAAATTTTAAATTCCGAAAGAGCTTTGAACATATCGAAAGGTTGAACGTGTAAGAGATTTAGAACGATCAAATGGAGATTAAGCACAGTATGGTTTACTTTGTATGGAATAATAATTATGCACGTTATATAAAATATTTAATAACAGACAAAAATGTAGCAAATAATACTTTTTAGTTTTATAAGGATTTGAAAATTTTGCTACTCATATTTTTTTTTTTTGTGGGGCACTCCGGTATTGTAGTGGGTAGTGTACTTCGCCATCAGGAATGGAGGTGATGGGTTTATTCTCACCAAAGTCTCTGGTCTACTTCACTACAACCGGTGAAGGTCTTTGTTACTATGCTTATCAAAATTAATTACTGTATAATATGTTATTGTGCTTCGTTACTTTAATAAAGAAAGGCCCTAACTTATTATTTTTTTTTTAATCGAGATTTTTGCATTTTTCGATACATAAAATATTCTTCTATGCAAAAAACTTGATTTCTAGTAAAAAAAATGAGCTAGAGCTTTTCTATATTAATGTAACGATTTCTAACATTTAAAAAATAAAAATTTTTTTTTGGCTGTCCTGTAAATTTGTCGTAGTGATTTGGAATAAGGACCTTAAGAGAAATGCATGGCCCAATTGAAACATAATAAAACGTAATCACTTCAGATTCATATTCCACTGGATTTTTTTAATACATACGAAGTTAATCCTAGAACTCATTGCAAGTTTTGATTTGTATATTATATTTAAGTTGAATTTCAAGGTCTACGGTTTTCAAAGACTTGTAGTAGAATCTTATGGGGAATATTTTTGTAAAGCATTTAGCCCATTATGTTCCCTTGTATGGACACTTAATTGACCCCTACAGGGAAGAGTTAGAGAGTTAAAATATTTTGCAAAAATTGTACTCGCAAGATTTTACATAAAACTACCGAACACAGGCCATAATTAAATTGCAGGTATTAATATTTATTAAATTAACCCTTAAACGTGTGTAAATTTTTAATTTTTTTTTTGCTGTTTAACTCCAACTTTGTAGAGCTTCGTAGTGGATTTTTTCCAATAAAATTTGTAAAGCATTTTAACTCGTAATATTATTGCTAAAGAATACTTTTTGTTTATTTTTATTTTTTTTTTTGAGGAGGGTCGAAGAAGTTAAAGGGTTAAAATAATATCCAAAACTGGAACTTAACAAAACTGCCGAAGGCATATCGTACTTAAAATTCAAGTATGAATAGCTACAACATTAACCCTTAAAGGTGTAAAGATTTTGAACTTTTTTCTAGATTTTTAGTAGATTTGCTGTCCAAAATTTGTTTAAAACATTTTAACCCATGATTTCATTATTAAAAAGTACATTTTTGCCTATTTTTTTGAAGAGGGTTCAAAAGTACCCCTACAGATAAGCGACAGAGGGTTAAAAGGTTTTACAAAAATATTCCTAGTAGAATGTTACACAAAACTGCTGATTACATGATGTACCTTTAATGCAACCCTTAACCGTTTTTTAAATTTTAACTATTTTCTATTGCTTTAGTAAAATTTCAAGTTTTTTTTAGTAGATTTTTTGTCCAATACTTTTGTGAAATATTTTAAACCTTGATCCCAGAGTACTTTTATGACTCTTTTAAAAATATTTCTCAAAAATATTTTTCGTGGGATTGAACGTTAACTGCCGTATTCAGAAAAAAATATTTTGATTTACAAAAGGCTTACAAAACAAATTTTGTTTGGAAATTTGTTTGTTAAACGTTTTGTAAACATAAATTATTTTTTTCTGAATAAGACCTTAAATATTTAATATATTCTACAAAAAGTTTGTTTTACAGAAAACTGCCGAACATCTACTCGTATCCTGATTCAAATTCTAGTACAGTGATACTTCGATATAACGAATTCCAAGGGGATCCGAAAATACTTCGTTATATCCATTGATTCGCTATAAATATAATTAGCCATGAATTATAATTGATTGAAGAAATACAAAAAAAAACTTCGTTATAACTATAGTTTTCTTATAGCTTATATTTGCTTATTATATAGAGTCTTTTGTACGATAACTTCGTTATAGAGGCTTTATAAACGCGTTTGTAAATACATTTTGACTTCGCTGTTTTTATAACGGAACTTTATCATTTAGGATTCATTCTGATTTCGTTATATTGAAAGGATTTGAAGGAACATTTCACTATATACAGGCATTTTGGCTCAAAATTTGTTCGTTATAGCAATAGTGTATTTTTGTATGAAAAACTTTGCAATAAAGAGGTTTTCTCAAGGGACTCAATAAAACATACGTTATATTAAGTTTTTCGTTATAACGAAGTGAGTTATAGCGAAGTTTAACTGCATCAATAATTGCAAAATTAGCCCTTAAACGTAACTAAAATTTAAACATTGTGATAACACGTTGTTATTTCAGCCATTAAACTTAGCAAGTTCTTGTAATAAAATTTTTTTTTTCTTTAGAAAAAGCCCTGGCAAAAAGTTTAATGACAATTAAATCCTTTTGAAAAATTTTTGGATTTGAAAAGAACCAAAACAAATTTTATTGAATTTGGGCTATATTAATATTATTATTATTCTTTAATTTAGTACAAAATCGTCGTAGTAGAATTGTTACGTTTTCACCTAGCAAAACTTTTACTAAAAATTGCATAATGTAACTTAGCTATAATTCAATTTATGAGAAGTAAAATAGTATAGCACATACATATGTTTAAGATGTTAGAAAAATTTTTGTAATATTAAATATTAGAACTTCCATCAAACAAAAACTAGCGGAAATGTAAACATGATCTCGGTTATGCTCCCTATTGTACATCGGTATCAGAAAATTACAAAAGGATCTTTTTAAGTACTCTTTGGACAACAATGAACGCCTACAGCTCAAAATAAAACACACGCTAATATGTAAACAGACTACTTAAGTTTAAGCCGAATACGCATAACTATAAACATTCAATAACTATATTTATACAGATTTTTTGAATTACGCAGCACAAACGACCACAACTAATATTTATAGACTGTAGGAGCTACAATCGCATGCATAAGTATAAAAATACTCTGACTATTAGTCGGCTACGCATGCATATATACAGGGATATTTTATTTACACACATACATAAAACAGCAAAAAACAAATCTTCTATTTCATTTTATATAAACACAAATGTATGCAAACGCTTACGAGTATCAGGCATATATATTTTTTGTTTGACTAAATATCTATACTCTGAGTATAAGCGTACTCCGAATATAAGTGTGACAGAGAGTCAATATGCTTGGAAATTAATGTACCTTTTTATTTGCAGTTGTAGTCTATTTTAGTTTTTCGCATAAACGAAGTAGACATGTGGTATGTTGGAATCGGCTATAGACATAGCACCTTGAGAGAAAATATGCGACGAGCGTATAAATTATTTGCATATATATATATATATTTTTTTTTTTTTTTTGAGTACTCATCATTCTCTGATAGGTATCTCAAAACCTGAGGTTTTGAAGAATTACTAGTCATGTCTTGTTTAAAATTTTCATACAATCACAATAAACTCTTTAAAAGGAGAACTTTATTTAATATAAAGCCACCTTGTAAAATTTTCGTGTGCCTTTGTAAAAGATTTTATTCTTAACAATACATTGCTGTGGACTGGTATTAAAAGCTACACTGATTATAAGAGACACTTAAAATTCATCAAGCATCGTTTTTGAGGGGTAGTAAAATAGCAGCACATTTACTTTAATATACAATTGATGTTTTGACAATTTATATTAATTATGGAATACACCAAAGAGCATTCAACAGAATGAAGAAGCTGCAGATAACAAAAAAAAAATCCCCAAAAAATATATTGCCGCAAAAACATTTGTGGCAGTCTCTGGAAACAATATAAGCAGCATGTTTTGTTCTATTTTTTTTATGTTTTTCGACAGCTGACTAAAAACAAAAAAAAAAACAAAAAAAAAATAGCTAAAAATTCATTAGGTTGCCAACACGCGCCAACCAACAAACAACAAACTGCCTCCAACGCGACAGCAAAACATTTTTTACCCCAGACACAGAGCAACACAATTTCTCTCACTTGTCTTCATGGCCAGAAAAAAAAGCCAACAACCATTTACAATGAGTTTCATGCTGCCATCAGCGTTACCATATGTGAAGATTTATCTTATTTTTGAAGTTTTTCGAGATATTAAAAAGACTAAATAAAAGATTTCTTAGCGAAATATAAGATTTTTGAAAATGTAATAAATGGTACTTTTTATGGTATTATTTGAAGTTCTTTTTGACTAAACTACTTCTATATTTTCTTCTTTGCGTCATAAAAAATATGAAAGGAAGTAGCACCAACACTATTTATATCCTTTGATTAAATGTCAACCATATTTTCCTCAATGTATATTGCAAACAAAAGTTTACATTCAAAAAGCTATATATTTCTGATCCAGCACGCATTCTGCTAAGCGACGCGTGTGTTAAAAGAAATAATTTGCTTAAATCTGGGAGCAAATTACCCCAGCAAAAAAGTTTGTCTACTAGAATGCAAAAAAGTGTATGTACTCTCCAGTCGTGATTACTTACAATTTGACTGAATAAGCCATTATTTTTGTATGAGAAGTTCAAAAAGTATGCGGTACCGTATACTTTTTGCCTACAAATATCCAAAAGTTAATAGATTACTGATTGCCTAAAAGTATTCAAAATATAATGCGTTATTTTATGCTCAAAAAAATGCAAAATTTAATAAAAATAGCCAAAAATTATAAACAAATAGAATTTTGTAATATAATTATAAAATTTGAACCTTTTTTGGGATTGTTAAAAATCATAATTTTACAAAGCAAATATATGAATACGTGTATTGAAGAACATGCGAAAATATTTAGATTTTGTATTACAAACCAATTGTAGTAAACCAAAGTTATTTTATTGTTTTCGAAGCCCACTTTCACGATCAATAAATATTTTTTAGATAGATTTCAGGATTAACTAGGAAGTACTACAATAAGTACCTTCATGTAATGATATAAGGAAGTTGTTATTTTATTCATTACAAGACAGTCATTATTATACACACAAAATAATTAAATAAATAAGTACCACTCATTACTTTGTAAGCCATTAAAAGAGTACTACCCATTACAAAATCTTAAATTTTTTTTGCTGGGACGGCATTCAATATTCGAAGTCTAAGTATATTTAATATACTATATTAATAATCTTTCAGTAAAATTATTAAAAAAAAGATTTTTAATAAGAAAAAAAGATTTTTTTTGGTCGACTTGAAGATTTTTGAAAATAAAATATGGCAACACTGGCTGCCATACATATCGAAGATATTTAGAGATCTATTCCCTGTACGGTTACTTTTGCTGCTTTTTATTGTTGTTTTTCCTCTTGTTGGTTGTCAGAGTAACAGACTTTCCATGATGGAGTTGTAGTGCGATGTATGTATGTTAGCAACATAAAGCATCAGCTTACAAGCATCCAAGAGATTCCTTGTTTTTTTTTTGTTTTTTTATAAATATTGTTCTTATTTCCACTGCTTTATTTTCAATTGGTTGGATTCGATACTTATTTTTTTCGTTTGCATTTGCAACCAAGACACAGTTCACAGTTGCCAGGACAAATACTCGCTGCTTAGTTTATGCGCCTCACGTTTGCTCATTTACAAAATGACTAAATATCATTTACCCGTAATGTAAACTTGTATATTAAATATTCATCTTAAGCGAAAATAACTGGTTAAATGCAAAAAAAAACAAGTAAAGGTAGGGTTAAAATATGTCTATTTATAGACATTTTCACCTCGCTTACGCGCACACCCAACAATCACATTCAGCAACAGCCAAGCCAGAGAATAGCAAGTGTAATAAAAGCTTTATTTGAAGTTTTCTTTACTTTTCAACAGTTTTTCGTATATTTTTGTTTATAATAAATATCGTGGAAAAACAAGATTTCTTTGCGTGAATAAATTAACAATGATAAGTCAGCATAAAGTGGCATTTCAAATTGCGTTGTTTCAACTTAATTTTACCAATCCCGGATTGGGATTTCGGAATTCTATATGCAAAATCTTGAACTGTGGGATTTTCAAAAACCAGTCCCGATTGGCATCTCTAATTGTGATATCTTATGCCGAGTAGATACTATGGCATTTTGTGACATCGCAATAATGTATACTGGTAGCAATGTTTGTCATTTTCGATATTTTTAGTTGTGTGGCATTGTTTTTCATATAAAAAAAACATGGGGACGGCGTTGCTGGAAAATGGACATTCAAATCAAAATGCATATGTAACGCGCAAAATAGAAAGGGACCTAATAGTAAGAACCGGTTTTGTTCAGGAGAGCCATTTTAAAGATTTAAATACGTGTATCTTTGGTGTACCATCACATCATAAAACGCGCATATCTCTGGGAGGGAACATTTTGGGGGCATGGGATCGGTCTCATTCGATGCACAGATGTTGTCCACATAAAAAAAAAAGTGAAAATTGATTTGTTTTCCTTTATGACCCTTTCTCTATGCGCTGTTACATATCGTGCACTTCGTGATTTGATGATGAGGCAAATTTTCACCTCCAATCCAAGAGTGATTGTCGAAAAACAAATGCACCCACAAAGAGTGACTGTCAGGTTAATGTGAATGGTGTTCGCTATCGTGACATGATAACGAACTTTTTATGGCCCGAATTGGAAAATATGTATGTAGACAATATTTAGTTTCAACAGGACGGTGCCACTTGTCACACAGTTAACGACACAATGGCTCTTTGGCGCCACAAATTCAATAGCAGTGTTATCTCACGTGGTGGCAATGTCAATTGGCCTCCAAGATCATGTGATTTGACACAGTTGGACTTCTTTCTTTGAGGTTATTTAAAAGAAAAGGTTTACTTCGATAATTTAGCAACGATTCAAGAGCTAAAGGATGAGATAGTTCGGCATATTAACGGCATATAACCTCAATTATGCCTCAGCGTCATCGAAAATTTGGACTTTCGGAGAGAGGTGTGCCGCCCAGGTCGCGGCGGCCATTTGGCCGATATTTTGTTCCATACATAATTGACCCATATCATATTATCACAATAAAAAGAAATAACAATAATTTCCTAAATAATTTGTGTTCTATTCAAAATCAATATCGGCCTTTAAAATTTAACCACCCCACCACAACACTGCCATCGAACGAAACTCGCCGCCGGCGAACAAACAATTTTATCTCTCTTTGCACAAACAGTAACCATTGTTATCAATTATAAAGGCTCAGTTAGCCGAGTGTAATGGAATGGAACTGCAACCGTAGGAAACAGCTGATCGAGCTTTAGAAGCTTAAATCGTAGTTCAGCTTTTCACGACGAATTCTTATCGATGAATTCATCGCAGTGGACAAAGTTCGTCGTTCGTCCCAGTTGTGTTCCAAGCATGACTCGTGAGTTATTATTATTATTAGTTTTGCTGTACACTTATGAGAGCGTGAAAAAACGTGAGCTTAAAGAACAAAGTTATAAATGAGTAAGAATATTTCATCATGAGAGAACTAAAAATTAAAATTTAAAAATCCTGGTTCACACACATCAAATTTACCTGATGGGTTTTTGTTAAATTTTCTTTTGAACCTGCAGTTGCGTTCATACACACCGTCAAATTTGTTTCATCAATTTGCGAAGAAATAAACTTGACTGGTATGATCAAGTCTGTAACCCTCTCCATTCTATTTTCCTCTCTCTCTCTCTCTCTCCTAAAAACTCAAGACTTGACGAGTAAGACTTGACGTGTGTGAATCAGGACCAACTAAAACTATCCATGAAAATCTGGTCACCTTAACAACGTTTGTCATAATTTGGCAGGCTTTTTTTTTGTTTTTTTTCATAAAGGAAATTTAACATTTGCTAAACTTTTGTGGTTAAACTAATGTTTAAAACGTGCACAAATTATTAACTAAAATACAACAAAACAAATAACAAATGCACATTCAAAAAACAAAGAGTAGTGGCTGTTTGTATATTTAATACTGGAGTTTATTTGGAGAGTGGAAAGACTTGCATTAATCATAGTTTATATTTATGCAAAAAAAAAAAAAAATCCGTGTGGTATAAAATTTCAATTGAAAAAAAGGGACCGGAAAGTGGAAATTAAATGAAGAAACATGACACGAATTTAAGTTGAAATTAATTTAAGGTAGAGTAAAATTAGCAACTGATCTGTGTTGCCATACGAGAATATTAATGTTCAATGTTTAATTTATTAATTCTAATAGAGTTATTTTAAGCTAAGAATCAAGGTTTAAAAGAATTTCATAATGAAGTTTAAGGATTTCGTTATAAATATGAAGCCGCGTTGGCAGAATTTTGTGGAATATATATAAAACTAGATTTTGAAATTTTTCTGTGCAAGCACAGCACATCATCAGCACCCATGTATAGAATATCTATCTATTTCTTAATTTATTTATTTAACTATTTATCTTTAAATCACATTAACCTCTTCTTAATTAGTCAGCTTTTCTTATTCAAGGACTCAAGGAATGAAAAAATATACAATTGCCTTTCCCAAATCATTTTGTGTTTTTGCATTAATTTTGAACTAAATACCAACAATAAATGTCGGAAAGTGAAGTGTAGTTATAAAGAAAAAATAAATTAGATCTTTATAGGCGTTTGATATTTATGGTCTTAATATATGAGAGTGAGTTTAAAAACCAGCACACGCGACATTAAAGCCGGCCTAAGCAAATAAACTAGCCAGGGAAACACACAATCACACACACACACACACACACGGGCTAGACAGCTATCATAACAAATATCTATGGTTATTTGCAAATATAAGTTTGCACCGGCAATTATACAGAGAGTGTGTGTGTTTATTGCGCCATTTGGTGCTGGTTGTGGCCATGGCACCTGTGCGTGTGTGTGGTCTTTTTGTGGTTGCAGCCACAAAGAAAAAAAAAATTATAAATATTAAATTGCCACAGGCTTTTTAAGGCACCAGCATAACAGACAATGCAACTCAGCATAGAAACGGGATATGCACGGTCTTACAAAATTGGTGTAGATACAATTAAAGGAGTTAATTCTTAAAGAGAAGCCTACACAGAAAAAAAAATGATTTGTAAATACAATTAATTTTTTTGTTAGATCAATGAAATAATTAATTGATTTTGAACTTACAACGATTTTTGTAAATACAATTAACGAAATTGTAAGTTAAGGGAAAATCTTTAAAATATTTTCAATTAAATATATCAACAAATAATTTGTTGAAATTAATTTTTTTTTTATTACATTTATTTTTGTTAGATTTCAAAGTTATTTCAATTTAAGTTATTGTTATATTAACAATGTGAATTGTTGAATTTCTGTATCATAATTGTTATATTAACAAGCTTTTTATACTCAATCACAATACTCGAAACGATTTTTTGCTTGTCTTCGAAAAACACTAAATGTTTTTGGGCGGTGTTGAACCGGCAACATCAACACTAATAAACTGACTCACTTACCTCTCAGTTAAAGAGCAACACTTTATTAAATACGCAAATGATAAATACACATAAAATATGATTTCATGTTTCTTCTAAATGTGCGCATTCCATTATGATATAATTTAACAAATAATTTTGTTGAGTAATTTAATTGACTACAAAAATTTAAAGTTGTTATATCAGCAATTATGATTGTTAATTTTGAAATTAAATGTTAACAATTTGTTTTGTTGGTTGCATTTCGATGATATTTTTTTCTGTGTAGAAAATTTCGGTGGCCAAATTTTTTAATTAAAAAAAAATTCATTATTTTTTATAATTATGTTCATAAAAGAGTGAAAATTGGTTTTGCTGTTTACAAAACTTCACACTTAGGACGAGGCCACGCAGTTAGCGGCATGCGGTAGAGCGGCGTGTTTTTGAAAAAGTAATAAATCTACCCATGCAACCATCAATTTGTTTAAGTATTCCTTCATATTCTAATTAAATTGGGAACACTAAATAACAAATAATTATTTGTGGAAGTGCTTTTGGTTGCAACGTTTATAGTGGAAGTACAATAAAATAAAATAAAATAAAATGGATGCTCTCAGTTTAGGTGGACATAAAAGTTAAAAATTGGGCTCAATTCGGCAGATATTTTAACCTTGTTTTAAATACTGAACGAATCTGCGTTAGTTGACAAAAGTGTGTGATGCGCATCGGTGCGCCTCGGAAGTTATGCCCGAATTAGTAATAGTCTCACGCGTTGAGTTTGCCAACAATAAGTCGCTAACACTTTTATTCTTGTTGTTGTTGTTATTGTTGTCATTGTTTTATACATTTTTATTACAAATGTGCAAATGCCGTGATTTTATATGCTTGAGTCACGTATTAGTTATGCGTGAGTCACACGTGATCGTAATATATTTATATCGAGCCATAACCGCTAAAATAGCTTAAGCGACACATTTTTGGACTTCGTTTTATTTGATGTAAATAGACTATTTACGATCGCAAATGATCGATTTTGGTCAAAAATGCAAGTTTGAAAATTATGTCGCTTAAGCTATTTTCGCGGTTATGGCACGATATATAATAAGGATTAAAAAAATAATGTGTGTGAGATTAGCTGACCTTCTTAGACTTATTAAATAAGCTATTTTTGTATAATTCATATTCGAAGTCACTCAATTGCAGGCGTGCGTGAATAAAAAATTATGAATTTTTGCTTGTTTTGTTGGTAAGGCACCGTTTATATGCATTTCGTTGCTGCTTTGGTATTTCTTATAAAAAAAAACAATCATTAACAATAATTAATTAATAATCCTTTTGTTGGGGGGGGGGGGGGGGGGGGAGGGCACCAATCTACCCCCTCGTATGCCAGCAAAGATTTTGTTGGAACATGTAGTTTGTTCTAAGAGTTATCTACATAAAATTTAGTGCGCCTCACTCTTGTTGTTAGACACATATAGGTAAAATAATAATTTCTTTATATGGGGAGTACCCCTTTCCCCTTCTATGCAGCCAAGATTTTGTCGAAACATGTACTTAAATCTAAGATCTACCCACATCAAATTTAGTGAACCTTATTATTATAGTTGTGGAGATATGAATTAATCCGGGGAAAAAGGGGATTTGGCCCCACTGTGAGGCGTCGCGCAGCATTAAAACATATTCTATTTTTCAGCGGCGGCGCCTTGCCTTTCAAAAATGCAGCTCTGCGTGGCCACTTCCATAAGTACGTTTTAATTTTTTGCCTCTCATTGCGTGGCCTCGGCCTTACGCATTCTGAGAAATTTAGTTTTGACTTGTAATAAAAAGGTATCTATTCCATTAATTGCCTGAGTGTTACTTCCCTTTTTTAAAAAATAAAACTTTATTTTGAAAACTGAATGTTACCACTCAAACGAATTGTATTAGTTTTTTTAAGTTCTAAGTCAAGTGATCGATTTTGGGAATGGAATGCATTCTTTTAAATTTCCAAGTCACATGTACATTCTCACAATATATATATATATATATATATATATATATATATATATATATATATATATATATATATATATATATATATATATATATATATATATACATATATATTTGTATGTATGGCTGTACTTCTGTACTTAAGTAAAGGTGTGCATGAGGTGTGCATGCACAAATACTTGCAGCGCATTGAAACTTGTATAAACATATTTTTAAAACTCTCCAAAGGCCATAAGGAAGGTATTCTCGATATTCACGCGCTCGTTTTTTTTTTCTTTCAACATTTGTAGGCCTCACAGATCGGGTGTTTTTTTTATATTTTATTAGTGGTGGCTGTCATTTGGCAAATTGTGTTTGGCAGCAACAACAGAACCTGCTAAACTCTTTACACACAAGTTTAACAATAAAATTGAATTAACAACAACAAAACCTACGAGCACAACTGCAGCAGCAATAAAAACATGTGGCCAGTGGTGGCGATGATGTTGTTTGTTGCCTGCCAGTGCAAAGGTATACATGGTGAATATAAACCAGGAAGGTGACATTAACATTTAATCGTGGCCAATTTGGCGTGCGAATGTGTTTGTATGATAATTTAGCCATAAACTAACACAGCCTTAACGTAATTGTGACAATTTTATGGGGGATTAAACTTTAATTACCAACAATAGATTTTCTAAAAAAAAAGGGATTAAGGGCATATTTTTCAAAGGGATTGTTGTTTCCGCTGTTGTTGTTGTTTTTGTGCTTGGAAGGGTATTTTTATTTTTCTAACCATGATACGGCATTTTAATAATTGTAATGAACGTACAATATGGCCTGTTAATATGCTCAACGAAATTGTGTCTGCTTCAATTAGCAAATGTTTATTGGTTCAAGTACAGATAAAAATAATTTCATTTATGTGAGTAACGTCTTTCCCGTTAAGGTATAGGAAAAATTTAGAAGAAACATATAGACTTGAGGCTGAATAAGGACATGCCTATGTACCTGATGCATATCGTTATCCTTATTAGTTTAAATGAAATTTCGGTTATAACTACGGAAATGTTTCAACATCTTAAGAATTGTATGGGAAAGGTTACGTTTTAGAACTTAATCACAATCTATGTGAGGACATGTCTATCTCCCATATCCCGAATTTTCAATATTAAATTTTAGCCTCAATTGTGGTTAACATATGGTGTAGTTATGTTTTGAGATAAATGTCCATTCATGTGCTAAAAGGCTCAATCAGACGTGACATAACCATAGCCATAGAAAACAGCCGTTCGAACCAAGCTAATAAGCAACACTGTATTTGATTATAAGTGATTTGCCATAACGCACTAAAGCTATGTACAGACGATTGTCAGATCTTACAATATTGTCAGATCTGGCAACGTGCTGACAATGTACTGGTAATCGAAAATTGCCAGCACAATATTTCTTGTCAGTTCACACGGTTGTCAGAAAATCTTACAATTTATTGCCAGACGGTTGTATGACAATAAATTCATCTGACAAAATCGTCAGTAGAAAAATTGTCAGTTCACACGGTTGTCATATGCACAAATTGTTAGATCTGTTGTTATGCGTTGCCAGACTTAAACCGTTTGTTGGAAATTGTTAAATATTTATCTTTTGTGTTTGTGTTTAATGTAAAAAGTGAAAGTATAAATTATTATGGACCATAAAGAAGCAATTGCAATGATTTTGTCTGCATATATTTTATTATATTTTTTATTTAAAATCAAGCATGTGCAGTGTTGCCCATAGAAAGAATGCAATGGACTGACAATGCTTTTTCTAGCAACGGCGTCTGGCAAAAATTGCCAGTTCACACGGTTGTAAGAAATTTTGAGCACATTTTACTGGCAATATTGTAAGATCTGACAACCGTCTGTACATAGCTTAACTCTCACCATAGAAACTAATTGAATTTTGGTTTAGTTATGGCTATGACATTATGGCTATGGCATAAATCAGCCAAAGATTTATTGAAGTCTAAAAACTGTTTTTGTTATAACTTTAATCAGGGCTATCATGAATAAAATTCCGCGTGAATATTTATCCGGGGAACAATCCCAATTAATAGCAAGTAATAGGGAAAACACAAAATTCTAATTGGAAAAGGGAGAAATTTCACGAGGAATTTTATTCATGATAGCCCTGAATATTTATACCCACCCAAACAGAAAAAGATAATCAGCACGATGTTGTTACGATGGTCTGCGGGTACAACTAACATCAGTATAACATCTGTTTACCAATATTTTAAGGAACTCATAACATTAAAATGGTAACGCCGAATGACCGTCCTCCAACTCTTGTTTTTAATGTTGGTGCAATACTCTAAATACAAATTTATAAGGTCGTCACAATGGAAATTTTCAAACTTAAGTCAACTTTTTGTATTTACGGTGTTGTAGTGGTATAGGATTACTAAGAACACGGTATTTGAAAACACAAACTAATATTTTTGTGTTTGTAGTACTGTGGTGGTACAAAATTTTTGGAAGAATTGTAATTTTGTATTTACAGTGTTGTGAAGGCACATACTTTTTGCGCAAAATCACAATTTCTGTCTAGTTATGTACATATACATATATGTATATGCTTTTTGTTCATTTTCTTATTTATTTGTAATAAATTTTATATAATTTTTTGTTAATAAAATTTAAATAAAAAATAGTTTTTGGTATTCTCGGGATCAAAAAAGTACTCCAAAAAAAATTTTTTTTTACCGAAATGCAAATCTCATTTCCCGTCACTGTTTGACACGCGTTTAATAAAAATAAACTAGTAATAATGAATTCTCAAAGAATAAAATGGCTCACTTGAAAAAATCAGTCTAAGCAGTCAAAAATACAATAAAAATATTACTATATCTGCTACCCAAGGTATTATCCATTGACAAAACGACAAAACGTAATTTCAAATCATTACAAATTGTCAAAATTCACTATTCCTTATTTAGATGTTCTCATTTGCGAAATTGTTCTGCATACAAATCTCTTCCATAGACAACATTTTATATTAGTTTTTGGACCAACAAAAACGTTTATATTCTAAAACACCAAAGACTTTATTTGAATGCAACAAAATCCAATAAATTTCAATTAAATTTCAAGCCGAAATACAAAAAAAAAATATATATATAACCAACATCCTTTTTTTAACCAGCAAATTTTTTTATCTCTCTCTCTTTTATGTTTTAGTAACTTAACTTCAATGCCATAACCCTTGCGGGCATACATGAGACAAACTAAAAAGAGCTAACGACAAACGGAAGGAACTACATACACACACAAGCAGCAGCAGCAACAACATACATATAATCAAATAATAAAATAAAGCTGGAAAAATGCCCTCAACATTTAAAGCAATTGATGCTTTAACATCGCAAACATCAACGGCCTCCTCGATGGCGGCGGCAGCACTGGCATCCTTGTCAACAACATATCGCTATAACAATACAATATTGTTGCCCTCGTTGGAGGAAAGATTACAAACACCACTACCACCAGCAGCGACATTCTCAATATCAGCAAATACAACGCAAACATTTGATACGAATGAAATCAATAGCTCAACTGGTTTAACCTCCATATCCCATCTAGCATCCGTGGTAGTTTCGAATTTCCTGCCTTTATCATCAGCATCCTTATCCTCTAGTGATGACGACTCCACGTCTGCATATGACACAAAAATATCTTCTACCTCTTCAGCGTCAACAACACTGTCATTATCAATGTCATCATCATCATCATCATCATCATCATTGCTGTATACGTCACATAGTCCGCCAGTTGTTGAAAGTTTAGTTGCCAGCTCAGCTGAAGAGTTTAGCAATAATTTTCGGGATCTATCATTTGATATATTCGATGACAATGACAACGATTTGTTTGGTTCACCATTGGCATTCGATGCAAGTGAAAATGGCCTATGGAATGGACGTTTTGTGCCGCCACCACCACGACCACCCTTCTTCGTTGATGAACCGGTATTGAGTGATGGTTTGACAACATGTGATTTGTGCTCCTGGGCAATGCCAACGAAAAGTACATTTATATTTGAAGGCACCATGGGTAAGTTTCACGAGTCTTTTTTTTTTTTTTGCCAGCTAGAAAGCGTATTTGTACAACTTCCATCCATATATACGAGTATTTGAAACTTTTTCTTTTCTTCTTTTTTATTTTTACTCTTTTCTGTCCAGTTTATTTGTGATTCTCTCGATGAATGAATGAATGAATGAATGAATGACTGAGTGAATGACAATGTAGTATGATTATTACTTGAATATTGTACGAATGCAGGGACTTCACATTCATTCATTTGCACAAATAAATGCTTGAAGTTTTGTAAAGAGTTTGTCTGCGTGTGAAAATGTGTGTGTGTGTGTGTGTGCAGTGCGACTACATGTGGCATGTGCAATAAAATAAAAATTGCACAAAAAAAAAGTATAAAAAGTACAAGTTTCAAACGTAAAATTAAATTTATTTGCCAATAAAATCAAATAGTATTGCAGATGAGTTGCTAAGGGAGTCTTTGATAGATGGCACATAAAAATGCATTCAAAAAACGGAGATGACAACATGAATACTAGTTACCAGTTACGTGAGAGCATGATATAAGTTTATTTCGCACATATACTTCAATAGTGGCATAACTCAAAAAAACAGTTTTGCAGAAAACGCGTTTTAAGTTTTCAATTTGCATACAACTCAACGGAGAAATGAAAAAAAATTCTTCTCTCAGGAGGTGATGGTACAAGCTATTTATATGAAATTTTTACACAAGATAAAATACGAAATGCCGCATCTTTCTGCATTATTAGCTCGAAAAACTCATTTTTTGAGTTATGCCACTATTGAAGTATATGTACGATTTATTGCAAAAAATCTATTTAAAAGATTAGATTTTGTGCCTTTTAAGGTTGCGTACACGGACAGAGGCACATCGCTACGATATTCGTCCGTTGATCGTTAACTCTGAAGTTTATGTTAAAATTTTCTGTCACACCCGTCTTGGTAAAAATTTATATTTAGTCACACCCGCCATATTAAAGCTGATGTTCTTAAATGATCTTACAATTGATAGCGCACGTTTCTGAACTGCCAATTTAATATTCCAGTTTTTAGCTATAGAAAATATTTACTAGTCACACCCGTCACATTAAAGCTGAAGTGATATTTTTTAAATCAAATCAAATTCGAAATAGAAAATGCGTTCAAGGGAAGTTAGTTAAAGAAAATATGAACTGCATTTAACTATAGAGAGAGAAATGGAGAGAAAAAGAAGAAATGCCTAGAAAATTATGATGGATGGAAACATTGGAAGAAAAAAGAAAAAAAATATATTAGACAACGGAACATGGATAAAAGTCAAATTCGAAAGCATTTTGAATACATCTGAAATTGGCAGTTTTAAATCATAGCAATCCTTAAAAAAAGCCAGACGCTACCGGCTTAACTTAGCCTTCGTTGTAGTCCATCAAAAAGAATTCGTGGTATAGAGCAGCTCTTCAAAGAGGTCATTTCTCATCCGACCATGTTCTGTAAACCGAATCCGACCCATTATGGACCCATTGATGTGTTTTAAATCATACATACTAAATTAATTTCAGATATGATATTTCAAGCTCTAAAAAATAAAAAACTACAAAAAATCTGAAAAAATTTCGCTATTAATGGATTTAATTTTTCTAAATCGAGCGTTTTTGAATCTACTCGATTTAAAGAACAGGCAGGGTTATTTTCATATTAATTTACCTTTAACATGAATATATGCATAAATTCAGCAAAAGAGTTTTATTTCTTCATACTTTTCAAGTTTTTATACTATGTCACACCCGTCACAGTTTCGATACTATTATTTAAAAAATTGTTTTTTCAGTCATTTTAAGTATTTCACATAAAGGGTGTTTTTTATTGAGGTATAGAACTTTAAGTTGGCATCACTTTTTTAACTGGCGGGCATTTTGTCAGCTGTCAAGTGATTAATATTTAGTTTGGTTTGCCATTTCATCATGAACAGGTTGACAAAAGAACAACGCTTGCAAATCGTGCAAATTTATTTCGAAAATAATGGTTCAGTTCGCGAAGTTTACCGCAAGCTCCGTCCATTTTATGGTCGACATAATCGTCCATCAGAGCAATTAATTCGGTTAACCATGGATCGTTTTCGCACTACGTTTACTCTATGTGATAATACGCATCCGCAGAGACGTCGAACAGTGCGCACCGAAGAAACAATTGCCGCTGTAGAGCAAAGTGTTGAAGAGGACCCGAATGAATCGATTATCCACCGTGCACAGCAATTGGAGCCGACTAACCGACTATTTTGTTCCCGAATTGGATGGCATGAATGTGGATGAGTTGTGGTTCCAACAAGACGGCGCTACATGCCACACAGCGCACGTCACAATCGATTTATTGAAGGAAACATTCGATGAGCGCATAATTTCGCGGAATGGACCTGCCAATTGGCCACCAAGATCGTGTGATTTGACACCATTGGATTATTTTCTTTGGGGATATGTGAAGTCGCTCGTCGACGCCAACAAACCAGAAACGTTAGGGGACTTGGAAGTCAACATTCGTGGCGTTATTGCCAACATACGGCCCCATATGCTCGAAAAAGTTGTTGAAAATTGGACCTGTAGAATTGGCTTTATTCGAGCCAGCCGCGGCGGCCACATGCCCGAAATCATATTTAAACATTAATGGCATAAAATTATCCTTCCAATAAAGCCAAATTGATGGACATTAAAACGATTTTCTTGTGTTTTATTTCAATTCGAAGTTCTATACCTCTGAAAAAAACACCCTATATTTAACAATTCACTAAGCCAAAATTATTGTGCACGATTTACGGAAGATTTTACAGAATATTTCTTAAAAATAATAACACTGTAAATATTTGCACTGGTAAGGTCACACCCGTACCTTGTATCTGGTGGCCATTCTAAACAGCAATCATGCTTTTTTAGGGTTCCGTACACCAAAGGTGAAAAGGAACCTTATTGTTTTCGCTACGCTGTCCGTCTGTCCGTCACACGGTATTTTCTCAGGAACCGTAAGAGCTACGGACCTGAAATTTGGACACAGTATGTAGAACCTTGGCCGCTACAACAACAAATACATGAGATTTAAAAACTAAAGGGGGTTCCAAAACGAGCAACGAAAAATATTAAAATCCCATGTAATATACATACAATTGTATGAACATATGTATATTGAAACTTGAAATTTGTAAAATTAGTGTATTTTTATACAGACTACAACAATTAACACTAAAATTTAAAAAAATTTAAATTAAAGGGTGGTCCATCAGTTAATGCAATTTTGACTATGAAATTTTGACAATTTGCTATATCTTGTAAACCGTAAGAGGCAAACACTTGAAATTTTCAAAAACGGTAAAACTAAAAAAACCGAAAACTATAAAATCGCCAAACCAAAAAAAAAAAAAAAAATAATCGCCAAAAATTTAAAAAAAAATCGCCAAAACGAAAAAAATCGCCAAAATTAAAAAAAATTTCTAACACTAAAATAAATCGCCAAATTCGAAACAATCGCCAAAATGAAAAAAAGCCAAAATGAAAAAAAACGCCAAAAATCGAAAAAAATCGCCAGAACGCGAAAATGTCGCCAAAACTAAAAAATTTTTTAAATAAAAAAAAAATCGCAAAAATGAAAAAATCGCTAAAAATAAAAAAATCGCCAAAATGAAAAAACACCAAAAAACGAAAAAAATCGCCAAAACAAGAAAATAAAGTGTCAAAACTAAAAAAAGAGCCAACACTTAAAAAAATCGCCAAAACCGAAAAAACGCAAAAAAGCCAAAACAAAAAAAAAATGAAAAGACCCTAAAAACGAAAAAAATGCCAAAACTATATATTTAATAGGATGAAGTTTGTATTAAATTACATATCTAGTGTTCGTACGGAACCCTTCGTGCGCGATTCAGGGTCGCACTTTACTGAATTTATTAGTCTCTAGCTATGATTAAATGTTTTTAGGGTGACCATCCTCAGGAGCCGCAGCCTTTTTTAATTACAAATTTTATATTTTTGAATTACATGTAAACAAAAATTTGAGTATCATGGTCACACCCGTCACAATAAAGTTATCCATTACTAAACTCAGACATTAGTTCTTTCATTTGATATATATATTATTATTATATATATATATATATATATATGTAGGGACATAAACGAAGCATGAAGTCAGTTGACGAGAAGACGCGCTGATGAAAAGACGTACACGGAAGCCGGTTGCTAAATACATACTTAAATCTAAAATATCGCATTTTACAATAATTTACTCAATCATTTATTTAATTCAATAAATAAAATTCCACAATTGGGGACTCAACCAAAATTGAAAGTTATAAAACAAATAAAAATTTTAAACATAATATTATAGAGGAAAAATCAAGAAAAAGAAAAAAAAAATCCTAAAAAAGAAGCTATTTGTGTTCTGAGTGTTTTTTATAATAATTTTAACGAATGTACATATGTATGTACATATGTACAATGTACATTTTATATGGTAGAAACTAAATTTGAGCATCGAGATTAAAGTAAACGACAAAAACACAGAACAGTGAGTGTAAAAATCTTAGGGTTGGTAAAAATAGAGAAAACAAAAGAAACTCTGTGCGTGACAACAATATTTTCGGTCGCGATCGTGTTGGTAAATAAAACACCAAAAGAAAAGAATAATAAATAAGAATATAAAAAAAAAACTCTGGAATGTCGTGCTTACAAGAAATTGAAAAGGTATTAGTGGCTTTACGAAATAGTAAAAAAGATGCTGTCGCTGCTCTTCATAAATTTGTTTTTGAAACTGAAGGAGACAGAACAAATAGACGCCGACTGAGAGAGTTTTCTGGTTTCAACTACAATGACGACGACGAGGAGTATGTGAAAAAAGCTAAATACGTTAGAGAGAATTTGAGCACAAATGATCTGGTGTGTGTGTGTAACATTTTGGGATTAACGTACAAGGAAGACGATTTAACGAAACATATATTTAAAAATTTACAAAAAGGTAAGCTTTTGGCATTTTCTAAAGACGCAGACGATGATGATGATGATGATGATGACGATGACGACGATGAGGTTTATTCTTTTAAAGATGATGAAGAATCAAACAAACAACAAAAAATACTAACTACTACTAGAAATTATGAAGGAAAGAGTGACGTACATAAATTGGAAGAAAAGCATTTTAAAAATACAGCGTGTGCAGAAAGTTTTGCAACGAATAATGTGACGAGATTTGCTACGAGTTTTAGAGACATTGAGGACTCTTTACGACCTTTTGACGGATCTAATAGTTATCCAATAAGGGCATGGCTCAACGAATTTGAAGAAACAGCTGCAGTGTTATATTGGGATGAATTTCAAAAGTTCGTCTTTGCGAAAAAATCATTAAAAGGATTAGCCAAATTGTTTATATCAAGTGAGAGAGGCATAACAGATTATGCGAAATTAAAAGAAGCTCTACTTGGGGAATTTGACACTGCAACAAATAGTGCACAATTGCACAAAATGTTATCTGATTGTAGAATGACAAAGGACGACAACGTGCAGGAATACTACCTGAAAATGAAAGAGTTGGCTGCTCGTGGCAATATTGACGAAAGCTCTTTAATTCAGTACATGATAGACGGAATAAATGATTTGGACATTAATAAAATGATATTATATGGTTCGCGGAATTTGAAGGAGTTTAAGGAGAAATTAAAGCATTATGAAGTCATGAGTAGAAGCAACAGAAAAAGACTTGAATTAAAAAAAAATGAGAAAGTGGTACACAAAGTGGAAAAGAAGATGGAAATAAAATGTTTTAATTGTGGCGGCAATGGTCATAAGTCAGCTAACTGCAAAGATAAATCCAGAGGCACAAAATGTTTTCAATGCGATAAATTTGGCCATATTGCAAAAGACTGTCCATTAAAGAAGGATGGATCAAACGTTAGATGTCTATTTAAAAAGGAAACTGATATGATGGAACTAAAAATTGATGTTGGCGGTATACAGACATTAGCTTTTTTGGATACAGGATGTGCCGTTAATGCGGTGACCGAAAAAATTTACTCGATTCTTCCCGATAAACCTACCTTGTCAGAGTCTAAATTTTACATGATTGGTTTTGGTAAGAATAGGTATGAGAATAAAGTAAGGCCAGTAGGAAACTTTGATTATTTGGTAAATATTGAAGGCGAGTCTTTCAATTTAACATTTCATGTTGTACCAACCGACAGTGTAGACGTTGATATAGTCCTGGGTAAGCAGTTTTGTTTGTCAGCTGATATAAGGATAACGCCCAAGGGTGTTCAAATTCAGAAATTTGACAAATCTAGCGAAGAATCGCAATGTATGCTAAAGATAAATATTGTTGATGACCATAACTTAGATATAGATGAAACTGCAAGTCCAAAAGCGAAAAAATCGGTTGTCGATATTATTGAAAATTATAAGCCAATGAATACTAAGACAACAAAGGTGGAGATGAAGATAATTCTAAAAGACGATTCTCCGATATATTGTACGCCTCGAAGATTGCCTTTTCAAGAAAGATCGATAGTTGACAGTCAAGTTGAGAAATGGCTAAATGATGGCATTATCGAGCCCTCTGAATCAGAATTCACTAGCCCTGTAGTTTTAGTTAAAAAACATGATGGTACACCGAGACTTTGCGTAGACTACCGAAAGATTAACAAGGTTATCGTAAAAGATCGGTTTCCTTTACCACTGATTGAAGATCAGTTGGATCGTCTGCAAGGAGGTAAAATTTTTACGACAATTGACCTTAAAAATGGATTTTTCCATGTGTCCGTAGAGAAATCTTCTAGAAGATATACGTCCTTTGTAACGCATAGTGGACAATATCAATTTCGAAAGGTGCCATTTGGTCTTTCAAACTCACCTAGTGTATTTCAAAGGCATGTCAACGCAATATTTCGAGATCTGACCAGGCAAGGAATAGCCCTCCCATACATTGACGATGTTATAAT
Organism: Tachina grossa; assembly: GCA_949987645.1. Taxonomy (NCBI): domain Eukaryota; kingdom Metazoa; phylum Arthropoda; class Insecta; order Diptera; family Tachinidae; genus Tachina; species Tachina grossa. The sequence continues at coordinate 24,970,100 of OX465276.1, read as the reverse complement.
TCCGGCTAAGGATGAAAATGAGGCTTTGGAATATTTGCAGATTGTTTTAAAGTTATGTCAAGAATACGGCTTAGAGCTCAATATTAAGAAATGCCATTTTCTGAAAAAACGAATACAGTTTTTGGGCTATATAATCGAAAATGAGACCATATCTCCATCGCCGGATAAAATAGAAGCGTTAATAAAGTATCCTACGCCACGGAATATTAAACAGGTAGAAAGTTTTCTGGGATTAGCCGGCTACTTTAGAAAATTCATTCCCAATTTTTCCGTTATTGCCAAACCGTTAACTGATTTGAAAAAGAAGAACCATAGATTTGAGGTCAATGAGCAACAGATTACTGCCTTTAATAAATTGAAAACCATAATGTGTCAAAATCCCGTCTTAAGCATCTACAACCCGAATTATGAAACAGAAGTTCATACGGACGCTTCTCTCGAAGGATATGGCGCTATATTACTCCAGAGGTCGCCAGACGATAATTGCTTGCATCCGATATACTACATGAGCCGAAAGACGACTGACCAAGAGAAAAAGTATACGAGTTATGAATTGGAAATTCTGGCAGTTATTGAAGCACTCAAAAAGTTTAAAGTCTACTTGCTCGGAACTCATTTCAAACTCGTTACAGACTGCAAACGCTTTTGCCAAAACTATGGAAAAGAAAGATTTATGTACGCGTGTCGCTCGTTGGATCTTATTGCTGCAGGAGTATAGCTACACAATCGAGCATCGTCCAGGCACACAAATGAAGCACGTTGATGCCTTATCGCGTCATCTTATGATGATGATAACAAGTGAGGACACTATAGTAGAAAAAATAAAGCGCTCACAAATGCAAGAAGAAGATCTTCAAACGCTAAAAGAAATTTTAAAGAATAAGCAAACATATAACGATTATTTTTTAAAAGGTGGTATTGTCTACAAAATTGTTGACGACAGTGAATTATTGGTAGTTCCAAAAGCTCTTCAGCGAGATGTTATTCGTGTGGCGCATGAAAGGGGACATTTTTCTGTCAAAAAAGTTAAGGAGCTTATAGGTCGCCAATACTATATTCCTAAGCTGGAAGAGAAAATTATGCATCATATTTCAAACTGCATACCTTGCATTATCAATAATAGGAAATGTGGAAAGCAGGAAGGTGAATTAAATCCTATCCCTAAGGTGGACGAACCTCTGCATACCTATCATGTGGATCCCCTAGGACCCTTAGAATCCACATCTAAGCAATATAAGCATATATTCGCCGTCATAGATGCATTCACAAAATTCTGTTGGTTATATCCTACGAAATCTACAACAGCCCATGAAGTCATTACGAGATTGGAAAGTCAAAGTGTTGTTTTTGGTAACCCAGCACAAATAATTTCCGACCGAGGAGCCGCATTTTCATCCGAAGACTTCAAAAAATATTGCCAAGCCGAAAATATTAAACACCACCTGATAACAACTGGTTTGCCGAGAGCGAATGGACAAGTGGAGAGATTAAACTCCATTGTTATCTCAATTCTGTCAAAGCTAAGTGTAACTGACCCGGCGAAATGGTACAAGTATGTTGGAAAGGTGCAACAGGCCATTAATTCGACATACTCAAGAAGTATTAACACGACACCATTTAATCTCCTAGTTGGCATTAAAATGCGTACAGCTGATCAGGTCGAGATACAAAGTTTAATCGAAGAAGAGATGGTATCCATGTTCAATGAAGAAAGAGAAGAAATCAGGAGAAATGCTAAGAAACAGATGGCTAGCATCCAGGACGAAAATCGCAAATCCTATAATTTAAGGCGTAAGGCAGCAATAAAATATAAAACGGGAGACTGGGTTGCGATAAAAAGGACCCAATTTGGGCCCGGTCTTAAATTAAAGCCAAAGTACTTGGGACCGTACGAAGTCGTAAGCGTAAAACCGAATGACACCTACAATGTAATGCGAGTTGGTCATACTGAGGGGCCTAAAAATACGTCTACATGTGCCGAGTATATGAAGCCATGGCGCGCCAGCCTAAGTGATGATGAATTCGAGGCGAATCCAAGTCAGGAAGGCCGAATTGTAGGGACATAAACGAAGCATGAAGTCAGTTGACGAGAAGACGCGCTGATGAAAAGACGTACACGGAAGCCGGTTGCTAAATACATACTTAAATCTAAAATACCGCATTTTACAATAATTTACTCAATCATTTATTTAATTCAATAAATAAAATTCCACATATATATATATATATATATATATATATATATATATATATCAGTAACCTTAACAGTTTATATCTAAAGTGGAGTTCCATCATGACGAACACGAGGTCAATTTAAACGGTGGGAATATTATTTGTTATAAGTTTTGTGACCTTATAAACATATTTGATAAATAAACTTAAAACGAAATTAGCGGAAGTTCAAATAATATTGCATTTTATCTAAACAAAATTATAAATACTTTTAATTTTAGAAAATATGTAGTAAAAAATTAACGGTTATTTTATTAATATAAAAAATAATAATATAAACAATAATTTTTCTAATTGCAATAAGCGAAAATTTAAGAAATGTTAATGCAAAATTGTTGTTTGCTTTATGTTTTAAGTAATGTTCGTTATAAGCGAACTCCACTGTATGTTATTGTACAAACAGAGCAAAGCTTTAGAAAATAAAAATTTATAACCAACATATTTGCGTTTGTTCCCATTGTTATTACTGTTATTATCTTATTTGTTCTATTCATGGATTTGCCTCACATTACCTCACGTTACCTTTAAATTCTAGTCATATTCACCTGCTCATCTCCATTACAAAGTCTTCGACTGACGGGTCTTTCGCCTGCTTAAAACACAAAATCACTGAAAAAGGGGGGGAGTAAAGAGTGGAAACAGTTTTTGTTTTAAATTGTTTTAAAATAAAAACTTTAAGCACGAAAGTCATACTTTTTTTGGTTTTTTGGGGGGAAAGCAATATTTTTTTTTATAATTAATTTTTTTGCTCGACAAAATTTCATTATTCCAACTTGCGTTCTATTGTTAAAAAGTATTTAAATGGAATTTAAATTCATTGAGAGTTAAAAGAACACAACAAAAACAGAGCAAAAAAATATTTCAATAAGTTTTTTTTTTATAAAAAAAATAAAATTGAACTGCAGAATTTTTCGTGATGACGAAACTTGCCAACATTTAAAAATTGACAATAAAAAAAAACCATTTGAGGTTATTTGGGAAAATTTTTAAAATTATAAAGTTAAAATACAACAGAACATCGTGCAAAGAAAACATCGACGAAAATTAATCTTTTGTTTTTGTATACTTTAATATGTATTTAAAAATAATTGTAGCTATTGTTACAAAAACATAACAAAAAAGTTTTTACATAATAGATCATTTGATAATTTCCTATAACTGTGACATAATGTATGACAGAATTCTCATTTATTTCATGTTAGTGTTGATAAAGGAAGAAAGAGTCAATATACATATCGCAAACTAACTCATAAAGAGTCACAACTCAAAAAATTTCAGATGTTGAGTAGTGGCAAACAACTGTTGATACTGTGCAAATGACGCAAGTATGTAACATAGAAACAAGCATAACGGTATTTTATATTCTTCAAGGAGACTGTATTGCAAAATAAATTGTTGCGGGCGTTACAGATTTGTTCAATTAACTGGTTTATAAAAAAACAGAATCACTTTGTTAGTTTTGAGTTGTGACTGTTTATGATTTAGTGTGCGATATGTATAAGTTCAATATTTCCTGTAAAACTATAGCACGTATTTTTATAAATTTGTGATATTTTCATTATTGTATTTAGTTAAAGTATACATGTTGCTGTTAAATATGCCGTAAAATACTTGTTAAATGACACAGCGGGCAGCAGTTCTAATGGCAATCCATTGCCTTTTTTTAAAAAATGTTCGCTTTCTTTTTACGGTGACGACGCTTTTGGTTCTGGCCTATTAAGAGATATTTTAAGTATGTATTTTATTCCTTTTCTGCACTACAGTAGCTGATGCATTGGCTAGAAAGAAAATGGCGGCCTTTGAAGGCTCGAGTTCGATCCCTGGCTGCACTCAGTTATATCAACATCTTAGATTGTTTTGATATGATTTTTGTCTAAGCTAATGCATATGAGAGTGATTTTTTACGTCGATATGTGTAGCAGTATATCAACAAGAAAGTAAAATTAACAATATTATTAAATGAATATATAATAGCTGAAAATAATGCACCTACTTACCACCAGAGGCGCTGCAAAAATGCTATAATGTTTAGCAATCTACACAATAGCAGATTTGTAAAAGGAAATAAGTTTAATAACTTAATACTTTACCATATGTTCCCTAATCACTATCCCTTTCCCAGAGATATTCATAAAGCGGCTAAACCAAAATTTTTTTTCCGAAATTCCTTGATTATTTATAGGCATAACTATTCTTCTTGTGGTAATGAATGTTTAAAAAAAATATAGTAATTATTTGGAACTAAAAAAAGTATTCTTACAGAAAATTGTCTGATCCTTAAAAAAATAATAATAAAAAAATAAAAAATTAAAAAAATTTAAAACATTTTTTTTTCTTGTAAAAACCCATAAGTGATCAGTTCTTTCCAAAAGTTTTATTTATTGTTATTATTAGATTTCTTTTTTAAATTCATACTTTTGTTTTATACGTTGCACTAATTTCATATAAAATTTCATTATTTTCAGAAAAAGCATCCGAATTGGGCTGGCCCTTGACACTGACAATAGTTTCCATATTTTCGGCAATTCTTGGAGCCATAATAATGATCGCAGTGGTCAAGTGCAGAAGGTAAGTAAAAAAATTATAACCGTCATGAAATTAAATGTGTCTGTGTGTATAATTTAAGATAATATTTTTCTGCAATAAACTGCATTAAGTCAAATAAATTTAAACATTAAAACTAATGCTACAAAAATGTCCACTTTATTTAGAAAATTTTTTCTCACAAATTTTGCCATTCAAATAAGCAACATAGTAATATAATCGGAAACTAAAAGTTATTTAATTTATCTTTTGAGGCTTAGCACAACTTCATTAATTTTAATCTAAAATTGCAATAAACTCCATGTGGAGGGTGCTCAGTCCATAAAGTGCAATTCATTAAAAATTATCGGGAATAAAAACAAACAAACAAAAATGGTGAACAAAATTAGAAAATAGTATACTGATACAACAACAACTCAAACATTGGCGACCACAATTTCACGTGAAATTTTATTCCCGACAAGGGTGATTAGTGTTAAAGTCGTTTTCATTACAGACTAACGTTTCGCGATCCTGAGTGCTTAGTTTTTGTAATACAGTAAAATATAAAATATATTTGCCGAGAATAACTCAGCAGCTTTACAACAAAAGGGCTTAAAAAACTTGCGGGAAAAAAATCATGAAAATAAATTCCTTATAATGAAAAAAAAATTGTTATCAACCTGTGAAACACAGTATGAGTACAAAAGAGTACATTTTTGATAATTTTTGTAATTTGTTTATTTAAACTTTTGTATGAATAACCCCGTGTGAAATAGCACAACCCATATAATTTTTAAATTTTTGTGAAAACTTTTCACAATTTACAGAATTCAGGTACAGACTCTGTAAAAGCCGATCAAGTTAAAAATTAAGAAAACAAAATTAGTTAAATAAATTAAAAATATAAAACTCCTCAAATTAAGCTTTAAATTATGTATATAAAAATTCCTTTACTTCTTCTATCTTTCTCTCTATTTGCAGAAAGAAGACATCACATCAACGTAGTGGTAAGTGTCAACATCATTCTCCCAAACAGCAGCTACCGCTTCCCTCTATCGATCATCACAGTCACTTGCAACAGCAACAGCAACACCTCAACCATCATACACATCTCGATCATGAAAACATAAATCAACATCACCATCATCATCACAATCTATTCTATCCTCCTCCAACAATAACAACAGCATCACATCAATTTCTTTTACAACCGTCCGAGGGAACCCAAAACTTAAAGCAATTACCGTTGAGCAGTCACCATCACAACCAACAACACCAGCAGCAACATCAAACACACCATCACGGTCATAAACGACCTTTAGGAATTATGCATCACATACAACAACGCCAGCAGCAGCCAACGCTGGATCACTCGCATCATCATCCGCGCACTGTCAGCTCATCATCCTCCTCGAATGACAACAGCAGCAATTGCACAACACAAACCAGTCTAACGACCCTCTATCAAACAAAATCTCATAATGAATTGAAAGCTTTGAATATTGAAAGAGAGAATTCGATATTGAAACGCCCGCTGCCACCCAGACCGGATGAACGTAGCGAAGAAGAAGAAGTAGAAGAGAACAAAGGTGAAGAAGAAGATGACGAGGACGACGACGATGAAGACGAAGACGATGTGAATGATAACGAAAGTCTAATGCCGGACCATTATGTATATGAAGAGCCAACCATGCAGGAATCAATAACGGCTGTTGTGGTGGTGGCTGCTTCCGGCAATGGCATGGGTTCTACTTAACTTAAACATTCCCTCCCTCTATTTCCACACATTCTCTCATAACAAAACCAAAAACCAAAACTTAAAAAAAAACTCAAAATAATATTTCGCTGCTCATAATTTACTTTATTCTCTTGTTCTCGTTCTCGTTCAGACACGCATGTGCAATGGTGGTCACGCAATAAACGTGCGAATGGCAACAATAATCACTTGAGAAGAAGTAATATATACACGGCCCACCCAGCGGATAGTATACGGGGCTTGCAGCAGCCCAATTCACTGTCAGCTTCGTCGTCTATGACAGCAATGACAACAGCCATGCCAGTGGCACCCAGCGCTCCATCGGCGAACACAGCAACTCAACAAATGCCATATTACAATACGCAACAGCAGACGCAGCACCATGCACATACAATTTCGGCACATTTCATGCACCACCAGCAGCAGCAGCAGCAGCAGCATCAACAGTATTTGCAACAATTTGAACATGAACATGAATATCATCAACCTCAAGAGCTACTACAATTGCAGCTGCAGCCACAACAGCCGCCTGCAGCTCATTTTAATCATCCGCAGCATGCTCATCCCAACAAAAGTCTTCAGCATCATCATCATCATTCCGCAGCAAAAGTTGGTAATAGTGCATCATCCTCATCACAGCACCAACATAGTGCGTCCATGTCTTCATCGTCGACTAATTCAATGCCCTCGTTGTCAACTCAACCTTTGCAAATGCAAATACCAGAAAAAAAACATTTACAGTCAGCCATTCAACCACAACATGTCCACATGCAACACAAACAACTGCATCAAAAACACAATCAGCAGCACCAGCACCAGCACCATCACCACAACCACCAACAGCAGCAGCAGCACCAAGAACAGCAACAAGATCTAGAGTTAGAACAGTCATCAGATTTACATGACAATATGTTCCACTGGCCTACTGCGACATCAATCGTGACCAGCTGAGTAGAGAAGGCTGCCATCGAGGCAGCTACATGACAACAAAAACACCAACAATTTACACTACTACAGCAACAACTAAGACTGCAACTACAACCACAATGTGAACAGCATTATGTTGGCCGTACTTGTGGCACTGCAAGCTGTAGATTTGCTGGTGCAACTGCAGAAGATGCCGATGTTTTAGCCCAAACAAGTGATTTCGAATGGACACGAGCCAAAAACTTTAAAAGTCTAAATAATGACTGGATTTGGCAGTGAACAAAAAACAATACACACGTACAAAATAAAGGCCATTTACCTTAAATAATAAAATTATAAAAAACAAAAAAAAAACGAAAGCAAAGAAAGCAAGAACAAAAAAAAACAAAGGCACTAGTAGACAACTTTTAAATGCTAAATTTATTTGGAAATAAATGTTGCTGCTGAAAGAAAAGGCATTTTAGGTGCAATTTGTATTGTAGACTTAATAATAATTAGCTTAGAGCAAAATAATAATGCGAGTAAAAAAAAAAGAAGAACTAAAAGTGATCAGGGATTTAATCCTGGGGAGATTTGGGAAATTCAAAAAAAGAAAACAGTTTAAAAAATAACAGGTAATTGCTAAATAGAAAATTTATACTTCCCATGACCAACAAACCATAAAGTGCGCAATTGCCGGATGTTTATGGCAAAAATATTATGATAACTGCAAGAATGTAAACTTCTTCTGCAGACGATCAAATAAACTAATCAATCACATCGTGGTGCACGCGTGGTTTTTCAGTTACACGTACGTGTTGTTGATGAAAACCAAAAAAGTTATTTTTTATTTGACTCTTGATTGCTTATGTGATTGTCGCAAATTCTGGTAAACAAAAAAAAAAAACATATAATTCTTTGTGCTTCTTCTTAATGAAGTGAAAAGAGAAATGGGGATTGATGTTATTATTTGTAAGTCGCCGTTTAAGCGACAAGCATACAACAGTCACACATATGCACTAGTTGATGAGTTTGCTTGATCGTCTCTAGGGTACTGAAACTACTTAGTTCAACATAGAGCTGGAGGCAAAGAGATTTCCTTGATATCGCTTAAAGGGTATAACAGAATCCAGGCTTAAGGTAGAATTAGTAAAATCGTATCATACTACTTTACAGCTTGCCGTATCGTTCAACTTTGTGCACAAGTTATAGAAAATGTAACGGTGTGCATAGCACATTTTTTTTCTTGTCTGGCATTAAATACGACGTTTTTGACATTCGCTACAGAAAAATCTGTTTTCTTCAGATTCCTACGTCAGCAGTGCTACCTACCACCACATATTTTATAACTAGTAACATGCATTGTATATCGTACGGTTTTTGTCAGCTGACACGCAACATCACGATACGATTTTACTAATTCTACCTTTATTCTCCATAATAAATAAAACTTATAAAAGGAAAACTTTCTCATTAAAAAGAAATATAGAACAAAATAGAACTGTGTTATATGTAAATTTTATATCTTTTATTCGAGTAAGGGCAACTTATTTAAATTTTATGGTAAATACACATTTGGCATTTCTTTTGTTGTTATTTTGCGGTGCGAATGTGTGCAACGCCGTTCACATTGTGTGTTTTTTTGTGTTTGTAAGTCAATACTAGTAGTATACACTATTCCGATATCAAAGATGAATAGCCAAATAAAATGTATTAGCTTACTCGAATAATTTTTTTTAGATATTTATTCGAATAATGTTTGACTCGCATAACTTACAATTTAATTTCTAAAACAAAAATTAAGTTGAAAATATAAACCGATTTGGCATATTATTCCATTATTCAAATCAAATTTTTATTCGTTGTTAATTTGAAAAATTCAATTAAAGTTAATGGCCTGACGTGCAATGTCCACAAGAAACTTTCTAACGCTTATTCATAGGCGTAGAAAGGCCATTGGGTGGAGGGGATGGACTGCCCCCCAAGAGTTGCTATTGCCCCCTGGAATTATTAAAAATTGCATGCAATTATTTATTTTAATATTACTAATGAAAATCACCAGTCAAAACGCCCCCCACCCCTCTAAAAAAATATAGCTACGCCAATGCGCTTACTTATATTGAAAAAAAAATCAAATTTTCTTATTAGCATCGTGGTTCAAGCCGTAAATTTTATTTTAATAGTTTTTTGTCCTACTTTTAATCGAATAATTTTATGTTATGAGTTCCAAGTGAAAGTTTATTAAATTTTTTTTACAAATTTAGTCCCCCTTATCGTGCTTGGCGTATTTAGACTCCGACGTTTCTGTAATAGACTATACAACACCGCAACATTATTGCTTTAATCTAGGACTAAAATATCGTAGTCGAGGTCGAAATAAGCCAACCGCGAGAAGAGCCAGTTTTTTAAACTCTCATTCGAATACAATTTTTGCTCGTTTTTTTTTTTTTTTTTGGAGTTATCGAATAAAATATAAAATTTTTTAATTGCTCGAATGCAATTTTTGTTTTTAGTTGAATAATTTTTTATTCGAATAATTTACTATCGTGCTCCTAAAAATAAAAATGATAGTGAAAATATGCTGGTATTTCGATTTTGCATTTTGTTTTAGAGTTCGAATAAATTTTTTTAATCGTTGTTTATTTAGGAAATCAAAAAAAGTTTGAAAGAATTGGGAGCTTTTTAAGCTTTAATTCGATTAGTTTTCAAATCGAATAATATTCGTAAACTAATTTCTAATATCAATTTATTTCAATAACAACGATTTTGCATTTTATTTTAATCGAATAAAATATTTTTAATAAAATTTTTTATTCGTTATTTTCTTAAAGCAGTCGACTAAAATAAAATTTTTATTAAGATATTCGAAAACATTTTTTACTTTTGTTCGAATAATTTTTAACTCGAATAGTTTACAATCTTATATTATATTTTATTTAAGCGAAAATATTCCGTTTATAAAGTTTATTCTGTAAGTCGAATAAAATTTTGTATTTTTCCAAAAATTTATTCGATTAAATGAATGAAAATTTGTCTTCTTACTTTTAATCGAATAATTTTTAACAAGAATCAGATTGGCGAACGAGAGAAGCACATTTCGTATGATTATGGTTTTATTTACAATAAAGCTTTCAAAATTTTTCTTTGGGCAGGGCTTAAGAGAAGAGAATCACTAAGTGATGGAGAATATATTAAAAGCGAGTAAGTTTAAGTGCTACAACTAAATTGAGCTTCAGGTTAATTGTTCTTATATATATGTTTTTTAAGTCCGATGGAACTTTAAATTGTAAAAAATAATAAAAAAAAAATTTAATTTTAATCCAAAAGTTTTTTTTATTGGAAAGATCAATATATGACATTAACATTTGAAAATAATTTCGGGCATCTGTCCTTTGCGGCTATTTCTGGACATTAAATTTTTAGAAAAATAACATACAATGATGCCATCAGCGTGCATTTTTGTAGGACCTGCTGTGTAGTGGTTAAGCCAAAAATTAGTCTCATCTCGAAATACAATTTCGCTGTAAAACATCAACTACAATTTGCGCGAATTTATGACTGATTATCAAAGTAAATATGCATCGGTTGGTAGCGTTTTTCATGCGCCAGTCTTTTTTATGATGATTTAATCGAGCTACTGATAATAAGTGTTAATATTTCAGTCCACTATGAAAGTTTGTTTTGACAGTTGACTCCTTCGTAAGTCTTATCGGGAATTTTTTTAATATCTTTTTTTATAATAGCCACGCATTATAATAAATTTTTGTTGCGATCACGTGAGCTTTTGAGCAGCTCGGTACAGCAAAGTCAAGAGTGAGTGAGCACGCGTGAGTGAGATTTTTTTTTAATGAAATTTTTATCCTTTAACCAAAAAAAAAATATCTATAAATGAGAATAGTAAACACAAGCAAAAATTGAGAAGATAGTGAGCATGACAAATTTTTTTGCACTCACGTGATTTCGCTATTAAAAACAAGGCGATGAGTGCGAAAAAAATTTTCATCGCGAGTGGAAATTACTCACTACACCATCTCTAGTTGTAACTTTTTCTAGAAAACTATAGGTTCTAGAAATAATTTTCTATTCACTATAATTTTTTTTTTTTGTTTTTTGAAGAAAATATATTGTGGTATCAATTAATCAATTTTATGGCCTTAATATGTCGAGTCTTCTCTTCTTTATCTGTAAGAGCAAAAAATTCTTGAGCTTGTTTTACGAAAATAGTCACTAGTGACTATTACCTGATTTACATTAAGCATCTTTTTATAGAATTTCATGAATTTTGTTGCACGCAACTTTTTCTATTTGCTAATAGCAGCACTATAAAAAAGAATGTTATATAAAAAAGAGCGTATAATGAATCTCTGATGCATTTTTAACAACTTTTTTGATATAAGTTTCTCCTTCAGGCCTCCTTATTGATAAATCAAACGAAGAGAGGTGTCTTAGGACACCCGGTTATAGCTATGCTGCTTTACTATATACATATATAACAAACCTAATGTGTTAAATAACAGTGCAATAAAATTATATTATGTGATGATGTCAAATTCTATGCAAATATTTCAAAACTTTTCCATTTATTTCCCATTATTTTCTTTTCTAGCAGCTCACGATTAAATTAATGTATTGTTTGTGGTCGGTGGGAGGCGGCTTACAGCCGATCAGCTGTGTTCTCTAATTTGTGCTCATGTGCAAAAACAATACACACAAACAAATTACCAATCGTTCTCATTGTGTTGGTTTTGTGTTTGTTTCACTCACTTTAAAGAATGAAAGAAAACAAAATCAAACAATTTGTTTCGTTTATTTTCGCACTCTGCTTTTAAGTACAAAGAAATCAAAACAAAAATAAATTTATAACTGTAATAGTGACGATTATTTTTGTTACGAAAAACATGTCTTAACTCCTGTATCGCATCACAAATAGCATAGTTATAAAAAATTTCATATAACTAATTTCATGAAAAAATATGCTTTTTGTAAATTAGGTATATATCAAATAAAAAAAAATCATACTAATATATAATTTAATAATGTAGTACAATATATAGAGAATGTATATAACTCATTTTAAATTTGGATTACTGGATAATTTCACCAATTCATCTTATATTGCATCCTTTTTGACAGGCGATAAATCAATTATGGGTTTGAGATCTTTTAGTTTAAGAATAATCTCTAAATATCAATATAAATAAAAGAATTATTTGAGAAAGCTGTTAAATGCCTCTTTTATGTCTTAAACTTTAAGTTTTACTCTAAAGTATAGCACCAGTATTCATAAATGATTGTTAAAGTTGAAACATACTGTAAACCTGTTTTCTTATACAAATAGGATAAGCCAACATTAACTTTAACAATCATTTGTGAATATCGGTGTAAGACTTTAAGAGTTATAAAAGCTATTTAGCGGCTAAAAGGAATGTCTGCAATATAATTTTTAGTGCAGCTTTATTTATAACGCCCTGGGTCTTGGTTTTTTTCCAGTAAATCCTTAAAATTCCTGCATAAGTACGCTTTCTGTCGTTAAGCTTTACAATTTTTAGCAGCACTTTAAATATCCTATCTCTCAAAGCCCTTAAGCAAACATGTTGTTAAGAAAAAATGAAGAAAAAAAAAATACTTAATCTAAAAATGCTTTCCTGTAAATTTCTCCAGAATTTCTCCCAAGCAGAGTAAAAAAAAGTAAAGAAAAGAAAATAAGACTTTAATTGACATTGTCTAAATTTTTCCCTCATTCAAAACAGACAGACGGCAGCAACAAAAGAAAAGTGAGAAAGGTAAAACCCAAATAAAATGTCTAGAAAATTATTTGCTAAGTAGTAAAAATAAATAAAAATCATGTCACGTATTGTCCTTTATTGCAATTTTTTTTTTTTTTTTTTGAAGTAGAATTTTTTAGAACCTATTAGTTTTGGAAACTCAGTTTTTTATTTTTACTTTAGAACCTTAAAAATAAAACTCAATAAATCTTAAAGGTTGTTAAGGTCAACACAAAGAATTTAATTAAAAAATTATATAAAAGGAAAAAAAACCCAATACACAGGTTAAAAGCAAATAATAAATATTGAACAAAAAAAAACATTCCAAATTATTTATAAAATTAAATTTAAAGTAAAGAAATAAAGAAATGATATATAAGCAAACATATCACGCTATTGAAATTATTAACAAACAACTAAACCTAATTGTATATAAATAAATTTTTCTTTCTTTAAGCATATTTAGTAATAATAATATAAAAAAAAAACTCAATAATTTCTAAAGCAATTAAGCAATGTCCTATTGAAATTCTTTGCAACTCAAACATTCCTTTCAAGCAAAAATATATTTAAAAAATAAAATAAAGTTAAAGTTTCTTAATAAAAAAAAAACAAACAAATTTTCTTAATTAGAAATAAAAAAACACTTTAAGTACTTAAAAAGCCAAGCGCCAGTTATATTTAATAAATACTATTAAATTATACAAAAAAATAATACAAAAAAAACTTAAATAAATTTAAAAAAAACAGCAAATAATCATTTAAAGCAAATATTTAACATAAATAATAAAATTATTTCAGCTGCAAGTAAATTACAGGTTTTCATAAAACTAAACAATTTTTTTTTTTAACTTGTAGAGCTCTTATTAACGTATTATTGTAAAATATTTGCTTTTTAACAAAATAGTTTTATTAGAATTATACTCGTAAATAAAATAGTTATACATTTTTAGTATTTATATTTTGAAACCAAAGACTAGTCCAGTGTGTGTGTTTTTTTTTTAATTTTATTTTAATTTAATAATAATTTCATATTTTGTAAAACAAATTGCACTGCTGTATAGATACACATTAGCCCAATTCACAATCTTAAGCAAATGGTCTTGCATCGTTGCATGTGCAAAATTGTATAGTATATTAAAACTCACCACATAACAATTCTTAGTGGTGAGTATCAATATACTATACCATTTTGCTTATGCAACAGTGCAAGACCATTTGCTTAAGATTGTGAATTGGGCTATTCATTTTAATTATATGTATGTATGTATATTTTTAATTTTTCATTTTATTATGGCAATATATTATTTCAAATAATTAGTTATTAATCTTTAATTAATTAATTAATTCTAAGTACTTCTGTTTATTATTGTATAATTTTAAATTTTTTAAGTATTTTTTTTGTTTTTTTTTTTTTTTTTGTTTGTTAAAGCTACTAAATTGTATTTAGTTAAAGAGAAAAACCTAAATGAAACTCTTAAAGTTCCAAACTAAAAACAAATAAAAAAAGAAATATATAAAATTAAATAGAATATAATCAAATTTCAAACAAACAAACAAACAAAAAATTAAGCAAAATAAAACAAAATTATTAAAAATTAAAAAATTAACGATTTTTTATTATTGAAAAAGTGGTAGAAATATCTACAATAACAAAAGGTGAGTATGTACACAGACTTATTACAGCTGGAACTACAACCACCCAGCAAAAAATTTCAAAAAAGCTAATCGAGTTTGGAACTAAGCATTTTTGGTGGATTACCAAATTAATGATTTTAAGAAGGCATGATACTAAAATAATCGATTTTTGAAAAGTACTTACTTTTTAGGGTTCCGTACACCAAAGGTGAAAAGGAACCCTATTGTTTTCGCTACGCTGTCCGTCTGTACGTCACACGGCATTTTCTCAGGAACCGTAAGAGCTACGGACCTGAAATTTGGACAGAGTATGTAGAACCTTGGCCGCTACAACAACAAATACATGAGAATTAAAAATTAATGGGTGTTCCAAAACGAGCAACGAAAAATGTTAAAATCCCATGTAATATACATACAATTGTATGTACATACATATATTCAAACTTGAAATTTGTAAAATTAGTGTGTTTTTATACAGACTACAACAATTAACACGAAAATTTAAAAAAATTTAAATTAAAGGGTGGTCCATCAGTTAATGCAATTTTGACTATATAATTTTGACAATTTGCTATATCTTGGAAACCGTAAGAGGCAAACACTTGAAATTTTCAAAAACGGTAAAACTAAAAAAACCGAAAATTATAAAATCGCCAATCCAAGAAAAAAAAAATGGCCAAAAATTAAAAAAAAATCGCCAAAACGAAAAAAATCGCCAAAATTAAAAAAAAAATTCTAACACTAAAATAAATCGCCATATTCGAAAAAATCGCCAAAATGAAAAAAAAAACGCCAAAATGAAAAAAACGCCCAAAATTGAAAAAAATCGCCAAAAAGCGAAAATGTCGCCAAAACTAAAAAAAAATTTATATAAAAAAAAATCGCAAAAATGAAAAAAATCGCCAAAAATATAAAAAAAATCGCCAAAATGAAAAAACGCCAAAAACCGAAAAAAATCGCCAAAACAAGAAAATAAAGTGTCAAAACTAAAAAATAGCCAAAACTTAAAAAAATCGCCAAAACCGAAAAAAATCGCCAAAACAAAAAAACCGAAAAGACCCCAAAAACAAACAAAAAATGCCAAAGCTATAGATTATATAGGATGAAGTTAAAATTAAATTACATATATAGTGTTCGTACGGAACCCTTCGTGCGCGAGTCAGAGTCGCACTTTACTGAATTTATTTTTATTTGCCAACTTATTCACGTAATCGATTGAATATAAAAGAATCATTCGTCTCATTTAGCAACTTATACATAATTTTTTGAAATTTTAGGTAATGTGATTTTTAACCGAGCAATGAAATTTGGTAATCAGAAAAGTAAAGCCTACAGTACACGGCATGTAAAAAACCACATGCGCATGTGGTTCTGACGTAATTTTGACGTCATCACGATGCTACATTTGCTGCATGCCGTGTACTAGCAGCATATGTACATGTATATATTAACATGCTTACAGACGAGCTGCCGCAGAAAATGTCTTCGATTCGGCTACATGTGCCACATATGTATTTTGGAACAAACATACTACAAAAATTTTATGGCATCTAGCCACTACTAGTAATTTTAGAAAATGCACGAACATGCTTAAAATTCTCGTGACGTCATCGCTACATACGCATGTGGCTTTTTACATGCCGTGTACTGTAGGCTTAAGTCATTATATGGCAAGCAGTTCCGATGGTAATGTGCAAATTTTTTGCTGGGCAATGGCCTTGACTACCATGTCTCTCTGAGACATTTTGTTTTATTTATGTCGCTCTCATATTTCACACAATCAGTGATGCCAACTCTTTTGGCTCTAAAGGCACATCAACACTTAAAAAAGCACTTAAAAGCGTAATTTTGATATCTAAATAGCGTAAAAAGCACTTTCGTGAAAAATGACTGAAAATCCATAACGTGAATTAATGTGAAGTTTAATAATGTTTAAAATTTTCTTAGCTATTCTCCATTTAATGAAATATATCAGACGAAAAATGTATGCTTTACACTGAAAAAATAAATACGCTGAGTAATTATTAAAATAATTTTAAGAAATACACAAATTTCTTAAAAGCACTAATTAGTGCTTTTTCTTATTTTGGCACTAACGCTCAAAATTTGGCGCAAAAGCACTAAAAATAGTGCCAAAAGCACCAAGTTGACATCGCTGCACACAATGTCAAATAACATATGCAGACTTATGGTATTTAATTTGACTAGAATCAAAGAATATAAATTGTATAGAATGCGGATCAGAGCTAAAAATTGAAATATTTTTTGCTTACGCTTTAGATGCGGGGGGAAAGTATAAAGCGCAAGCAAACACACACTGAGAGCATTATATTCTTTGCTCTTATCACCAGCGTTGCCGTTGTGCGACTTAAATCGCATTTTGCTACTTTTTCAACAGCAAAACATGCGGCCAATTGCAAAAAACCATGTAAAAATATCCGAGTCTTACCACAAAAAATACCGATTTTCGGATGAAAGTTGCTGTTGCTGAAATAAAGCTTGTTTTAAGGATGATAAGTTTCCAAATTCTACAGTTGTAAAGTCAGTGAATTACACCTTATTTTTTCATCTTTATAAAATATAATTTACAAGAAAACATAAATTATAAACATAAATTAGCGTTACTAAACAATTATCAAATAGACTTAAAGTAGACGCCTGTCAAAGATTAGATTCCAAGTGAAGAACTTATTAAGAAATACAGTGTGTTCAGTTAAGAACTATGCGTAATGCCTTGAAAGAATTGTATAACTATATTATCCTCTTAAGAATCGAATTTTAAAATTTTCTACAAAACTTTAAATGGTTTTTCCTCAAAGTAAATTTTTTGATTTATGCTCGTTTTTAAGTAAATAAGTGAGATGAACATTTATAATGCATTTATGTTTTTACATTCTCTAATTTTTTTATAAATCTTAAGTAGTTGGGTAAATTACGGCATTCGATATCGAAAGAAATATACATTTAATTTCGATTGGAATTTCATTCGATATGAAATGCTGCAACTTGACCACTCTTTTTTTAGACTTCATGATTTTCTTATATTTAGTAGCTTATATACATACATGTATAATTTAATGGCCTATTTCCCAACAACAACAATTGAAAACAACAATAACATACGAAAATTTCTTTTTGTTTTCAATATAAATTGTAAGTCGAACGTTTTCTTTCGCACGTGGGAAATAGGCCATAAGGCCCAAATTTTGGCTTCCAAATTTACTTCATTTGAACCTATTTTAACTTATAAACATTTTATAAAAACTTAATTACGAACTTATAAAAAGTTTTATTAAGATTAAAGATGAAAGTAAGTTAAAATACCTATTTTTTAATTGTGATACTCCGAGAAATAATTTGCATTTGGAATCAAGGATTTGTTTGTCAGATTTTTTGCAATATTTTCACCATTAATTGGCTTTTATATCGACCAAAACAATGAAATAATCGACATCATCGAGCCGAATATCGCCAACTGGACGAACAGCTCTTTTTCTAATACCTGATATGCTAAACTGTGATTGCCCTACGGCATACATTCTGTTAAAATGATACAAAGGGATAAAATGAAAAAATGCTCATAAAAAGTGTCATTGGCACGAAAAAGAGTCAAAAGTGATACTTTATTATCACAACGGCAACGCTGCTCTCAGCAATGCGAGCGTAGCATACGCTGCAGAAAGAAATAAGAGTGCGTACGCTGGACGGGTAGTACTGGAAATACCCGTCATAGAAAATTTTAGCTTGTATGAGATGCGCATTCTATATGATTTATATTCTTTGCTAGAATCAACCTGAGGTCGAATATCGTTACCTTAATATAAAAAAGGCCTAGCTTTAGATTTTTGCATTTTTCGATACATTGGATGTTCTTCTCGATTTAAAAAAAAAATGAGTTAGCACCTTTCCACATTAAGGTCAGATAACGATGCAAACACGTTTATTTTGCAATATAAATGAAATATTACAGCTTTAAAAATTATTTTTCTTTAGATATGCGCAATAAATTTTTATTTTTGCCAAAAAATTCCCAAAATTCCAGAATTTGCTTAAACTGCAACAAGGCAACACCGAAAAAGTCAATAGTTGCGCCGCTGAATTAAAAATAGAATTCCACCTCTCTGCCGCAATTGTTGTGGAAACTTTTGGGATTTTGGGGTAAAATAATCACCCTTATTCCAGTTGTCGACATCGACGTCTCTTTAACACAATACCAAAAAAAATTGGGGCTTGCTTACTCGCTCTCGAGAACAATTTTATGCTACTGACAATCTATTCTGTTCCCTAAGGTATAGAAAATAGCATTAAACCTACCAGCAGGAGTCAGTTTTTTTCGACAACGGGTACACAAACCCCCATTTTTTTGGTATTGTGTTAAAGTGAAGTCAAAGTCGGCAACTGGAATAAGGGTGAATATTCTGTGCATTTTTTACAAATATTTAATTTTTTTTTGAAGCGACAGCATGAGAATATCCGAAGGCGGAGGGACAATAATTCTTGGACTTTTCAAAATAAAACTCAGCTGTCTGTTTGTAAATGTATCTCTGCTCTGCATCATACTTGCAAACTTTTAGTTAAAATGCAATGATGTCAAATTCTCTGCAAATATTTCAAAACGTTTCCATTTATTTTCCATTATTTTCTTTTCTAGCGGCGTACAATTAAATTAATTTATTGTTTGTGACGGTGGTGGCTGTTAGCCGGCCTACAGCCAATCGGCTGTGTTCTCTGCAAAAACAAATTGTGCAATCGTTCCCACTGTTGTTGCTTTGTTTTTGTTTCACTCACTTCAAAGAACGAAACAAAACAAAATCAAACAATTTGTTTCGTTTATTTTCGTACTCTGCTTTTAAGTACAAAGAAATCAAAAAAAAATAAATTTATAACTGTAAAAGTGTTGATATTTTTGTTACGAAAATCACGTCGTAACTTCTGTATCGCTCAATAAATAGCAAAGCTATAAATATATTTTTAATAATTGTTCATATTTAAATACTGCGTCGAGAGCAAAATTCTGTTCGATTGAAAATTCGTTGCATTCGATTTTCATTGGATTTTCGATATTCGATAGCCAGCGAAGATCAAAAATCGAATGCAACTCATAACACTGTTCTGCAAAAAAGCAATAGTTTGCAATAGAAATGTGTTTTATATGGATATTCGTGCCCAAAATTCTAACCCGTTTTTAGTTTTTGTCAATGACGTACAGATTTTTTTAAATGTGCATAAACAAGCCGTCACGCTAAGTTATTTCAATATAGGTTAGTTTAGCTGGTAAGGAAGTGTGAAATTTAGAGTCCAGCTCACTTGGGTTCAATACAATAATCCCTTTGTGCTACCTGGAAGTTGAAGAGAAGATAGTGATAGGAAAGGGATAGTGATACTGATAGAGAAGATCGGTGTTGAAGGAAAATATAGATGAAAGCTTCATTCTTTTACAACTCTGCTTTTTGCACGCTTTTTTTAATAATGCAGTGTTGCAGCGCTTCTGGTGTCAAATGAGGCGTGTTAAATTTTTAAGCTGTGTTTAGTAGCCATTTTGTTAGTTATTTTATTTTGCGGATGAATCTGCTACCCGATACCGACGAAGGAGGGCGCTCTGATATTACATTAGGATTATCATCCGCTGCAGCCGGTGTAGTTTTTAGTGATCAGTGGCTTATGCCAGCATCAATAGAACTTTTCCCACAACAACTGATACAAACGACAATTAATGCACATAAGAAAAAATGCGTGGTGTTGTTATTTAATGACTGTCGGAGACCGAGCTCGAACCCAGGGCGTTCGATGTTGTAGTCAACGTGCTAATTAGCGCCAACGTATAAATACGTATTTTATATTATAATATCAGTATTCTATTTAAAGTAAAAATAGCTCAAAAACCAGAAGTGGTGGAAACAATCTGAGAACAAATTTCGATTCAGCACAAAAAAGTCCATTAAAATCACGCAATGTATGAAGTTCGTGCTCCCGACTTTTTTTTATGCCAAAAGAGCAAATGCAAGTCTGCCCTGATTTAAGAAATATTTTGAAAGGCGAAAGATCTCTTTTTTAACTCAGAGCTGCTCAACTGCTATAACAATCAGCTGCTTGGATGATGCCACTTTGTTAAAAAAAATTGTAGAGTGACAGAATAAAAGCAACTCTGTGTGTTAAGCAATGAACTGCCTGTCCCACGATGTCACCCGCAAAACGTTAGATCGACAACTTATTTTGAAAACAACAAAAAAATTACTGATGTTATTGTAAATGTTAAAAACAAATATTTGCCAACTCTTACAACTCTTTGATATTACAAATTTAAGGAAATTTTGCTGAATACATTTTTGTCCGATTTAATTTCAATAAAACATTTTTTTTAAATTCCTAATTAAGGTCACTGAATAATATTGACTGAAAATACACATATGCCAATAATAAGCTAAAGAAATTCCATTTTAATCACGCTTGATTGCCATATCTATGTATTTTGATCACACAAAATAAAAAGCTACATGCAGCGAACAACATGAATAGAAAAGTTGAAAAAAGAAAATTAAAAAAAACCTAGTTAATCAATTATCATTTTTCATGACAAGCCATGTTAATAAACCATGAAAACATTGTTGCCCGCAACACAATGAACCAACATGTATATACACATCTACATACATGCATACATGTGTTGTTATGCATGCAAAACATCAAAATAGAAAAAAAAACAAATCTCTCCGAACCCAATCAATATTTTTCAACATCATATTTTTAGCCCACTTTTTTTTATACATACAAATTTTTTCCACACAAAAAGTAAAAGTCACTAACTGAAATATTTTGTCATTATTTTTCTATATTCCGTTGATGTTGCAGTTGATGCAGTTGCTTGTTGACTTTGTTGCTGTTCACCAATATTTATGATAAAGGGAGGTTTATGCATAAATTTCTTAAAACCGTGGCAAAGACACAAATAGCAACAAAAAGAAATGACTAAAAGAAAATAGAAGAAAAAAAAATCGAAATATAGGTTGTCTGGTCACAAGAAATGGAGAAGAAAAATCAACTTAATGAAATAGTACGATCTTAAAAAAAGGCTGCCATGCCAGCGAAACCAAACCACATAATAAAAGGAAGGAGAAAATTTTTTGAAATTTTGGTGACCAAAAGCAGTGACACGAATAAACCACTAATGCCATTAAAATATGTAGAATATTGTTAAAAAGAAAAAAAAACAATCTATGAACTTCAAAAAATAACAAGCGTTACCATAAAAAAAAACTTTCGTATCGTTAGTTAATAAGAAAATTTAACCCAAAACTGAGATAAGCCTTAAAAAGAAAATATATAAAAATATTATTGCTGCTGCCTGCATACAAAGAAAATTATGCATAATTTGACAAGGCTGAGAGCGAAAGGCAGGGAAATGACTTAAATTCTATACTATTTTAAACGTTTTAAAAATTGAAAACTTTTAAAGAAAATCATAATCATACGGAAAAATCCATGTGGCAGTATGTCACACGACTCACGATCGAATTTGGCAAAATACTGCATACCAAATACACCAAACCGGCACATGCATTAAAAGCCAACATTTGTTGTTTGAAAGAAGGCTTCAGCAAACACCAGATGAAATGAAGGCTGTATACGATTGAAATTAGAAGTACTGGTACTGGTGGTAGTCTTACAGTTGGCGGTGGCTGTTGACGGTGACGATGCTAACTAATACTGACGACGATGATGATGATGATGATCATGATTGTGATGACAATAAGTATGACGATGACAAGGAAAATAGATCGAAATCGAAAAAAAAATATTGCACACTACTTACACCCAGAGAAAAAACAGCTTAAAATCAATAATAAATTCAGTAAAGTGCGATTCTGACTCGCGCACGAAGGGTTCCGTACGAACACTAGATATGTAATTTAATACAAACTTCATCCTATATAATATATAGTTTTGGCATTTTTTTCGTTTTTGGGATTTTTTCGGTTTTTTTTGTTTTGGCGTTATTGCGTTTTTTCGGTTTTGGCGATTTTTTTAAGTGTTGGCTCTTTTTTTTGTTTTGACACTTTATTTTCTTGTTTTGGCGATTTTTTTCGGTTTTTGAAGTTTTTTCATCTTGGCGATTTTTTTTTATTTTTGGCGATATTTTTCATTTTTGCGATTTTTTTTTATTTCAATTTTTTTTTTAGTTTTGGCGACATTTTCGCGTTTTGACGATTTTTTTCGATTTTTGGCGTTTTTTTTTCATTTTGGTGATTTTTTCGAATTTGGCGATTTATTTTAGTGTTAGAAATTTTTTTTTAATTTTGGCGATTTTTTTCGTTTTGGCGATTTTTTTTAATTTATGGCGATTTTTTTTTGGTTTGGCGATTTTACAATTTTCGGTTTTTTTAGTTTTACCGTTTTTGAAAATTTCAAGTGTTTGCCTCTTACGGTTTCCAAGATATAGCAAATTGTTAAAATTACATAGTCAAAATTGCATTAACTGATGGACCACCCTTTAATTTAAATTTTTTTAAATTTTCGTGTTAATTGTTGTAGTCTGTATAAAAATACACTAATTTTACAAATTTCAAGTTTGAATATATGTATGTACATACAATTGTATGTATATTACATGGGATTTTAACATTTTTCGTTGCTCGTTTTGGAACACCCTTTAATTTTTAATTCTCATGTATTTGTTGTTGTAGCGGCCAAGGTTCTACATACTATGTCCAAATTTCAGGTCCGTAGCTCTTACGGTTGCTGAGAAAATACCGTGTGACGGACAGACGGACACCTTTGGTGTACGGAACCCTAAAAACTATATTGAATTAATAAGAAACATTTACGCAATTCTAGGCATGTTGAAATTTCGTATTTCAATATGGAAAAATATTAATTTACAGTATTAATTTATTAATTTTATTTATTTTTAAGTATCTCAATATACATTTTCTACTATATTGAAAATTATTGAATTAATGTGAGGCATTCTTATTTTTAAGTTACAGCTTTTCCCTGAGTGTACATCCTAATTAAAAATAAAGTGGGGTAATCCAGAATGATTTTGAGGCATAAAAATTGTTAAAATAACTACAGTTAAAAAAAAAAAAATTGCATGAAATTATTAGATTTACTTCACTTCCAGATTATCAATTTACATCTGCACCAAATCTAGTGGACTTCAATTAAAATTGCTATCAAAATCTACACCGTTTACAGCAAGTTTTTTTGCCATTTATCAAGATTTCGTATCCAAAACAAGAACCATCAACAAGAAAAGGTTCCTAAGCTAAAACCAAAAAATGTAATATAGCTAATTCACACACCTTTTTAAGGGCATCGCGTCGGGTGGTTGCTGGTTTGCCGCAATAATAATGTATCTTAATATTCTGTGCGGCAAACCAGTAATCAGCTAACTATCGGTTAACTTTTTAATACGATGTCCGTCCGTCCGTTCGTCTGTCTGTCACAGGTAAAAGTTTGCTACTTTTTCGATCTATTTACTAGTCGGATATATCTGCTACCAATTGGAAGTAGTCTACTTTTCATCTGTAAGCACACATAGTTATATAAATCAATAAATGTAATATATTTTTGGGCCAGCTAAGCAAGTTTTTCTCTGTCATCATGCAAATTATGGAAGTAACACCGTTACTGGGTAAAACATTTCTAAATCTTCTCTAGATGTTTAATAAATAATATTTAGTTAAGAAGAGAAGTGACACATTCATTCATTCCCCAGTCACTACGTCGCTGTTTTAACTAACCGACCTAACTGACATTTTTTTGAAAAATGAGTTAAGTCCTCTACAAGACTTTGCTACACATGACTGTGAGCAATACTTTTGTGCTTATATAAGTATAAAGATTTCTGAATCAGCCATAAGAATGAATATATAAAACAACCATAAAATCTGCTCTCCTGTTAAATTTTTAAAATGCCAGTTAGGTCAGTTAGCTAAAACAGCGACGATTAATATATGTAAATATCTTCAAATCTACTTGAGTGAAAAAAGAAAAATAGTAGCAGTTAAACATCAACTTTTATTTCTTTCCTTTCGGGAAATAGTTCAGTATTGAAGTTATCATGCAGATCTGAATTTTTATAGAGTGATAGATGATATTAGTATTAAGTGTTATTATTGCATCTAACTAAATTTTCTTTAGTTTTGGCACTTGTACCTCTTTGCTCTTAAGCCCCTCAATTAATTTTCAACTCCTCCACGCTAAAGCAAACTTTTAAATTTTTAGCCCACGAAAGATTTATTCAAAAGGCCACATTTAAACTTCTATTTTATTTTTTGCTCTCAGCGAAAAAAAAACCGCAACGAAATGTTTCGCTACGCTGCAAATCATTCATAAGTAAAACAACTGCACAAATAACAATGAAAAGAAGCAACAAATCTAGAAAAATATTGGACTTGTCTCGTGTACGTTTGGTTGTTTGCGGCCCGATAAATTTTGTATGGTTGCCGGGGTTGGCTCTGATTGTTGCCTTAGTTGTTGTAGGCACGGCTGCCAGATTTGACGATTTACCGTCATTTTGACGTTTTTTGGTGCCAAAAATAGCAAAATGACGATTTGACGATTTTTCCTTTAAAATTGATGATTTCTTAGAAGTCCAACTATATATATAATATAATACATATATAATATATTTTTTTATAAAAAAGGGACTATTGCAATTTGTGTATTACTTATCTTCTAAAAGATTTTAGTGTTATTTTGCTCACTCTTTATTTTATAATGATATCTCTATAAATTGATATTCTAAAAAAAATAAATGTGAAAAAAGGCCAAGTTCCTATAAAAAATTTCGGGCATCAAGACTACTGACACCAACACTTGGACATAACTTGGCAATATTTTTCATGATTTTACCACTGAGAGGAAAAAAATTATAAGGGCTTAAAAAAGAACAATGTTTTCAATTTCTCAATAAACATGTAAAATAAAACATTTGTATACACTAGGGCATGTCGATTTTATTTTGCAGAAATCGTACAGCACAAATGTAATACACACGAAATTTTGAGAAAATTCTTGGAAAAAACAACATTTCTAAAATCAATCCCTATATTGCGCCTCTCGACATGAAAATGTATTTCCTCTTCTTTAAAACATTTTTTTTTAAATTACAATTTTTTCAAATAAAAAAATATATAAACTGAAATAAATGCCACTAAATTCGAATCATTCTCCACGTACTCCCTGCTTTTAATTTTTTCGCGAGCTATATTAAGTCTAAGATAACATAATCAGGGCTATCATGAACAAAATTCCGCGTGACATTTCTCCCTTTTCTAATTATAATTTTTTATTTTCCCTATTACTTGCTACAAGTTGGAATTATTCCCCGTGAAAAATTTCACGCAGAATTTTATTCATGATAGCCCTGAATATTTGGTTCCCCATTTGCATCTTTAAAGTCAATGTCTTCAAATAAGGCAGGCAGTAGCCAAACAAGAAGCTCTGAAGAAGAAATAAATTTTCATGTCGAGATGCGCGGTATAGGGTTTGATTTTACAACCATGGTTTCTTTGCAAAATTTTCTTAGAATTATTTTTTAGATATCGAGTTTTTTGTATTTTTCGATAGAAGAAATCTAATGTATCGAAAAAAGTAAAAATCACGATTTCAAAAAAATAATGAGTTAGGGCATTTCTTTATTAGGTAGCGATATGTAGATTTTATTGTTACTATACGATTTTTTAATTTTTTCTATCCATACTAATCGGCCCGGTCTCGTATACACGTTAAAAAATTAATTTTGATTTTTCCGATTTTTTTTGACGATTTTTCGAGTATAAAATGACAATTATTTTATAGTTTATCGGGATTTCGACGATTTTTCGATAATTTTATCTGGCAGCCATGGTTGTAGGTGCTCTGTATTAAAAAAAAAAAAACAAATAAACAAAACAGTGGTGGGGCATAAACAATTGTAGAAGCTGCACAGGATTTCAAATTGACAATTATGTTGTGTAAGTGTGCGAGCGCATGGTTAAATGCAAACCAAGAAATAGTGTTAAAGTGAAAAGAAATAAAAAGAAAAACTGTGCAGGAAAATTACTTGAGAGTATTTGTCTTTACTGTATTAAGATTGGATTGTATGTTTTACCAAAGAAAAAAATTAGCCTGGCTATACAGACTGAATATCACACAGTTGTTCTTAATATTGTCGTCTTTTTGTAGAATGTTGTGATGGAGTGTTAAGATAGACACCAAATGTCGTGCAGTTTTATAACTTCATTAGCGCACAAACGACAAATTTGCATACTTCGCCACCACAAAAGCTAAGCTAAACCAACAACTAAACAAACAACTAAAACAACGCCAACAACAACAGAAACAACTATAGTTTAAGCCACCTTAACGAAAAACCAAACAACTAAAATGACAAATCAGAGATAGAAAATAACAGCAAGCACTCACTAATAAAAAAAAAGAAGAAAAATATGGCTTTCAAACTGGTGACAGTTTATTTTTTTTTCCTACTCAAACCTGCTCATTTCATCACATTTTTGACAATGTTGCATTTTTTGTATGTGGCTTTTGCGAGTTTATTTTTGTTTTGTTTAATTTGATATTCCCTGTGGATTTTCAGTTGTCAGTTTGGTTTGAGTTTTAATCATTTAATATAAAAATTTTCATTTTCATTTAGTTCCGCTTTATTAGTAAATTTAAAACCTCACGATCCCCATAATGTCACGATCAATTTCATGAAATCTCAATTTTTTTCGCCTTTTTTTCCAATTCGGAGTTTTTGTTTCATACTCAACTTCAGTCAGTCATTTAAACAAATTCATTGGAGTCAAAAAGTTTTTTTTTCTCTTCTGGTGTTTCTGTATTCGGGTACGCTACAACGTATGGTGGGTACATACATAGTCCAGGAAAGTGTTTGATTTTAAGAAGTGTTCAAATAATTTTGAAAGTTTTTTTTCTGATCAGCTGTTTAAAACATGGCAGGATCTTGCTTGCAAAATATATAAGCAACAACCACAACAGTGATTTCGATCGACGAAAATGTGTTGATATAAATATTGTCAAATTAACATTTACATCGTCTATGGATTGAGAGTTCATTTAAAGCCAATCATAGAGAGTATTTGACAGAACTCATGAACGGATTAACAGTGTCAAACGAACTGTCATACGTTAAGACCACTTTACCCTGGCAAATAATTATTTCGCAAATTTTACAGATTTACTTTAGCAAAAATGCGCAACTTATAGACGACTTCGTGATTTTTATGGCGTCCATGTGAGTACGCTATCCGACCAGTGGATAATTTTCATACTATATATTAGATACCAGGGCCCTATTCCACAAAAAACTTATCAACTTTTCACTTTGCACTTATCAAATTGCATTTTTTGGCAAAGTGATAAGTGTTTCTGCTCCACAATATTCTTTGCAAATTTCACTTTGCATTAAGCATATTTTTGCAAAGACTTTGCTCTCTTTGTAAATTTCTTGCGCTCTTTGCAAAGTCTTTGTGTGTGTGCAAAGTGTTCCTGAAAACGTTTAAGCATCTTTGCATTTCTGTCTTATAACTTTTCACTTTGCATTCCTAAATAGAACTTTTTAAAGTTATCCGCAAAATAAAAATGTAAAAAAATTTCAGAGTTTCATGTGATTAAAAGTATATGTAATTTATTTGCTAGTTTTCAAACCAATAAAATAATATTTTTTTATAAAATTATTGTAAATGTATGCATCCATACTCATAAAAAATAAAATTTATTTGAAATCCATTTTTAGAAAACTTTGTATGAAAAACTTAAAATAAAATACATTTCAAATTTATTTTAAATTTTATGAATATGGGGGTTAGAGCTGGGTCCAACTCGTTCAATCGTTAATTTTTGCCACAAACTCATTTAAATTACACGGGTTTGATCATAGGTTTGTGGCAAAAATTAACGAATAAACGAGTTGGATCCAGCTCTAATGGGGTTTAGAACATATTAAAGTTTACATTTCAATTTGAAGGTTAATAAATTATAATCTAATTATTAGATAGATAGGCTGCTTGTGAGGAAGTTTTAAGAAAGCCCAATTCAAATTTTGAACGTAACGTTTTCAATGTGTTATTCTACATTGGTTTTACTATCTTTAATAGAAGTTTATACAAATATAATTTAACATAATAATATAATTTAAAGCTCAAATATGTTTTTCTTTTTTTTCATATGTATGTACATACGATAATTTCATGCAAAGTCTTTGCAAGTTACACTTTTCAATATTAACTTTGCACTTTACAAGAGAGAACGTAATGGGTGTTTTTTATTGAGGTATAGAACTTTAAGTTGGCATCACTTTTTTAACTGGCGGCCATTTTGTCAGCTGTCAAGTGATTAATATTTAGTTTGGTTTGCCATTTCATCATGAACAGGTTGACAAAAGAACAACGCTTGCAAATCGTGCAAATTTATTTCGAAAATAATGGTTCAGTTCGCGAAGTTTACCGCAAGCTCCGTCCATTTTATGGTCGACATAATCGTCCATCAGAGCAATTAATTCGGTTAACCATGGATCGTTTTCGCACTACGTTTACTCTCGAAAACAGTGCGCACCGAAGAAACAATTGCCGCTGTAGAGCAAAGTGTTGAAGAGGACCAGAATGAATCGATTCGCCACCGTGCACAGCAATTGGAGCTTTGTCCATCAACTTTATGGAAGATTTTGCGCAAAGATCTTGGCTTGCGACCTTACAAGATCCAGCTTGTGCAAGAATTAAAGCCGCGAGATCATGCGATGCGTCGTGATTTTGGTGTATGGGCCGAAAATGAGATTGATCTCGATGCTGATTTTCATCGCAAAATTTTGTTCAGTGATGAGGCTCATTTTTGGTTGAATGGCTACGTCAACAAGCAAAATTGCCGCATTTGGAGTGAAGAGAATCCACATGAGACCCTTGAGACGCCATTACATCCACAAAAACTGACTGTTTGGTGTGCTCTATGGGCTGGTGGAGTCATTGGGCCATACTTCTTCCGAAATAATGCTGGAGAGTCAGTTACCGTTAATGGAGACCGGTATAGAGCCATGATAACCGACTATTTTGTTCCCGAATTGGATGGCATGAATGTGGATGAGTTGTGGTTCCAACAAGACGGCGCTACATGCCACACAGCGCACGTCACAATCGATTTATTGAAGGAAACATTCGATGAGCGCATAATTTCGCGGAATGGACCTGTCAATTGGCCACCAAGATCGTGTGATTTGACACCATTGGATTATTTTCTTTGGGGATATGTGAAGTC
Organism: Tachina grossa; assembly: GCA_949987645.1. Classification (NCBI taxonomy): domain Eukaryota; kingdom Metazoa; phylum Arthropoda; class Insecta; order Diptera; family Tachinidae; genus Tachina; species Tachina grossa. The sequence goes on along the minus strand of OX465276.1, from coordinate 24,940,025 downwards.
GCTCGTCTACGCCAACAAACCAGAAACGTTAGGGGCCTTGGAAGCCAACATTCGTGGCGTTATTGCCAACATACGGCCCCATATGCTCGAAAAAGTGGTTGAAAATTGGACCTGTAGAATTGGCTTTATTCGAACCACCCGCGGCGGCCACATGCCCGAAATCATATTTAAACATTAATGGCATAAAATTATCCTTCCAATAAAGCCAAATTGATGGACATTAAACCGATTTTCTTGTGTTTTATTTCAATTCGAAGTTCTATACCTCTAAGAAAAACACCCGTTATGTACGTGGAACAGGAATCGCAAAGAGAGCACAAAAATTGCAAAAACTTTGCAAATTACACTTATCATTTTCAACTTTTCACTCATCAAATTTTACAGTTCTGAGGAACGAAAAGTTCTGCAAATTGTCGATAAATTTGATAATTGCAAAGTGAAAAGTTGATAAGTTGTTTTGTGGAATAGGGCCCAGGTGTTCTAATCCGTAATTCGGAACGAAAGAAAATGCTATCGAATTTGTATGTTAATAACATATAAATTCGGGAGCATTTTCTTCGAATTACGGATTAGATTCTCAGGTGATCTCGATTTGCAAATCTCCATATTCGCCTTGTATATTTGTTGGTGTTAAATTTTCTGCTCTCAGAAAATTTCCAAACGTTTTGCTTTGAATTGACATAAGAGAAATTAATAGCCGATCAGCATATCGTGCCGTAATCGCCAAAAAAAAGAGCTTAAACGACATAAATTTTGAACATAAATTTTTGATCAAAATCTATTATTTGAGAGTAAAAAAAACCGATTCTAAAAAATGTGTAGCTTAAAGCGGCCCATACACTACAACAGCATGCACGCACAATCAAGCGATTGAGCATTCATGCTCCAACCACACAACATACCAGCAAGCTGGTACAATATTCATTTCTTACAAAATTTCGGGAAGGGTGTTTATGAATAGTGGCACATATTTTGTTGCAATTATTATTGATATCTAGTTAAAATTAGCAGCTATGTATAACTAAAGTTCTTAAATTCTGTTTACCATTGAAACAAATTATATTTCAACAAATTATATTACTTAAATGCATGTTTGCTCCATGACAACTTTGCTCAACTGAGCTAATTTCACCATATACCACACCAGCGAGCTGGTACCATCGCACAAAATGCCCATACACGACCAAACCGCTGGCACAAACACTTGATTGCGCATGCATGCTGTTGTAGTGTATGGGCCCCTTAAGCTATTCTAGCGGTTAAGGCTCGATATGCTGAATCGTGATCACCTGGTGCCAATTCGCCTTGCCACATGCTCTCTAAATAAGGCTGTAATATCGATGTTGCGACAAAATAATTTTTTTTTTTTTTTTAAAAACACAAACACAATTCGCAAAGCGATTAGCTTGTCTGCGAAAAACACCCAGGGTCTATGGGGGAATCGAACCCACGACCTCTGGACTGAGAGGCTGAGATGGGAGAATGCTAAATCCATCCAAAATATCTGCTAAAATGTTCCACAGAAAAAAAAATTAAATGCAAGATTGTAAATTTATATGGGTTTTTTTAACAGTTTTTTTTATAAAAACTAGAAAAAAATATTTTGTATCTACTCGCAGCAGTAAAAGTACTAAAGCGGCAATAGTCAATAACAGCAGCATTTAAAAGGAATGCGCGTAACCGTCATATAAAAATTTTACATATTTTCTGAAAATTTCAGGAGCGTAACTCTTACGGTTCTCGAAAAACAGCATGTGACAGACAGAGTAGCAAGCCGACCAAAAAATTTCGGCGGCGGCTGAACGGCTTAACGCCGATTTGTTTAAGCATGTAAAAATTTTTTTGAACCCAGTTTGTTTCTAGAAAACTACGTGAATTATTGAATCACCACGTTGTAACTATTTTGCAATAGTTTGAATATTGCAGTTGATTGCAGTAATTAATGTCCTAAATGCCAATAAAAATAACTTCGTAAATCGTAGAAACTAGACTATACATAAATTTCATTTAAGCTTCCTGATTGAATTAAAAATTAGTAACTGTATTGCAACACTGCTACGTATGAACGAATAAAAAGCTTTGTTCCAATTATTATAAGAATCTAAACGTGCATGGATCTAAGAAGGGACTCCAACAGAGAATGTAAGTGTTGTTCCAGCTACGTTAGTCCCGGTTCACACACTTCAACTTATGTTGATCAACTCGTAATTCAGCTGTAAGAAAAAAAGAGATATTTGTACTTCTTCCTCCGTCTCTTACAACTGAATTACGAGTTGATCAACAAAAGTTGAAGTATGTGAACCGGGACTTACCGTTCATACACACATTTTCTCTATATGTGGAAGCAAAATCAACTATTTTTCAGGGACGCTTGCGATCATATACAATACAAAATATAAATAAAAACAATAAGCAAGTTGAGTAGACACAATATTAAATATAATTCAAGAAGCATAAAAAATAAAAGACAAAATATCGGCTGAGTATTAAGCCGCTAATAAGCCGAGTGGTTCGGCGGCGGCTTGGTTTGTTGAAAAAAATCAGCTGAGTGGCTAGCCGCCAGCCGCGCCGTTGCGGCTTGCTTCTCTGGTGACAGACAGACAGACGGAAATTGTAATGAAAACATTAAGGTCCCTTTTAAAAAACAATCCTTAGAGCCAATTTCACCAACTTATTTAAATATCAATTCATATTTAAAAGTCATTTTTCCATACAAAAATTAATGACAATTGACATTTAAATATCAATTGGCATTTAAATAGAGTTGGTGAAATTGGCCCTTAGTATCAAAACTTAATTCAGTCCTTGAATGCATTAATTATTTTTTTTTTTATTTGGTGTTGTTTTTTCAATCAATATTTTAATTGATTTTAAGATAATATTCTATTGAAAAATATTTAAATAATCATTCGAAGAATTAGGCGGAAATACAAAATTTGATTAAGGCCCAAACCCACGATGACGACCACGTTCGACTTGTCGCACACTTAAGGCCCAACTATAATATGAATATGCTGGCTTAAGCTAATGTCAGAATTGAACGATAAGTCTGTCAAATGCTTAAATAATTCAGATGTGACTTTTAGGTGGCCATAATGTACTTATATGCACTTAAGTATTCTTTAGCCACAGCTGCACATCTAGGTATTGTCAATAATTTTGTAGTAATTTTGTTTCTTCTCATAACTCCTAAATGAATGCAATTCAATCAAACTAACTTGAAAGAATGTCCTAATCTATTAAAAATTCACATATAAATACATCCATATATTGTTTGAGTTTAAAAGATGCACAAACAGTTGTTTCCTTACGGAATGTGCGTTCAGTTAGGCACTTTACTTAAGCAAATGACATTTGACGAAACTTGACGAAAAGTTTGTTAAGTGCATTATAGTTTGCCACATGCGTTTTATATGTAACCGCACAGTTGCTTAAGCTAGCTTATTCATATTATAGTTGGGCCTTTACATTGAAAACAAAAAAAAAATTTTAATATTTTGTTGTTTTTTCAAATGTAAGTGTGCGACAAGTCGAACGTTGTCGATATCGTGGGTCAGACCTTAAGTCTTTGATTGCTTCAATAATTTTTTCAATTTCAAAAAATATTACAAAGTTGCTTGTTTTCAATCAACATTTTAATTGATTCTTAAATAATGTTCACTTAAATAATAATAATGTTCAAATTACTCATTCAGTGAATTAAAATGAAATAAATGTATGTTGAAGCCTTTTTACTTAGTTATACTGAATTATATTTTCGGATTTTTGATATAAGTTTTATTAAGTTTCTAAACCTTTTCCAAAACTTAATTATGGGCCTTTTAAACGTTGAAATGCGCTAAATTAATACGAATTTTAATCAACTTGTTTCAATTATTCCATAAAATTTTTAATGTTTCATAAAAATTATCTTCGAAATTTATATATAAAATGTAACTATTTGTATGATATAAAAATGTTGTTGGTAACGCTTTGCAAGGTTTACCCAAACCGCTTCCCGATTACATTTCCTTGCTTATTTTTCAATTTGAGGATCTGTAACAAACTTGACTGTATGGTTGCATTTGCTGTCAATTTAAATTGAACAGTCAGTCATTTAATACGATCACATGTCTGTCTGACTCCGTGTGTTTCTCTATTCCTTCACTTCGGTCTATAACTCTATTGACTGTTTCTGTTTTAACTTTTAGTTTAAGTGCAGCTGTTTTCTTTAGGTGCATGAGTAGCTAGCTAAGAAAGTTTATTTTTCTATAAATTTATATAAAAAAATTCAGCTTTTTGCTAAAATTATAGTTTAGTGTCTCTGTTTTTTTCCCAATAATAGTTCACGTACTTTAAACTTCATTACAATTGGTATGTGTGACAATACAAGATGTATTTGTAATGACGACATGACTACAATAATACTAATGATAATTATGCTGTTCATCATCATCATCATCATTGTGATGTTGAATGGCGGATGGTTGGCTTAATGTTGCCTGGTTGGATGGTTTGAATCTACGTTCGTTTTTTCCTTTTTTTTTGAACTCATCCTACACATCATCGTGATTTTATTTTAAAACTAATTTAAATCATTTCGATTTTTGTCATAATGACGTCAAAAACAGCAACAGAAATTGAATATGAAAAGTTTGTAAATTCTATTTATTAATGTGATATTTTAATTAAAGTTTTAGCATGAAAATAAATGTTTTTTCTTTTTTGTTTTCTTTGAAGGCAAACAAAAGTCTGGAAGATATAAAAAAATTTTTTTTTAAATTTTAAAAGGAGGAAGAAGTAAGGAATTTTTAATTAAGCAAAAGTTGAAATGATTTGAGAACTCTGTTGAAAGAAACAACAATCTTTTTCGTGTTTAATTAAAGCAGGAAGTTTTTATTGTGGGCCTGGCAGAAGGTGTTGAGTGAAGTCGGCAGAAATTTATGTTTGATTAAAATGGTGTATATATTAAAAATATTTTTTTTTTGTTAATTACTATGGAAAACATACAATTTATATATATATATATATATATATATATATATTTTTATTTTAACTTATATATATTTTTCTGTAAATATTTATGTTTATAGAAAATTTTAATTTTTAGTTTTCTTTCGCAAAACAGAACAAATTGTTCTTCTATTATCATAGCTAGAAAGTTCTCTTATTCGATTCGTACTCACCGAATTGGAGGCGATGTCAAGAAAAAAATATTTTTTTTTTGATAAAAAATTGTCCAGTTTCGCAACTGAGCATGTGAGTAAGCTGTTGAGGCCACCAGTCTAACTGGCCGACCGTCCCATCGCCTGTATCAATGCAATAGTAACTTTGTCTGTTTCTTACTATTCATTGATTGTGTTAAACGGCTGCACCGAACTTAATGAAGTTAAAAATATAGATAAAGCTGAGCATAAAAGAGATATTATGGAGATTATATGTTTTGTAAGAGTTGGACTTAGGGCGGGCCAGGAGGGAATATTTTACCTCCGAAGCTATTCAACTGATATTTATTAAATTCAAAACATAGATGTTCATATTTGCTTAAAAAAGGTGGGCACACGCAAAGAAAAAATATGGTTGAGGTAACCATAATCAGACAGCAACATACTATAATTGAATTATATGGTTGCAGTCAAATCATATTATTGTTAATAGAAAAGCAAACTTTAATAATATTATTATCTGAGTTAATAATAATAATATTATCTACAAGAACAATTGACTTTGTTGTAACTAATCTTATTATTGTTAATACGACAACACTATTGTAAGATGTGACTAAAATATAATTGAGACTCACCATACCATGTTCTAATATCATATTAATATTGTTAAATACCACCACAGTATTATTTAATGTAATAATACTATTTTGTTTTTTAATCATATATTTATTGTAGAAACAGCTGTGCGTTATATTCTAAATAAAAATAAATTAATATTGTTGAAATAAAATGTATATATAGATACTTACACGACATATAGACATGTCTGTATAAAGAGATAGACAAATGTTTATATATTTTTATTGGTCTACCCTTTTGTTTATACTTTATTTATTTATTAATTTATTTAACACCACCCGCGCACTACCGATAGCTTGCAAACGAAATACCGAACTTTTTTATGGATTTGATAATGTTATTATTAAATTCAAACATTACTCTGTTTATCGTAACCAAATAAATGTTTAAAATAACAATAATTAGTTTTCAACGACCACACATTTCTTTCAGAGAACATAATATTGTTTTCTCAACCTTTCTGCAATCATATCTTTTCTTTGCGTGCTGGTGGATAGTTTTCGCCTCTCTGAAACTATTCAACTATTTCTTATGAAATGCAAGACATAAATAAACTGCGTCTAAATGGGCACATGGACTAGCACCAATAAAATTTCGGGGTGGGAGAGAAACATTTCCTACCTCTATGGACCTATCAAACTGGTTCTAATAAAATTGAAAACATAATATAATAATGTGTATTTTTATATAGGCTTCTACACCAATTCACACCGAAATTAAAAAAAAAATAAAACTAAAGTGTATTCTAACTGTTCGAAGAACTTATCGGGTATTTGAAATTAACTGAATTATATATTTTACCATTTTCAGTCTGATCTTTTTTTTTTATGAATTAATAAAAAAAATCACAAAGTGCATCCTTTTTAGAAATATTCCAATCCGTGAATACAATCGTTATGAATTTATGCATGAATTTTTAAAATTTGGCTGCACTTTGTAACGCCAAAAGGTTTCGTAGCGCATTTTTTCTTTGATTTCTGGCCATTCATGTAACATCACATTCAAAAAGCATGCACAACATCCCACAATTTCGTAGAAAAAACCTGTGTTAAATGTCAATAGAAGATAGCATTCGTTGGGGTATAATTTGTCAGTAGTACTGGTGACATCGTCAATAGATAATGAGTAGGTATAATTTTACTATTGACATTTCCTGCAGTGAGCTTATCATCCACATGTTACACACGCACTCATACATACAATATACAAAATAATAAACATACACGCATCAACACTACTTCTATTGAGTGTTTGTTACGAACAAGAACTCTTTGTGACAGCGATTGTAAACACTCAATTACACGAACATCAATACATCCATTGCGCTTCGCTTATTAAACGACATAATTTATTATTAGTTTAGTATAATACCCGGCTTGTTCGGCAAAACTGCTATTGACGTGTTTTCTGTAATAAATTCGTCACTCACAATTGGCAGTACCTACTATAGCATTGCACAGATACATCTGTTTGCACTAGTTTTGCGTGTTTTTTGGTTCTGATGTGAACAAATATGTTATTTATCTTTTTCTGTTACTAGTTGTAAATGTTGATTTTTTAAGCAATTATTGTATGGTTGGGCAATGAGCAAATGAAAACAACACATTTAAGGCAAATAAGATACATAAAACTGCTTTTACCATAAATGCCTTATGATGTGTTGAGAAAAAATATAATTGGCTGATGAATGAATGAATGAAAGCAAAATTGCACATACATATGTAAGTAAATGATACATGTACATGAAACACACACATTTGTGATTACTCTCAGAGCAAAATTGTCTCTTTCTCTTTTTATACTTTGGCTGCGCCACAAAATAACATAACGAACGTCTGCACATACATCTGCACATCATGGATTTGTTTCAATAGTGGTTTTTTCATATATTTGTATTACAATATGTATTTTTTGAGCAAAAACAGATCAAACAGTTGCTCAGCAGCAATACAATAAGCAATTGTTATTTGTTTTCAATTGTATTTTAATTTGGAAAAGCACGCACACACAATAACTCTTGTACTAGTTCTGTCACACACACTACAATTATATGGTACATACCATGGTATATTTGTTTTGGCTATACAAACGAGTATACAAATGCAACCCTTTAGTACCTACTTGGTGTACCAATATATTGTATGAATTCGTTAATCGTATATAAGCAAGCGACCAAAATTATTTTTCTGTCATATTCTAGTGTTTATGTTGAAAAGAAAAATGTGTACAATAGTTTTCTAGCATAAGCATCATGGTGTTCAAGGGAAGAAGAGCTTTAAAGAACACAAAAAATTTTTTCAGTACTTTCAGGTAAAAAGCACTTAATATTTTGACTGAATGTAAATTGACAATAAATTTTTAACCATTTCATAAGCGGTCTCAATGACCGTTCATTATTTAACTCCGGCTTCAGTATTCTTTTCATCATAGTATTTTGGTGAATGAAAACTATGATGAATATTCGTCAATGTTTTCGTCAACCGAATGTAAGCGAGAGGGTGGTGATTGATTGCATACTTCCAATGACAGCCCCATGTTAAATTCGTCACTCAAACGCACTGCGTAGGTATTGCCGAGCAAGTATAGGTCATTGCTTTGTGCATAATGGTATAATGACTTATGGAATGTATCCGCGGATAAGCGGGACATGCTGCGACAATACATTTAAAAAACAAGACGTACTTACATTTCAAGACTGTTTACGCAGCCCTATATTGCATATAACTCATATAATCTTAAATGTGATCAATAGCTCACCTTTAAACACTAATAGTTAATGTATAATGGAAACCGTGGCAAACTTTAATAGAAATTTTCAAAAGTGCTAAAACTAAAATATCCCAAAATTAAAAAAAATACCGAAATGAAAAATCGCTGAAATGAAAAATATCAACAGAAATAAGATAAATCGATCAAATGCCAAAAAATCAACATAAGTAAAAAAATCGCCAAAATGAAAAAAAAAACGTCAAAGCGAACAATAAACGTCAATCCTAAAAAATCTCCATAATCCAAAAAGAAAAACACTAACAAGCAAACAGCGCCATACGGAACACTTCGTGTGCGAATCAAGGTTGGACTTTACTGAATTTATGTTTTATTGAAGCGATTGGGTATTACAAGTGAAAATTGATGACTGGAAACCGATGGGGAACCCTGTATGCATGATTACAACGTGCAAGTTGAGGATTTTATTGAAGACAGTAAATCGTATTTTCCACACTTTGTTTTAGTCAAAAATTAATTTCGTGAGGAGAGCTAGTATTTTATAATAAATTTATTTTTAATTTACATCGTACTTTTCATATGTCCGTTAAATAAAAAATATTTAGGGCCTAATTGTGTAAAACGCAACGCCAAGCGTTGTCAAATTTTATAGGCCCTTAGTCTGAATTTAAAAAAGGTTTTTTTCAGCTGTCTTGAGACTAAGCCACTTTAATTAAGGACACGCTTATTTTTTAATTTTAAACGAAATATTTGCACTCATGAGCTTGAGCATAATGATTAAAACTTGTTCAACATTTTAAATTTATTTTAGCAATGTTCCTCTTAAATATTAAAATTTTATTTGATAATATACAAACAAAATAAATAAATCTCTCAAGGCACAATTTGCCAACCTTCCAAATACAAAACAAATAAAATATTTCAAGTAGAAAGCAAATAATTATCCTAAAAAGAAAACAAACACACAACACTTTGCGGTGACACTTTGAAAATTTAAGGCTCTTGTTAAACAGAAAATTGTCATTTGACTTAATAATGTAAAGACATGTACCTCAAAGATTTCCCAAATTTTCTTTATTTTTCTTTGATGACCACTATAAAATTTGTTTTCACATAAAATAAACACAAAATTGCACAAACATGTTCAATGTGTGCAAATTTTGAGCCCAGAAGGACACAGAGAGACACACACACATACACACACAAACCCATAATCAAAACAGTGATTTATAAAAATCCACAAAAATGCGGCATATAGTCAATAACAACAATGAAGGAGTGACATAGAACCCAATTGGCCAAATTGTGGAGAATGTTTTACAATAAATTTTTAGGCATATTTTATAATTTTGTCATGCGAGATATTTGCGCCCTTAATTATGAAAGTGGTCAAAGGTCATTCGCATTTTTTTTTCCAAATATTAACGTCCCTTTTCAAAATGTGTGATTAAGAGTTAATGTGAACTTTAACTGACAGTTCTTCAAACAAAACATGCCTTTAAGGTCCCTGTTAGCTTTTAATCGTACACTGTGAAAAGGGTACGGCCCTCAATCAATCAATCTTTAAAAAAAAAAAACTTCTATAAACATTTAATAAATAATAAATAAATTTATACATATTAATCGAGACTAGTATTTACAACTCAAAATTAATACGTTACAGATATAAAAATATATTTTAATATATTATTTTTATTTAATGCGCATCAAAGTGAATACGAAATGCATCTATAGTGTATATCAGCTACGTTCAAGTCATAGTGTTGTTTTAGACTTGGCAGTTTTTCTTGAAGCAGTTATCTTCAATTCTCTTTTAAAACTGATCGTTTGTTTACACTCAGACGGTTTCTTGTTCAATTTTCCTATTGTTTTAATGCTGCGAATGGAATAACAAAAGAGAATTGAAGTAACTTTTCTGTACAATAGTGCCCTGCACAAGAGTATTTATAAGACTTTTCAAGACATGAGAGATTTTTTCCAATGCTTTACTACAGCGAAATATTCTAAAAGAATCGCTAACCAACACTGTTGGCAAGGCAAACCGTGTTGCTTAGCGATTCTTTTAGAATATTTCGCTGTAGTAAAGCATTTGAAAAAATCTCTCATGTCTTGAAAGGTCTTATTAATAGTCTTGTGCAGGACACTACTATACAAGCAAGTCAGTACCCCTCTTCTTTCTTTTTTCCTCTCTCTCCCAGACTTGCTTCAAGAAAAACTGCCGAGTCTAAAACATGAGATATGCACAATGTGCAAACTTTTATAAAAAGCTTTTTGTACTTTCACACCGACGAGAGCACAACATGAAAGAAACAAGAACAAATTTAAGAGCTTTCATAGCTATTCACCTCAATTGCAAATACATATCATAGTAAATGTGTTCGGACATAGCTGCTCTAGAAGCATTTCGTCTAGATTCTAGGCATGCTAGTCCATCAAAAAATAAATTTTGTAAATAATTCAAATATTTTATCCTCTATTATTATTTTTAACTACATACATAGTACTCCGCACAATGGTCACTTGTTGGGTTAAAAATAACACAAAAACCTATCGGGTATTGACCCGAACCTGTGTTGAAAATTTCAGCTCCACAGCTCATATAGTTCCAGAGATCATGCGTTACGAACACACACACACTACCACTTTATACATATACACAGAAAGAAAAAAGCCGTACTAAATTTAAGTTTTTTCTACGTACTTTTAGTACGAATCATACTTAAAAATTTAAGTACGAATAGCACTAACATTTGCTTAAAACAAATCGAAAACAGGATTACTTTAGAAAACCAATCCTGGAGTTCCTCAAATTGAGTATGAAGAGCTTAAATTATGTAAAAAAAAATTAAACCAAGTACAAAGTTCTTAAATTGAGTAAAAAAGTTATTTAAAGTACGATTTTGTGTAGTTACTTTATACACATATGAAAAAAAGAATAAAAAAACTTTTAACCAAAAAATTTCAAGTTCGTTAGTGTGCTTGTGATTGAAATTCAATAAAATGAAAAAATTAATATATTAAAATAAAAATAATAATTGTACTTTTTAACGGAAAATGTTTAATTTAAAAGTTACTAGGCGCGGTTGATTTTTCTCGTGTGCAAAAGTGTTTTTAATAATATAAAAGTGAACCAAATAAAACTATAATATCAATATTAAAATGCAAATTAATAAATAAATAAATAAGACCAAAAGTGAGCGCAAAGGACGACTCCAAACTGCTGAAGCTTCTGAGGAACTTAGATAGCGAAGCTGTTTCTGTTTAAAGACTAAGTAACAATATGAGTTTTTGTTCGATTATGCGTATTGTTTTTAACAAGTCCCGTTTCAAACACGGCAATTTTAGTTGAGCAACTTTTTAGTACATAAGCGGGAGAGAAAAATATGATAGTTCCCATTTTCATTATCTTCTCTTTCATCTATAATAAGATCAAAATTTGCTCAGCAGAAATTGACGTCAGTGACCCCAGTATAATAATTGCTTCTAGACTTGGGTCGAACTTCATTTTTGCAACAAACCAATGATCAAACCCATGAAATTTAAATTTCATGAACTAGTGAACGAGTTCGACCCAAGTCTAATTGCTTCTACTCCCATCTCTGCAAATAATAAAAAAACAAACTAAAATACACACTTTGTTAACATTATGAAAAAGTCAGTGAAAGATTTATATATAGAAGTATATTTTAATCTGTAGTTTTTTTATACTATATAAATATACATACATATCTACATAATATGTAATATTATTAGGTAAAAAATAGTAATAGCTACGAAAAATTTCTGCAACGCATGCCTCATAAGTTCTCATTGATAATTATTTTATTTTGATCAACTCGCTGTAAGGCCGGACTCAAAAATATGTTATCGCTCTAGGTGACCAAGAACCCCTAGCTTCTTAATGACATAGCTTCGCTTAGAGGACTAATGGGGTTTCAATTTTGGAGCGATGACGATTAAAAGTGTAATCAGTTTAGAAACGTGGGCTTTAGTTGAGAGCAAAACAGATAATTTATTCATTGATGACAAAGAGGCAGTATTGTGCAGGCCAAGTGCCTATTATTATTTAGTAAAAAGCATTCAACAAACTGCTAAAATAACCTATATTAATTTAGAATCTAGCATTTTTTTCTTCCATAGAACAGAAATTTTAGAGTCATTTAGCATTCTTCCATCATAATTTTTTGGCAACACTGTTACGATGCATGTAACAGACCGACGTAAAGGAAACAATACCCACTTTTGGGGTCTTATGCAAAAAAACTTAATAAAGCTTTGCCAAGCAATGTTAAGTAAAGTTGTATTCTAAAAAAATTATTTTATAAATATTCTAAAGTAGGCACCCACGTTTGTTAAGACTACTTTAAGTTGATATTTCCAAAATGTGTATTTTGTACCTCAAATATTTTTACTAATATAGCACATACTGATTCATGTTACATCTGAAAATCAAGCTAGAAGTGCCTGCTCTTATCTTAAATTTATTATTTCTGTCATGTAATGGGAAACATCACCAAATTATCCAACTGCTTCGAAATACGTAGCAAAATCCATAAAAAAATATTAAAATAAATACAATTATACAAAAATGTTTTAGTGATGTACATACAATCAAAACAAATCGAAAAAAGCTGGATATTCAAATACTCATTTCATTCGAATAAAACAAATTGTGATAATTTTTCACATTTTTTTACTTTTACTTCATGGTTGTGTTTATCTGTTTTCCTATTAAGTCAAAAGCTCATTTTTTTTAAATTAGGTTGCTTTACTTCAAGATAATAAAAATTTATTTAAATAAAAAAAATATTTGAATACCCGAATGAAATTCTATTCAATTTTGTACATCATAAGCTGTGAAGTGGTTGTTGAACACGGTGGTGTTACCAGTATTTATTATTTAATCACAAAATATTTGAAGTTGTCTTTTGCATATGATTTTTTAATAAAGCTATGTTAGCCTTAAAGTGCTTATCAACTACTATGAACTTTAAAGCTAAAGTAAAATATTTTTTTGCATAAGGGGGTTGGTCTTTTGCATTAAATTTAATTGTTATTACCATAGAAATTCAATAAGAAGCTAATTTAAAATTATATTAAATCTTTTTATTAAAAAAAAAATCAAGTTAGCATTTCTTAAAACAGGCGCATTTTGAGATAAATTAAATTTTTTCTTAAATGAATCTCGTTTTTGGATTATTTCAAGTACGGATTCGGGATTAAATCAACAACATTTTTAGATTAATTCAATCTCAGATTTTTTTAAATCAATCTCGTTTTGGGAGTATTTCAAGTACGGATTCGCATTAAATCAACTAAGAAATTCTTGAATCAAACGTATTTTGAAATTAATTCTATCTCAGGTTTTCTGAAATCGATCTGGTTTTGGATTTATTTCAAGTACGGAATTGGGATTATATATGGATGAAATTAAGTGTTTAGTTCTTGAATAGTCCGTACTTGAATTAAGTCTTTTGTACTTGATTTGAGTAAATCCATACTTACCGTACTTACCGTACTTATGACACCGCTTTTGATTGATTTAAGTACGGATAGATTGATTTTTATTTTGAGTGTAGATTTTTTGATTTGCTCAAAAGATTACCTTACTAAATATTTTGACACAATAAATATTTGACGTAGACCACTTGCATAATTATGGGCACATATGTAGATTAATTTCTCTAGGAAAGCGCTAATAGGTCACTGTGCCTCTTATGTCTGAGTATATTTGTGAAATACAAACTGCAGACAGAAACATTTTGCCATTTAAGTTAAGAGGCGGAAAATTCGCGGGCTCAGTGACCCGCAGTTAGAGTTTATTTTAACGTTGATCGAGGCGCCAGCTATGTAGAGGGAAATATTGTTGCGGGAAACGAAACTTTTAAGGAATTTATTATTGTGATTTCATTTACAATTATTTGAGAATTTCTCAAACAAGTTGTTCCGCGATTTGGTATAATCTTGCTAGCATACATCGCTTAAGATGTCTAGAAAATATGGCCAACTGGGAAAAGCATATATGAGAGTGTATCAAAAAGTGAGTATGTATGTGTGTGTGCGTGTATGTGTGTGTGTTTGTATAGTTTGGTATGTTGTCATTCAAACAATGTTGTATGCGGTGAAAGAGTACTAGAACCGAAGTCATTCTTCAAACTGACACTATCAAGCCAAACGAGCAAGTGATGGCCATTTACATTTTAAGTAAAGATACACACCAGCAATAACAACACTAACATTAACAAACGCTATAATCGACGACCACATGTGCAGCAAACAAATTGCAACAGCAACAACAATAACTACAGAAATTTCTCCTTCTAATCAAATTGCAAAATTTTTTGGTTCCTATTCTTTATTTTTTATTTTTTTGTACAACCAGCAACAACAACAAAACTATACTAATGTCACATTTCGCATTCTGTCAACGGACAACTGCAACTATAACAACAACTACATACATAATATGTACATATGTATGTGCATATTATGTATGTATGTATGTACTCTTCTAGCAAAAGAACAACAACAAAAGTAATGAGTAAACTATCAAAGAAATGTCATGTGATGCTTTTGATGTTACTGATATTGTTATTGCGGTTGAAGCTGTTGTTGCAGTTGCCGTTTGATAAAGCTGATTTGGTAGTGTCCTTTAGTATGCATTTTGGAGAAATTGTAGAAGAAGAAGAAGACTACAACCAAAAAGACTATGTCAATGTTGTTTTATCAAAAAAAAAAAAATATATATATTCGACAAACTGTGATGATGAGAAAACAACATCTACAACAGCATGTGGGAATATTTGTGAGACGTGCACAGTAGTTTAGATAAAAATTTGCTTAAAATATGCTCAAAAAGCCAACTTAAATGGTAAACTTTTATACACCAGTGTACTCGGTAATATTGTACTCCGAAATTTCCAACATAATAAGATGTGTTCAACTTGCATGCCGTACAGCATATTATGAAGAACATTTTTTACGAAATTCCCAACCTGTTTAAATTACTTTTGCAGAGAATTCTCGAAAAAAAAAATGTTGTCTGAAATTTCACTTAACGGTGCCGAGTGCTCTTCATAATTTTTTATTTTTAGCGCGACTTCTTAACACAACTAGCTGAATACTTTTTCGTATTTGCCAAAATAATATTTGGCCACAAAAGTTTTTTACATTTCTTTTATACTATGTTCGAATTTTCGAAAATGGCAAAACCTACAAATTTTTCATAACAAAGCCCTTAAAATATATTCAATTATAATAAAATCGCAAATTTTTATCTTATTTCGAAATTTTTTTAAGTTCGAAACTAAGTTCGAACTTTCGAACTCAGAAATTTTTGAAAAATTTTAGATTTTAATAAAAATTGTTTGCATAAAAGCTACAAAATTCTAATATTTTTTTATAGTTGCAGTTCTTAGCCAACGGATTTAGAAATAAAATATGTATACTTTTTCTCCTCTTTCTCAGCGATCTGTTAATATAACTGTCGCAAGGACTTCAAACGGCTGCACAGTTTTTAGCATTTGTTAAATAATATTTGGTCACAAAATTAATTTTTTTTTATTCTTAACATAAGTTCGAGTTTTCGAAGATCAAGCAACCTGAAAATTCTACTTAAGAATGTCTTTAAAATAAATTCATATATAAATATGTATGTAATAAAATAAAAAATATTTAATTCATTTCGAAATTTTCTAGGATTCGAAACAAAATTCGCATTTTCGAACTTAGTAATTTTTTAATTATATCAGTTTTTTACATCAATTTGTTACATAAAATCTACAAAATTGTAATTGATCTAGAAACGAAATATTTAATTAATTTGGATTTTTGGCAATAAGTGTCTGGGACCTCAACAAATCGATCTAAATGAGACAAACATTATACTTTTTTTTCTTCCTCAGCAACCTGTTAATATAACTGTAGCAAGTACATAACTGAACCGTTTTTTTGTATTTGTTCGATCATGAGCTTAATGTATTTGTTCATTCCTTCTATACTATCCTCGAATTTTCGAATATGGCTAAGAATGTTAATTTTTCATAATTGTGCCCTTAAAATATATTCAAAAATAATAAAACCGGTAATTTTTAATTTATTTCGAAATTTTTTAAAGTTAAAAATTAAATTCGAGTTTTCGAACTTAATAATTTTTGAAAAATTTAATAATTTCTTATATCAATTTCTGACATTAAACCTTCAATATTTATACTTATGTATATTTTTATGATATTCAAAGGTCATAACCAACTGATTTAGAAATAATATGTATGTAATAATTTTTTTTTTTGCTATTAAAGTCTTCTTTCTCGGCCATCTGGTAGTATACTCGTAACTGCTGCAATTATTTCAAATGGGTACACAATTTTTCGTGCTTATCAAATCATTTATGGCCACAAAATTAATGCGTTTTTTCATTCCTAATATACGTTCGAATTTTCGAAGATTGCACAACTAGATAATTTTGCTTTATAATAAATTGAAATATAATAAAATCGAAAAATTTACTTTATTTCGAAATTTTCTAAGGTTCGAAATTAAATTCGAATTTTCGAACTTGGTAATATTTAAAAAATTTGAGCTTTTCACATATATTTTTTTCATAAAGGCTTTAAAATTTTAAATTTTTTCGATGGTGGAAGGCTACTATTTATTTTTGGTTCTCTGGCAAGTAGTGATATAACCGCTTCAAGTAATGTAAATCATGTTTTTAATGAGAGAAAATTATTTTTGCATTTAAATTTTTTTTGGGAGCATTAGATCTACTGTTTAATACATTAGAAGATTGTAATTTTAT
Organism: Tachina grossa; assembly: GCA_949987645.1. Lineage (NCBI taxonomy): Eukaryota > Metazoa > Arthropoda > Insecta > Diptera > Tachinidae > Tachina > Tachina grossa. The sequence goes on along the minus strand of OX465276.1, from coordinate 24,922,715 downwards.
GGTTTAGGAGTGTAATTTTTTTTTTGTGGTTAGCCAAACTCTATTTGGAAAATTTGTTCGAAATTTGGCCGTATATTTGGCAGCATGTAAGTAACTGAGTCTGTGTATGTATTTGCGATATTGTTCTCGTCCCATTTGTATGTATAATTGGCTATGTGTGTTCGTGTGTGCTATTGAGTTTTATACCTGTCTCCATTAACATGATGATGTTGATGACTATGGAAATAATAGTGGCGGCTGGTAAAATGTTCTTTTTTTTCGTCCCATTCCTAACAACATGCATAAAAATATTGGCTACAATATTGGGTGATGCTGGTGTTTGTGTGTTTAGAAAAAAAAGTAAAATTAATGAAACTATCAGTAACATAAACTTTTCAGCACATCAATGAAAGTACAATGCAACAACAACAGCTACCAGCGATAATAGCAACAAACAACAACAACGATAACAAAAATTGGAAAACAATTGCACACATCATTAGATCGATACCAAAAATTTACAAATAAAAATACAACACAAGGCCTAAAGGAACAACTGCAACATCAAAATCATACGAGCTATATCTACGATACGTATGCATGTTGTTGCACCAAACTCAATGGCAACAAACTTTCTTTGTTGTTGCTGCAACTAATACATATGTTGTTGCTATTGTTGTTATTGTGTCCTATGCTTTGTTTATTTTTATTTTTTTTGAAGGTATAAAATGAAGAAAGAAAAGGAATTGTGAGTTTTACTGCGTTGACAGTAAACAATTGCGCGTAATGTTGTTTAACAATCGACAAGAGCGCAAATTGCTGTGTTTCGCTACGGCCATTGTATTCCACATGCAGCAAAGACAATAATAACAATGAAACAACAACAACAGATACCACAACAACGTTCACAGAGCCATCATTACAGTAAACCCCAGCAAAACTAACTAACAACATGCCAACATTTTACTATTGCCACTAAATCCCAATCAAAAGCCATTACAATGATTTTTCTTTTCACCGATCATTTCGACAATGACAACAACAGCAGCAGCGACATGAAAAAAAATGTATAATGGAAAAATGATCATAGTTCTTGTAAGTTAAAAAATTTTGCCGAAATATCGTCGATACTGGAGCAGATGAGGGGAGCGAGATTGTTTGGTTATCGAAAGCAGATTAAAGAAAAATTACCAAAGTCATCTTGTTGTGTCTTGTCTCATCATTTTGTATGCTAAATGTTCAATTAAACAAGATGTTATTTCTACACATGAGACAATCAATTTTTTGTTTTTCTACATTTTATTTTATCTTATTTGCTTTCCTTTTTTTGAATTTATATTAAAGCATTTTCCTTTGAAAATGTTACAATTTTTCGTTAACAATCATTTTGAAATTGTATATATTTGCCAATAGTTGAAATCGGGGGTGCGCATAAATGCATATTTTTTATGGTCCAAAAGTCAAGCTAAGATAATATTATGCTATAATGTTTTTATTTAACTTTTATTATTAAACTAATTGCTTTTGTTTTCTAAGTTTATAGCATTTAGAATAATTTTTTTTTGCAAAAAAAAAAAATATTTATAAAGCTAATGCTTTGAACGTAATATTTGAGTAATTTGTGAAAATTCGAAGTCAACTTCGAAAATTCCAATTTTCATATAATCATGAAATATTGCAATATATTGATATTTGACCTTTATTCGTAAATTCGAAATTTGGTTCGAAATTTCGAAGTTGTGTTGAAAATTTTTAAGATCATTGAGAGATGCTAAATTTTGCATTTTGAGCTTAAACTTTGCGTTCGCCCAAGCTAAAAACCGTTTTGTGTTCGTATTTCGAAAACTTCGATTGGTCATACATCAAAATTTAAAAAAAATAAAGAATTTTTTTTACAAAAACAAAACTTTATGAAGCTTATTCTTTAAAAATAATTATTGCTTCAATTTCAAAAATGCGAAGTCAACTTCGAAGATTTTTAATATAATCATAAAATATTAGCCCGATTCACAATCTTGTGCAAATGGTCTTGCATCGTTGCATGTGCAAAATGGTAAGTATATTGATACTCACCACTTAACAATTCTTAGTGGTGAATATCAATATACTATATCATTTTGCATATGCAACGATGCAACACCATTTGCACAAGATTGTGAATTGGGCTATTATTTCAATTCAAAATCTTGTGTAAATGGTCTTGCATTGCAGAATATGAAAAATGTTCATTGTATATTGATACTCACCACTTTACATTTCTTAGTGGTGAGTATCAATATACTATACCATTTAGCACATGCCACGATGAAAGATAATTTGCACAAGGCTGTGAATTGGGCTATTGCAATACTTTGATTCGGATCAAGTAATAAAATGAAAATATATTAAAAAATATAATAACGGTATTGTCGTTTTTTGCAAAAAGCTATACGTCCATATATAATTTTTTGTCATAGATATCGTCCCTATCATGATAAATTATCCAATATGCAATAATCGTTTTTTAGATTCGTTACCTTGGTACCCTAATTATTAGGATATGCCTCGTTTCAAAATGCTGAAATTCTCATAGACAATAGATGAGAAAATAAGAAATATTTTAAGCCTGAAATATTTAGGAATACGCCGACTTTAAATTCACAATTGACAACTCTTTGCGCTCTTCTGAAAAAAAAAACAAATTTGCATAGTGGATAGTTTGACATGGTAGGGACAATATGCTCGAAGGAAGAACTGATTTTTTGAAATGTTGGTTTTTGAATTTGTCATAATTGAAAATTCGAAGACTATTCTAAAGGATAAAAAACACATGAAGGTACGTAGACACATATGTATATATATATATATACATATATATATATATATATATATATATATATATATATATATATATATATATATATGTTTATGTCTGTATGTATAGTATTTTATTTTTCTTTATTCCAAACCTATGGTTCTATAAAATTTTTATGCAAAAAATATTTTTATGCGACTTATGCCTTTAAATTGATATTTGAGCTATATTCGAAAATTCGAAGTTGTGTTCGAAATTTCGAACATCATAAAATATTGCACTTTTGGCAAAATATTTACCTTTGCCTAAGGTAAAAATAATTTTGAATTATAAAATAACAATATGCGACTTAGGCCCTGAGATTGATATATTAGCTATATTCGAAAATTCGAAATTGTGTTCGAAATTTCGAACATCATAAAATATTGCACTTTTGGCAAAATTTTTACGTTTCCCTAAGATAAAAATATTTTTTTTATATTTCAAAAATTTGGATTAGTCATAATCAATATTTAACGAAAATAAATTTATAATAAATATACTTTTAAAAAGTTTTGTAGGAAAATTGTTTTTTTAAATTAATTGCGTTTTTGATAAGCTATTCTAACTAAATTCGCAATGAATTTCAAAAGTTTTGATAACTAAACAAACAGCAAGGACTTTTGACAAATATTTACTATGTCCTTTTACAAATTGCTCATTTCATTCATTATAATTCTTTCGAAAATTGTAATAAATAAAAATTAAAAACATTTGCTTTTGACATGAATAACTTAAATATATTATTAAAAATTAAATCAGTGATGTGGAAATTTGCTTTAAAAAAATTCAGTTGTTTAAAAGAAGTGGAAAAAATATGTTAGATGTAATTTTGAGCTATTGGCCCCTTTGCCAGCCGTATGGTTTCACCGCTCTGCAATTTATTGTCTTGATTTTATATACAACTTTATATAACTTTTTCTCTTTATCTAATTGCTTAAGCTCAATAATCTTTTCAGCAAATCCATTCACATTTCATTTAAGTCTTTTGTGCAGAGTTTCTGCTGATTTTGTTGACGACATCTGGGTTCGTTGAGCAAAAGGGGGGGTGAGTAAAAATACTCATGTAACTTTCAAACAAAAGATCAATAAGATAGACAGACATGCGGACAGACAACTAAACATACAGGACGAATAGTAGTTAAGTTGTACTAGAAACCACAAAATCAACTATAGCAATCGTTTAAAAGAAAAACAAAAATCTTTCAATTCGTAATGATGTTTGCAGATCAATTTTCAATACAATTCTTAATTGTTAAATATGCTTTAGTTAGAGTGAAGTTTGAGGATCATTGCATTTAATATATTCATACAAATGCCATGGGAGGATTGTTAAGTTGAACATTTAAGTTGTGATTGTTGTTGTGACTCTTTTTTTTTATTATTTTGCTTTGTAATCAAATGTTTTGCTTTGTGTCTTTATGTACAATTTTTGAAAATGAGTTCGAGTTTTTTAATTTATTAGTTCGGCTTAATTTTATAATCATTGAAGTGTCTAAAGAAAAAAGGTCTAGAACTTACAAGAGTTTATTAAGTAATGGAATAAAAGCAACGTATTCGTGGCACTTCTTCTGCAAACAAAATCGTTCGTTGTTGCAAATTACATATATGAAATCAGTGTTCCATGAAAAACATTTGGGGCAGCTGGAAGTATGACCAGTACACTTTTGGAAAGTTTAAATGCGACATATGACAAGGTGAAAGTAAGACAATTGTTAAAAAATTACACACATATGTATGTATATGTATTTCATTTAACTCTTTGAATGAATATGCAACTGGCATTTAAAGAAAAATATCTGCACACGTTTTTTCATTCCTATAAGGCTCAAATTCACAGTCTTTAGCTTACTAATGAAAGTGGTTTAAACAATGAAATTTATAAGAACAATCGTTAGTTAAACCACGGTCGTTAGTTAACTATAGACTGTGAATTTGGACCTAAGAGATTTGAAAACTAAACCTTGAACTTATCTAAAATTATTTATAAGAAAACATATTTCTTCCATTTTAAAAGTAACGTAAATTAAATGAAATCAATTTTTTTTTTCTTTTTGTAAATTCATTAAAATATTTCCTGTGTTACTTACATACAAACAGTTTTATCGCCACTCTCCTTATCGCATCTTGTTTAAACCAAATAAATTTTTGTAATTTAAAATGTTAAAACCTTAAAGTAAATTTTGTTTAATAGCATGGTTTTTTTTACTAAAATATCCTAAGATATTTTTATTACATAGAATAATTTTCAAATATATATTATATGTATATTTCTTTTCTATACACTGCTGCAGTTCTTGTTGCCTTGAGTGCACATATCAAACATTGTTTAGATGAAAGATAAAAATGTATAATATTATATTATTTATTACAATTATATGTTTGAATTCACAAAAGAACAACAGCAGCAATAACAATAACAGCAATAGCAATAGCAAGAGCTCGTTTTTAATTTAAATTTGGACAATAAAAAAAAGCAACAAATTCACAGTTGACCAAAATGGAAATAAAGTACAAGCACAACACAAAAAATTTTATGGAAAAATCATATTAATACAGAACTTATTATGTTTAACACAATTGCTTGTTGCCCTGTCCGTAGGGGAATAACATGTAATAACACTTTAAAGTTACAACAACGGCCAACAACCATCCAAACGATTACCCAACAAACAAAAAATATTTAATTATTTACTGCCTTAAGATATCTTAATGCTTTATAAAGGTGTTTTTAAAATACATTTGGTGTGGATATTAGAAATCATTTATAAGGCCGCAAGGCATTTATTACACAACTTTTCCCAACGTAAGAAAGAAGAAAATTTTTTAATATCGATTAAATCATATTTCATTAGGGAAAATTTTGGTCAGAAAGTTTAGCAGAGTTAGAGTTGTCTATAAATCCCATAGATAGTTAGCAGAACATGGAATATTTTTGTGCGGAAGTGCACAATTTTTTCAACATTATCCGATTAATTATTTTTATACATTCGAATATTTTTGAGTAGCAGCAAAATGGCAGCAAATGCAGAAAATTTGGAATTTTTGTTTTCTTTTTTCTTTACAAAAAATCAAATAAAAACAAAGTAGTTCTTTAATAAATTCAGTAAAGTGCGACTCTGACTGGCGCACGAAGGTTTCCGTACGAATACTAGATATGTAATTTAATACAAACTTCATCCTATATAATATATAATTTTGGCAGTTTTTTTTCGTTTTTGGGGTATTTTCGGTTTTTTTGTTTTGGCGTTTTTTTTTTGAGTTTTTTAGGCTTTGGCGATTTTTTTTAAGTTTTGGCTCTTTTTTTAGTTTTGACACTTTATTTTCTTGTTTTGGCGATTTTGTTCGGTTTTTGGCGTTTTTTCATTTTGGCTATTTTCTTTTATTTTTGGCGATTTTTTTCAGTTTTGCGATTTTTTTATTTAAAAAATTTTTTAGTTTTGGCAGTTTGACATTTTCGCGTTTTGGCGATTTTTTTCGATTTTTGGCTTTTTTTTCATTATGGCGTCTTTTTTTCATTTTGGAGATTTTTTCGAATTTGGCGATTTATTTTAGTGTTAGAATTTTTTTTTTTAATTTTGGCGATTTTTTTCGTTTTGGCGATTTTTTTTTAATTTTTGGCGATTTTTTTTTTTTTTTGGTTTGGCGATTTTATAATTTTCGGTTTTTTTAGTTTTACCGTTTTTGAACATTTCAAGTGTTTGCCTCTTACGGTTTCCAAGATTAGCAAATTGTCAAAATAATATAGTAAAAATTGCATTAACTGATGGACCACCCTCTAATTAAAATTTTTTTAAATTGTAGTGTTCATTGTTGTAGTCTGTATAAAAATACACTAATTTTACAAATTTCAAGTTTCAATATACATGTGTTCATACAATTGTATGTATGTATATTACATGGGATTTTAAAATTTCGTTGCTGGTTTTGGAACACCTTTTAATTTTTAGTTCTCATATATTTTTGGTTGTAGCGGCCAAGGTTCTACATACTCTGTGCAAATTTCAATAATTTTTGATAAATTTCGTTTCACAGCTTTATGATATTGTTTATATATATTGTATCGTCTAGTGTGCGTTATAAAAGTCAGTAGTATTTTAGATTCTCAAAATCGATCGAAATTCGTCACACCTTTTCAAAACTATGTTTTTGAAATCGATTTTAAAACGATTTCCATCATATACCTGATATATATATATATATATATATATATATATATATATATATATATATATTATTTTTTTTTGTTATTTCTGGAAAAATTCTGTTATTGTAACAGACTCTATATATATATATTTACTGACCTGATAAAAATGTTTTCCATAAAAACATAATTAACTAAGGAAAATAAATATACAAGCACACAAATATACAAAACGAGGCATAACAACAACTACAGTCATGTTATATCTTGCTGCTTGTTAAGAAATATACAACCACACAAACACTTAAACTAATGCAAGCGAAAGAGTCAAACAATAACAAATATAATACTTGTGTAATCCCTGTCGGAAATTACGTTAACTTTAAACTAACTTTAAGCTAACTATTTTGCAACTCGTGCTGACTGACACTTGGATTACTTTTAATGTAATCAACTGACTATTTTAACATTGGGATGTCCTAAACGGTAGTCAATTGTCTTACTATGCATTACTTTCAGCTAACTTAAAGTTCATTTCTTTTAAAATCACCTGGTAGTCAGTAAATTAAAAATTTTTTCTGGGGTTCGAACATGTTGAAACCAAGATTTTTTTACAAATAAGTGTTGCACACATAATAAGTAATACAGATGGAAAGTAGAGAGAGAGACCACCAGTAAGAAGGCAAAAAGAGTATACGCGAATTGCCCGAATTGTCCGCAAATTAAAATAAAAATAATTTTCCTTTTCTGTGTATAATAAAATGAATTACATTTCTTTCAAAAATAATTTTTTTTTTTAAATTAATTTTTGAGCTGCGCCAAAACCATTATTAATTAAATTTCCTGGTTGCCACAAATCATATTACTGCAATAAAATCCTACTTATGCTCAGCCACTATTGTGTGACATGACTAGAGAGAATGAAACTCGTGTCAGACGTGGCCTAAACCACATAGTGCAGTGTCACCCATAGGTGACTGACGTGGCAGTCAATGTGTTAATATAAAACTGAAATGAGTAACAAAGTAGCTGAGAATAAATGTGTTGGCTCTCACCAAATTCGATTATGTACTCAAATTAAAAATTAATTTTGGGTTTGTTCTGGATGACATTGCAGTTAGCTTTTAGTCAGTCTAAGAAAAGTTAACTACAAGTTAACTATTTTTGTAGTCAGCCACACATTCTCCGACAGGGATGATTCTCTCTTATCAACGAGCACACAATTTAACACATGGAATGACCAACCTTTATGTATGTATATCCTTTATTATCATTTTTGGTGAAGGTTATAAAAAATGTTCGCTGGGTAGGTACTTGAGGCTGCATTACAGTGAGTGTTGTTGCCTGTACACGTACAACTTCAGCTCGCGTGTTATATTTATAACTGCAGCGCTTTGTATGATCACTTACATGCAGCCACATATTTTTGTTAAAATTCAACAACTATATTCTAGGAAATATTTATTTATAACTTCATTAGTTAGCCAAGAATATTTTTTTCTTTTTCTTTTACTTTTTCAACCTTCTAACCTTTCCTAAAGGGGGCCTTATGGTGGGGAAAATAACACTTTTAAATTGTTGAAACTTTAAGACTTGGAGAGGGAGTAATAACAAAGTGATACAGCTAATAGAGATGTTTTAAACATTTTTTATCAATTATTAGTTTATCTCTTTCACATGATAAATGGTCTTTCATTAAGCGATTCCCAATTATCAGCGAAAGTTTTTATTCGTTCGAAAAGACAAACGATGCCGTTATGTATAGAATATATTATCGTGCAAATTTTCTTTGTGGAGGGCATAAGAAATATCAACTTCACATTTGCTTCCACATGGCCATGCCCTCAAATAACTCATGCAGTCTGAGTGGTCTCACTTGCATTTGATGAGAACCGAATATATAATTTAAAATGTATCTACATAATTTGATGAAAATCCAAAATAATATTTTTTAATTTGCAAATAACCAAAAAAAAACCATTGTTATTATATAAACCATTGTTCTGATTTTTCAACATTTGCTCAATATCGGGCCTTTATTTGCAGTTTCAATTGTAATATTCGGGTTAATCAACGGCATATAAATAGGATATGTCCTAGTTTACACTGTGCAAGTATTATTGCTAAGCTGATTAGTTTTTTTGGGGAGAGAGAGAAAAATAATCGTTTCTGTTCCCCTCGTCTCTCTCTCACAACAAACTAATCAACTTAGCAATAAGACTTGCATAATGTAAATTCGGACTAACGAACTAAAATTTCAGTGTTTTTTCCAAAGAGTTTAAATAGACACATTTTTAACACTCCCTCGATATTGTATGCTAAAAATTGCCTCTTGATATTTTAAGCTCCAGGTCTTATGATTTAATAAGTGATTTATTTATGTGTATGTACATATGTATGTTTGTTTAAATCAGATAATAATGTTAATTTGTAATTATTTGTAATTATGTAATTAACAAATAATTTAACACAATCAATTATTTTATGGCATTAGCAAAACGCAACACATGTTTCAGCACACCACACACGAGAACAAGATTTAAAAAACAAAGAAAAAAGTCTTAAAATGTATTCCTATTACGAGGAGAAATCAATAATTAATTTAAAAAAACTGCGGCTTATTGCCCGATAAATGTAGGGAACTACATATGTTGCTGTTTCTATACAAAAATTACTTATTAAGAGCCTGCTGAATTATCCCTCGTTCACGAGCTGACTTATGGTAAATTTTTGACCATAAAGCATAAAGTGCTTAATACTGAAAAACAAAAATATCTGATTATCAAATATGGAAACTTTTGTACGAGTAAGTGCATAAACAATATTGCACAGTTGCTGCTGCTGCTGTTCTTGAAAGTTGTAAAAGGAAATAATATGAAGTATTTGATTGCATTAAGATTCTTAATGAAAGATAAATACAGTAGTTTTGATTTAGCTGCCTTTTGTTTAAGTGCACTTTGGACTTAACTGCCTAAAATGAAAAATTTCTGTCACTATTCTTTAAAATCACATACAAATTCGTCTTTTAAGTGCCCTAAAATTTTGGTAATTTTAAAATATTTTCATACAAAAAATCAATGCTAGCTGCACATTGACTTAACTGCACAAAATATATTTTTTCTGTACTTATTGTTCAAAATCCTTTTTTAAGTGCTCTTTGTATACCTGCGCATTTAACATATTTTTTTGGCAGTTTTAAATTAATCTCATATAAAAAATTTAAATTAGCTGCACACATTAAAAAATATGTTGCTACATATATATGCAACCATGTGTGTGTGTAAAACTGAAGTCAAAAATTGTATACCTGTACATTTAGGCAGGTAAGTACATTTAAGATAACAGCATTTTTGACTTATCTGCACAAAAAGCCGTGCAAAGTTGATTGTGCAGCGAAGTCAAAATTACTGTAATATTAAAATATTTTGTATGAATTTATTTCAATATCACTACGAGAACGTGAATCATATTATTTCAGGAGTTTAGTGGATTATTTATTATGCGCTAAATTTTTACAAGCGATTATTTCAATAGGATAAACTTATTATTATTTATTATTATTAATTAGTATTAATTTGAACATATTTGATGTTTTACAGTACTTTACGCTTAATTGATTTTTAATAAAATTTATGGTTTTTTGTTAAATGTCCGTGTTTTTAATACTTTCTTTGTAGAAATTAATAGATTCAATTGTGGCAGGACCTTTTTGTAAAGTATTAGAACAAGGTACCTTAAATAAACACAAATTTCAATAATATAAAAATATAAAATAAATGATTTTTTTGATGCCTTTTGATTATTATCCAGTTAAATCATTTATACGATAAACTATTACACACGTAACGCAAGTGCATGCTTTTTCTATGAACTAAGCGGGTAAATCAGTTAAGCGGCAACTACTGTAGTAGTTGTGTGGAAAAAATTCTTTGAGGCCTTAGAGCGCTAATAGCTTTAGTGGCTTCTTCAATGAAAATAGAGGTTCTACTCCATAATTCGAAAAGAAAGCAAATACTATTGAATTAGTATTTTATTTCTTTTGGAATTACAGAGCAGACTCCTAGAAATCATATCCAGCAATACAGAGTTGGGAATTTTGGGGGAAAAATGGAAATAATTCAGTAGTTTCTAAACGGGACATCCGCTTGTTATAAAATGTCATACATCATATAGTGGAAGTGATACAAAGCTTAAATTTAAACTTTATCCCCCTTATGCAAAAAAAAAATTACTTTAGCTTTAATGTTCATAGTAGTTGTCAAGCACTTTAAGGATAACATAACTTGGTTAACAAATCATATGCAAAGGACAACTTTAATTATTTTGTGATTTAATAATAAATACTGGTAACACCACCATGTTCGACAACCACTTCACAGCTTATGATGTACAACATCGAATACAATTTCATTCGGGTTGAAATAATTTTTTATTTTATTGAATAAATTTTTATCATCTTGAAGTAAAGCAACCTAATTTAAAAAATATGAACTTCTGACATGGTAGGAAAACAGATAAACATTTCTATGAAATAAAAATATGAAAAATTATCACAATTTGTTTTATTCGAGTGAATTGAGTATTGGAATATCCAGCGTTATTCGATTCGTTTTGATTGTATATACATCACTTAAACATTTTTATGTAATTGTATTTATTTTAATATTTTTTTATGGATTTTGCTACGTATTTCGAATCAGTTGGATAATTTGGTGATGTTTTCCATCACATGACAGAAATAATAAATTTAAGATAAGAGCTAGCACTTCCAGCTTCATTTCCAGATGTAACATGAATCAATATGTGCTATATTAACAAAAATATTTTAGGTACAAAATACACATTTTGGAAATATCAACTTAAACAAGTCTTAACAAACGTGGATGCCTACTTTAGAATTTTTATATAACACTTTTTTTAGAATACAACTTCACTTAACATTGCTGGGCAAAGCTTTGTTATTTTTTTTTTTTGCATACGACTCTATATCTTTAAAGTGGGGTGGAGCCACAGAGCACCAAAATGGGCCAACTCAGGTTAATGAAAAATTCAAATTAAGATCAGGCAGATTTTTTGCAAGTAGATTTTTCTATACAAGAAATAAAAAAAAAGTAATGTGAGTCCGAGCACAGATGAGATGTGTAAACATCTAGTAATGAAAATTTTTTTTTAAGTTGGAAGTACTTATACCTTTAGTATCTTTTTTTAAATTAATTAATTAAAAGTATCAAAACTTTCAATATTGTAAATACATATGAATTTGTTGGTTTTTGTTTGTTTTATTAAACTTATTTGGTTAGTAAATGGGCACACTGCAGTATATGTACATATATGTACTGCATTCAAAATTGCAGTAAGCAGTAAATTTACTGATTACTAAAAAATTCAGTAAATTTTTACTGCTAATGAAATTTAATTTGCATTACCAGTAAAAATCGTAGGGCCGTAATCATAATAAAATTGTAGCAAGTGGCAAAGTTTTTTCATTAAAATTTTGAAACTTTTGTTTGAAAAACATTTAGCCACTGGGTAGAATTTCATTATGAATACGGGCATTACTGATTACTGAAAATTCAATGCACCTTATCATATAACAAATCATTTAGGCAATTTATAAAAATTGTAGAAAAAAATTTTAGTAATCAGTAAAAATTTACTTGTTAAAAAATTTTTATTATTTTTACCACTGCAGTGCTCATCTATGGTAAATGCCTTCACTTTTACTTTTTAATTTTTAATTCCTGTTGTTCATCGTTTAGTTGTTGCTGTTCTTATTGTTGTGTACGCATTGCAATTAAAATAAATTCAGTGAAGTGCGACTTTGACTCGCGCACATTCGGTTTTGAGCATTTTTTTGATTTAGCTTTCTTCCTTTTTTAAGTTTTTTCAGTTTAAAAGATTTTTTTCAGTTTTATCGCTTTTTTCTCGTTTTGGAGTTTTTTTTCTCATTTTGGGTTTTTTTTAATTTTCGCCATTTTTTTTTCTTTTTGGCGATTTTTTCTGTTTTTGTGGTTTTTTTATTAAGGCGATTTTTTCATTTTGGCGATTTTTCCGATTTTTCGCGATTTATTTTAGTCCTAGAAATTTTTTTTATTTTGGTGCTTTTTTTCGTTTTGGCGATTGTTTTTTTTTGTTTTTGGCGATTTTTTTTTAGATTTGGCGATTTTATATTTTTTAGTTTTACCGTTTTTGAAAATTTCAAGTGTTTGCCTCTTACGGTTTCCAAGATATAGCAAGTTGTCAAAATTACAAAGTCAAAATTGTATTAACTGATGGAATACCCTTTAATTTAAATTTTTTAAATTTAGTGTTAATTGTTGTAGTCTGTATAAAAATACACTAACTTTTAAACGTTGCTCGTTTTGGAACGCCCTTTAATTTTTAATTCTCATGTATTTGCTGTTGTAGCGGCCAAGGTTCTACATAATCTGTCCAAATTTCAGATCCGTAGCTATTACGCTTCATTTTCACCTTTGGTGTACGGAACCCTAATAAAGCAATTATCAAGTTAAATAAAACAAACAAAAACCAGCAAAGTCCTATCTATTTACAATATTTTAAATAAGTTTGTATTGCGTCTTTCGAACACTAATACACAAATACATATGTAGCTCACACCGATTTGACAACGCGGTGTGAATCTCAGCAAAATTTGTGATTGTATTGTGAAAAAGAATTTTACCCCCCAGCGTATAGATGTTTACACATCAATAAAAGTCTTGTACATTTTTGGGGTTTCGCTTACAATTTAGGAAATATTCGAAAAAAAAATTAAAATTTTATTTTTTACCAAGCTTGGTCCATTGTTCTGTAAATGGAGAAGTTCAATTTTGTCCGATTTTCCAAAGGAAACTTTTTGCAAATTTAAAACAAAATTTTTAATTTGTTCCAGAACAAGTGATGTGTGATAAGATAAATTTAAATTTAACTAGCAGAGACAAAAACCAAACAATTTTACAGAGATCATTTTGCAGTTAACAGCGGACTGTAAAGCACTTAATAGTACTAATAAAATAAAGGAATATTATTTCGGTGGCGAAATCTAGGCAGAAGGACTGATACTATACCCAAAAATTAATGGAAAATATGGTTCGAGATCTGAGTAATGAAATTATACTAAAGGAATATACAACAGATATAACAATAACACAGAGAATTAATTTTAAAAAAGGGCCTATTTTGGAACGAAAAGTGGTCATTGTGGGAAATCGAAAACAAAAACATAAAGAAATTAACTAATACTATCGAACAAAACAGTTTTTCATATACATATGTAGTAGTCTCCTGCACAAGACATTTTATAAGAAATTTCAAGACATGAAGGATTTTTCAAATACTTTACTAGAGCGAAATCTTATAAAACAAACGTTAACAACACTGTTTGCAAGAAATTTGTTTGAGTATTGTAGGTATAAGAGTAAAGAAGAAAACACTTCGTGACGGAAGAATTTGTGATAATTGCTTTTTTCTACGCATGAGCACGTGTACAAACGTCATGCATGTATGTGTGTATGATTTTTTATTTTTCTGCGCACATGCAAAGGCACACACATGCATTAACATTAGTTGTATGCTGTTAATCACATAATAGCTTACCATCTACATATTACACACACACACAAACGTACAATATGGAAAATAACAAGCATTACACTAATCAACAGTACTTCTTTTGAGTGTTTGTTACAAACAAGCTGTCTTGCGACATCGCTTGTTACAACTGATATACACATACACCAATACATCCATCGTGCTTCGCTTATAGTACGACAGCATTTAGTATAATACATGCGACGTGAATACATTTAAAAACCATGACGTTTTTACATTTCAAGACTGTTTACGCAGCTCTCTAATATGTAGTAAGTATACATACAAAGTCTAATAGTGGGTACACACTTTGCAAGGTGTTTCCGCAACACGTTTATATTACATGCTGCATACTTTGACATAGACACTGCAACCTACAGTGCAACCTATAAACATAAAATCATTATGATATTTTCGAAACTTCAAATGCAATTTGGAACGCCACTATAAACGAGACTACACACTATGCGACCGACAATGCAACCTGCCTGGTTACATAAACAAGTTGCTAAGTCTGTACCTATCATAAAGAACTGGGACAATTTCTACCAAAAGAAAAGAAAAATATGAGCATAAACTACCAATGTTGCGAATTTTGGTACTTATGATCAGTGTTAGGCAATTATGTTAAGAGAAATTATTATTACTGTTATGCAAAGCACACATTTTTCAAATTGTACCACTGAAGTATAAAGTGTACCAGTACACCAATGCAAATGTAATGGTGCCAAATTTGGTACAATTGTACCACAAATCCCAACAGTGGTACATACACATGTAGTTCTGCAGTAAATTGTAGCAACACAGTTATACAACCCTGCCAACAGCAGAATATAAAAATCTCTGTAAAGCGATAAAATTAAATAATTAATTAAATAATTGAAAATTGTGCTTAAAAGTTTGTCAATGCGAGCAAACATTATGCACTACAGTGGGGTATGCGAAAAAATTAAATTAACTTTTTTTAAAGAATTTTACTTTATTTTTATTCCTTATACTTTTAAAATATGTGTACATTTGTCGAAGTGAAACTTTTCTGTTATTAAGTTTAACAAAAAAGCAATTTAACTGCGGAGCCTGTATAAATAAGTCTGTGCTTGACAATGCGGGCAATTGTCTTTGTAATCGGCTATAAAATGAACAACGAGTGAGTAAAAAAACTAATAATTTTCTATGCTTCTAATGTACGTAAATATGTATGTGTGTGTGTGCAATGTACATGTTGGCAGCTTTTTATTGCAATTGCTATTTGTTTCATTCATTTTTAATTTTTTTTTTTTTGCTATTAAACAAATTGTGGATACTATTAAAGTGATTTTTTTGTATCTTTTGTGTTGACTAAAAGTTGCCAAATCATGTAATTAAACAGTTGCATTCTATAAAATATTTTGCAAAAAAAAAAAAGAAAAAAACAAGCATAGCCAACAAACCATATCGGATTATAATCTACGATTATTGTAAAACAATTGTTTTCGAAAAATAATTTTTTATTCGTTTATTTATATGTTATGAGTAATTTAGTAATAATGTATTTAGCATTTGTTGACAATTAAAAATTAAATTCTATTCAAATGAATCAGATTTTTTCTGCATATTTTTGTAAAATTTTTGGGACTAATATTTAAAGATTTTTTTTTAATTTTTTGATAAGGAAATTAGTCACGAAATAGGAACGCAAAAAATACATAAAGTATCATATATTCATCAAAAATTAAAAAAAAAATTAATTCGAACTTAATTTCGAATTTTCGAAATTCAAAATAAAAAAAAATTAACCCACGATAGGGAGTATAACACTAATTTTAATCGAAAAAATAATTTTTTGCATTTTGCTATCTTCGAATCACATCAAACATAATTTGGAATTTGAAATTCTTTGCTCCCATCCCATTCATAATTATTAAATTATTATTTTTGTGTACTAATTCAGTTGCTTAAAGTGTTAGTAGTTGAAAACAAATCGATTTTAAGTTTCGGACTCAATTTCGAATTTTCGAAATTCAAAATAAAAACTCAAAAATCCTCAAAATAAGTATAGTAAACAAAAATATTAATGGAAAAAATAATACTTTGCATTCAGCTTTCTTCGAATTATAGAACATAATTTCGAATTTTGTAATTTTTTTGCTCTTTCGTAATTCTTACATTTTTAAATAAATATTTGTGCACATGCATTCAGTAATGCAAAAAAAAATCATTTCGGACTTAATAAAAATTTAATGTTAAATTAATAATTAATTTGCTTTTGGTCTTATTGTTAATAAGAGAAAAAAAAACAGCTGGAAGATGTTGTGATTTTTATAAAAATATTAGAGCGGTATAAAGTCCCTTGGCCTACATAATTTTCATTTACCTAAATTTCGAAGTTCTTAATCTTTTCATTCGTTTAACCTGCCTTCAAGTTTTAAGATCTATTAATATTTTAAAAGTTCATTCTATATGCCAAGCTTTCGAAATTCAAAACAAAGTGTCTTTTTAATTAAAAACAAAAAGAATAGGAAACTCTAGTTTGAATAAAAAAAATAAAAAATAATGAAAACTAAGTATGTATGTTTTTGAGGGCGTACAACAGGTTTATACTGGATTATGTGTATATCCCCTGAACGTAATGGCTCCACTTTTCGACCTAAGTATGTTATTTGTTTTTTTTTTCGAAATGACAATAATTTCGAATTTTTAATTTATGTGTAAGCCTTAGAAATTTTAGAGTTTAAGAAAAATATTTTTCTAGACAATCGTTTGCTTGCATTTTTGAAAACTATAGGTTAACTTACGTCAAGTAATAACGTTTAAAATACAAGTTTTACAAATTTTATTAACTTTAACATTATCGAAATTAACTTTCGAACACCGTAAAAAATTTACTTTATCATTAATATATTCTAATTTACTTTAAAATTAGTAGTATTATAAGGGTTAATACAACTTCGAATTTTCGAAGTTCATAATTACTAAATAACTATAAAAAAAATTACACTGCAATAATTTTGTTAATTGGGATCCATTTGCTCTAAAATTTTCCCATTTTTTTCCTCGTTCGAACTTAATGTTCGAATTTTCGAAATTAGAAAAATTTTAATTTTGAAGTTGTTATAGAAAAGGGAAGCAAAATTTTCAATAGAAAAACTAAAAAATTAGTATTATGATTTTTCGATACATCGAAAGTACGAGTAATTTCGAATTCTTAAATTTTAAGGGTTTATCATTTTAAATCCTATAATTTATATCAAACACTATACTTGAGTAGCATATGCAAATTATTATTTCCTGACGATGTTAAAAAACTATTAACGAAATATCGAAAAAATTAATTACAATTAAATAAAACGATCGAGGTCGCTTAACAAACATAATATAATAAACTAAAAAGGTCAAATAAATATAATTAAAATTAAAAGCATATGAAAATTTTTATATAATTTTCGAACAACCAAAAAATTGAAATTTGTGATCCAAATATTTTTAAGATTTCGCAATCTGGCATTCATGTCTTCATATTCATTCACAAATAGCATACAGGTATGTTTGTGAAAACGGTTTTTAATTTATATAATTTAAAAAAAGAATTGTACGTACACCTTCTTGTCCGCCACACCTTTCAAATGTTGAAAAACTTACATTTTCTTGCTTAAAATCATATTTACAACTGACCCCATCAAGTAGCAATTACCGGTAGATGTTCAACTGACATGTCCAGAATTTATATGAATTCTATCGTCGATTTGATACGTGTAGTATTGGATTATATTCGTAAGATGCTAAGAAGCAAGCAGTCTATAAATTTTCACGTTATCTTCTTGGAGAGAATAAATGTATGTTTCTTACTTGGCGGAAATAATATTTTACAAAAGAATAAAATGCAAATCCCTTAAGTGCTTTCCAAAAAGCAAGTTACATAAATTCTTTTGCGCTTAAAGATCAACTAAATTATAAAAATTTTCTTAAAAAAAAAATAAAAAAGATCAATGTATCTGTCTAATCCTCCTGACTCGCTCGTACTCGCCTGTCATTGCAATTGTATACGATGAGTCTAACGAAATAAATCTGCTACGCACTTGCATCTTTAACATCTATCTGAAGATCTAACAACCATAAAAAATAATCTCAAAGATTTATTTTATTTGCAAAAGTAAATTCCCTTGTTATGATCATAAAAATAAAGTATTGAAATTCAAACACAGACACACAAAAAAAAAAAACACTTTCCTCTAAGATGGAATATCTGTATCGGTAAAATAAGACCCCATATGAAATAAATATAAAAATATAAAAGAAATCATAAATTTAACTAAAAAGAAAAATCTGTTCGCTGATGCAAAAACCAAAACATTAATCCTTGGAGGGAGGGAGAGAGAGAAGTTTAAGTTTATGTGATCGCAAAAAGAAAAGTACACAACAATTCAATGGCTTGAATGGCAATAACGAAGTTGGGAACGGAAACTGATACTGAAACTAACATTGCACCAGCAAATGTTAACATAAAAATATGTCTTCATATCGTTTGGATACTTCCAGCCACAATTAAATACTCGTTGCAGGCACACACACACATAAAGGCTGATTCAGCAAATGATGGTTTATATGTTCCAAAACACACACATTTTGCTCGCCAGACTGTCAGTCAGTGAGTTGCTTGTTTTGTTGGGTTTTTGGTTTAAATTTTATTTTGATAGTCTTTTTGAGGCCAGTAACTGATATTTGCTGCATACAAGGTTGCCTGGTGTACGTAGTTGTTTGTTACAATTTCTAAAGCAACAACAACGGCAAAAGTCGTACACGTAATACTTAAACACTGCAGTACATTTTTATATAGTGAAACACAAGCACACACACAACACACACAAACACGCTGAAACATAAATATTAATGTTTGGCGTTGGTAGATTTCCGAATTGCAGGTGCATCGATGAACATTACAAGTTGCATAATCATGTTGTTATTGATTCTTGCAGTTCTACAGCCAACAAACATGTGTAAGGGTTACAAATATCTATCAAAAAGAAAATAAATAAACCTTCCGCTGCACAGTGGGTCCAAAGAACCTTTTTTTACACGAACCAATTCATATCTCCTCAACGAAACTAGTGAGGGGCAATAAATTTCATATGGGTACTAGTGTCCTGCACAAGACTATTTATAAGATCTTTCAAGACATGAGAGATTTTTTCAAATGCTTTACTACAGCGAAATATTCTAAAAGAATCGCTAAGCAACACTGTTGGCAAGTAATTTTTTCGGTGGTTTGTCTTGCCAACAGTGTTGTTTATCGATTCTTTTAGAATATTTCGCTGTAGTAAAGCATTGGAAAAAATCTCTCATGTCTTGAAAAGTCTTATAAATACTCTTGTGCAGGACACTAATGGGTACCCAGCAAAAAATTACACATTACCAAAAGAACTACTTGCCATATAATGACTTACTTTTCTGATTACCAAATTTCATTACTCGGTTACAAATCACATTAGCTAAAATTTCAAAAAATTATGTACAAGTTGCTAAATGAGAAGAATGATTATTTTATATTAAATCGATTACGTGAACAAGCTGGCAAATAAAAAAGTAAATACTGCTCAAGAATCGATTATTTTAGTCTCACGCCTTGTTAAAATTATTAAGTTGGTAATCCAGTAGGGAAGTGCTTCCACCAAAAATGCTTAATTCCAAACTCGATTACCTTTTTTAAATTTTTTGCTGGGTAGTTCTTAGACTAAACTGCATGTTCCTACAAAAATTTGCGAAGTATAGGAGGGGGAGACAGTTACCTCCAATACAAGGTAATTATATCTTTTTTTATATCTTTGGAACTACAATAGAAAGACATTTTATTTATGTGGATAGCTCTTAAAAAAATGCATGTAGCCTCAAATTCTTGGGGGTATAGGACCGGGGAGGGGGTACCCCCCATACAAGGTAATTATTACTTTTTCTATATCTGTGGAACTACAATACAGAGACACACTTAATTTAATGTGGATAGCTCTTAAAACAAACTGTATGTTCCATTAAAATCTTGGCGTTGTAGGAGGGAGGAAAGGCATATCTTCTAATAACTAGCTTTGTCGTGTCTCCGTGAGAATAAAATTTCTAAAATCACTCACGTTACTTTTTTTTAATCATTATAACGCAGAAATATAGCCACGATTACGCGTGACTGATGAGTGACTCACACGTGACTAATGCGTGACTCACGCGGAACATATTAGGAAATTTTTACAAATCTAATAAAAGTACTTCAACTAGTGACAAAAACAACAGTAATAAAAGCGTTAGCAGAAGTCGTTAAATTCTTATTATTGGTAAATTCAAGGCGTGAGCCTACGAGTATTACTAATTCCTTTATAAATTCTGAGGCTCAACGATGAGCAGCATACATTTTTCTGAGATAACGCTCAGTTGATCGACCTCTGAAATAAAATTAAAAAACTCTGCTTAATTGAGCCCAAGTAAATAACTTTATGTCCACTTGAACTAAAAAAATATATTTTTTCTTTGCATTTCCCATATAAACGTTAAAACCACAAGCACTTCCACAACTAATTTTAATAAAAAAACTTAAGCAAAAAATTTTAACTAATATCTGGAGCTTGAAGGTATCATGGTTGAGACAAAAAGGATTTAAATAAGCAAAATGAACGTTAAAGGTTTCATGGTTACTTGAGACAAAAAGGATTTAAAGCTTTTTTGCAGCTCTCTCTACGAATCTTCAATTTTAATGCGTCATTACAAAAGCAGCGATAGCTATTTGACATTTATTTTTTGCCTAGTGATGCAGAATTTAATGAATTTTAAGCGAACCCTTTTAGTTTTTAGGTTACTTGAACTTTTTTTTCTAAATTCATGTGTAAAGTGACCGCCTGTGGGTCTTATCTGCATCTCAGTGAAAAATAGTGCCTAATGTAAGCCCGTCTCGAGGCAGGAGAGCACTTATTTTTCTCTCATAGATCTGCTTTGGATTAGTACAAATGCAAAAATAAACCCGTCAACAATCGCACTATAAGTTGTTTACTGGGTAGCGCAATTGCAAAAAAAAAACCCAAATACGTTAACAATACTTTCTTATGTATGTATACATACAACAATTTTAGTTGGTATGTTTAACAATTTGTTGGTACGAGTATGATGTGGGGTTGTGCTTATTGCTCATGTTGATGCTGCTTTTGCTGTTGTTGTTGTTGTCGTTGTTGGTTTTACAGTTGATGTTATTGCCGTTGTACTGGCTGCATGGGTAACATGAGATTTATCTTGCTGCCATTTTTAAAGGTTTTTTATAGGCTTCCTCTTTTTCATCTACAAATCTATATACGAGGAATATATAAGTATAGATTTACCGAATAAAAACAGACAGCAATGCAATGTAATGAATATTTTTAGATGTCTGTCTGTCTGTCTGTTCAACTAGTCAACTGTCTTGATAATTTTGGTATGTGTGAGTGTGAAACATTAAATGTATCAAATACAGTTTGGCATGTTGCTTTGAATGTTTATTACAATATAGAGCATACCATTCTGCTGTTAATGTGCCTTTGTGGCTGTTACAACATAAACTGCTTGTTGTTACACTATCATCAATATCAGCATAGATACTGTTGTTAAAGCTGTCGGTGTTGCAGTTGTTGCATTAAATGTGAAAAAAAAATAAATAAAAAAACCAAGAGCCTTCTTTTATTTTTTTTTTAAGGTCATCTCAGTGTTGTATAATAACAACCTGTAATAATCGCAAAATCAAATCATCGGTATGTGCTTCTCTTTCCCAACTTGCTACAGCAAAAGCAAAAAAAAAAAAAATTATGTGATCTCATTGAACATTGATCACGTTTCGTTGCCAAACAAGAAAACGATAAATGTTGAGATAAGATTTTGGTATTTTTTTTTTTTTACCTGAACGTCAATTTTTGTTTTTAATCGTAAATGAAGCTTTTTGCTATTTTTTTTTTGAGTTTGGCAAAAATCTTAACGATTAATTCATTAAATTAAATGTTTTTTTTTTTTAAATAATTTTTAAAACTATTTAAGAGTTTAAAGAGTGCAAAATTTTGTTCTATTAATTATTTCTTAGCATAGAAAATCAATCTCAGGCTATTGCCAGCTGTAGGTAAAACTAAAAATTAAGGGTCGTATTCAAAAAAACTTAACAAAGCTTTGAAAAGCAATGTAACGCTGCAGCCATACGTTCAATAAATGACTTTCAATTTCATTACACATATCGTGTGTCAAAATTCTTTGAAATTGATAACTGTTACACAAATTGATGATCAATTTCATTTTTCAAATGCCACCGACGAAGAAACAACTCAAATTGAAAACTAAATTGCCATTTAAATGGATAGGTGAATTTGAAATCAATCTAGTTTTCAATTTAAAAAGTTTGATTGTGTTTGTGAAAAAAGTGTGAGTGTATTGAAAATTGAATGGAATTGAAAGTCGAAAATTGAAAGTGTGGCCCCCAAATTACGTAATTTTGTATTAAAAAAAATTATTATATCAAAATTCTAAAGTAGGCACGGCACCTACGTTTGTTAAGGCTACTTTAAGTTGATATTTCCAAAATGTATATTTTGTACCTCAAATATTTTTGTTAATATAGCACATATTGATTCATGTTACATCTGAAAATGAAGCTAGAAGTGCTAGCTTTTATATTAAATTTATTATTTCTGTCATATGATGGAAAATATCACTAAATTATCCAACTGATTCGAAATACATAGCAAAATCCATAAAAAAGTATTAAAATAAATACAATTATACAAAAATGTTTTAGTGTCGTACATTCAAACAAAACGAATCGAAAAAAGCTGGATATGCAAATACTCATTTCGTTCGAGTAAAATAAATTGAGATAATTTTTCTATGTTCATCATATATTTTTTCTTTTACTTCATAAAAATGTTTATCTGTTTTCCTACCATGTCAGAAGGTCATATTTTTTAAATTAGGTTGCTTAACTTCAAGATAATAAAAATGTATTTAATAAAATAAAAAATTAGTTGAATACTCGAATAAAATTGTATTCGATTTTGTACATCATAAGCTGTGAAATGGTTGTTGAACATGGTGTTGTTACCAGAATTTATTATTAAATCACAAATTAATTAAAGTTGTCTTTTGCATATGATTTCTTAACAAAGCAATGTTAGCCTTAAAGTGCTTGGTAGCTACTATGAACATTAAAGCTCAAGTAAAATATTTTTTTTGAATAAGGCTGTATATATTTAATATAATATAATTTAACTTACAGAACAATACGAACTTTAGCCTAATCAAATTGTAAATAAAAACAAATGAAGTTCGAACAATAATAATTAAAACTAACTAAAAATTAAAAACATGTGCATAATTAGTAATTAGTTGTAACTTTAGATGGTAAAATTGAACTTTCATTATAAAAAAAAAATTCAGCAAATTATAATACGATGAATGAAAACAATTCACATATTGCATTTGCAGAAATCTACATCAACGGACATCACACACAGTGGACCAAACACAAATAACGCTGATGCTGAAAGGTGCAGTGACCAGAGAAACAAGTCGAGGCAAAATTATCGGCGGCGGCGGCGCGCCGAGAATTTTCGGCGGCTCAAATAAGCATATGAAAATTCAGAGAGAAAATTAAAATTGAAACTGAAAATTGATTTTCAAAATTTTTTCTCCGAAATTTGTCTTTTGGGGCAGATAAAATTTCAGCTGGTTTTGAGCCGATACAATCGGCGGCGGCTTGATCCACAGAAAAATAACCGGCGGCGGCGCGCCGTCGGCTTCGAGCCGGTCGACTTGTTTCTCTGGCAGTGACCTTCGAAAACAGATAGTTGCTGCAAGTCTTGTTTTCGACATGGCAGTTTTTCTTGAAGCAGTTATCTTCAATTCTCTTTTAAAACTGCTCCTTTGTTTACACTCAGACGGTTTCTTACTCAATTTTAATATTGTTTTAATGCTGCGAATGAAATAACAAAACAGAATTGAAGTAAGTCCTGATTCACACACATCAGGTTTAGATGATCAGTTTTTGTTCAATTTTCTTTTGAACCTGCATTTACGTTCATACACACCGTCAAGTTTGTTTCATCAAGTCTCATCAATTTGTGTTGTAGTAGAGTATTACGAATCACAAAACAAAAGGAAACAAAGGAAAAAGCAAACTTGACTGGTACGGTCAAGTCTGTACCCCTTTCCATTCTCCTTTCCTCTCTCTCCTAAAAACTCAAGACTTGACGACTCAGACATGACGTGTGTGAATCAGGACTAACTTTTCTGTAAAAGCAAGTCAGTACCCCTCTTCTTTCTTCTTTCCTCTCTCTCCCATAAACTTAGACTTGCTTTAAAAAAAAACTGCCGAGTCTAAAACATGAGTAAGCAACCCAAAGTGGCGATAAGACTTATATAAAATAAACTCGGCAGCAATTAAATTTATAAAAAAATGTATTGCAGTGATCTATAACATTTATATGCGTGATTATATTTTAATAGCAAATGTATCAGAGAAACAGATTTTATATAGAAAACATGACGCAGTGCTAAGATTTATATCCAAAATTTATCCAAGTCATAAATTTAAAAAAAAAATTAAATTGATTAAATTACATTTAAAAAATTTATTATAGTTATATTTTATATTTATTTATATTATTTAAGTGATAAAATTATATATATTATTTATCACAGTGATAAAATTTATATAAAAAATGTTATTCAGTGATAAATTTCTTACACAAAATTTATAACGGTGGTAAAATCTAAAAAAAATATTATAATTGCAGCAATAAAATTTTTATAGAAAATTTATCTTGGTGATAAAATTTTCAAAGAAAGATATCCCAGTGATAAAATTTCTATAAAATATTTATCGCCGTGCTAGAATTTTTACAAAAAATTTATTATGCTGAACAGAACTTGTATTAAAAACTTATCACAGTGATACATTTTGTATATATAATTTATCATAGTGATAAAAATTTTACAAAAAAAAAATTCAAGCAATGACACATTTATTAAATAAGATTTATAACGGTGATAACATTTTCAAACAAAATTATAATTGCAGCAATGAAATTTTTATATAAATTTTATTCCAGTGATAAAATTTGTATAGAAAAAAATCTGTAGTGATATTACTTCAATAAAATAACGTTGAAATAAATGTTTTTAATGGAACTTGTTACGCTAAAGAACTCAAAGAACTCAAAACTAAAACTTCTATAAAATAAAAGCAGCAGCAATTAAATTTATATAAAAAATATATGAGTGATATAAATTTATATTAAAAAAATATCGCAGTAAAAAAACTTTTTTTTAGATAGTTATTGTTGTATCAATATGTTTAGCAAAAATATATCATAATGCCAGAACTTCTATAAAAAACTTAGCACAGTGGTTAAATTTAATTCCAAAATATATGCCAGTGATAAATTTTTTTTAAAAATTGAGTGCAGTAGTGTATTTTTTTTAAATTAAAGTTTAAAGAATTGAAATTTTTATAGCAAACTTATCGCTGTGATAAAATTTTTATAGAAAACAATTGCAGTGACGTAACTTCCTCTATAGAAAAATTATCACAGTGATTAAAATTCTATAAAAAAAATTTTTAAATATATGTACATATATTTATAGAAAGTTATAACTGCAACAATTAAATTTTTATAGAAAACTTATCGCTGTGATAATTTTTTTTAGTAGTAGTAGTTCCATCAAAAATCGTTGTAATAATATTTTCTAATGGAACTTATTACGGTCAAGAACTCCAAGTGTTGACTAAACTTTAAAATAATAGTAGAAGTTATTAGATTTATAGAAAAAATTAGAGACAGTTCTCTTATGTTTGTTAAGCTCGAAGTCGTTTTATTTAATTTAATTAGTTTTTTCGATATTTCGTTAACAGTTTGTTAACATCGTCAGGAAATGAGCAATTAATAATTTGTAAAATATCAATTTCAAATGCTTATTTCCTGACGATGTTAACAAACTGTTAACGAAATATCGAAAAAACTAATTAAATTAAATAAAATGACCTCGAGCTTAACAAACATAATAGAATAAACTAAAAAGTTCAAATATATATAATCAAAATTAAAGACAGTGATAAAAATTTATTTGGAAAAAGATATAATAGTGATAAAATTTCTAGAAGATATTTGTAACTGCGAAAATATGTTCATAGAAAATGTATCTCAATGAGACATTTTATAGAGAAAACTTATCGCAGTGATAACATTTCTATAGAAATTTTATAGCAAATTTAATTTATTAATTTAATTTTGTATACAATACTTGTGGAGAGCATTGAATTAGAGATAAAATATTTTTAGAAAATCTATTGCAATTATTAAAATTATACAGAAAATGTTTGGCAATTATATTTTTCTAAAATGTTTATTGCAGTGATAAAATATCTTTGTATTATTTAATACAGTAGTAAAGTTCTTGTACAATTTGGGGGATTCAAACGGTAGTCATAAGTGTCATAATGATTAAATTTTTTTAAAGTAGTGTTACTTTTTGAATGTACTTATGTACTTTTAATTGTATTAAAATAATTTAAAACATTAGGACAATATGACACTTATAACTAGAGATGTGCAAATGTCGTGATTTTATTCACGTGATTCGTGATCAAATATTATAACTAATCACGCGTGAGTGCGTGAGCGTGACTGAAAAAAATTTACTCGTGCGTGATCGTGCGTGAGCTTTTTTTTTAATAATTACGCACGAATTCTCACGCTCTCACGAGATAACATTCCTGCATAGGTACATATGTAACTGTATTCAATCATTTGAAATAAATTATTTTATAATAATAAATGCATGTATGTATGTATAGTAATATGTATGGTAGTATGAGCTTACAAACACAATGAATACCCCCAAACAAAATGTTTCGACTTTTTCTGAAGTCAGACTTGTCGCACCGAATTCGAACTTTGATTTTTGAATACATAAGTAAAAGTCTGTGAAAATTTTTTTAAATAAATATGTATGTATATGTTGATAAAAAAAAGGATTGTAACAAATATTAAAAAAAAACGTGAGTATGTGCAAATTATTTCGACAATAGCAGCAACATAACGGTGAAGCGGTACTCTGCTATAAAAGCAAAAAGAAATCGTACCTACAAGTCGTTACGTGTTCGTACCGACTTATCGTAACGAATTCGTACCAACATATCGTTACGAAGTCGTGTCAACCATTTCATACAAAAATAGTTACGATTTCGGTAATATCTCGGTGACGAAATCTGAAGATTTTGTCGACCAATCGTTACGAATTCTTTGCGAATTCGGAGCATTTTGTTTGATGGGTACATACACCTTTGTAAGTATGTATGCATGTTTCTTAGATACCCTGTAGGAAGTATCAATTGGGAAACACTACTGATTCGACAGTGCCTTTGTCAACAATACTACTGACGAATTGTACCGCAAAAAATGTTTTTTGATTTAGGGGCCGTCCATATATTACGTAACGCAGTAGGTGGGAGGGATGGGGTTCGAGTTTTGTTATGATTTGTTATGGTGGGAGTGGGGGGAGTTTTTGAAAATGTTACCTAACAGAAAAATTTTAGTAATTTGTATGTTTCTCATTTAATATGCTTTTATCATTTATTTGATTATCATTTATTTAATTGATCATACGTCTTATCTTCACATTTATACAGGGTGGGCCAAAAGAAACCAAGGGGTGTAAAAGTTTAATAACTTTTTTGTTTATTAATTTTTTTTTATTTTTTCTTTCAGATTATATAGACAACACTTGGAGAATTTATAATGGAGAGGTTCACAACTGAACAGAGAACCAGAACAATAGAATTTTATTATTTAAACCAGAGATGAAAATTTGATTATGAGTGATGAAGCTCATTTTCATTTGAATGGCTTTGTTAATAAGCAGAACTGTAGGTTCTGGGGTTCTCAAAATCCAAGAGCCATTCATCAACGCCAATTGCACCCCATCAGGTGTACAGTATGGTGTGGGATCACATCTGAAAATGTCATTGGGCCCTACTTCTTCGAGAATGAAGATGGAAGTGCTGTAACCGTAAATGGAGAGCGGTATCGGTTTATGATAGAACATTTTTTACGTCCTGCTCTTGAAAACAGACCTGGTATGTGGTTTCAGCAGGACGGAGCCACTGCCCATACTGCCCGAGACACAATGGCACTTTTAAGTCAAATTTTTGGAGAGCGAATAATTTCTCGAAATTCGGAAATTATTTGGCCAGCGCGATCGCCAGATTTGACAGCACCCGACTATTTTCTTTGGGGTTTTTTGAAGGAGCGAGTGTATGTGAACAAGCCAGAGACAATCCTTGAACTCAAAGCAAACATTGTTGCAGAAATTCGAACGCTACAGCCACAAGTTTTGAAAGATGTTATGAAAAATGCTCTAAAAAGAGCCCATCAGTGCGAAGCTGAAAACGGTGGTCATTTAAGAGACATCATTTTTCATACTTAGTGTAAAAAAATTTCCATTTTGTATATTATATAATCTGAAAGAAAAAATAAAAAAAAGTTAATAAACAAAAAAGTTATTAAACTTTTACACCCCTTGGTTTCTTTTGGCCCACCCTGTATTATGTATGTATATATACATACATGTGCGGAATGTCAATTTTTTTTGATATACGAGAATTCAAATTCGAATATTTAAAACGATATTAAATTAACTTTGCTTTATTTTAATTTACATTGTAAATTTTACAAAAACACGAGCATACATATATACATAGATATGTATATCGTCACCTAAAATCCAAAAGGCCGTAAGTACACTTTTTACTATTTTACAGGAGAAGCAAAAAATATCATGAATTTATTCTATTTACATGTGTGTTAGATGCCAAATTGAATAATGAATAAAATCGGTATTTTTCAACATATGTGAGTAAAATTTTGGGAAAATATGTATTTTGGTTAATCACATCATAATCAATCAAAAAGTGTATTTTGAATTTTTTGGTTGTTACGGCCTTTTAGATTTTAGGTGACCTATTTTTCAACCCAAAAAACATGAAAATTATATTATACATATACTTTTTCGTGAGCGTGATGTGCGTGATCGTGATAAGTTGTAAACCACTCGTGCGTGATTAAAAATTTTTTATTCGTGAGCGTGCGTGTTCGTGAAAATTTTCAAAATCATACGTGCGTGAAAGTACGTGAGTAAAATATTTTTCTGCGTGAGCGTGCGTGTCGTAAGTCAGAAAACACTCACGTGCATTCTCTACTTATAACTACCATTTGAATACTCCAAATCTTTTTTCAAGCAATTAATATGTGTATATTAAAAAAAAATTTTTCAACGATAAAAATTATAGAGAAAAATTAAGGCAATTACATTTTTCAATAAAGTGTATGGCAGAGATGAAATAAAATTCTAAAAAAAAATTTAAACAAAAAAAAAAGTTCTAAAGAATTTCGTTAAAAATGTTTTTGCCATAAAAATTTCTAACTAAAAATTATATAAGCAAATTTTTTTTTTCATATAAAATTTATCACAGTGATAAATACCATACCCACAACTAGAATTATGTGAACAACAGCTTGAATTAGCTTTTTCAACCACTCCCCTACTACATTCCATTTGAAATTAAATTCCCTAATTAAATTGACATTAAATTTCTATGTAAAATAATTTGTAAAATTTTACTTACCATGAAATATTAATTAATTAATAAATTTTGTATAACAACCACCAAAAAAAAAAAACGTTAAATAGGTTGGTTACAAATATGTTTTATACTTCATTTAAATAATATGTAAAAGTGACACCACTTTTATAAATAACCTTTACATTATAAAATTCACAAGTTAATTAGTTGCTTCCTGCCACCCAATAATAAGAAGAACATGAGCGTTATTTTCCGGAACAATTTCTCATTAAATTTTTAACATTGGCTGCCAGCGAAAAGTGAATAAAGAACAATTGGAGAAACTTAATGAAAAAAAATGCGTTTAAATATTCACAAACAGGAAAAACAGCACCCAATCGGAAAAATTCCCAAAGGGCATCAGGTGCAGTATGTTATAGCTTGAGGTTTTACATTTTGGAAAATAAAGTTTAATTAAACTTAATTAATAAAAGAAGAGGTTGAATATTAAATTTGTTTGTAATTGTTTGCTGGTAGAAATAATGTGTGCTATTTTTAAGATGGTTGAAATTAACATACATTCTGTGCTTTAAATGAACTGAATTTTAAGCAGAAATTTAAAAAGAAATATGTAAAAATATGTATAAAGCTAAAATGTTTTTAAATTTGCATTAACTATATAAATATGGTAAATACAAACTGTCCCACGATGTCGACAACGTTCGAAAAAGGAGTCTATATGGTAGAAAATTAAAAAATAAGGAATAAAAATTAAATAAAAAAGTTGCGAGCGACCCATATTTTACGAGTTACGGCGCCGTAAACTTTTCATAGGAAACTGTGAAGAAATTCCAAAAATAAATGTTTAAATAGCTTATCTGATAGAAACTTGAAAAATAAGAAGAAAAAATTAAATAAAAAAATTGGCTGCGACCAATAGTTTCCAAGTTATTGGTCTTTTAAGTTTTGATATTAAATGCAGTTTAGTAAAGCTGCTCCAAAAAAAACCAAAATGACTTTTTAATATATATTAATTTCTTTCCTTAAAAGTTTTGTAACATAAAATACATTGAATGCCGCAAAAAGCATTAATGATCATAGAATATTTTTCGCATACCACATTTTTTCTTTCACTGTATCTATAAAGAATTTAATACACCCGCTGCGCATGTGTTATCGTCGCTGTTGCATTGACGACTAAATGAAAGAGAATAAGAATGTGTGTGATTTTAGTTTGCACAATTGTGACATGAAACTGACATCATTGCTCTACATACACCCATAATTTTTGGGATTTGAGGAAACTTGGGAAGAAATTCAAAAAATTAATTATGCCAATATTTAGGGTGCTAATAAATATGTTTATACAAAAAATAAAATATTAATAAATAATTATAATAACAATATATTTGGATGCCATTTGTTGACGGCTTGGTACCGGAAATCACAGAATTTTCAAACAAGTTGACGACATCAAACATTTTGCACGTATTTTTTCATGTATTTTATGACTGTATGTGGACTTTTTCATTATGTGTTTTGAATATTTTTGCTACTATAGGTGTTATTATAATATTTTTTTTATTTTTTTTTTGTATAAACATATTAGGTCCGTTTGTTTACCTCAAAATTTGTGTAATTTTGTGTAAATTTGTACTGGATTTTACTGAAATGCGTTCGTTTACACACAAAAATTGCAAAAGAGAGCGCCAATTGAGAGAGTAAATTGACAGTTGTTGACTGAGAGTCTGCAAATTTTTACTGGACAAATTTTTGCCAGTAAAATCCAGACGAGAAAAACATATGATTTAATAAAATAAACAAAAGTAAGCAAATACAAAGTATAATTTTTTTTAATAAAAACATTTAAAAGAAGAAAAGTTGAAGTAAAAAAAAATTTAATAATTTTTATGTTCAAGATGAAACAAATTAAAGAATAATAATCGTTAAATATATCAGTTTTCAAATTTAATTTAATTATGTTATTTACTTTAGGTTTTTTGAGATGTAAGGTTTATGTATATGTAAATACTTATTTCTGCATACCGAGTATCAGAAATCAAATATTGATGTATTTTCCTATGCCATTTACCCAGAAAAAATAAAACTAAAAACCAAATACAAGCTAAAGCTTTCACACAACTTCTATTTTAGAAATATATATGAATATATCGCTTAAAATTTATAATTATAAAACTGTATGCATCAATTACCAAAAATATGTATTTGATGGGTTTCAAAAACAACAAAAACATACAACAATATTATCAGCTGTTTCGATTAATCTGCAAATTTTTGCAATTTTTCCGTTCGCGTACTTTTTTGTGCAAGAGACATTCTTGAGAGTAAAATTTTCAAATTACCCAAAATTTACTCAACTACTGGATTTTACTGGAAAAGTAAACAAACGGACCTATTGATTAGCACCCTAAATATTGGCATGTTTAATTTTTTTAAATTCTTCCCTAGTTTCCACAAACCCTAAAAATGATGGTTGTATGTAGAGTTTATTCCTCAACTGTACATATATTTGGGGTATTCAAATGGTACTCATAAATTAACACGTTTTAAAGTTATAAAACGAAAATACATGACAGCTGTGAGCAACCCCTTATAATTTACAATTATAAATATTGTACTTATTTGTATTTTTGTTTTAACACCTTGTACATTACTTACTCTCTCTCTCTCAATTCCTTTGGTAAACTCTCACGCATTTCTACATGTAGTTATGACAAACAATAAACATAGCTGAGAAAGTCTTATTACTTTATGACCTTTTTGGTTGAGCCACAACAACAATTTTTTTAAACTATGTTAAAATGTTAAGACATTATGACACTTAGGACACTTAAGACACCCTTGTGAATACCCCAATTATGTATAAATATTTATGTACTACACATAAGTAAATGAAGTTAATTTTTATGTTTTACCTTTAATTTTTGTATTGTTTTATAGTATTTACATGAACTGTTAACTCTTTTTTTTAATAAAGCAATTTAAAATCAAAACTTTTGTATAACAATTTTCTTACTTAAAAAAACCGGTTGACCGGTTTTTCCTGAATTGTAAAAACCGAAACCGGGTTTTTCATAATTTCAAATAGTCGAACTATTCGAAAACCGGTTTCTGGAAAAAGTCGAATAATCGATCACCCTAGTTCCGACACTAAAATTTAAAAATACTCAAAATTAAAAGGTGTTTTATCATTTAATGTAATTTTGACAACTCGCTGTATCTTGGAAACCGTAAGAGGTACGCTCTTGAAATTTTCAAAATCACAAAAAACCAAAAAAATCACCGAAAACTGAAAAAAATCGCCAAACGAAAAAAGCGACAAACTAAAAATTTTCTGAAACTAAAATAAATCTCCAAAATCTAAATAATCGCCAAAACTGAAAAATAGCCAAAATTAAAAAAAAAACGCCAAAACGGGAAAAAGTCGCCCAAACGAAAAAAAAACACTTAAACTAAAAAAAAATTCTGCAACTAAAATACATCGCTTAAACTAACAAAAAAAAATGCCCAATACGCAAAAACGTCCAAAACTAAAAAAAACGATAAGTTCGTATAGTATTACATATCTAGTGGTCGTACAGAAACCTTCGCGTGCGGAGTCACAGTCGCACTTCACTGAATTTATTCCACATAAAACCCATAACGCTGACGATTTTCCTTATTTTTATAGAAATTTTATAACAACGATATGTTTTCTATAGAAATCTAGTGACAATTTTTGGATACAAAAATTTTTATAGCGCCAATTTTTGTTTACAAAAAGTATCAGTTTTTCCAATTGAAATTTTATCACAGTAATAGTTTTCAAAGCGTGCTGTTGACTAAAGTAGTTAGTGCGCCGATGAAAAAAGATATGAAAGTGTTCGTGAACTCAAGTTGAAACCCTGGCCAGAGCCAGTCATATGAACATCATAGATTTTTCTGATGCAATGTACATCACAGCCTTCACCTCGGTCACCGATATTTGTAGCAATGAATCGTGAGTGAAGTTAAATAAATAAACAACAGATTAAATGGATATATTAAAATAATGCTACTACTAAACACCAGAGGCGCTGCAAGGATCGTGCGATTTTACCCCTTTAGACTTTTTTTTATAAGGTTGTCTTAAGTCACAGTTCTATGCGAATAATTTTCAAACAACAGCGGCCCTTTAAGCCGCCAGATTTATACACTAGAGCCATGGCGATACCTTACATACACTTTGTTGAAATTTTAAATAAATTGATTCACACACAAAAGGTGTAATACTATAGGAACTTGAGCCTTTATATAATCTAATATCACACCTGACATTTTAAGTACCTCTTTAAACTTTTTTTTAGTTTTTTTGGCGACTTTTTTAGTTGTCATGCTTTTCCTTAGTTTCAGCGCTTTTTTCATTTTTGAAATTTTTTTTTCGGTTTTTACGTTTATTTTATAGTTTTAGCGTTTTTTTAGATTTGGCGATTTCTTCGGTTTTGGCGGTTTATTTACTTTTGGGATATTTTAGGTTTGACGTTTTTGAAAATTTCCAGAGCAATATAATTGTGCAATTCTTCGTATTGTACAATAATATCGCCAATGTGTATGTCATATTCGAAGGTGACACAATATATTGGCAAATATCAAAAGCCTTTTTTTGATTTTTATTGTACAACCAAGACATTTGTGTAATGCGGTGGCAACATTGCTCAGTGTTTACTTTTTCGCTGTGAGGAAAATTGGGCAATCTTTTCAAAGAAAATATTCTGCCATTTATTGCATAGTATAGATCAAAACGACAATAATATGTAACAACAAGGTATGCAATAATATTGTATAAGGGATGGGCCATTTTGCAGCTGCCAAAGATACAACAAGTTGTTAAGATTACATAGTCAAAATTACATAAACTGATAGAATACCCTTTAATTTGGGTTTTTTTTAATGCCAGTGTTAATTAGTGTATGCTGCATAAAAATACACTAACTTTAAAAATTTCAATTGTCTAAATATTGCATAATGATTTCAACATTTTGCGTTGCTCACTTTAGGACACCCTGTAATTTTTAACTATCATATATTTCTGTGGCAAAAAGGAAAAAGTGCTTAAGTCGAGATAAGCTAATTTTAAGTTAATGGTACGTCCGTAATTTGCCTACTCAAAAGTACCCCTGGTCAAAATCTCAATAAATTTGTGTGATTTTTCAGGAAGTTATAGTTATATGACTTGGGACTAAACTTTTTTAGACTTCTAATCTAATTTGAAATTATAGCTTAATTGAAGTTATACTAAGGTATTATTAAACTTAAAAGTCTTACTCATAGCGCGTAGAACGATGTTTGATTAAAAAAAAATAAGTTTAACAGAGAATTGCCCAAATTAACTGTAGAAGAAATAAATTTCTTAAAATCGACTTAAACGCCTAAAAGTGCTCTCCTGCAAAACAGTAAAATATGACTTAAGCACTTTTTCCTTATTGCCACAAATTTGTTGTTGTAACGGACAAAGTCTTACATATTCTGTGATG
This sequence comes from Tachina grossa, assembly GCA_949987645.1. Taxonomy (NCBI): domain Eukaryota; kingdom Metazoa; phylum Arthropoda; class Insecta; order Diptera; family Tachinidae; genus Tachina; species Tachina grossa. The sequence goes on along the minus strand of OX465276.1, from coordinate 24,887,073 downwards.
GACTGACGGACATCGTAGCGAAAACAATAGGGTTCCTTTTCAACTTTAGTGTATGTAACACTAAAAAGGAAGGACATAATGAAAGATCCTTTATCTATAACTATTTTTTTTATCCAGCAATCATGCAGGTGCCAAAATAATCTACAAAAACATTTCAGCCATTTTTTTTGTTGTCAAATCAAATGCAAAATTTAAATAATAATTGCAAGACTAGTTATCTAAATTTTCTTTCCATTTGAACAAAAACAATTATAAAATTATTTTAGAATAATTTTTATGGCAAACATGTTGCCAGTAAACATTATAAATAATTATCACAACATTTATATCTGTCAGGCTGATTGAAAAAAAGTGTAAATAAAGCACTATTTTTTTTTTAAACAACACCTTGAATTTGAAAGTGCAAGAAAAAAATTAATATATTCAAAATTTTTGTGTATAGAAAAACATAAAAATTTATGGAAGCTGAAATCAGTAGGATAATAATTGTACACCATGGACCACAAATATTCAAAGAAAAAAGCAACCAGCAAAAAATAAAAGAAACCAATGGCCAGTAATGGCAAAGAAAATTGCAATTAGAATTCAAAGGCAATTAGAGCCTGGTGAGCGGCAAATTCTTAACTGGGCTATCAAATACAGCAACCAACCAATGCTGCTGGCTGGCTGGCTGGCTGGCTGGCTGGCAGTCATATAAAACTGAGAAACTTAACAAGCCAATAACAATAAGAATTCAAACGAAGTCACCAAAAAATGTCAACAATGCAGCAAAAGAAAAATTTGCTGCTGGTTTATAAGATCTCTGGCAGAAATATACTGCAGTGTTAAATGCAATTGCTTTCATGCTACTCGTAAGTTGGCTGATTGTTTTCAAGCCAAGTTAACGAAAAGCAAATTAAAACATTGGTGGAGGTCGTCACAGGAAGTGGTATGAACATTTGTCTGTCTGCCACCCAGTCCGTCTGTTTACTTTGGATTTTGTCCTCTTCTGCCTTCCTTTTCGAAGCAATTTAAAAAAATAAAATACGCTGAAAGCGGTTGCTTCTTATTAAGTTCACAGTACACATAAAAGAAATCAAGTTAAAAAAAAAACGATTTAGTTTGAAAGCAAATGCACTACAAATGGTAGAATATTGAAGAACAGAGTAAAAAAAAAAATATAACGAAAATTGTCGCCAATATAAATGTGAATAAGCATAAAAGCACAAGTAGTTATCATAAGCGAAAGCTACGCCGCGGCAAGTGGAATGAATAGACTTGGCCAACAACACTGCACAACAAATGCAAAGGAACAACAATTAATATATGAAAAAAACATACACGTATAACTTTAACAAACTTTAGCAAATCGAAGCCAAAGAAATCAAATTGTCCCCCTGCCAGAGCGCTGGATATCGAGCGCTGCACTCTGTAGTCGTTATCCAAAGGATAATTACACTGGGCACATAAAAAGTGTACTCGTACAATTTAAGCGTGTGTTTGGACTGTAAAACATCATGCACACAATTAAATATCAGTGTAATTTTAGTACAGGGTTTCTTAAAGTAAAGAGTTTATCTGTCAAATCTGTCAAATATATTTAAAAAAAAAATTTTTTTTTATTATTGAGTTCTTGTTTCAACTTTGATATTAGTTAAACTTCTCATTTATTTAAACGAAAGTTTAACATAATAACACTAGTTGTTCTAAGAAATAACAACACTGAAATGCGTATAGGATCCAACTAAACCCCTCTATAATCAATTTCAATGTTTTTTTTTTTAATAAAAAAATATATTTTACTGAATAACCCAGCAAAAAATAAATGAACGCGTTCAAAATGATATAATGTTTCATGCTTCCTTTAGCATTTGTTTCTTCGAATGCCTTCTGAATATCATCGCAAATCATAAATAATGCTATAGTTTTTGAACTCGTTAATGCGATGTTACTGGGTAATATATTGAAATAAATACCAAGCGAAAAAGGCATGCAGAAACGGAATTAAATCATCACATTGCTACATTTTCATAAAAACAAGTTTTATCCACAACAAATAACAAGAGTACAGTAGCTCAGTGGTAGAGAGTGTGCCTTGAGAGTGAAAACAGCTCGGTTCGAATCCTCCGACAAAAATAGTTATTTATTTGTTTGTTTTGTATTTACGTGAAAAAAACATCATCGAAGCAGGGAACTTGCATGGGTTTAATTCATTAATTTGCACGGATATCAAAATATTTAAATTCTCGCACAAACACATGATCTCCAATGACAAGGTAATGTACAAATCATGCATGTTTCACCTAAATGGAACCAATGCGTCATCACTTGAACCCATGATTCAACACATGATTTGTCATGTTTTTTTTTTGCTGGGTAAGTATTATAATAATTTGGAATTATAAGTACATTAACAAATGTTAAATTTAAAAACTAAAAACTAGGAGTGCAAATAAGTAGTATAAGAAAAAAAATTTATTTTTAAAAATAACTTTTAACAAGTAGTAATTAAAAAATCGAAAACCCCGTGTGCGACCAATTTTAAATCGTTAAATATCCTAAATGGTCATTTGAAACGAAGAAGCATAAGAGAAACCTAAAGATGATTTTAAAATACCTGTCAAATGATGCCCATTTAGACGGGTTCGACTTATATAGTGCATAAATACAACATATGTTGCCTTGCGGCACTAAATGGGCATCATTCGACAGGTATTTTAAAATCATCTTTAGGTTTCTCTTATGCTTTTTCGTTTCAAATGACCATTTAGGATATTTAACGATTTAAAAAAGGTTTTAAAAGTAAAAAAGTACCTTTTAAAAAGGTACTCTTTTAAAAGTACTTTCCTGAAAAGTACCTTTTTAGATAGATCATATTCAGATATTTAGTTTTTAAATAAAAAATCGTTTTTGTTAAAAAAAATTAAAAAAAACATCTTTTTGAGAAAGAGCTTTTTAAATCTTCCTTTCAAGGAATCCATTATTCGACATATTGTCAGAAGTTTATTTTAATTTGAAATTTATTTGCTGGTGGTTCAGCGTTGTCTATATATTTCATTGTTGCTGTAACAAATCATCAGTAGACTTCAACCACACATTCCGAACAGCCACAAACCTCTTATCCCATGCACAGACCCTCAAGAACTATTTGAGAATTCATAAATAATAATATTCCCGAAAATCACAAAAGAAGAATAAGCGCAGTAGGCTTTGAAAGATAAGGATAAGAGGTTTGTGGCTGTTCGGAATGTGTGGTTGAAGTCTACTGATGATTTGTTACAGCAACAATGAAATATATAGACAACGCTGAACCACCAGCAAATAAATTTCAAATTAAAATAAACTTCTGACAATATGTCGAATAATGGATTCCTTGGATGTTAAATTTATATTTTATTTTTCATTTTGCCTTATAATTACTTTTATTGTTATCCAATGGATTTCTAATTGTATAAAGGTGTAGAAAAATAAAATAGATTCAAATCGAATATAAATTATTTGCTGGGTTTTTTGTATTAGTTTCAAAGCCTACTGCGCTTATTCTTCTTTTGTGATTTTCGGGAATATTATTATTTATGAATTCTCAAATAGTTCTTGAGGGTCTGTGCATGGGATAAGAGGTGTGTGGCTGTTCGGAATGTGTGGTTGAAGTCTACTGATGATTTGTTACAGCAACAATGAAATATATAGACAACGCTGAACCACCCGCAAATAAATTTCAAATTAAAATAAATCTTCCTTTTTCAAAAAAACACTTTAAAACACATTATTAAAAAAATATTTTTTTATAACTTCTTAAAAACATGTAGTTCAAGAGGATAACATCTTTAGAAAGAGTTTTTCTAAAAGCGACTTTAAAAAAAAAACTTTTTCAAATTATCTTTTTATAAATCAATTTTTGTTAAAGTTAGTTTCGAAGACAGTAACTTTTTTAAAAGCAGTTTTTAATAAAATGCATTTTTCAAAAAGTCCCAACTTATAAAACTACCTTCAAAAACACGCCTGTTTCAAAGCAAACATTTTCTCAAAAAGTATTTTTTTAATATACATATACCTCTTTTAAAGAGTACTTTTTTATTAGAGTACATTTTTCAAAGTGTTACTTTTTCAGAAGGTATTTTTCCAAAAAGAGGGGTTTTCAAAAAGTATCCTTGCAGAAAAAAAACCTTTTTCAAAAAGTAAATTTTTCCAAAGGTACCTTTTTCAAAAAGTACCTTTTAAAAATAAGTTCCTTTTTAAAAAAGTACTTTTTTATGAAGTACTTTTTCAAAAAGTAATTTTTTCAATTAGTACCTTTTCAAAAAGTACCTTCTTTATAAAGTACCTTTTTCGAAATGTAGCTTTTTCAAAAAGTACCTTCCAAAAAAAGCGCTTTTTAAAAAGCATCCACAGAGAAAAAACTGCCTCATAGAATCAATAAGATTTTCTTTATGAAACGTTTTTAGGCTAAGGGGTATCCCAGCAGAAAGAAGCGATCATTTTTTCATAGAGATTCCTTATTGTTTTTATGTGGCAAATCTTATTAATTTTATCAAGAAGAAAACCACATAAAATCAAGAAGAAATCTTATTATTCCCAAATTTTTTTACTCAATTTTCGTTATTTTTGGCACCAAAAAAAAACAATCCATAGAGAAAAACTTCTTGATTCTATTAGGTTTTCTTATAAATTGTAAACTATATGGATTTCTTATTGATTTTATTAGGTTGTCTTATTGATTTTATTAAAAAGGTTTTCTTCTTGATTTTATTAGGTTCCTATATGATTATGTGTAAAGCATCTTATTGATTTTTTAATAAGAAAATATTCTTGATTTTATGAGGTGTCTTGTTATTTCATATCTATAAATAGACACAGACAATTTTTTTTCATGATTTTTTCGTTTTTGTATGTATAAGCATGTTTGCAAAATTATTTCAATGGTTATTCAGACTGCTTGTTAGCATATTGGTTAGAGTGTTCGTCTATCAGTCAGAAGTTTGCTGGTTCAATACTTGTCTCCTTTCAAGTAATAATATGTATGTATGGTGAGTTAATTAATAAGAATAGTATGTATAGTATAAGTACATAATATCTACATATACTACATACATACATAAGTATATGGTATAGAATTTAAATAAAAATAAATAAGCAAAGCACAAAGAATAAAGAAAGACATAATTTATTTTTATTTTATGGGGTCGCCTCATAAAATCAAGAAGAAAACCTTATTAAAAAAAATCAATAAGATAACTTCATAAAAACTACAAGATTTCTTCTTGATTTTTTCAAAAAGGTTTTCTCTATGAAATTAATAAGATTTCCTTATTGAAAAAAAAAAAACGTAGAGATTTCTTATTAATTTTGTTCTATTTCATGAGGTATTTATTAGGCACAGTTTTCTCTGTGTCTTTTCAGAAAAGTTCCTTTATCAAAAATTGCATTTTTAAAAAAATAGCTTTTTCAAAATTTAGTTTTTTCACATTTTTTAAAAATTGCACTTTTAAAAAATCGATTTTTATTCAAAATCTTTTCTTTAAACACGTTTTTCCAGAATTACCTTTCATTTTAATTTTATTTTTTGCAAAAACTACTTTTTATAAAAAGTACTTTTTTTGAAAAAGTACCCGTGGTCTAATCGTCGCTTTCGATAACGAGCTGATTTGATCAAGTTTTTTTCCGTTTGAGATTATGGCATACGCTATCGAACAATGTAATAATATGGTACGATATCTAATGCCATAGTCTCAAACTGAAAAAACGAGATCGAACTAGTTCGTTATAGAATGCGACGATTAGAGCCCTGTTCCCAGAAGTACCTTTTTCAAAAAGTACCGGTTCCAAAGAAAATACTTTTTTCAGTTAGTACCTTTTTCCAGAAGTTCCATTTTTCAAAGTGTACCTATTTCAACAAGCACTTCTTTCAAGAAGTACCTTTTTCAAATATGTAGTACTTTTTTTAAAAATTACCTTTTTCAAACAGCAGCACCCAAAATTTTCCTTTTTTTTCACAAAGTACCTATTGCAACAAATACTTTTATCAAAAAGTACCTTTTAAAAAAGGTACCTGTTTTTTTAAATAAAAATTTCACAAAAATTACCATTAAAACAAAAATTACCATTTGCCGTTTACAAAAAGTACGTTTTAGAAGAAGTAGCTTCTCAAAAACTAAATTTTTAAAAGGCTCTTTCGTAAATTGTTATTTTTTTAAAAAATTTGATTTTTTGATCCGTAGCTTTTAAAAATTATGTCCTTTAAATATTTAAAGATATACAGCTTGCTTGTACGAAGCTTTTAACCAGCTTTTAAAAGTTCCTGTCACTGAGAATCACTTTTTAATGAAGTGGTGACTCATTTAAAAATATACATAAAAGAGTGTTTTATATTTTGGAAGACATAGCAAAAGTTTCACCTCGTTAAACTAAACCCTATTTGTTTACACGTTCCATTTTTTTTTACATATGTACATATAATGAAACAAACGAGGAATATGGAAGCACTTTTTTGTGATTTGAATGAACCAACTAATACAATCAAGAGCAAATAGTGTGACCACAGTGGTAGCGTCATTAGTAAGGAGTCAACATTGCCGCAGAAACCGCAATTAAGGAATGGACCATTGAAAGAACCACCAAGAGGCATTAGTTGAATACCAAACGAAATAAAAATTAAAAATATATTTAAGAAGAAAAAAAAACTACATTCACAGAAATACTTGTGTCATTTGTAAATCGTTAACAATTTATGTAACTGAAAACAAGACTTTCGATACAATTTGCTCTGTTCCTTTGCTTCACAAACTCTATAAGGAAGATGTGCAGCAGACTTATTTGCTGTTAATTTCTTAAATTGTTTTTACTTCAACTGAATTTGTTTTTGTACTTTTGGGCTTTTGGAGAAAAAAAAACAATAAACAATTTTAAATTGAACAAAGAGTTTTACAGAAAAAATTTTTTTAAAACTCCAGGGAAATTTCTACTTTCAAATGAAACAATAATGTTTCTTTAAAATTACGAGAAACATATGCATACATAGATACATACTCGTATGTATGTATGTTTGAAAAAAAAAACTAAAAAACACATGTTTTCTGGCTCAAATGTGTTTTGTTGTTAATGTTTCACCAGCAGGTCGGTCCATCCATGTACAATATTTGTTTTCCATATTGACTTTTTGATTTTGTGGGTTTGTGTTAAATGTTGTGTGTGTGTGTGAGTGTGTGTGTCTGTTTTGACTTCAAATTGTATTTTTAACGCCTTTTCCTTGTTGGTTTAGTTTTTAATTAAGTAAAAGAACAAGAATGAGTATAAAAAAATAATTATTTTATTTTATTTAAGAATCACATTATTGGGTATGGGTAAAGAGAGTTTCTTTTCACAGATAACGTTATCATTTGATTTTTTTCTTCATTATACTATATATTAGACCACTGCACAAGACCACTTACAAGAACTTTTGAGACATGAGGAATTTTTCAAATGCTAAAAAACGCTTTTGGCAAGACATTTGTTTCAGTTATTGCAGGTATGGGAGTAAAGAAGAAAATATTTGGTGACGGAAGAATTTGTGATGCTTGCTTCGTCATACGCCTGAGCGGATATACATACGCACACACGTTGTGTGTATGATCTATTATTTTTCTGCGCACATACAAACGCACACATCCATTGAGAGTACTTGTGTGCGCTTGCTTTAAAAACCACCTTTGAATGCGTAATAACCAGCGTTGTCAACTTGGTGCGTTTCGCACCATTTTGGGTGCTTTTTGAAATTTTTTGTGCGAAAAATTCCTTAGTTGGTGCGTGGTGCACTTTTTTTAAAATCTCGGTGCGTTTTGTAATTTTTGGTGGCACCAACGCAAATTTAAGACAACAATGGGTTAAAACTGAAAAATTCTTGTTGTGAAACTTACTAACTTCCTGATAGTGTTAATTACCATATTAATACTAATGATGTTTACAAAATAGCACAATTTGAAATGAAATCTGTTTTATGACCCAATGATAACAATAATGATAAAAATATTAGCTTTATTTATTTGGAATAATTAATTTTTGGTCTCTTTTTAAAAAGTTTTAAGCCGAATTTATAAAATTAATATACAAAAATGTATCATCTTGTACAAATGAATGCAAATAAATATATGTTAATTATGAAAGTTGTATGAGTCTTATATTTCTTTGGTCGATATATTTAGTAGATTCCATTGGAACAAATCCAAAAATAATTTTTTTGTTATGCAACAGTTTAATTTAGAGTTGTTCTAGTCTGATCAAAATGTACTACATCGAATCAAAAATGGTATGACCTAGACCACTTTCATATGTACACTATGTATGTACGAATTTGTTTAGTTTCTTTTTTTTTGTTGTTTTTTTAATTATATACATATGGGTCATTCTACGTTAAGAGGTCATTTGATACTAGGAAGGGCGGCATGATAAAATTACTTAAAATAATAATTTTTTCCAAGATATAAGTATTTAATAATGTATTTTGTATGCATGTTTAACAATGGCCAGTCAATTGATCTACTTTTATGGGTATTTTAAGTGACCAGGGCAAATACTCCCTACAGGTTAGAAACATGAAGGCCAACTTACTTTACAGGAGAAGATCAATTGAAAACAAACATTATTTTCGTAAAAATCAACTTTAATTATTCACTATTTGGTGATAGTTTATATCAAAAAAAAAAAAAAAAAAAAAAAAATCAGACTATAATTTCCATATAGTCTTAATTGTTTAACTTGAATTACGTAATAAACTTTGAAGACAAAAATACTTAGTATCTACTTACAAAAATACCATAACATCTTTTTTCTAGAATAACAAAAAAAGTACTCCAAAGAAAGTTAATTATTTAATTGCACATATTGTGAAATGACAAAAACATATAGAGCATCAATGCTCTGAAGTCTACTGATGAGTTACAAAAGCGGGAACGAAATGCATATAGACAATTGTTTAACCATAAAAACAAGTAAAATTTTCTAATTAAATAATTAAAGACTTTATATCAAATAAATATACTTCGGTATTTCAGATACTTAAATATGAACTTTCACAGTAACACTTTCGTCAAAAGCATAAAAAATCCTCTGACCTTACATTTTTAAATTGGCGCCTTGTTCATTTACAAACTGGCATGCCTTTTCGGAAACTGCCTGAGAACAAGACTGAGAAGATAATACAAGCTGATTTGACTTTCTATAATTTATTAGTGGTTCCTCGACAGGTTCACTTTTAGTCCCATATACATACATTAATAACATTAAGGCGAGGTTTATAAATAATATACGTGAAATACTAAGAAAGAAGTAATATCTCACTTTCTTATCTAACCTGGACGCAAAGTCTCTACTATGGCATCTGGTGAAGTAGGGGAGATACGGCCCCAGTTGGCCACGTCTTTAAGACATCTTTGACGACGGGTACAAGACAATGGTAAGTCGTAGAAGACATATTAAAGACAACTCCATACAAATCGTTGACGAAATTTTCATACAAATGGCGGCGAGGTCACACAAGACCAGATGAGCGAAATTGTCGCTCAGATTGTCCTCAACAAGGCTTTATTGAAGACAAAACGTGTGACACTGTCGCTCAGATTGTCATCAACAAGGCTTTATTGAAGACACAACGAGGGACATTGTCGCTCAGATTGTCCTCGACAAGGCTTTATTGAAGACAAAACGTATGACACTGTCGCTCAGATGGTCCCCAAGAAAGTTTTATTGAAGAGAAAACGTGTGACATTGTCGTTCAGATAGTCATGAACGCCGATTTCTTTTAAATTGTCGATTAGAAAACTTAATCTACAGACGACATGTCGTACATAAATCGTCGAAGACAATGTCGTCTAAGACGATCTGGACAACTGGGGCATTAAAAAACTAACATAATCAGAAAAATAGAGGGACAGGGTGGATACTTTTTTCTTGGCAAATATGAAGTTATAACTAAACTAAGCTAATTTAGGTATTGCAATTTATTGGTAAAAAAAAGTATACTTTATTTATTATTAAATATGTGTGATATTTCCGCAAAATTTTCAAGTTATATATGATTTTTTGATTTAGCCGTCGATAGTTTCTCTTAACGTAGAAAGACCCATATATTTTTATTGTTATATTTTTAATATGGATATATTAAACTTCTGATAAAAAAAAATTAAAAATATTTCAATAAAATGATAAATGAAGAACTTTTATTAGTTTTGAATCCTTTCTATTAATCGTTGATCTCTTTAAAAAGTTTTGTACAGAATTTAAGAAATTCAAAAAAAAAATTATTATCTATGTAATACAAACGAATATAAACAAATTTGCTAAGTTTTTTAGGTTTTATTTTATTTTGGTGCGTTTTGAAATTTCAAAGTTGACAAAGCTGGTAATAACTTACATCGTCATCTTACACACACACACACTCAAACGCACAATATGCAAAATAACAAGCATACACGCAACAACACTACCTCTTTTTTTGATTTATTGTTAAGAAGAAGAAGTTTCGCGACATCGCTTAAAACACTCATATACACGTACATCAATACATCTATAGTGCTTCGCTTATTAAACGACATCATTTCTTAATTGTTTAGTATAATACATGCTGCAACAAAACATTTAAAAAAACAAGACGTATTTACATTTCAAGACTATTTACGCAGACCTCTACTATATATTATATAAGGACATAATATATAATATATTATATATAATATGTTCGTTTTGCTTTCACAAGTGAAAAGAATACGAGTTTTTTGCTCAAAAGTGAAAATGAAATAATTTGAAAGTTTGAAATTATCCATTTTCAAATTGTTTTCTTCTAAGTTTGGATGTTAGAACACATACTATTTATTAGTATTTGCTAAATTTCAACTCACACAGCTTTAGCATGCGTTTTAACATCCTAACCCACAAGAAAACATGTGATAACGATGTGAGAGCGTGAGAGCCAGAACATAGACGATTATGTTGTTTTCTTCTTTATATATTATTTAAAACTTTTGTGTACAACTAGTGAATTTAATTTTTATAACTCAGTATGTATTTTAAATTGTTTATTTTATTGTAAATAAATTAAAGTTTTCTGGAACCAAACCCTTCCTTGTATCGCCCACTGTGTTAAACAGGTAACACAAATGCGCATGTACATGTGTGTCTATGTAGACACATTAATTGTCTATGTAGGCAAACCCTGCATATAATGCGACTAGTCCATACATGCATGTAAAGACTAGTCCAAAGAGGAGTAGGACTACCACAAAACTACTCCAAATATATGAAATAAAAAAATTCAGTAAAGTGGGACTCTGACTCGAGCACGAAGGGTTCCGCACGAACACTAGATATGTAAATTAATACAAACTTCATCCTATATAATATATAGTTTTGGCATTTTTTTCGTTTTTGGGGTCTTTTCGGTTTTTTTGTTTTGGCGGTTTTTGCGTTTTTTCGGTTTTGGCGATTTTTTAAGTTTTGGCTCTTTTTTTTGGTTTTGACACTTTATTTTCTTGTTTTGGCGTTTTTTTTCGGTTTTTGGCGATTTTTTTCATTTTTGCGATTTTTTTTTAGTTTTGGCGACATTTTCGCATTTTGACGATTTTTTTCGATTTTTGGCGTTTTTTCCATTTTGGCGTTTTTTTAATTTTGGCGATTTTTTCGAATTTGGCGATTTATTTTAGTGTTAGATTTTTTTTTTAATTTTGGCGATTTTTTTTTAATTTTTGACGATTTTTTTTTTGGTTTGGCGATTTTATAATTTTCTTAGTTTTACCGTTTTTGAAAATTTCAAGTTTTTGGCGATTTTTTTAAGTTTTGGCTCCTTTTTTAGTTTTGACACTTTATTTTCTTGTTTTGGCGATTTTTTTCGGTTTTTGGCGTTTTTTCATTTTAGCGATTTTTTTTTTATTTTTGGCGATTTTATTAATTTTTGCGATTTTATTTTATTTAGATTTTTTTTTAATTTTGGCGACATTTTCGCGTTTTGGCGATTTTTGGCGTTTTTTTTCATTTTGGCGTTTTTTTCACTTTGGCGATTTTTTCGAATTTGGCGATTTATTTTAGTGTTAGAAATTTTTTTTAATTTTGGCGATTTTTTTTTAATTTTTGGCGATTTTTTTTTTTTGGTTTGGCGATTTTATAATTTTCGGTTTTTTTAGTTTTACGGTTTTTGAAAATTTCAAGTGTTTGCCTCTTAGGGTTTCCAAGATATAGCAAATTGTCAAAATTACATTGTCAAAATTGCATTAACTGATGGACCACCCTTTACTTTTAATTTTTTTTAAATTTTAGTATTAATTTTTGTAGTCTGTATAAAAACACACTAATTTTACAAATTTCAAGTTTCAATATACATATGTTCATACAATTGTATGTATATTACATGGGATTTTAACATTTTTCTTTGCTCGTTTTGGAACACCCTTTAATTTTTAATTCTCATGTATTTGTTGTTGTAGCGGCCAAGGTTCTACATACTGTGTCCAAATTTCAGGTTCGTAGCTCTTACGGTTCCTGAGAAAATACCGTGTGACGGACAGACGCACAGCGTAGCGAAAACAATAGGGTTCCTTTTCACCTTTGGTGTACGGAACCCTCAAAAGGTGGTCGCTTTAACATTGCGATGTCCTAGGGTTGGACCACATGGTCCAACTTTGCATTACATCGAACAAATCCCAAAACTACTCCATATGGAGTAGTTATAGACTACTCGCATACAATTTGTGAATGCCTAAGAAGAACGATCATAATCGTTTAAACACGAACACTTATCGTACAGCATTGAATGCTTGTATGAATACGATATGATCCATGACTGCATTACATGCGACCATGATGTAACTAGTCTGTTTCATCTAGATTGGACCACGTACTCCAATATTATTTGCAGGGAATTAATTGTCTGTTCTTTCGAAAAAAAAAATTATCCAGATTTTAATTGAAATCGATATTCTGAAACTGGTTCTTTAAAAGTAAAATAAAATTTCCCTTCACCAATATTTTATTTACCACTTGTCATCACCCGAGGTTAAATAATATTAATATTAGATATTAAAACATCTAATATATAATCAATATTAACACTTTCTTTGGCAAACTAATAATGTTCGTTTTGTGTTTAGAAAAAAAAAAATAATAATAATTCCATATGCATGTTTTGAAGATGTTTATGCAAATCATTTTGACATCGAGGCAAAGATTAAGGATAGAATTTTTAAAAACACAGTCAGATTATGATATTTGAAAAGATGTTTTCTAATTTTATTTAAAAATGTGAGGAGTGGAAAGGTTTTGCATTTAAGTTTTTTTTACCTTTTATTCTTTAATAATAAAAGTATGCGATTGAACAAAATAAGTCAAAATTTAACCAAAGATGAAAACATCAGTAGATATTAAACTGGAAGATACTGAGTTATTAGTCGGGCTGTTTCACACGCCAAAAAGACTTAGAGCCATTTGTTGATATTTCAAAGTTTGGAACTAGGAACTAGCTCGAGTGATATCCTATCCATGTGTTTTTACCCAACTGAGCGACACAAAAAAAAAGGTATTGTGTTTATCTTCCTTTATATGCATTGGCGTAGCTATAAATTCTTTCAAGCGGGAGGGCATTATGACTGGCGATTTTCATGAATAACATCAAAATAAATAATTACATGCAATTTTTAATAATTCGAGGGGGGCCAACAGCAATTCTTTGGGGAGAATTCTACGCCTATGTCTGTATGTATGTGCATATGCATGTGTGTCGATTTGATCATTCTTACCTCAATTGATTTTTCTTAATCACTAAAAGTCTAAATTCAATATGCCGGCCAACAGACGAATTCATTCGATAGGTGTTTGAAAGTCATCTTAAGATTTCTCGTACGATTTTTCATTTCGAACGATAATTTAGGATTTTTTAAGGTAAAAAAATGGTCTTAATCGGGTTTTGTAATTTTTTTTTTAATTTTTTCCTCGTTCATCATATGTAGATTATACAACTTTAATATATTTATGAAAGAACAACTTTGATATATGTATAACAAAAATTAAAAATTTTAAAAACCCCCGACTTTTTTCAGAAAAGATGTTATATCTTCTAAACGGCTGGGCCGATTTTCTTCAAACAATCGGTTCAGCGGTTTGGCCTGTACGTGGACACGGACAGACACACAGATACACAGATACACAGACACACAGACACACACTACAAACTTATAACACCCCTTTTTTTAATCGGGGGTTAAAAATAAAAATATAATTTAATAAGAAATTTTCTTTATCAAAAATAAATCAAATACAATATGCAAAAAAGAACTTACTTATTTATGCCGCTGCAGCCCAGACAATTGCTACAAAGTAGTGACTGAAAAGAAACAAAAGACGACACTTTCAGTTAATGCAAGAATTGTTTAAAATTTAATCAAATAAAAGTATAAAAAAGTGCAACTAAGGAAAATAATGACTGTTTCTATCTAAAAAAAAAAATACTTCATTTAACACTACAAAGTGACAACAATTAACAAGTTTTTATTTTTATTTTGTTTGCCTTTTAATTTGAAAGCTTTTCTGATTGATACAAAAAAAAGAAAGTTTAATTTATTTATGCAGAATTCTTGATGCCAGACTTTGTTGGCAGACAGATCAAACTCACAAACGTCTAGCGACCAACTGCCTGCCTCCCCCCCCCCCCCATTTAAACTTTTCTAACACTTGAAATTAGTGTCGTTTGACTGCGAGTACATTGACTGGATTGTTCATTGGCCACTTATTCATTTTGTTCTTTCGCTCACTTTCAAGATGTTCCCTTGCGTATTTTTCAAAGTATGAACTAAAATGTATACAACAAATTCATGTCTCTGAAGTTCACTGGTCTCTCAAAGGTATTTATAAAGTTGGGGAAAAAATTATTTAAAATTAATACTACAACCAGACGTGAAAAAAAAGTATATACATTCCCATTTTTATCGTGTACAGCTCATTTAATATGCAAATTATGAACAGAGTTCGTAAAATCAAGTCAAGCAAGGATAAAAAATTAAAGGAAAATAAACAGATTTTATGTTTTTAGACTGCAAGTTGCAAATGCGACACCTGCGTTGAAGTAGCTAAAATAAAATTAATAGTGTTTAAAATTTCAAAATGCATTCACTCAAATTGATGTAGCAGCAATTAGCTACTGGGATTTATTAAAACAATTTGCAAGCAAAAGAAATGCAACATGATGCTACGTCTTGTAGCATGATTTTAATGAGAAAACATGATAGTAACGAGCTACAGCAAAATGCTACAGCATTTAAAAATGATGTAAATTCACCTACAAGATGATGCTAGAAAACTAAATATAATGCTAAGGATAGATATTATGATGCTTAATTACTGCCAAATAGTTCTAAGGGCTGAAACAGAATTCTAGCCAATATAGAATGATACTAAGGAATTTAGCATGCGGCTAAGGACCTAAAAAATGATGCTAATTCTTTTCAACATAGTTTAAAGGCACTTAAACACGATGCTAGAAACTGTAGTGTGATGGTAAGGCATTATAGCATGATGTTAAATAATTCTACATAATGCTAAATTACTGCTACAAGATTCTTAAGTACTGTAACGTGATGCTAGGCACTATAGCATAATGCTAAAGAAGTACAACATTATGCTAAGTCATTATAGCATTATGCTACAAATTCCATGTTATACTAAGAATGCTTAATTACTGCAACAAAATTCTAGCAAGCTGAAACTTGATCCCTACAACATTATAATAGTATGCTAAAGCATTCAGCATGTTTCTAAAAGGATAAACATTATGCTAAGTAGCTGCAGCATGATGCTAATGGAATGCAATAAAATATTAAGGAACTAATATATATAATGCTAAGGAATTGCTACATGATATCAAAGAATTCGGCATGGTGCTAAGTAACTTAAGCATGGTGCTAAATATGCTAAATTACTGCTGTGAAATGCTAAGGTAATGCAACTTGATGCTTGATACTATAGCTTGATGCTAAAGCAATAAAACATTATGCTAAGCCATGATAGTTATATGCTACGAATTCCATGTAATGCTAAGAATTCTTAATTGCTGCAACAAAATGCTAGGACGCTGAAACTTGATCCCTACAATATTACAATGTTATGCTAAAGCATTCAGTATGTTTCTAAAGAAACTGAGACATTATGCTAAGCACCTGCAGCATAATGCTAATGTAATGCAATAATATATGAAGGAACTGAAATATGATGCTAAGGAATTGCTACACGAATTTTAAAGAATTTGGCATGGTGCTAAGTAGTTTAAACATGATACTAAATTCCTTTAAAATAGTTTCAAGGATATGCAACATGATGCTAAAACCTTTAGCCTGATACTAAGGCATTATAGCATGATGTTAGTTCTATATAATGCTAAATTATTGCTATAAAATTCTAAGGTAATGCAACTTATTGCTAAGCAATATAGCATGATGCTAAAGCGTTATAGTATTATATTATGGCGTTTAATGTTATGCTAAGTGGCCACAACATGATGCTAAATTACTGCTAATGAACTGAAACGTGATAATATGCACTGTACAATAATGCTAACTTCCCACCACAACATTATAATGTTATGCTACAGCATTTAGCATATTTCAAAAGAGCTAAACATAATGCTAAAGAGCTACAGCAAGATGCTAAAGCATTAAAATATGGTGGTACTACACTACAATACGTGGCGCTGGAGAGCTAAATATTATGCTAAGATGCTAAATCAGTGTGTAACATACTGCAACACAGTTCTAAGGGTTAAAACTAATCCTAAAAAAATGCTAAAGCATTTAGCATATTTCTGAAGAGTTTAAAATAATGCTAAAGAACTGCAGGCTGCTGCTAAATTCGTGCAATATAATTTTAAACAGCAGCAGCATTGTGCTAATTTTTGCAGCATAGCTTTAAGGAAATGCAACACGTGCCTTAACCTCTGCCATATGATGGATAAAGAAATAACATATTTCCAGCATAGAGTCAATGTCTACTCAGAACCTCTTAATACCCTGATTCAATGGTGGTGTGAGCAATTCACCAGCAATTGAATATCTAAAAAGACTAGGCAAATTTCCAATTACCGCTTCTTGCTAAATTTGCAGTTCCAAGGTTTCATGAAAATTTCTTAGCACTTATATTATCTTTCCTAGCGCTTCTCTTTTGACGTATAATATTCAAACCTTAGTTCATATTTCCTTGATTGTGTAATAAAAAAAAGAACATTCACTGACTGTTAGACGTATCATAATTTTGTAAGTTTAAAATGTGACAAAAATTAATTGAATTTCTAAGCTTAGCAGCGTTATATGGAATATTAAATAGAATTCCAAATTTATGGATATTTTTGAGAAAATGTCACAAATTTTCCCTGTCAGTTTTATTAGATATTTTTGATTTACTGCTGCTAACCACTAAAATTCCAAGTCATATCACACACTCTTATGTAAAATGTTAGAAACACAACCACTTGCATAATATGTACAATTTGACAATTGTCTTGATTAAGATTAACTATTCTAGTCAGGAATTGGTTGGATGACAACTTGTTAAGTGCAAGTACTCGTGTAAATTTCCTGGAAACACACAACTTAATGGTTTTCCACAAAATAACATTTATTTGTCTTTAGCTACGCACGAAATATATTTTAACACTTTTAATTGTTTTTTAACTCTTTCCTTGGAAGCTTTCATATGTGAGTGAGTGAGTGAGGGAGTGGTGAGTGAGGGAGTGCAAGATATTTTGAAGTGTGGGTCCACTTGTCACATAAATGTCAACGCGCATAATTTTGTAGTGTTCACAATGACACCAACTACACTTATCGATCAATCTATAATTGATTGTTTTGTTTTTGGTTTTTTTTCCTTGTATTTAAGTGTCGATTTGTGTGCGGAAGTTCATGAGTTCTAGAGTGTGTATGAGCAGTGATGCCAACTTAGCCCTTTTAGTGCTAGATTTAGCCCGTTTTCAGTCAGTCAAAACGCGGAAAAAAAATTTTAGCCCCAAACTAAAAAAGGCGCAAACCTAGCACTTTTTACAATAATCTTTCAGCCCTTTTAGACCCTTTTTAGTTTTTGCTCGATATGGCTACATTTAAACTTTTGCGAACTTTTTCTTCCTTTAATCTAGCAAAATAAAATGAGTAAAAAGTCGATATTACTTTACCAATTTAAAAAAGAAGAATAATATAGAGTAATCTTTTATTTCTTCCAAATTTTTTATGCCTTGAAAGTGATTCAGTACAGCCTAAAGCAGATAATGTATGTTTTTGAAAGAGCGAGAAATCGAAATTTTATTTAATAACGGCCAATTTGTAGTGTATCTACTTATGTAAACATACATATGTATATATATGTATATATATTTCTATTATATATGTAACGGGTGTTTTTTTAGAGGTATAGAACTTCGAATTGAAATAAAACACAAGAAAATCGTTTTAATGTCCATCAATTTGGCTTTATTGGAAGGATAATTTTATGCCATTAATGTTTAAATATGATTTCGGGCATGTGGCCGCCGCGGCTGGCTCGAATAAAGCCAATTCTACAGGTCCAATTTTCAACCACTTTTTCGAGCATATGGGGCCGTATGTTGGCAATAACGCCACGAATGTTGGCTTCCAAGTCCCCTAACGTTTCTGGTTTGTTGGCGTAGACGAGCGACTTATATCCCCAAAGAAAATAATCCAATGGTGTCAAATCACACGATCTTGGTGGCCAATTGACAGGTCCATTCCGCGAAATTATGCGCTCATCGAATGTTTCCTTCAATAAATCGATTGTGACGTGCGCTGTGTGGCATGTAGCGCCGTCTTGTTGGAACCACAACTCATCCACATTCATGCCATCCAATTCGGGAACAAAATAGTCGGTTATCATGGCTCTATACCGGTCTCCATTAACGGTAACTGACTCTCCAGCATTATTTCGGAAGAAGTATGGCCCAATGATTCCACCAGCCCATAGAGCACACCAAACAGTCAGTTTTTGTGGATGTAATGGCGTCTCAAGGGTCTCATGTGGATTCTCTTCACTCCAAATGCGGCAATTTTGCTTGTTGACGTAGCCATTCAACCAAAAATGAGCCTCATCACTGAACAAAATTTTGCGATGAAAATCAGCATCGAGATCAATCTCATTTTCGGCCCATACACCAAAATCACGACGCATTGCATGGTCTCGCGGCTTTAATTCTTGCACAAGCTGGATCTTGTAAGGTCGCAAGCCAAGATCTTTGCGCAAAATCTTCCATAAAGTTGATGGACAAAGCTCCAATTGCTGTGCACGGTGGCGAATCGATTCATTCGGGTCCTCTTCAACACTTTGCTCTACAGCGGCAATTGTTTCTTCGGTGCGCACTGTTCGACGTCTCTGCGGATGCGTATTATCACATAGAGTAAACGTAGTACGAAAACGATCCATGGTTAACCGAATTAATTGCTCTGATGGACGATTATGTCGACCATAAAATGGACGGAGCTTGCGGTAAACTTCGCGAACTGAACCATTATTTTCGAAATAAATTTGCACGATTTGCAAGCGTTGTTCTTTTGTCAACCTGTTCATGATGAAATGGCAAACCAAACTAAATATTAATCACTTGACAGCTGACTAAATGGCCGCCAGTTAAAAAAGTGATGCCAACTTAAAGTTCTATACCTCAATAAAAAACACCCATTTTGTATATGCTAACTATTTCATCTATATACGTATGTACATACCTTATTGAAATGTAAATGAAATAAGTACAATATTGAAGCTCTAAAGCTATGTATGGGTTGATCTCATGATAGTTATTTATATTCTAATAAATTACTTTACAAAAATTGATTTGATGTTTTTATTTTCAACATAAATATTTTAATACTAGCCCCTTTTCGCACTTTTTCGAAAAATTTTACTATTTTTTTTTTATTTTTGAATATTTGTTCAATTTAGCCCTTTCTGGCCCTTTTTTCAAAAATTTTTACGCGTTTTGAGTCTCAAAAGTTGGCATCAGTGTGTATGAGAGAGTGTGTGCATGTGCGTGTGTGTGTGTGTGTGTATGAGTGCCAGTGTATAATTGAACCAAGATTGATTAATTTCCTTTTCAAATGTTTGTATAGGGTGTTTTTTTTAGAGGTATAGAACTTTGAATTGAAATAAAACACAAGAAAATCGTTTTAATGTCCATCAATTTGGCTTTATTGGAAGGACAATTTTATGCCATTAATGCTTAAATATAATTTCGGGCATGTGGCCGCCGCGGCTGGCTCGAATAAAGCCAATTCTACAGGTCCAATTTTCAACCACTTTTTCGAGCATATGGGGCCGTATGTTGGCAATAACGCCACGAATGTTGGCTTCCAAGTCCCCTAACGTTTCTGGTTTGTTGGCGTAGACGAGCGACTTCAGATATCCCCAAAGAAAATAATCCAATGGTGTCAAATCACACGATCTTGGTGGCCAATTGACAGGTAAATTCCGCGAAATTATGCGCTCATCGAATGTTTCCTTCAATAAATCGATTGTGACGTGCGCTGTGTGGCATGTACCGCCGTCTTGTTGGAACCACAACTCATCCACATTCATGCCATCCAATTCGGGAACAAAATAGTCGGTTAGTCGGCTCCAATTGCTGTGCACGGTGGCGAATCGATTCATTCGGGTCCTCTTCAACACTTTGCTCTACAGCGGCAATTGTTTCTTCGGTGCGCACTGTTCGACGTCTCTGCGGAGGCGTATTATCACATAGAGTAAACGTAGTACGAAAACGATCCATGGTTAACCGAATTAATTGCTCTGATGGACGATTATGTCGACCATAAAATGGACGGAGCTTGCGGTAAACTTCGCGAACTGAACCATTATTTTCGAAATAAATTTGCACGATTTGCAAGCGTTGTTCTATTGTCAACCTGTTTACGATGAAATGGCAAACCAAACTAAATATTAATCAATTGACAGCTGACAAAATGGCCGCCAGTTAAAAAAATGATGCCAACTTAAAGTTCTATACCTCAATAAAAAACACCCTTTATTACCCACAAAACGGCAACAATTATGTATGTAAAATTTAAATGAAACTTTGTTAGTTTTGAAATGATATGAGTACAAATGCATCACACAAGTATAATTTTCTGAAAATTAATATACATACAGTATGTCAAGTAATTGCTTTGACATATGTAGTTAAAATCGTTGTAAATTTTTACTTTTATTGTCAATATTTTTTTACTTTTTTGGATTATGAATTTTTTTTTTTTTGTGGTAGATTTCATTTTATTTACATTTAAGTGCACAAATAGTCGTAAGTTATAAGCAAAATTAAAAATAAGAGCATTAAAATTATATGAAAACCAAAAAAAAACTCAAAAATTTCTTTGTCAAGAAAATGTTTTTACATCCTTGTATTACATATATATTAAGAAAATAGGAAAGATTGTAAGATGTACAAAAATAAATATTTTTTGTGGCCGCCATTGGCATCAAATAGGTTTTTAAGACGACTTCTCATAAAATAAATTTCTTTTCCAAATATTCCGCTGAAATTTCTCACTTTCCCCTCGTATTACTGTTCTTAGCTTCATTTAGTTCTTGAAATACCATTTCGAAACACTATTTTTCAATTAAACCCATAAATTTTGAATAGGGTATAGATCTGGATCTTGAGATGGAGTATCCACAA
Source organism: Tachina grossa (assembly GCA_949987645.1). Classification (NCBI taxonomy): domain Eukaryota; kingdom Metazoa; phylum Arthropoda; class Insecta; order Diptera; family Tachinidae; genus Tachina; species Tachina grossa. Next base: position 24,865,421 of record OX465276.1, on the reverse strand, counting down.
CTTTACCGCAATTGAACAGACACAATGTTCATACCCAAAGTGCCTCATGTTTGAGGTCAATACCTTAATAAAAATTGAAAACTTGCATATTTACTAGCGATAAAGCCAACCTTACTCGCGCTGTCAACCAAAAACCATTTCAACGTGTTGATGTAAAGCTCAGTAGCAGTTTCCCATGAGATAAAGGCAAGTGTTCAAAAGAATTGACTGTTCTTCAAGAACTGGTCAGAAATCCCAGCTTCTTAGATTGCAGCATAAAGAACAACAATTGCCTTTTGCGATAACGCATACTTCCAAGCTTGATGGCTACTAGGATAATGTGATTTTCTGCGACGAAACTAAACTTCTGCTCTATTAGAATGACGGATGTAACAAAGTATGGAGAAAAAAATCTTTAAAAATATTGGAAAGTGAAGCCATATACGCAACTGTAAAATTAAAAAAAGTTTGGTTGATGGATTGGGAGTATATATACACATGTATATATGTATATATGTATGTATATGCTGTAAAAGGTGGGATAAATTTCTTTTATTGAAAATATCTTGAATGGGGGCAGTACCGAAATATATTGAAGTATTTTTCTGGATGACAGCTCGAGTAAGTTTGGGTTAATTGCTGGTAAATATGGAAGTTTTAAGTTTTTATTAATGTATTGACCTCAAACATGAGGCACTTTGGGTATGAACATTGTGTCTATTCAATTGCGGTAAAGTTGTGGATACTCCATCTCAAGGTCCAGATCTATACCCTTTTAAAATTTATGGGTTTATTTGAAAAATAGTGTTTCGAAATGATATTTTAAGAACTAAATTGAGTTAAGAACAGTAATACGAGAGGAAGGTGAGAAATTTCAGCGGAATATTTGGGAAAGAAAATTTTTTTCCATGAGAAGTTGTTTTACAAGCCGCTTTGATGCCAATGTCGGCCACAAAAAATATTTATTTTTGTACACCTTAAAATTTTTTATATTTTTTACTATATAATACAAGGATGTAAAAACATTTTCTTGACAAAGTTCTTTTGGTTTTCATGTAATTTTTATGCTCTCATTTTTAATTTTGCTTATATTATAACTTACGACTATTTGTGCACTTAAATGTAAATAAAATTAAATATACTACAAAAAAAAATTCATAATCCAAAAAAGTAAAAAAATATTGACGATAAAAGTCAAAATTTACAACGATTTTAACTATGGCAAAACAATTACTTGACATACTGTACATATATTTGTCAACTTAAATTATTTGAAATGTTATTTTAGCAGCGAAATTACCACACATCCGTTAAGGTTTACTAATTAAAATTTTGAAAAACAATATTGAAATATACATAGTAGGGATGTAACGATACGCCGCTGTGCCGATCCGATACCGATACCGATATTCAAAAAGAAATATCGCCGATACCGATTCCGATACGCATATTGTTATTGAACTCAAGTTAAAATTAACAAAATTCAAGTAGAATAATTGTTTTATTATACAAAATTACAGTGTAAGAGATTATTAATATTTAAAATTGATAATTGAATTTATTCTGAAATTAACAAAAAACAAATTATTTTTTTAACAAAATACATACATGATTTAGCATTGAGAGCACATGAAACTACTATGGTGCAAAGCTTTTAATATGTTAATTCTCTTAAATGTTATGCAAAAAAAAAAAAGCGTTGAAAATTTAATTGTTTGTTCAGAAAAGCTCTAAAAAAATTTAAAAAGTATCGTCATATCGATAGTAAAATATCGCCGATATCGATATATTGGCAAATCAGAAGTATCGCAGATATATCGGAATCCGTATCGGTATCGGTTAAATCCCTATTACATACAAATAAAAAAATTGGGTTTAATCAACAAAATGTTTTTTGAATCATTTAATAAACGTTTCACCCATTGCGTGATATCAAAGATTAAAGAGATTAAATTTTTTCCAATTAATTATTTTTATTTATTTTTCAATTAAAATTTAAATATGTATATGTATACAATCGGTGCGAACATCATAGCAAAATTTGTCATATTAGGGTCCAATTACCTCAAAACGTCGAGATCTAACAAACACACAATTTTCAAAAATCGTATTGTAATTAATTAATTCCTTCAGTTGATGGCGAAAAGTAATTAGTCCTATGGAAAAAAATGTAGTATGACAAAAACAAATATTCTCTAAGGAAAGTGTGTTGGAACAGAGTAAAGTTTTCTATAAGAAAAATATACTGTGTGCACAGAAAACTTTTCTATAAGAAAAGTATGCTGTTTTCCATAAAACATTGATGTGACACAGTAAATTTTTCTATAAGAAAAGTTGACGTGACGCAGTCAACACATTTATACTTTTCCAATCATTTTGTAGCTTTTTCTTTACCCATTTGTTGTTTTAACACAAGTCAAATTGCAGCAATATGATATGAATTTATGAAGTTGCTTCAAAACTTTTTTTTTTTGGAAAAGGTCTTAAAAATTTGATTTAAGAAACAAATTTTTGATGTGTAAACATCTATACGCTACGGGGTAAAAATTTTTTGACTTTGATTTCTTTGCTTTATGCTTTTGCTTTGCATTGTCAAATCGGTGTGAGCTATGTATGAGTGTATTAGTGTTTGAAAGAAGCAATACCAAGCAGAGAAACAAGTCGACCGGCTCGAAGCCGACGGTGCGCCGTCGCCGGTTATTTTTCTGTATATTTCCGTACACCAAAGGTGAAAATGAACCGTAAGAGCTACGGAATTGAAATTTGGACACAATATGTAGACATTTAGCCACTACAACAACAAATACATGAGAATTAAAAATTAAAGGGTGTTCCAAAACGAGCAATGAAATATGTTAAAATCCCATGTAATATACATACAATTGTATGAACATATGTATATTGAAACTTGAAATTTGTAAAATTAGTGTATTTTTATACAGACTGTAACAATTAACACTAAAATTAAAAAAAAATTAAATTAAAGAGTGGTCCATCAGTTAATGCAATTTTGACTATGTAATTTTGACAATTTGCTATATCTTGGAAACCGTAAGAGGCAAACACTTGAAATTTTCAAAAACGGTAAAACTAAAAAAACCGAAAATTATAAAATCGCCAAACCAAAAAAAATCGCCAAAAATTAAAAAAAAAATCGCCAAAACGAAAAAAATTGCCAAAATTAAAAAAAAAATTCCAACACTAAAATAAATCGCCGAATTCGAAAAAATCGCCAAAATGAAAAAAAAACGCCAAAACAAAAAAAACCCCAAAAATCGAAAAAAATCGCCAAAACTAAAAAAATTTTTTAAATTAAAAAAAAAATGCAAAAATGAAAAAAATCGCCAAAAATAAAAAAAATCGCCAAAATGAAAAAACGCCAAAAATCGAAAAAAAATATGCCAAAACAAGAAAATAAAGTGTCAAAAGTTAGAAAAAGCCAAAACTTAAAAAAATCGCCAAAACCGAAAAAACGCAAAAACGCCAAAACAAAGAAACCTAAAAGACCTCAAAAACGAAAAAAATGCCAAAACTATATATTATATAGGATGAAGTTTGTATTAAATTACATATCTAGTGTTCGTACGGAACCCTTCGTGCGCGAGTCAGAGTCGCACTTTACTGAATTTATTTTTATTTTATGTTGAATACAAAATAACACAATTCAACGGCATTTTAATATTTATTTGAAATCAATTTGTTATCAATTTAAAGCTTTCTTCTTTATCTGATGAATAAATCTGAAATTTTTTTTTTTAATTTCTATCAAATACATTGATTTTCCAAATAAAAATTTATTTTTGACGAGGACAGATAAAATACAAAATTAAACACAAAACTCATAAAAAGACAAAAAGAAACATATGTAAATAAAGAAGTGTATGTATGAGTGTTTAAGTGTGTGTGTTTGTTTATATATTTAGTTTTATTCTAGCTAATAAAACATTTAACAGCAACTAAAAACAATTTAATTTAACAACAATGTTTTTGTACATATTCTGAATATGGTGAGAAATTTTTAAAAGAAATTTAAAATAAATTTAATGGGTTAATAAATCTTCCAGAATAAAACAAATTTAAATCAGTTCTGAAAGAAATATACATAATCACAAGCTCATTAAGCGCCATGTGTTGTTTGGTTTGGAAAAATTCAAACAGGAAATCTAAATCCCATAAAAAATCATGTAAATAAAAAAAAAGAAAAGAAACAAAAAAAGAAAGCAACATAAACGATAATTGCTGTGAGCAGCCGAGCCACAGATTGTACTCCCAAGTGACATGTTTTGATAATGCAATTCATTCATTCATTCACTCTATGAAGAGTGATGATGTTGAAAATAATGATATTGATGGATAATAATGTTGTTGCTGATTAACATTAACAAAGTTCATTTTTATTATTCCGACTAACTTTGAATTTTATAAGACTATCGTGTGTGATAGTGTTGTAGGTCTATTGTCGTATCAATCGCATGCAGTGATGTTTGGCCTAGTGTTTTCTTTTTTTAGCATCAGTAACAAAAGAACACCCTAACAAAACCCAAAGAACACAAAGAGACCTTGCCAAACAACAGGTACAGTTAGTTTCAAATGAAAATGATTGAAATCAGAAGAAACCTTAAGCAACAATAGTTACTTACATCGTCAGACACACACACGCACACAGACTATAGTTACAGTAGAGAGCAAAATAAGTAAAGTATCTGAAGTTTATTATGTTATAACTATTGACTACAAAGCAAATGGTGAGTTAAAAGAGACTTAGTTCCATCCCTGCCCAAACACAATTACATATATGAACATCATATATTTGTCGATATTTGTAGCAATGAATCGTCAGCGTTATGAAATAACTAATAAATAGTTAATGCATCTACTTAACACTAAAGGCGCTGTAATTATTTGATGAAAATTTGCAAAATATACAATAGCAGAGTTCTAAAAGAAAATTAATTTGTCTTAATCAGTAGCCAGCTATGTATGTTTCACCTGCAATTAAAATGCTGCTTAGTGTGGTTTGCCAACAATAAGTCCTAGTTTACACTATGCAAGTTTTATTGCTAAGCTAATAGTTTGTTGGGAGAGAAAGACGAGGGGAAAAGAAACGTTTCTGTTCTCCTCGTCTTTCTCTCTCATTCAAACTAATCAGCTTAGCAATAAGAATTGCATAGTGTAAACTAGGACTTAGCAATACAGAGCCAGGACGACCAAGCCAGTTAGTAAAGAAAATATTATGGTCAGTCAACTGGCCACCAAAAGCGAGTGATTAAAATTTCTTCGGTTGTTTTCTAGAAAGTGCCCTCTTATCCCCTGGGCCGTATACTACTCCATTAGTCGGAGGGTCACAGCTTCGGCTCCTGCCACAGACTCAGGGATTTTCTGCAGACTAGCCAAGACAGCTTCGCAGTTTATATTTTGCCAAAATATAACCCGAAATTTTGTAAATATTAGTTCATAACTCGTAGCGCATTGTCATTATGCGAAAATGTGTTCCCTGTCACGCCTCAAAATACAACCACTTTAGTCTATTATATATTAAGTCAATATTTTAAGACAAGTTGGAAAGTATTCCATGTTTCAATTGTATTATTTCACACAAGCAAAAGAGAATAGTCTCTGTTCCCACAAGCCAAACAGTTGAATCGTCTAGAAAATTTGTATGAAAATCACTCAAAAAAATTTGTGTTTTTTTTATATAAATTTTTCACTCAAGTGAGCAGTATGCCTTGTAGAAGGAGGCGGTTATTAATTACTTTATCGAAGACAAAGATAAAAATTATCGTCTGTCTTCTTTTAATTACATAAATTGACAGACAAAAATTATTAATTGTCTTCCATAAACTTGCAGTAAAACTTTTTTCTGCATGAAGAAGGAAGGATTGAAATGAAAGATTTTTTACTTCTTGATATACATCATAGTGGTTGCATTGAATCAAAGTTGTTCAATAGTCGAGTGCATTGCACCCTTCCGGAAATTGTCGCTTACACCCTCAACCCTCTAGAATTATTAGAAATTACATGTAATTATTTATTTTAATATTTGTTATGAAAATCAGAAGTCAAAATGCTCCTCTGCCCCTCTAAAAAAAATTTATAGCTGCGCTAATGATGTACATTTATACAAATAATATAATTTAAGTGCTTCAACAAATGCGGATTCGAAATTGCCTATAAACAGCTCTCTTATGCTTTTTTTTAAAGACAGCTCATTAAATCAATTAGGTTTCAATACTTCAATTCTAAAGTGGCTTGGAGACGATCTATTGGCCATTATTGATGAAAATTAAAAAGTTTTAATTTTTTATTTCACGCCTTATGATTTCATCGGCTCTGATTGCCATGGGTTTCATTGTAACTCTGGTTAATTATAGAGAATAGAGCAGGTGAATATAATTTAAATATAAATGATGGTTGGGCAGTTTATTAAACGACAAGCATACGACACTCAAACATATAAACTGATTGACGGTTTCATTTGATCGTCTCCATTGACCACTCAACACATTAATTCTTTTATTTTTCTCATATTTGACTTGATGTAAGCAACATTTGCTCATTACTGTCTGTAACGCCAGATTCAAATTATTCATTCTTTCCTTTTTATTGTGCATTCATATTGTTCTTTGTGTATGTGTTTTATTTCTAAGCATTCAGATGGTTATCGGTCAGGAAGGTCTCTTCTTAGACTCTTCTTAATGATAGTATTTCATTATTTTGATTCTAATGCTTAATGCTTTGCTTACATTTTAATTGAAATTCAAATTATGGTATAAAAACTAGTCACACTTCTTAGTGATATTAGAAAATGTTGGCTGTGTTACAATTGAAAATCAGATTTTGGTATACAAACTAGTTAAATTTCCTAGTGATAGCAGCATTACGAAACGTTGGCTGGGTTACATTTGATATTCAGATTCTGGTATAAAAACTGGTAACACTTCTTAGTGATAACAGCAATAGAAAATACAAACTAGTTAAATTGATAGTGATAGCAGCATTACGAAACGTTGGCTGGGTTACGTTTGATATTCAGATTCTGGTATAAAAACTGGTAACACTTCTTAGTGATAACAGCAATAGAAAATGTTGGCTGGGATATATTTGAAATTAAAATTTTCATATAAAAATTAAGCTACATATATACAGACGATTGTCAGATCTTACAATATTGTCAGATCTGGAAATGTGCCGACAATGCACTGGCAATCGAAAATTGCCAGCACAATATTCCTTGTCAGTTCACACGGTTGTCAGAAAATCTTACAATTTATTGCCAGACGGTTGTAAGACAATTAATTCATCTGACAAAATCGTCAGTAGAAAAATTGTCAGTTCACACGGTTTTCATATGCACAAAATGTTAGATCTGTTGTTATACATTGCCAGACTTAAAGCATTTGTCAGAAATTGTTAAATATTTATCATTTATCATTTATCACAAACACGTGTTAAATGTAAAAAGTGAAAGTATAAATTATTATGGACCATAAAGAAGCAATTGCGAGGATTTCGTCTGCATATATATTATTATAAATTTTTGATTTAAAATCAAGCATGTGCAGTGTTGACCATAGAAAGAATTATCTTACAATGACGCCATTGTCAGATGCATGAACTTCGCACATCTGACAATATTAAAATGTCTGACAAATATCTGGCAATAATTTTACAATGTGTTCACACGATTGTAAGATGTCTGACAATTTGTTGTCAGCTGCTAGTCTTGCAATGGACTGACAATGCTTTTTCTAGCAACGGCGTCTGGCAAAAATTGCCAGTTCACACGATTGTAAGAAATTTTGAGCACATTTTACTGGCAATATTGTAAGATCTGACAACTGTCTGTACATAGCCTTAGTCACATTTCATAGTGATAACAGCATTAGAAAATGTTGGCTGGGTTACATTTTCAGTTAAAATTTTCATACAAAAATTAGTCACACTTTTTAGTGATTATTGCAATAGAGAATTTTGCTTGGGTTACATTTTAAAATTAGATTTCGGTATAAAAATTAGTAACACTGCTAGAAAATGTTTGCTGGGTTACGTTTGTCTTAGAACACGATTTGGTATAGTTTGTCGGTTTTTCTCCTGCTTCTCATTTTTTTTTACCTCAGCTTCTTTTTGTAACAACAACATTTGCATAAAAGCATCTGGGACTACAATTGTTGCAACAACATCAAACAATTATACAAAACATGTTACAATAGCAACATTGGCAGCATTATCAACAGCAATACAGCAAATAAAAACTACAAAAATATCTTAAAATGTCTTCGAGCAAATGGTATAGAAAGGAAAAAATTGCCAATTGTTAATATGTGGGGACAAAACATGGTCAAGTTTTGTTTGTTGTTGCTAACAAAACAGCAAACAACGAACGATATACAACAACAGCACCTGAACAAAAAAAAAAAAAAACGAACGCAAAAAAAAGCTTCTAAGAAATATTGTTTGAAAGAAAAGTTTGCGCTTGTTTCCAATTTTCCGGCAACAGGTTACATGTGATTTTTCTTATGTCTTTCTCCAGTCCTTTCAATATCAACAACAAAGAAGCCTTTCTATTGCAACATGGTAAAAGTTGTTGTTTTTATTTGATTGTTTTTTTTTTCATCTTTCTCGACTTCAGATTCTCAATTGTTGATTATACCAGGATTTGGAAGGAAAAAATTCTGGCTAAGCCAAGTAACTACAATAACAACAACTTTTTCCCACTGACGAACAAGAAAATTTGTAACATTGTGAAAAAACAACGAATACACAAAAAAACAAAAGAACGGTCGGTCATACTTCTTCAATTTAATATCGTAGAACAGCACCTGAGGACTAGGAATTGATCTAAATATCTTATGAGTGTCAACAATTTGTAATAAAAAATATTTGCTTACGTATTCGTTTTTTAAACTGTTCGAATAAAATTTGAATTTGATTTTGTCTGATATATTCTAATAAAATGTCTTTTCATTAATCGATTAATTGTGAATCTGTTAGAGTAGAATAGGTCAAAAGATCTGGTTTAGAGACCCTCACTGCGACGCCCAATGAATCTTTTGAGCCATTTATATCTGTTATTTACTCAAGCAACCGAATATATTGTTTACTCCCATCGATTAAAATTTTTATTCGTTCTTTATTCGGATGCTTAATAAAAATTATTATTTTTAACTTATTCGAGCAATCGAACAAAATGTTCATGAGTTATTTACCCAAAAATAAATATAACAGAATTTTAATTTTTAACATTTATGCGTTTAGCATACAACTAACCGATAAAAAAAAATTGTGTTCGTTATATATGCGCCTAAGCGAATAAAATAATTATTTACTGTACATTGAGACAATAGTTTACCGATGCGAATAAACGGTTAATTGCTCTTTATAGGGACAATTGATAAAAAACCTTTAGTCATCATTTATTTGAGTAAGGAAAAAGAAGGTTTATGCGTTACTCAATATAATAGAATGAATGCATTTATATTTATGAAATATTTATTTTAAAAAAAGAGACATATAATAATTATATGCTACAATAATTGAAAACTTGCATTCCCTTTGCATTCCAGCTGGCGAATAAAATATTTATTCGTTATTCATTCAAGTAATCCAATCATATAACTATTTTTCGTTATTTACTACAATAATGAAACAAGAAATTTTTCTTTGCTCCTTAAAATATTCGATTAAAATTTTCATTCGTTTTTTTAATCGTATACTCGATTAAATTTTTAATTCTTTTTTTATTCAAGATACTGAATAAAATTGTTATTTGCCAATCAACATCGAATAAAATTCCTTGTGCGTCATTTAATCGGTTAAAAAAATTATTTTCTATTTATTCTAGTAATCGATTAATTTTTTTTTCTTTTTTATTCCAGTAACCGAAAATTTTTTATTTGCTGCCGAAAAATTGATTCAGATTTCTTTTGGCTATTCTTTGGAACTACCGAATAAAACTATTATTAGTATTTATTCCAGTAATCGACAAAAAAAATTTCGATTTAGTCCAGTAACTGAAATTTTTTAAATTTCAATTTCGTTTCGTTATTTGTTAAGGATACCAAATAAAACTATTATTTATTATTCACTTAATTATTTTTAGTAATCAGATTTGAAGAGGGCTAGCAACCCACTTCTCCCGAAACCCCAAATTTTTTATTTTATTCGATTAATCGGTTAATCGTTTAAAATTTTATTTGTGCTTGTTATTTGCATAACGATTCAAAATTTGTATTCTTTATATACATAAGAGTAAGGTAATAACACTTTTATTCATGATTTATTCGAATAAGCGAGTAAAGCTTAAAAATTATTCGATTGCTCAAAAACAGAATTTTTTTTTGTTGTCAGAAAATCGATTTAAATTTATTTTGGTTATCCTTTGGGGTTACCACAAAAAACCTTTATTCATTATTCATTCAATTATTTTTCAAATTTCATTCGATTAATTGTTTAATATATTTATTAGTTATATGTATATATGTATTTATATGCATAATTGTTAACTTTTTTTTTTATATATATCTGCGTAAGCGAATAACATTTTTATTCATTGTTTATGCGGATAAGCGAGTAAAATTTATTCGATTACCAATTTTAATCAATCAGCATAATCAATATATGTAACTGTGAAAATTTTTTCTCTCGAAATATTATTTTACCTCTTCCCAAAATTGCAATTGTATATAATTATTTTAATGCATTAAACACATTCAGTACAGCAGGCTACACTAACATACGCTTTCAAATGCCGCTGGCTTAATTATTTAAGAGACGACAGCTGCGCCATAAGCAGCTGTTATTCACCTTTAAATACATATTTCAGTGATGCATGGACAACAATCTGTCTCCGTGTAACCTTTCTGTTGTCAATATAGCATTAAACACATTCACCACAGCAAGCTACCAACTACCAAATGTCAAGTATAGAATACACATGTTTATATGAGAATAATTATTTTGAAGACAGCAAGGCAACATGGCGGCAGGTTGTTGTCTATGCTGATTTTGCCGTTGTAGTCAAATTAAACTAATTTCTATTTCTTTGGCTACAATGAGAAAATTCAGTATTGCCAGTATAATACTAAATGTTGAATGAATGATTTTGTACAATTATTTCATATTATTCAACAGAAATAATATCCAAAACTTGATGTAAGGAATAAATTGACTAATTTTTGTACTTTTACGTGAAATAAGTATATTTTAAAATAGTAATTAATTTTTATAAATGCAAAATATATAAAAGTGGCAATACTGAACTATGTATTTGTACTTGAATATCAGCTGCTGATGGTGCTGCTGCCGTCTCCAAAATAATTAAGTAGCCGTCTACGAGGCGACAAATGCTGCTTGCGGAATTTGAAGTCGTGTGTTCGTGTAGTCTGCTGTGGTGAATGTGTTTAATGCATATAACTTGATATATTAAAGTTGGAAGCTTGCTGTGATGAATGTGTTTAATCATTAAACTTTAATGCTTTAAAAATGTTTATCTTTTTTTACTTCCGCATATCTTGAATAACATTTTTTTAGGAATTTTTTAATTTTTTCCTTGATTTTATTCGCCTTACTTTTGCACATAAACTTAATTTATACATCGCATAGTTTCAATATTTTTCATCCGGTGAAATGTTTCAAATTATATATATTTATTTTTATGATAGTATCAGTAAGTTAATGGTCAGTATTGTTAACAATAATTCCATGTAACAGCTGCAACATGCAGTAAATTTTACGGATTGTAGTATGCCATACATCATTTTTTCGTAGAATATTTAACACCAAAACTTTACTCTTTAAAGCCATTTCGTTTGAAAGTCAAAATTCGTGTATTTCTTATTATTAAACTGAAATTTGGTTGCTAGAAATCATCTTCCCGATCTACGATAGCATTTTTCCCTTCCAGGGGAGTAAAAACTGGATTCCAACTAATATTCAACTTGTTATTCACCATAGAGGTGAATATTTTTTATTTGTACATTATTACAACTGATATGGCGATTTCTCGCCAAACGTAACTTTTCTTCAACTTGTTTGGCGTCTAATTTTTTGATTTAATGACATGCCGATTTTTCTGGCGACAAATGAATTTGTTGGCGATTTTGATGGCTATTTTTTTAAACAAAATTGAACTTCAAAATTTTTGTAATTCAGGAAAATTAGTTTGTTGAAAGATTATGGGTCGTATGCAAAAAAAAACTTAACAAAGCTTTGCCAAGCAATATTAAGTAAAGTTGTATTCTAAAAAATATTATTATATAAAAATTCTAAAGTAGGCTCCCACGTTAAGAGTCTTTGAGTTGATATTTCCAAAATGTGTATTTTGTACTTCAAATATTTTTGTTAATATATCACATATTGATTCATGTTACATCTGAAAAGAAGTGATAGCTCTTATCTTAAATTTATTATTTCTGTCATGTAATGGAAAACATCACCAAATTATCCAACTGATTCGAAATACATAGCAAAATCCATAAAACAAATATTAAAATAAATACAATTACATATACAAAAATGTTTTATTTGATGTACATACAATCAAAACGAATCGAAAAAAGCTGGATATTCAAATACAGTCGACTCCGCTTTACTTGAAATAACTAACCTAATTTTTTTAATTAGTGTTTTTTATGGGAATTGTTACAATTTAAGTTTAAAATTTTTAAACGCACTAATAATCCCAAATTAATATTTTACTTATTAAGTAAAATATTTTTTTATTAAAAATACATTGAAATTGATTATTGAGGGGTTTAGCTTGATCCTATGCGCATTTCACTGTTGCTAATGCAGATCATCAGGGAACCTTTACCCAAAGCTTCCTAGAACAACTAGAGTTATTATATTATAAACTTTCATTTAAACAAATGAGAAGCTCAATAACAAATAACAAAGTTGAAACAAGAACTCAATAATCAACATGTTTTTTATTTTCTTACTTTACTATTGCTACATTGGCTGACTTTTTTTCAGCTTCAAATTGTAGTCGTAAGAGTATGTAAAAGAAAATAAATGTAAATAACAACAACAGCTATTTAAGAATATAGTGTTGCCACACAAGTATTTTTTTGACCGGGTGCAGTCAAGTCAATAATTAATTAATTTTTTTCAGTTATCCGATTTTTTTTTCGCGATTTTTTCGGATTACTGAAATTTGTTACAGTTAAACGTACTGCTTAAAATCAGTAAAGGTATAGCCACAATATAATAGAAAAATACAATAAAGTACGTAAGACCGAAACAACAAATACATTTCGCCATTTAATTTTTTAACGGGCAAAACATGTAAAATTTTTTCAACCTTAAGTTATGCAAACGATTTCTAATAAATAAATTTTTCATTGTTTATTTTTTCACTAAAGAGAAGCAAGTTTCATACAAAACGTAGTTGTGGGCTTGCTTTCGGTTTTCAGTAATACGATATTTTCAGTAAAGCAATGTTTCGCTAAAGCGAAGTGAATAAGACTAGCTGCTTTTAAAATCAATGCGGGGACTTGTATCGCTTTCAATAATCCAGTTTTTTTCAGTCAAGCGTGTTACGCTAAAGCGGATTCGACTGCACTCATTTCACTCGAATAAAACAAGTTGTGATAATTTTTCATATTTTTTACTTTTGCTCCACAGAAATGTTTATCTGAAACTCATCTTTTTAAATTAGGTTGCTTTACTTCAAGATAATAAGAATTTATTTAATAAAATAAAAAATTATTTGAATACCCGAATGAAATTGTATTCGATTTTGTACATCATAAGCTGTAAAGTGGTTGTTGAACACGGTCCTTTGCATATGATTTGTTAACAAAGTTATGTTGGCCTTAAAGTGCTTGGCAACTACTATGAACTTTAAAGCTAAAGTAAAATATTTTTTTGCATATGGAGGTGTATGTATCTAGTGTAAAAAAAAATAAATCCTACCAAAGCTCATCTGCAAAAAATTAAAAAAATTTGATTATGATGATTTTTCTTGTATTAATTATAGTAATTAATGCATTTTGAACTTGGATGATAAAAATTTGCAAGAAATAATTTTTGGTGATTTTATTTCTATTTTTAGCGATCTTTGATTATTTCATAAAAATTTATATCAAACAAAAGTGTTATATAAAAAAAAATTACTACACTACACTTTATATTGGCCAATTTTGGCATAACTTTAAGAGAAGTGATGTTGATAAGTATTATGAATTAATAGTCCGAAAAACCGATTAAACTGTGGACTGACTGGCTTTATAAAGATCTTTAGATCACAGTAGACATGTTGAGCAAGAAAGAAATAAAAAAATAAGAAACTTTCCTTGAACTGCAGCCAACACACAAGAAAGCCACTCTTTGTTTTATTAGATTGGATTTAAGGCAAAAGGAAGAACAAACAGTGCTACAAAAACTGTCTTTCAAAACGATGATGGTGATGTTAGTTTTTTTATTTGTGTGTGTGGTGGTATTTTATTCATAGTGATCAATTGATATGACCACAGACTGATGATGACCATCAAGAATGATGTATTTATACACCCATACATTTTGGCATGAAAACTATGCCAAATGCCACTGTTTCTTCTCAAAAACAGTCACGAAAAAACATATGAGGGATACTTACTCTAAGAACAGAACGCACTTACTACTTAAAAATTACTCGATGGCCAAGTTAGTTGCTGGTTGAAGTCAAAAACGCATGATTGTGTTGACTCTATTGGTAACTTCATCATCCATCAAGCTGGAGGCATGCAACTTGGCAATGACTGCAAAAGCAGACAAACGCATGCCAGTGTCTATCGGATGGCTGATGCCATGGAATATGGTATAACAGCAAAAACAATTGATTGCTTATCGTCCAGCATACATACAGACAGCAACCACAAAAACACCAGCACTTTATTTATTTATTCTATTGTTGTTTTCTGCAGAAGTCTAGTTAGTCTTTGGCCCCCTTTGCCCCCCCCCCCCCCCCCCACCGTTAATATAAATGTTTGCAAGAAGCAAATTTTTCGTAGGCAACTGTTTAAATTTAATAAGAGTGAGTGGATCACATGCGAACACAGGACAGCTTAATATAAAGCAAAACCAAATCGAACTATGTATAACAATAACAAACAAACTGGGTTCCTATGCTACTCGTGAAGTTTTTGCTCTGCTTTATATGGTTTATTTATTGGCAGCCTTTTAGCTTTTTAAGCTAAAGCTGCAGCCTATGTGCTTTATTATGCTGTTTTATGTTTCTGTTTCGTTGTGGCTTTTATTTATATATTCTAAGGTTTATTGAATAACAAACAGCATCATCTCCAGCAATATCATTATCACCATCAACATCACCATCACCATCATCCTCATCATCATCATCATTAGCATTAGCAGCAGCAGCAGCAATGTTAGCGATAAAGAAAACCCCTGCCGCGTATTTCTTATTTTCCCCAATTGCTACACCAATGGGAAGCTTATGATCTTGTCAATATGATATAATGCCCGTTGTGTGTCTGTCAGACAATACGAGCACCAACAATACACAACAGCGGACAAGACTCAGAGGATTATATCGATCATTGATATATGACCCTATAAAATTAGACCGCTTATTCGTTTAATAAATTTTCTCTCTGCCTCTCTTTTTGCTTTCTGCAGCATTGCATATTGCACTGAAATTGTTACTTGTTTGTTTTACTATAACAGAGGCAAAACAAAAATGTTATTGATCCATCAATTTTTGAAATTGAAGACATGTGTGCAAGGGTGTGTGTGTGTGTGTGTGTGTGTGTGTGTTCCAGATGATTTTTATATTTATCAGATAATTTAAATTGAAAAAAAAACTGTTTATTTTTAATAAGAATGCTTAGATATAAAATACAACATATATACTATAATTTTGAGGCAAACAGATGGGAAAGATTATTCAGGCTGTTAAATCCCATAGAAGAGTGCAAAATGACAAACTAATTAAAAAGTAAATTAAAGGCTTCAGATGGGGCCTCCACTTATGAACTTGAAATTAAAATCTAAAAAAACGAAGCTACAAGTAATTTAAAGTATTTCAGCAATATCGGGCCATGACCAGGGCTATCAGATAAGGCGATGTCCTGCCAAACGTGGCGATTTTTCAACTTGTTTGGCGTCCAAATATTTGGTTTGGCAACATGGCGACTTTTCTGGCGATAAGGAAATTTATTGGCAATTTTTTTTGGCTAGTTTTATGACAAAATTGAACTTCGAAATTTTTGTACGAGTAATTCAGGTTGTTGAAGGAGTTGTTTCAAAACCAAATCCTACCAAAACACGTCTGCAAGAAATTGAAACAATTTGATTTTGATGATTTTTTTTATAGAAAATATAGTAATTAATGCGTTTGCAATTTGGATGAGAAAAATTCACATGTAATAATTTTTTTTAGCGATTTTCTGCTAAATTTTTATACGATTGTCTTATAAAAACTTATTTAAAATAAAAGTGCGATATAAAAACAAATTTAGTATCATAATCGGGCCTATTCTCGTTTAAGTATCGCTTTAAAACGACAATTTAAACCTTAAACTTTGACTCATTTGGTACTATTTTCCGAGAGACTTTTTTCCATACAAAAATTAAATAGCGATCATTTAAAGTATATCCAGTTTGACAGAAAAGTGGTGAATTTGATTTGCATTACACTTGTTTGATTTATTATAAAGAACTACATCTAACTTCGCCGGTGCGAATTTGGAAAGAATATTTTCATAATCATAATGAAGACTACACTATCAAGTCAAACAAAAGACTTATACTTACTCGTATTTTTACGATATTGAGTTTCTCAGTGATTCCAATACATTTCACACAAATACACCTCGTCAAAAAAAATTTATTACATAGTGTAAAAAATATCGCTTTTACAATCAGTTGTACAAAAATATTACAGAAAGAAGATTACAGTTTATATTGTGTTTTTTTTACTTTCTCCTGTAAAATAACAATTATTTGAATCAAAGCTTTTCTAATAATATATATTATAATATGTCGAAAGAAAAACCCTGCGAAAGAAGACTAGCATCTCGAACTCTAATAAATCTTCTTTTCGGAGTTCATGATGCAGATTAGTCCTCATATCGTTCTTTTTTCGTTAAGTTGTGTGTAAATTAAAAACTAAACTTGTGTTCTAGTAAACTATTTTTTTTTGAGTTTTGACTTATTTGAGTAAATGAGCGATATGTTCTAAAAATATAATGAAAAAAATGAATCGAAAAAGTTCCATTTTTAAAGTTAATTGGTATCTGTCATCCCTGCATAAAAACGAAAATTTTACATTAAAATGATAATACGGTGCTAGGGTAATACGGTATATTTTCAAGGTAAAATTGTCGTTTTTATGTGTCGTTTTAAAGCGATACTTAAACGAGAATAGGCCCGAATTTATATTAAGATAAATTTAAAAAAATTGATTTTGGTCACCTTTGACGATTTTTAAAATCAATTCGCTGAAATGGGTCGGAAAAAACTGACAACCCTGGCCATGACTGCAAAAAAAACTTTTAGATATCGCTTTTTTTTACGAAAATTGATTATTTACGATTGTTTATAGTCAATTTAAGTAAAAAATTAAGTTCGAAAATTATGTCGCTTAAGCTTTTTTTTGGCGGTTATGACACAATATGTGTTTCAGGTTAATTTAACATGATTTACAGTAATTTTCAAAGGAAATTTTTATTTTTGAAATAAATTTATTTAATGTTGATTTAACACTCCAGTACTGTTATATCAAAATAAAACTAACATATTGAATCAATATGAATTTGATACGGAAGTAATGCGCAGAAGAAATCATGTAGAATCAAAGTTTTTTAAACTTGAAACAACATGAATTTAATTTAATGCGATCGTTTTAATTTGCTAATTATTTAGTTTGCGTAACTGTGTGCATCAGGAAATTGTTTGTGTGTTGCTTTTACTTATAGACATGAAATATTTATGCCATATGTCCTAGAATGCAAAAGCGTACGAAATAGGGAAAATTTTATGATATTTTTCAGTGTCTTAGTGTATTCCAATCTGCTAAATTCACTTAGAATTGAGGCGGGAGCTGATTTTCGCTTGTTATGTCGTGGCTTTCACTGTCATAACAGAGCTGCCATAGCATTTCACTTCTATGAGATATTGGGTCTAATGCATAAAACCTGAGCATTTGCTTCGTCTCAAAAATTTTGAGCAAATGGTACATTTTGTATGCATAAAAATATTTACTATAGCTCTAGGTGGCATACTTGTGTCATTGCTTGAGATCGCACTCAGCAGACTTAACTTGAGTTAAAGCTCAATTTTCGTGCATTAGACCCATTGTGACAGTTCTGTTACAGGCAGCTATTAAAGAAAATTAACGAGAATCTCAAATTCTAGTTTTTTTGTAATTGAAAATAGATAGCCGTTTATACTATTGCATTTCCTGCCACTTCTTTAAATTTTCCCCTTTCCAAATTCGATTTCGAATACATCTCAAACATTTATCGTATAAAACTATCGAGAATGACACTCAAAAATTAATCGAATAAATTTACCTATTGCACTATTTTCTCTCAAAAAACATTTGATTTCTAAGGATCGCTAGCAATAAAGAAAGTGAGCCAATATCGAATTAATTTCGCTATCGCAAAAAGACAGCAGAAAAAGTGATTTTTTTAAGATTATCTTATTTCTTAATTTATTTATTTTTTAATTCTATAACTTAGGCTCTAGGCTCTCGTCACACATTCGAGAAACTATCGAGATTTTTAGATTCGCGAACAAATATAGAACATTTTATTTTGAAATTTTTTCCTTTGGTACTCTGTTCAAAATTTCACATGAAATGTTAAAAAAATTGACATGAAATTTTCATGAAGCAATGTTGCAAAAGTTGTACTCTGTTCAACTCGTGAAGAATTTATGAAATGTATCTGGCAACATTTTCTTGACATATGTGACTGGCATGTGAATGTGAATGGCATTTATTTCGTGCGAAATATTGACAGCCGATGTTGTTGTTTACCAAAGTCGATAAATGTTGCATACTTCTAACCAATAAAAATTAAAATTTGTTCCGAAAAGCAATATGGGCATCGCTTGTTACGTGTCAAATTTTTCACGCGAAATAATCAATATTGCTGAAAATTGTTTACAACTTCGAACATAATACTAGGTTTTTGTGAGCATTTTTTTATATTGAATCTCAGGTCAAGTGGGTTGGGACTTTTTCCGTTCTCATTGTAAATTTTTAAGCACATTTTTCACTAAAAGTACAACACCGGACGAATTTGCATTTGTAGTTGCAACAAACTTCATAAAATTGCATTTAGTAAACTGTAAAATAGTCCAAAGTTTTTGTTGAACTCATAAAGATCTAATAAAGTTTTTGAAAGTTGTCCCTACCAAAGGAAACCCTTGACTTTTGTACAAAGTTTTTGCCCTTATCATTCTTCTTTGAGACAAGCAGAGGTAGAAGGAATACCATGAATTTCATATATTCCAAATGCAAGTCAACAATTAAAAATTGTCATTGCCGGAATTTATGGCACAGAAAACATTTCCTGGTCAAAGGTAAAAGTATAAGGAATAGTTGTACTTGTTCGTTTGTTAGCACAGCAGAGACTTTTAGAATACACAGGCCCACTGTGTGAGCAGCAGACATTATTTGCAACATGCTGGACTTTTGCTTTTTTTTTGCAGCAAATAGGAATTTTAAATAGACGTTGGTAGTTGCAGTTAAGGCAGCAAAAGAAGAGTTAGTCGGAAGCAAAAAAAAAGTAAAAAAAAATTGGAATGTTCAAGTGATGCAGCAACAAAGCAATAACAACACATCTTATATAGTTTTTATTTGTACTTGCGATGTATTGTTGCCAGTTTGTGCTGTACTCAAGTGTTTGCATTAGTAATGAGCTGCGTCACCATTATTGTCAGGAAGTATTTCATTTCATTTCACTCTATACAGCCAGAAAGAAAAAGCTCACACAAAAAGGTAATGGTAATAGCAAATCCCCAAAAAAAATATATATATAGGAGGCAGAAAGAAGTAGAGACAATCAAAGACCAGAAGAAATGTTCAAGCGTCGAATATATTTACCCGCATTAATATTTAAAGTTTATTTTTTCACTATGGGAAGAGGGAAAAATGGGACTTCGAACACGAAAGCGAATTTCACTAGTCTTTCTCACAAAAAAGTTTAATTATGTCATTCGATATCGAACAAATTTTTTAATTCTTTTAATTGTGTTTGCATGAAAGTTTGCTCGATATCGAATGCCGTAATTGCCCCCCCCTTCCCCCCAACACCTGATTTTCAGGCACCTTAATGCTTGCAACTCGTACAAACCAAATTTTTATGGCATTCTAGCATTCTATTCTATTGTGTGGTGGATTATTTTGCGTCTGACTGTGTTCGTCTCCCTTAACCATGAAGACCCATAGTGCATTATAGCTCTTAAGCTGGCGGATAATAGTGCAAGGCAAACTATTATTACGGGCATAGTGCTTATGTGTTGCTAAACCAACAGAAAAGAAATTGTTTTTTGGTAGGCAATTGCCAGCATAAATAAACATTGAAATTATTTCTATTTATTTATTTTATTCTTCTTGCTTTTCATTTGCTTTGGACTTTTAGGAGAGAAAATTTTCTAACAAATAACAATGAATAGGAATGGTAACATGGTCATATAGAATTGTTTTGTTATTTGCAATGCTGCTGGGAGGATGCGGTTTGTACCATCGATCGGTCGCTCGGTCACTACCATTGTGATAAACATTTATTGTTAAGACAGACACTATGAATATACAGATTTGTATGAGCGTATATGTGTGTGTTCATCTATTATTTTCTATTTCTTATTTGTATTTATTGCAATGCTTTTCTAGCTGTTTTATTTAATATTATTTTCTATACATCGATTGTTGCATGTGCTTATGTTAGTTGTTAATGCGCTACAATATAATTTGCCGTCATTGCAGCAATTGTTAATAAAACTGAGTGTAAGTAAGCGTTTGCGCATGTGCAAGCCTAAGAAATAGTTAAAGAACTTTTTGGACCAAGATGAGATTTCCATGAAAATAAGGTTGCCTGCCATAGGTTTTCTCTTTTGAACTTAAAAAAAATTAAAATTTTCAGTTTAATTTCCAACATATTTCCCTAATAATTTCAGGTGACATAACCATAGCCATAGAAAACAGCTGTTCGGACCAAATTAATGGACAACACTGTATTCGATTATATGTGACTCGCCATAACGCCCTAGCCATTGCCATAGAAACCAATTAAATTTTAAATGGGTTATGGTTATGGCATTATGGCCATGTCACGTCTAATTGCACCTTTAACCCTACCACACCAGCCAGTCAAGCGTTGCGTTTTCAACGCCTAGCTTTAACGCTGAAATGACTCCTGATAATTCTAAAAATTCTAAATAGTTTGAAATGTCATTTCAAAGAAATTGTTACAGAATATAGTATATAAGCTTTTGCCGCTTCAACAGTAATGCATTAAACACATTAACCACAGCAGGCTACACGAACACACAACTTTAAATGCCGCTAGTAGCTTTTGTCGCCTCGTAGCCGGCTACTTAATTATTTTGGAGACGGCAGCAGTACCATCTGCAGCTGATATTCAAGTACAAATACATAGTTCAGTATTGCCACTTTCATATATTTTGCATTTTTAAAAAGTAATTACTCTTTTAAAATGTACTTATTTCACGTAAAAGTACAAAAATTAATCAATTTATGCTTTAAATCAATTTTTGGATATTTTTTCTGTTAAATTACATGAAATAATTGTAAGCATATCATTCAATCAAAATTATGTATTATGCTGGCAACACTGAATTTTCTCATTGTAGCCAAAGAAATAGAAATTAGTTTAATTGGACTACAACGACAAAATCAGCATAGACAACAACCTGTCGCCATGTTGTCTTGCTATCTTAAAAAGAATCATTCTCATATAAACATGTGTATTCTATCCTAGACATTCTGTAGTCGGTAGCTTGTTGTGGTGAATGTGTTTAATGCATAAGGATATGACAGTTAAAAATTAAAATCTGCTAAGAAGAGAGAAAAAAATGTTCAAATCCTAATGTAATAAACAAACAATTATTTACATACATACATATATAAAGGGTCCGCCAGATAACTTTTTTTTTTGAAAATGCTATAAAAAAAATACTGAAGCTTCGGCTGTGTGGCACGTAGCGCCGTCCTGTTAAAACAAAATGTTGCCAATATCCTCCTCTTCAATTCTTGTGAACAAAAATTCGTTCAACATGGCCCGATAACGATCGCCATTGACCGTAACGGCCACTCATTGCTCATTTTCGAAATTATGCCTCTGGCCCAAAATCCGCACCAAACAGTGACTCGTTTTGGGTGCGTCGGCTTTTCAACGTATGCGTGCGGGTTTTCTGTGCCCCAAATGCGACAATTTTGCTTGTTTACATACCCGCCAAGATCAAAATGAGCTTCATCTGAAAAGATGATTTTTTTTTGGCAAAATCGGCATCTTCTGTAAGTCGATCGCAGGCCCACTTAGCGAAGCGAAAACGCATAGGATGGTCAGTTGGCTCGTTCAGCGGAAGGATAAAACTAATTATCTGTCAAATCAGACATGAGCTAAGTGTTACCATTCACGAAATAAGCACTAGTTGAAAAAAAACGTTAGATGGCGGACCCTTTAGCAGACACTTGAAAATTGCCAAATTAGTGTATTTTAATGAAGACTACAACAACTAACACTGATATTTAAAAAATTAAAATTAAAGAGTATTCTATCAGTTAATGCAATTTTTACCATGCAAAAGTTAATCCCTTTAAATGTTCAAAAAAGCCTAAAATTTAAATAACCGCCAAAATGAAAATTTTACCAAAAACCGAAAAAATCGCTAAAACGAAAAAGCGCTAAAACTAAAATAAACGCTAAAACTTGAACAAATCGCCAAGAACCAACAAAAAAATTAAAAACGCTAAAAATCGAAAAAATCACAAAGGACAATACAAGCGCCAAAATTAAAAAAATCCACGAAAACCCGAAAATTCACCAAAACGGAAAAACGCCAAAATAACAAAAAAAAAAAAAAAAAAAAATCAAAGAATAATAAAAGTGCCAAAGCTAAGAAAAATTGCAAAAAATCGCCAAAAACCAGAGAATTCGCCAAAAACCAAATAAAACCGCCAAAAACCCAAAAGCGCCAAAACTAAATTAAACCGCCAAAAAGCCAAAAAAAAAAACGCTTAAAACAAAAAAACTTAAACCACCGAAAAAGTGCCAAGGGAGATTAAAAGTGCCAAAGCTAAAAAAATTGCCGCAACCCGGAACTAAAACGCCAAAATACTGATAAAAATTCCGAAGGCTAAGAAAAGTCGCAAAAACTAAAAAAATAGCCAAAATGAAAAAAAAAGTGCCAAACCTTAAAAATCGTTAAAACTAAAACAAACCACCAAAAACCCCAAGAAACCGCTAAAACCGAAAAAATCCTATAGCAGAAAAAAACTGCTAAAACTAAAAAAATTCCCGAAAATTGGAAAAATCGCCAAAAACCCCAAAACTTAATAAACTCCCAAAAACCAAAAAATCCCAAAGGAGAATACAAGCGCAAAAACTAAGAAAAGGCGCAAAAGATAAAAAAAGTCGTCAAAAAACCGGAAAAGTCATTAAAACTAAAAAAGCTCTAAGATTAACAAATCGCTAATACATACCTAAATCAACTGTAAAAACATTAAAACGAAAAAAACGACAAATAAACGAAAACATTCGATAAAAGCATAAAAATTAAGAAGAAGCACAAAGACTAGAAATATCGCCAAAAATCGGAGAAATCTTGACGATAAATCAAAAATAAGTGAAATAACTAAAAAAAATAATTAAATCGCTAAAAGTAAAAAAGCCGCCAAAAGCCCAAAAAAAAGTTAAAACACCAAAATACCAAAGAAAAGAAAAAGCTCCAAGATAAATCGCCGAAAAACGGAAAAATCGCCAAAACGAAAAAGAGCCATAAAACCGAAAAAATCCGATAAAAGCACAAAAACTAAAAATATCGCCAAAAAAACGGAAAAATCGCCAAAACGTCAAAAAAAAAAATAAGTGACATAACTAAAAAAATTATTAAATCGCTAAAAGTAAAAAAAGCCACCAAAAGCCCCAAGAAAGTTAAAACGCGAAAAAACCGAAAAAGTGTCAAAAGAGAATAAAAGCGCCAAAACTAAGAAAAACCGCCAAAATTAAAAAAATCTATGAAAACCGAAAAAATCACCAAAAAAACGCCCATACTAAACAAAATACAAAAAACCAAAAAAACTCGAAGGAGAATAATAGCGCCAAAACTAAAAAATCGCCTAAAACCGAATAAGACATAACGAAAATAAACGCTTAAACTAAAAAACGCCAAAAAAATTTTTTAATGTCTACATCAGTACCTGGATTCTGTAACTTTTTGCGAACTGAAAATCATAATATTTATCACACATATTTATTCGTTTGTGGTAACGATAACGTGATTCCGCAATTTCTTTTTTACGATAGTCTCCAACATTATCTTAATCGCCATTTAATTCAATATTATGTATAGATACTACATATAGAAAATGTAAAAATAAGCAAAAGCATAAAGAATGATAAAGAAAAACTCAATGAATGTCAGCTTGTGACTTTATTTTATTTTCCTCCAACCGACAGCGAATATCGTTAAAAAAAATGTTACTGAATAGTAAAGTCGATAAATTTTCGTTATAAGGTAAGATATTCGATTATATGGGCTAATAAAGTTTGTATAGTATGACACATGCAGTGTCCGTACGGAACCATTGGTGTGCGGAGTCGCACTTTATTGAATTTATTAATTTTGTATTTGTTCAGTATTTTTGCAATCGAATTTATCTTCAGCTTTAGCGGATTACAAAATAAGGGGGCTGGCTGGGCACTTTAATCATCAGAATTAAATTCTAACGCTGCAGTCCAAAATGTGTGAGAATAGATTATGAGTGTGTGTATGTGTATGTTTCTGTTTGCTTGTGTGTACGTTTGCATTAGTGTCCTGCACAAGAGCATTTATAAGACTTTTCAAAACATGAGAGATTTTTTCCAATGCTCTACTACAGCGAAATATTCTAAAAGAATCGCTAAACAATACTGATGGCGAGACAAACCACCGAAAGAAATTACTTGCCAACAGTGTTGCTTAAGGCGTTTTCAGACTATAATACAAGTATTAATACTTTTGACGAAAATGCATCACTGATCTAATTTCTGTTTAAAAAATTTCAAAAAACAACAACAACTCAACATGTCAGAGTTGCATTTTCCACAAAAGTATTAATACTTGTATTATAGTCTGAAACTGCTTTTAGCGATTCTTTTAGAATATTTCGCTGTAGCAAAGCATTTGAAAAAATCTCTCATGTCTTGAAAGGTCTTATAAATAGTCTTGTGCAGGACACTAGTTTGCATTTATCAACTTGTGTACTTGTGTTTTTTGCCTCGTTCTACCAAATTCTAACAATTGTTTGTCTATTGTTATTTACACAACATAAGATCAGACATGAATATATACCTACAACTAAAAAAAAGCTCAATGTAAAGAATAGAAAGAAATTGCTTTAAGAGAAATTTGCTGACATTGAATTCTTAAGATATTTTCTTTTATTTTTTATTTTTTTAGCAAACAATATTCCAATCTAATACCTGGGAAGAAACAATTCATGTAACTTTTCATCTCTGCTTCCTGTATGAAACAACAACAACAACAACAACAATATCTAGCACAGATCTATTCAACCTTTTTGGTTCGCGTACCACAAAACTCACAACCAACAATTCGCGTAACACCAAAAAAAATTTATGTGTCTAAACAAGTATGGGCTCAATATATAACCAAACAATTTTAAAATATTTAAACCATTTCATTTATTAATAATAAAGAAAAAACCAATGTGAGTCCGATCACAGAAGAGATGTGTAAACATCTAGTAATGAAAATTTTTTTTTAAGTTGGAAGTACTTATGCTTTTAGTATATTTTTTTAAATTAATTAATTAAAAGTATCAAAACTCTCAATATTGTAAATACATATGAATTTGTTGGTTTTTGTTTGTTTTATTAAACTTATTTGGTTAGTAAATGGGCACACTGCAGTATATGTATATGTACTGCATTCAAAATTGCAGTAAGCAGTAAATTTACTGATTACTAAAAAAATTCAGTAAATTTTTACTGCTAATGAAATTTAATTTGCATTACTAGTAAAATCGTAGGGCCGTAATCATAATAAAATTGTAGCAAGTGGCAAAGTTTTTTCATTAAAATTTTGAAACTTTTAACCACTTGGTAGAATTTCATTATGAATACGGGCATTACTGATTACTGAAAATTCAATGCACCTCATCATATAACAAATCATTTAGGCAATTTGTAAAAATTGTAGAAAAAATTTTAGTAATCAGTAAAAATTTACTTGTTAAACTTTTTTTATTGTTTTTACTGAAACTTTAGTGGTACTGCAGTGCTCATCTATGGTAAATGCCTTTACTTTTACTTTTTAATTTTTAATTCCTGTTGTTCATCGTTTAGTTGTTGCTGTTCTTGTTGTTGTGTACGCATTGCAATTAAAATAAATTCTGTAAAGTGCGACTTTGACTCGCGCACATTCTGTTTTGATTTTTTATTTTTTTTTATTTAGCTTTCTTCCTTTTTTAAGTTTTTTCAGTTTAAACGATTTTTTTTCAGTTTTATCGCTTTTTTCTCGTTTTGGCGTTTTTTTTTCTCTTTTTGGGTTTTTTTAATTTTCGCAATTTTTTCCATTTGGCGATTTTTTCATTTTGGCAATTTTTTTCTGTTTCTTTTGGGGCTTTTTTCATTTTGGCGATTTTTTTCTGTTTTTGGGGTTTTTTTATTTAGGAGATTTTTTCATTTTGGCGAGTTTTTCATATTGGCGATTTTTTTGTTTAAGGATTTTTTTCATTTTGGCGATTTTTCCGGTTTTTCGCGATTTATTTCAGTCCTAGAATTTTTTTTATTTGGTGCTTTTTTCGTTTTGGCGATTTTTTTTTTGTTTTTGGCGATTTTTTTATAGCTATTTGGCGATTCTATATTTTTTTGATTTTTTAGTTTTACCGTTTTTGAAAATTTCAAGAGTTTTGCTTTTACGGTTTCCAAGATACAGCAAGTTGTCAAAATTACAAAGTCAAAATTGCATTAACTGATGGAACACCCTTTAATTTAAACTTTTTGAATTTAGTGTTAATTGTTGTAGTCTGTATAAAAATACACTAACTTTTAAAATTTCAAGTGTATATATATATATATATACATATATGTACATACAATTGTATGTATATTACATGGGATTTTAACATTTTTCGTTGCTCGTTTTGGAACACCCTTTAGTTTTTAACTCTCATGTACTTGTTGTTATAGTGGCCAATGTCTACACATTGTGTCCAAATTTCAAGTCCGTAGCTCTTACGGTTCATTTTCACCTTTGGTATACGGAAATATACTGAAAAATAACCGGCGGCGGCGCACCGTCGGCTTCGAGCCGGTCGACTTGTTTCTCTGCTTGCTTCTTTCAAACACTAATACACTCATACATAGCTCACACCGATTTGACAATGCAAAGCAAAAACAAAAAGCAAAGAAATCTCAGCAAAGAAATCAAAGCCAAAAGATTTTTACCGCCTAGCGTATAGATGTTTACACATCAAAAAACAAAATTAGGCATGTATATAACATGCGAACATCTGTGCATATGCGTCGTTCTACAACAGAAATGCTTCGTATAATAAAAATGGAAATTCATGAAAAATACGTAAGTATACTTTTAGGATCAAACATAAACAAATACAACATATTGTTTTTTTTTAATTGCATTACTTGGTTAGTCCCAAATCACACTGTGCAAGTCTTGTTGCTAAGCTGATTAGTTTCAGGGAGAGAGACGAGGGGAACAGCAACGTTTCTTTCAGCGTTGTCAACTTTTAAATTTCAAAAAGCACTAAAACCAGGAAAAAAAACGCGTAATTTAAGTAAAATAGCACTAAATTAAAATTTTTTGTTTCAAAACAAAATTTTGTATATAAAAAATATAGAAAACGGTTGACCTTGCATTTTATCCCTAAAATTTCAAATTTGAAGCATCCGATACATATTTTGATTTTATGAGAATCAATTAATTCTAAAATCAATATGGCGAAACCTTTTTAAGTTATTATAAAAAATTAAATTTTTTTCGTCAACGAAGAAACAAATCACCTGAAATTAGCAGCAATTGGCAAGTCTTTTTGACTTGTTGATTAGATTTTGAACTCGATGGGAGTAGTAGTTAATTTTTTTTTTTAAAGCAAGACTTTCAAAAGTTGGTTTTTATTAAACAATGCTGTGGAAACATTCTTTCACAGCAAACAC
Source organism: Tachina grossa (assembly GCA_949987645.1). NCBI lineage: Eukaryota > Metazoa > Arthropoda > Insecta > Diptera > Tachinidae > Tachina > Tachina grossa. The sequence continues at coordinate 24,837,069 of OX465276.1, read as the reverse complement.
AATATTAATAACAAAGTTACAAAATTAAAAAAAAAAGTAATTTGCAATAACCAAGTTATATAAACTTAAATTATATGTACTATTATTTTAGAAAAAAAGGAACGAAGTAGGTTATTAATATGTAACCTAAAAGGGCAGCTCTATTAGCAACACAATTTTCTCGTTTCAGACCGCTTTTATATAAAGCCAAGTTGTAAGCACAACTTTTTACGTATTTTGGACTTAAATAAAGTAACAAAAGTTAAAAACATGATCAACTTCTGCGTTTAAACATTAAAGTTTGATGGGAATGCAATTCGATAATGCCCCAAACGAGTTTATATCAAATGAATCGTTATAAGACTTTATTTCTGCCCAAAACTCGATAGCGAACTCAAAGTTTCTCCATTGCATTAAGTGAATTATTCTCTATTTAATAGCCCAATTCACAATCTCGTGCAAATGGTCTAGCATCCTTGCATGTGCACAACGGTATAGTATATTGATACTCACCACTAAGAATTGTTAAGTGGTGAGTATCAATATACTTTACCATTTTGCACATGCAACGATGCAAGACCATTTGCACAAGATTGTGTATTGGGCTAATGTATATACTAGAAAATATTTCGCTGTTAGACTACACTTGCATTATGTTTTCTTTGTCGTGTGGCAAAACACTGTTTCCATAAATTGCGCTTAAAATGTGAAAGTTTGAGAATAAAATGCACGTATTTCTTCAACCAAGTTTTGTACAGGGTGGGCCAAAAGAAACCAAGGGGTGTAAAAGTTTAATAACTTTCTTGTTTATTAACTTTTTTTTTATTTTTTCTTTCAGATTATATAATATACAAAATGGAAATTTTTTTACACTAAGTATGAAAAATGATGCCTCTTAAATGACCACCGTTTTCAGCTTCGCACTGATGGGCTCTTTTTAGAGCATTTTCCATAACATCTTTCATAACTTGTGGCTGTAGCGTTCGAATTTCTGCAACAATGTTTGCCTTGAGTTCAAGGATTGTCTCTGGCTTGTTCACATACACTCGCTCCTTCAAAAAACCCCAAAGGAAATAGTCGGGTGCTGTCAAATCTGGCGATCGCGCTGGCAAAATAATTTCCGAATTTCGAGAAATTATTCGCTCTCCAAAAATTTGACTTAAAAGTGCCATTGTGTCTCGGGCAGTATGGGCAGTGGCTCCGTCCTGCTGAAACCACATACCAGGTCTGTTTTCAAGAGCAGGACGTAAAAAATTTTCTATCATAAACCGATACCGCTCTCCATTTACGGTTACAGCACTTCCATCTTCATTCTCGAAGAAGTAGGGCCCAATGACATTTTCAGATGTGATCCCACACCATACTGTACACCTGATGGGGTGCAATTGGCGTTGATGAATGGCTCTTGGATTTTGAGAACCCCAGAACGTACAGTTCTGCTTATTAACAAAGCCATTCAAATGAAAATGAGCTTCATCACTCATAATCAAATTTTCAATAAAGTTGATTTCATTTCTGGCCAACTCTTGAAATTTAACTGCAAAATTTAGACGTTGCCGATGATCTGCGGGTTTTAATTCTTGGACCAATTGCACCTTATATGGGTATAACTGTAAATCTTTTTTTAAAATGCGCCGTAGTGACGTACGAGACATTTCTAGCTGAGCAGAACGCCTTCTGCCAGATGTTTCTGGTGCTTCGTTAACACTTTGCTGTACTCGTTCAATATTTTCTGCAGTGCGACTCAAAACGTGGTCTACCGGTTCGAGGCAAATCTCTTACGCTGCCATGTTGGTGATGACGATTAACTAAGCAACGAATCATCGCTTCAGAGGGCGAAATTCTGACGTTAAAATGTCGACGATATGATCTTTGCGTTAAAATAATTCATCTCTGGTTTAAATAATAAAATTCTATTGTTCTGGTTCTCTGTTCAGTTGTGAACCTCTCCATTATAAATTCTCCAAGTGTTGTCTATATAATCTGAAAGAAAAAATAAAAAAAAATTAATAAACAAAAAAGTTATTAAACTTTTACACCCCTTGGTTTCTTTTGGCCCACCCTGTACAATCTTATTAGAATTTTTTGAAATGTTCCATTTAACTTCAGTGCTTATGTTTTTTAAATGTTACACAGAGAAAACAGATTAGTTGTGGCAACCGAATTTGTTGCCAACTGAATTTTTGCGGTGGCAGCAACTATCATAGAATTCTGCTATAGCGACTGAAATTTTCTTGTGGTACCACTAAATTTTAATAATAACCCTCAACCCAATAGTTGCAGCAACAGAAAAAATTGGTTGACAGTATGGAATTTGAAATAAATGTTATTCTTGCTACCGAAAATTTGGTTAATATAATTAAAACAATATCATAATTGGTATCTGTAAAAGAAAAATTGGGCTTCCTTGCTGAAATAAAAATAAGCAATAAACGCAAATAAAAATACACAATTTAAGAAATTTATTATTTGACATATTGTCATAAGTTTATTTTAATTGAAATTTATTTCCTAACGGTGAAGCATATCTATATACATTTCTTCAACCACACATTTTGAAAAGCCACAAACCTGTTATCTTATGCACAGACTTTCAAAAACCATTCGAGAATTCACAAATCATAATATCTTTGAAAGTCACAAAAGTTAATTTTTTAATTTGCTGCTATAAACTATGATATTAAACACAACCTCTAGTTAGTTGCAGCAACTGATTGAAAGTTTTTATTTTAATTTTAGTATAGAACGACAATTTTTTAGTTGCTAATACCAAAAGTTGGTAGTAAAATCTAATTCGTAATATTTTATTCGGTTGGGTTAACCAATCAGTTAATTAGTCATGACAAAAGCATACGCTCGGTTGATGCAATCAATTTAAGTATTGTCACAATCATATCTTTGTTACAATTATGCCCTTATGGCAATGAAGATGGATTGTTTTTTGGATTAACAGAAAATTGATAGCGTGAACTGAAATATAGTTGATGCAAATGATATTTTATTGGACTAACAGTTTTCCAACCAATCTTTTTTCTGGGTGTAGACTTCTTCAAAAAAAAAAAAAATATATATATTATATAAGGAAAATTCTTTTTGAATTTTGGGTTTAGTGGCACCGGCAAGAAATAAAAAGCACCAAAAATTAGTTTAAAAAAGCACCGAGCACTAACTTCAAAAAGCACTAAAAACGGTGCGAAAAGCACCGAGTTGACAACGCTGGTTTCTTTTCCCCCCGTCTCTCTCTCCCCTAATAAAATAATCAGCTTAGCAATAAGACTTGCATAGTGTAAATAGGAACTTAGTTAATGAAAAAAAAATGCTAAAATTTTTGAAGATTTGGCGTACCACCTGGGAAAGTTTCGCGTACCCCAAGTGGTACGCGTACCACAGGTTGAATAGCCCTGATCTAGCAGATTGTTTGATTATGTTACATTTTTTTCCTTTTGTTCGTAGAGATTTTTACGAAAATTTGTTTATAAATATTATAATTTACGATTTGTATGATTGTGTTGGCAAATGCATTGTTGCACTTGCTTAAATTATCATTTTTAAAGCATCTCGTAAATTCTTTTTTTTTTTTTATTAAACAAATATCAACATTTTTCTCTTTTAAATAAATATTTATTGTAGCCAAACAATAGTGGAGCTACGAATTGACCTGAGATTGCAACATGTTGCCAAGATAAAATGTGGCAAAGGAGATCTATGCATGTACATATGTATGGAAATAGAAAAGCAAAGATAAACTAAGAAATAAAACAATAACTGCATGCATGATATTTTTATTATTTGTGTCTAAAAATTTTAATAAAATTTGCAAGACCAAAGTAAAGGTGTCATATTTTATTTCTTTTTTTTTTTTTTTTTTAATATGCCTTAAAAGTTAATGAAGCCAAAAATTACATGTTCAAACCATTTACACTACAGTTGAATGTAGAAACTAAAAATTTATTTTGAAATCATAAATAAAGGGTGTTTTTTATTGAGGTATAGAACTTTAAGTTGGCATCACTTTTTTAACTGAAGGCCATTTTGTCAGCTGTCAAGTGATTAATATTAAGTTTGGTTTGCCATTTCATCATGAACAGGTTGACAAAAGAACAACGCTTGCAAATCGTGCAAATTTATTTCGAAAATAATGGTTCAGTTCGCGAAGTTTACCGCAAGCTCCGTCCATTTTATGGTCGACATAATCGTCCATCAGAGCAATTAATTCGGTTAACCATGGATCGTTTTCGCACTACGTTTACTCTATGTGGTAATACGCATCCGCAGAGACGTCGAACAGTGCGCACCGAAGAAACAATTGCCGCTGTAGAGCAAAGTGTTGAAGAGGACCCGAATGAATCGATTCGCCACCGTGCACAGCAATTGGAGCCGACTAACTGACTATTTTGTTCCCGAATTGGATGCCATGAATGTGGATGAGTTGTGGTTCCAACAAGACGGCGCTACATGCCACACAGCGCAGGTCACAATCGATTTATTGAAGGAAACATTCGATGAGCGCATAATTTCGCGGAGTGGACCTGTCAATTGGCCACCAAGATCGTGTGATTTGACACCATTGGATTATTTTCTTTGGGGATATGTGAAGTCGCTCGTCTACGCCAACAAACCAGAAACGTTAGGGGACTTGGAAGCCAACATTCGTGGCGTTATTGCCAACATACGGCCCCATATGCTCGAAAAAGTGGTTGAAAATTGGACCTGTAGAATTAGCTTTATTCGAGCCAGCCGCGGCGGCCACATGCCCGAAATCATATTTAAACATTAATGGCATAAAATTATCCTTCCAATAAAGCCAAATTGATGGACATTAAAACGATTTTCTTGTGTTTTATTTCAATTCGAAGTTCTATACCCCTCAAAAAAACACCCTATATATAAAATACTGTCGTCTGTCTAAAATTTATTTGAATATTTGAACACTCAGATGCAAATAACTATGTATTCATTTTGTTTGTTATCATGGGAAAATAATCAGATTGATAAACTCTCATGTTGGACTTGGTTGGGCTGACCTTTTAATTAAATAGTTTGTCTATTAAATTATTCGTAACCTGTGAGTTGTGAGTGTGAGAGAACGTGCACACGCCCTCAAAATCAAATGAATATACATATGTAAACATAAGCGTTATACAGACAGAAAACTGGACTGACTGACTGGCAGTCAGTTACATATGTACTTGTAGATGGAAATAAATTTCTATAAAACACATTGGCAATTTCAATGATTAAACATATAATAATAAATGGCTAAAACAAGCTGTTATTTCTACTTTATCTTCACATTCAATAGCCATGATAAAGTTATAACAATCCATAAAATAAAACCCTTAAACATTATTATAATCGTTTTATTCTAAAATATTTTTATTTGTGTACATACATATATTTTGAGCAGAGGTTTTTAATATTCATCGTACATTTAGAATGTTCAAAAGAACCAGTAGTCAAAGAAGTCTTCTTCGTTCGTTCCTTTATCGAAAATGTCTAAAGCACAAAATCATTTACAGCGTACGTTCGCATGAGCGTCATTCATCATTTCGAACCTAGAAAATTTTAAATAAAACCGAAATCCAGCAAACCAACAAAACAAAACTTGTGGAGAAAAAAAGAAAAAGAAAAAAGACTCATAAATTAACCCACAAAACCCACAATCATATAAAACTCATTCAGTTGGATTTTAATGTGAGAAGACAGACTGATGGACGGACAATATGAATACTTCTAGTACTTGTGCTCGTACGAGAACAAAAATTTCGTTCTTCTTATTATTCTTTTGCTGTAACAAAAAAATAAGACAATTTATCATTTTGTTAGGATTTTATTTATTAGAAGTTATGGAAATGAGAATAAATGTATGAGCAGACATTTATATTTTCAAATCAAATCAAGCGTAGACAAATTAACGTAAAAAGGCTTATGGCTTTAGAAAGTATTGCCGTCGTTGGAATTTTTATGAGACTGAACTGTAAAGGCTTCATTTTTCCCAACGAAATATATATACATAGTATATGTGACCTTATCCGAGCAAAGGGACCTAGTGTATGAAAATGAAGTTTTAAGAAAAACGCATTTTAAGTTACATAACGCATTATCACTTTGAACACACCTGCAGTTGGGAGATGCGATTTGGTATGGTTTGTTATGATCGGGTGCTGACTTTGGTGACGTCATGCCTATGTGGTGCCGTATTTTTTTTCGCCTTTAGTATGACAATACCTTTGCTATTGTTGCTGCTCTGTACACATTGTAAAAATAACTATAAGAAAGGAAAAGAATAAAGTGACGCTTCACTCTTGTGCCAACTGTATAACGAGTATTATCAATAGAGATGTGCACGTGAGTGTTTTTTGACTCACGACACGCACGCTCACGCAGAAAATTATTTTACTCACGCACTTTCACGCACGAATGATATTGAAAGTTTTCACGATCACGCACGCTCACGAACAAAATATTCTCAATCACGCACTATTGGTTTACAACTTATCACGATCACGCACGCTCACGAAAAAGTATGTAATCCAATTTGTATTTTTTTTTTTGGTTGAAAAATAGGTTTTTACACACACATATGTACTCGTATGTACATACATACATATGTATGTATGCAAGTTTATATGTAAAATTTACACTGCACAGTGGGGACTTTTACATAGTAAATGAAAATAAATATGGAACTTCTAAACTAATGATTGGATGTATATAAAACTGCTAACATCAGTAAGGGAGTACTTAGGCTTTGTAACACATGTCATGACAGCATTCTGGCTTGAGCTGGACAGGGGTTACAGTGGGCCGAAGTTGAGTACATGGGCCCTAAAAAAACTTCTAAAGCTTGTAACTTTTTTAAAACTATCCAATTTCCACCGGATAATGCATTTTGAGATAAACTTGAAATTCTTAAGAAAGAATTTCCCAAGATGTGTTCGCTTACTCTCATAAGATATTTTTCTTAAGACAAAAAATTTTTTTGCTTTGACTCGTTTTAGTATTTCGCCTATTACATTTTAGTTTATTGTTGGATTTTAAATTAAAAGACAGCATTAAATATTTGACAAAATTCTAAATAAAAATAGGAGAAAAATTTATTAATACTCATTTCGTGAAATGGAGAAAAGGCTAAAAAATCAAAATTTTAAAATTTCCCTGGAAAAGGCATATGTTTTTTAAGTATCTTTATTATTTTCAGTTTTTTAAAAAACTTTGTCTAATACATTCACTTTTTAATTATATAGCGGTAAAGACAATCCATTAAGAATGTGTTTAGAGCCAATTATTTTGTATTTTGGAAATGTACCCTACATGCAGCAATGTCCGAAAATCGCCAATTTTAAATATATTTTTTGTGTTTAAGCGCTTACAAAAAATTGTGACGGTAGATTTTGAAAGTTTTAACTATAACATTTAATTATGTAGATAGTTTCCAACGTGTCAAACTATAAGTTTAGAGAGCCTTTTCATAAATGTACATACGCGCAGATTTTCTGAAAAAAGTGAATATTTAGGGAAAATATATATTTTTCTATGAATTTCATATGAGCCAGTTTACTACGCCTGAAAAAATTATAACAATAGCCCAATTCACAATCTTGTGCAAATGATCTTGCACCGTAGCATGTGCAAAATGGTATAGTACATATATTGATAATAATCATATCTCGTGAGAGCGTGATAGTTCGTGCGTGATTATTAAATTTAGCTCACGCACGATCAAGCACGAGTAATTTATTTTTAGGTCACGCTTACGCACTCACGCGTGATTAATTATAAATTTGATCACGATCATGCGTGAGTCACGATAACATCAGGACATTTGCACATCTCTAATTATCAATATCTCAAAAGTTGTTTCGCAATTTTGGTTCTTTTGTAATTTTGTTACTAAGCTGATGTTAATTTGAAGTAATTTTTATAAAAATTGATATTTCTGACAGTTTTGATGATGATTTAAAAAGAATAGACGTTACGAGATGATATACAAAAGTTGAAGTGTCTGAACCGGGACTAAGTGTGCATTATAGAATGACAAAAATATAGTTTTAAGTACTCTTTGAGTATTGGCTCTTAAAAAACAATGAAAACTTACAACTAAAACTAAAACAAGTAAGAGTGCTATATTCGGCTGTGCCGAATGTTATATACCCTTTACCAACGTAAGTAATGGGTGTTTTTTATTGAGGTATAGAACTTTAAGTTGGCATCACTTTTTTAACTGGCAGCCATTTTGTCAGCTGTCAAGTGATTAATATTTAGTTTGGTTTGCCATTTCATCATGAACAGGTTGACAAAAGAACAACGCTTGCAAATCGTGCAAATTTATTTCGAAAATAATGGTTCAGTTCGCGAAGTTTACCGCAAGCTCCGTCCATTTTATGGTCGACATAATCGTCCATCAGAGCAATTAATTCGGTTAACCATGGATCGTTTTCGCACTACGTTTACTCTATGTGATAATACGCATCCGCAGAGACGTCGAACAGTGCGCACCGAAGAAACAATTGCCGCTGTAGAGCAAAGTGTTGAAGAGGACCCGAATGAATCGATTCGCCACCGTGCACAGCAATTGGAGCTTTGTCCATCAACTTTATGGAAGATTTTGCGCAAAGATCTTGGCTTGCGACCTTACAAGATCCAGCTTGTGCAAGAATTAAAGCCGCGAGATCATGCGATGCGTCGTGATTTTGGTGTATGGGCCGAAAATGAGATTGATCTCGATGCTGATTTTCATCGCAAAATTTTGTTCAGTGATGAGGCTCATTTTTGGTTGAATGGCTACGTCAACAAGCAAAATTGCCGCATTTGGAGTGAAGAGAATCCACATGAGACCCTTGAGACGCCATTACATCCACAAAAACTGACTGTTTGGTGTGCTCTATGGGCTGGTGGAGTCATTGGGCCATACTTCTTCCGAAATAATGCTGGAGAGTCAGTTACCGTTAATGGAGACCGGTATAGAGCCATGATAACCGACTATTTTGTTCCCGAATTGGATGGCATGAATGTGGATGAGTTGTGGTTCCAACAAGACGGCGCTACATGCCACACAGCGCACGTCACAATCGATTTATTGAAGGAAACATTCGATGAGCGCATAATTTCGCGGAATGGACCTGTCAATTGGCCACCAAGATCGTGTGATTTGACACCATTGGATTATTTTCTTTGGGGATATGTGAAGTCGCTCGTCTACGCCAACAAACCAGAAACGTTAGGGGACTTGGAAGCCAACATTCGTGGCGTTATTGCCAACATACGGCCCCATATGCTCGAAAAAGTGGTTGAAAATTGGACCTGTAGAATTGGCTTTATTCGAGCCAGCCGCGGCGGCCACATGCCCGAAATCATTATTAAACATTAATGACATAAAATTATCCTTCCAATAAAGCCAAATTGATGGACATTAAAACGATTTTCTTGTGTTTTATTTCAATTCGAAGTTCTATACCTTTAAAAAAAACACCCGTTACATACATACATATTTGTTTTTTGGTAAAAATTATAATTTTTTGTTATAGTGCAAATTTTAGTAAGTGACCTCTCAGTTTTTTTTCTACTAGTGAATTTGCGTGAGTAAAGATCTTTCTAATATATAAAATATGTTTAAAAAAATTTATTTCTGGTTATTTTTTTACCCAAAAATATTTTCTTCAATTTCCAACCCTAAGACCATAATTAAAATTTTTCTGGTTCTAATACGAGTACTAATTTATTTCTTACTAAAATATAGAATATATTTAATTACCAAACAAATAACTAGCTTTATTTAATTGGTTCTATATACCAAACAAGTGAGCTTTTCCCAGCCCTGTAATCATTCTTTTAGATTTTTTTCGTTCCTTATGCCAATCTTGTTCTTTAAAAAATATATAAAATATGTTAAGTGAACTAAAGAAAAAGAAATAAGGAAAATACTAGTTTTATTTAGTTACTTTAATAAAAAAAAAAAAAAGTTTAAATTTCCCATCTGTGGAGTGTAAGTTTCCCAAGCCTTGAATCATAATTTTAATTTTTTCTGATTTCTTTTTCTCTTAAGAATGTAAGATATTTCAAATTTATAGATAAAAAGGAAAAAATTGATTTAGTAGGTTATTTTTATATAAAAAAAGGTTAAGTTTCCAACCCTGGAAACATCTTTTTTATTTTTATTTTCATATTTTAATACAAATTTTATTCGTACTGATATATAAAATAAGTTTATTTAACAAAAAAATCAAAAAATTTGTGTTACTTTTACGTGGCAAAATCAAGTTTATGTTTTCCAGCTCTGAAACCGTCTGCTTGATTTCGCTGATTTTCAATACCAATCTATTTTAAACCATTTATGATACACCAGTAGAAGGCCGAAGTCTCTAGCGTCGGAAAACCGATTTAAAGTACACCAGACGGACGCACGGACGGACAGACGGACACCTCTTATTCATCTTCCCTATTCATTAGGACCCAGAATATATATATATATATATATATATATATATATATATATATATATATATATATATATATATATCTATATATATATATATTATGGGTCGCATATAAATATTATGGAAATTACACACGGAATGACAAACCTATTTTTGGTTTAGGGGTATAAAATACGCTCATATGCAAACACGCACATTAATTTTAAACAGAATACGTAAAGCTATAAACATTCAACAACTATGAAAAAAAAAGGACAACCCGGGATACAGCACTGAGACAAAGCAATTGCAAATATTTTTTCCCCTTTACGGGAACATTGTTCTTAGTAAACCAGCAGATATTCTTGCAGCTCCATCTGGCAACACTGAAATGGAGTTGCCATAAGTCATTAAACCCCTCCTGTCTTGTTTTGATTATATTACAAGCCTACGCTGTCAAGTTGTTATTTTATAAGCAAACTTTACATCTAAAGCAAAGTTCCTTCTGCATTCTTTCTCGTTCGTTCATTCACTTTGCTGTTTTAATTTTTCGTGTGTTTTATTAACAATGTTTTAACAAATTCCATAAATTCAATTTCATTTGACTGAGCTGCTGTGTACATTTGTGCCTTTTGAAAGTTTCTATTAGCTGTATAACAGTGGTGTTAGGCAACAGCGGGCGTAAGAATATGCTAGAGGGAAAGTACAAGTATCTGCTGGCAACGTCGGCTCATATTGCAATTGAAAACGCTTCATAGTTACAGGTGTTGGCTGAAGCATTACGATATAGTATTCCTTTTTCAAATTTGTTTTATATACTAGACTTATTGGTACCTCAATTATTCACTCTCGCTCTATAACTTTTCCTAGTTGCCGGTAAATATTTGTGTTCAGCTGCGCTTTCGGAAGGTTTTGAGAGAAGTAAGGCACTGTTTCACGCTTATGAAAGTGACTACTGCAATGAAGATGATGATGACGATGGTGGTGGTGGCAATTAGAGATGAGCCTTATTTTGAAACTTGTTACTTTAACACAGGAATTTAACAAGTAACAGGTTTTGGAAATAAAGTTGTTTCATACAAACTTTGGATGTTATTGTATGCTTAGGTTAGGTTAGGTTAGGAAGCGTGGTGCTTTACAACTGTGATTCCTTTCTGTTGCCCAAAAAGTAATTTGCAGCCAAAAGTTACCCTATTTTCTATCATTAAGCCACCGCATTCCCGTGATGAAGCCCCTAATATCCTCCAGTTTACACTTCCTGACATCAGTAATGCTTTCATAGAAACGTCTGCTCAGCCATCTAAGCCTATGACGTTGCAGCTTAGGGCAGTGACAGATAATGTGTTCAATGGTTTCTGGTTCCTCTTCATCCCCGCACATCCTACAAAAATTTGGAGTGCCAGCTTCCCAAATGCTGGTTCTTGCTCTGACCGAGCAGTGACCTATCAACGTGCCTATCATGATTCACATCGCCTTCCTGTTCATGTCCAGTAGTAGTATAGATCTTCCTGAGTCAAGTTTTGGCCAAAAACCCCTCGAGACTCTACAATCCTCCCTACTTCACCATGAACTGTTGGTACTGCTTTTTACCCAATTATTGAGTTCTTTATAGTAATGACCTATCGGTAATTTCACCGAATTCTATGACATTCATCTAACGCCGGTCCTATTCCTGCCAGCTCATCGGCAATTTCATTTCCCTCAACACTGCTGTGGCCAGGAATCCAACATAGTCTGACACTATACTTATCCATAAGCAAGTTGAGGGCTTTCCTACAGTCACTAACAAGTTTCGATTTGACATTGCGGCCCTTCAAAGTTTTTAGCGCTGCCTCCACATTAAGTTTTTATACTCCTGGCAGCTATGTACAGCTCACATTTTTGTATTTGCAATTCTATTATCTCTCTATCTATTATACAACATTAGATAATCAATATTTGGATGGGGTTGATTGCTACCCAGTGGGAAAAGGTAATGAATGCTAAAGGAGAAGCTAATGCAAAGCAAGTATAATTTTCATTCCAGAATTCATTACTGTTCACACCGAACATGTCCTAGGAAAGTAATGAATTATTTGAATGCGTAAATTCCTTCTTCTGCAAATGTGGTAATGCCCGTGGCAATCAATATGAATTTATTGTGTTCGATCAAATTACCCTCTCGTTTCTAAGGGAATGCATTGTCTTGCTTCGGAAAATATTACATTATTTCTTCCATTATTATGTAGTTAATGGCCACTTTTCCCACTAGGTAATTGTTTGTTCTTGCCGCTCTTCTTATTGGTATTTATCAAAATACCAATACTAATAAATACTTTCAAATCACAGTCACCGTTTAGCGATTTAGAAATCACGTTTACAAGGAACAACATTATTTAAAAAAAATCACAGTATTGCTCAGCTCTACTGGCTGCTGTTGTAGTTTCATAATTCAAGCGATATGGAAGTGCCATCATAAATTTTTATTTAATAATTGAAATTCACTTATTGTGAATTGTTTTGAATTGAATCATTGAATTGTTGTTGTTTGTTCTTGTTGTTATTGTTTTATTGAACTTACTCCCGTATTATGTGGATTGTAATTTATGGTACTGAAATTTAATTGTATTATAAAAAGTGGCCAGTTGCAACAATCGTGTAGGTGTTTCTTTCGTTTTTGTTTATTTTGTTTGAATTGAATTCTGCTCCATTATTTTTTTGGTTAATGGCGTGGAAAGTTTTATTTTTTTATTCACATAATTTGTTTTTATTTTTGCTAAGCTTTCTTTAATCATTTTAAATTTATGGTTTTTTTAATAATTTAATTTGATATATTTTTTATATAATGCAACACTTTATAGTTTCTGTTTCAGCGATGCCCCTATATGGGCATTTCCACAGAAAAGTCCAGCTTTTGTCAGGTTATGGGATTTTGTGACGTAGCTTGTTTTTCAAAGAAAAACTAACGTTTTTTATAATTTTTTTGCATGTCCTTGTAGAGCGCAATTAGGTTTACATACGATAAAAACTAGAACAAAAATCGAACAGCATTGCTTTAAAATAGAAGCTAAATTGCATGGTGACGTAACGTGATAAAAGGTGGAATTTTCTGTGGAAATGCCATTCTATTCTAAAATCCGTACAACAATACACGTGTTTTGATAGTGGGTTTTAGGGATACGTTCACCAAAGGAAAAGGACACATATTGTTTTCGTTACGATGTCCGTATGTCTGTCTGACAAAGGCTGTTTTCTCGATAACCATAAGAGCTATGGACCCGAAATTTTCACAACCGTAAATACATGGCAGTTAAAAATTAAGGGGTGTTCTTAAGCGAGCAAAGGAAATGAGATCCTATTTTAATATACTCGCACAAACAATTATGTGGAGACACTTGAAATTTTCAAAGTTATTGTATTTTTATGCGGACTACACCAACTAGCACTGAAATTTATAAAATATAAATCAAAATTAAAGGGTATTCAATTAATTAATATAATTTTTAAAATTGCTGTATCTTGGAAACCGTAAAAGGCAAACTCTTGAAATACTCAAAAACGTTAAAACTAAAAAGCCCAAAAATAAATAAAAAACGCCAAAGCTAAAATACCGCTAGAGGTAAAATAAATAGCGAAAAACTCAAAAAAACAAAACGCCAAAACAAAAACAAAACGCCTAAACTAAAAAAAAGAACCGAATTAAATTGTCAAAACGAATAAAGCCAAAACTATGAAAAAGTTTAAGAAAATCGCCAAAACCGAAAAAAGTTACCAAAACGAAAAAGGCCCAAAATTAATAAAAAAAACGCGTAAACTTAAATATTGCTAGAAGTAAAATAAATCCCAAACCCCCCCCCCACCCCCCCAAAAAAACCCAAAACAAAAACATAACCTCTAAACTAAAAAACCCAAGAAACGGAAAAACGCTAAAAAAACACCAATATTAAAAATCGTCAAAAATAAATAAAAATCGCCAAAACAAAACCAAAACAAAAAAAAAAGACAACATTAAAAAAATTTAAGAAAATCACCAAAAACCGAAAAAATCGCAAAAACGAAAAAATCCAAAATGAATATAAAAAAACGCCAAAACTAAAAAAATCGCTAAAACCGCCAAAAACCAAAATAGAATTCGCCAAAACGAAATAAAGCGTCAAGAATAAAAACATCGCTTAAACTAAACTAAATCGCCAAAAACCAAAAAAATAATCGTCATAATTAAAAAAAAACGTCAAGACTGAAAAAACGAAAAAAAATCACATAAACGAAAAAAGCGCCATATTTAAAAAAATTGCCAAAATCCGAAAAAAAAGTTTACCGGGTACTTAATTTTTATTTTTTAAATCCTTCATTTTTGTATTATATGGGTTAAATAAAGTTCGTAAAATGTGACAAACATATGGAGGGTTCCGTATGGACACTACATAAAGTCGCACTTTACTGAATTTATTCGATGCAGTTTTCAACTGATCAAAACCATATCCAAAACAAGATTTGCTTCGAAATTAGTCTCATTACACGCAAAGAAAAGATATGGTTGTAGAATGGTTGAGAAAACAATATTATGTTCTCTGAAACAAATGTGTGGTCGTTGAAAACTAGTTATTGTTATTCTAAACATTTATTTCGTTACGATAAACAGAGTAATGCTTGAATTTAATAATTACATTATCACATCCATATAAAAGTGTGATATGGTTAGAGTTTAACAATATAGTTTTGTTAAAAATTTATGACTACAACATAATTTGTATTATTATTTAAAAACAATATGATGTAAATAACAATATAATGTTATCCAAAACCATACTATGCTAAGTTTAAAAAAAATATTTTGCAGAAACATCTGACAGTTCGGTATTTCGTTTGCAAACTATCGGTAGTGCATGGGTGGTGTTAAATAAATTAATAGATAAATAAAGTATAAAAAAGGGTTGGCCAATAAAACGTATATAAACATTTGTGTATCTCTTTATACAGACATGTCTGTATGTCGTGTAAGTATACATTTCTATATATACATTTTATGTCAATAATATTAATTTTTTTTTATTTCGAATTTAACGCACAGCTGTTTCTACAATAAAAATATGATTAAAAAACAAAATAGTATTATTACATTATATAATACTGTGGTCGTATTTAACAATATTAATATAATATTAGATCATGGTATGGTGAGACTCAATTATATTTTAGCCACATCTTACAATAGTGTTGTCATATTAACAATAATAAGATTAGGTACAACAAAGTCAATTGTTCTTGTAGATAATATTATTATTATTAACTCAGATAATAATATTATTAAAGTGTGTTTTTCTATTAACAATAATATGATTTGACTGCAACCATATAATTCAATCATAGTATGTTGCTGTTTGATTATGGTTACCTCAACCATATTTTTTCTTTGCGTGTACTAAGGCAACATTGGTTATCCATTAAAAGTGATTGATTGACAATTTGTGAATGTCAACCAATTTTAATAATTGTTTTGAGCAAAGCAAGTGCTTTGCTGGGGTTTCATTCATACATTTCCTATATTAATAACATATATATTATTAAAAATTAAATAAAATTAATATAAATTAATAATGAAGGCAAATGTTAACATAAACGTCAAATTAATCTTTAAGTGTCGTTTACTCAAAACACAGGGAATATAAGGGAAGGATTTCCAAATATTTTGTTCAAAACAACTCGTTTTTTGTCATAACCGCTAAAATAGCTTAAGCGACACCTTTTTTAGACTATTTGCTATTGCAAAGAATCGATTTTGCTGCAAAAATTACGTTCGAAAATTATGTCGCTCAAGCTTTTTTGCCGATTATGGCTCAATATATTCCAATATTTTTATTTAAATATAATTTATTAGATTATTAAATAAATGTTTGATGCGCTCCAACTTGGTTCTGCTAATCAAATATTCTTATTCGTATAAATTTTAATCGATTAATCGATTGACAAATATTTTTTTTTTTCAATTTATATTAAAAAAACTATCTTGAGAAATTTTAATCGAATGCGATTTAATCGACTCATTGAAGATATTTTATATTTTATATATTTTAAAACTGCAATAGAAAACTTTGTAATAATTTATTTCACACAAGCTTAACTTGTTCTGATTTCATAAAATATTGATTTTTAATGTCTAGCTCCCTCATAGCCTCTCTGCTTGAACTAGACTAAAATACATAATCACTTTAAAAATGCTTAAAAAGCCTTGATTAGTGTGTCTGCTGTCAATTTCAGTGTCAAATTAAAATTAAAGAAATAAAAAATGGGAAACACCATTCTCCTGATTTTTATGTTGCATGTATGAATTTATTTCTTTGTTTTGTAAATTGTTTTTTTTTTTGCCTTTAACATTTACTTTAACTAATCAATGCAAATTTTATGCCGAGTTTCAAATTTCACACTCCGTATTAAGAAAATCTTGTAGAGATGTTTTTTTCCAGGCTCATGCATTTCATTTTTATTTTTATTTGTATATTTTTTTTTAATTTGTATACATTTGACCACGCATTTTTGTTGAATAAACAAATATTCTTTTTTTTGTTGTTTGTAAAATGTAAAATGTGAGTTTGCACGTTTGTATGTTGCAAATGTATTGTTAGTTGGTAGTGTTGGTAGCCCGATTATTTTATGTTTTTTCCCACTAGATGACAGCACACTAATTGCTAATGCAACTACATTTGCATTAACACCTTTTAATGTTGTTCTCTTGATCAAACAACATCAGTAAAGCAGCCAGCAGCAGCAGCAGCAACAACAACGAAACTATTATTACTGCCATAGCATTTGGAAGGGGGATGGATGCCAGCAGTCTTGTCTAGAGCAAAATGTTGCAGGCGCAAACAAATTTTTATTTTTATTTTAATTTTTCATTTTTATTTGTGGCTTAATGATTGCTACCATGCTAAAGGTGCGTTAAAATGATGTTTAAAACTTTTACACAACATCTACTTACATACATACATGTTTAAAATATTGTGTGCGTGTATGTGTATGTGTGTTTGTGTGGTGCAAACAACTCTCCGGCAAAAATAGGCACAAAATTTACATTCAAACTATAAACAACAAACGTATGTATGTATGTACAAATGCGTCATTATGCAATTTTGTGTTTTAAATTATTTTTTTTATTCCCAGCCTTTTCGTATATGACCATGTTTAAATATAAAATACGACGATGTTCAGACTTGCAACAACGAGTAAACACTCAAGGAAAAAAATTAACAGCAGCAACAACAACAGCAGCAGCAAGAGCAGCAAATAACTTCAAACATACATATTCTAGGATATAATAAAAGTTGTTACTGTATGTTGTACACAAATACTGCAGGCAGTATGTTGCAGCTGATGTTGAGTCAAAATAATATAGAAACTGAAATAAATAAATGTACCATTATTAGTAGAATCTGCGAGGGTCAGTGATAATGACTATTTTATTAAGAAACTATTTTGAATTATCAAAGTTCACAGACAAATCAAAAGATGATATTTTACGCTTAATACGCTGCACGCAAATTAAAAATATGGTTGAGGTAACCATAATCAAACAGCAACATACTATGATTGAATTATATGGTTGCAGTCAAATCATATTATTGTTATATAATAGAAAAAAAAACTTTAACAATATTATTATCTTAGTTAATTATAACATTATCTGAGTTAATTATATTATTATCTGAGTTAATTATATTATAATCTGATTATTGTAAATATGACAACACTATTGTTAGATGTGACTAAAATATAATTGAGACTCACCATACCATGTTATAATATTATATTAATATTGTTAAATACGACCACAGTATTATTTAATGTAATAATACTATTTTGTTTTTTAATCACATTTTCATTGCAGAAACAGCTGTGCGTTAAATTCGAAATAAAAATAAATTAATATTATTGACATAAAATGTATATATAGAAATGTATACTTACACGACATACAGCCATGTCTGTATAAAAAGATACACAAATGTTGATATATTTTTATTGATCTACCCTTTTGTTTATACTTTATTTATTTATTCGTTTATTTAACACTACCGATAGCTTACAAACGAAATACTGAACTGACAGATGTTTCTGAAAAAGATTTTTTTTTAACTTAATATAGTATGGTTTTGGAAAACATTATATTGTTATTTACATTATATTATTTTTAAATAATAATACAAATTGTGTTATAGTCATAAATTTTTAACAAAACTATATTGTTAAACTATAACCATATCACACTTTTATATGGATGTGATAATGTAATTATTAAATTCAAACATTACTCTGTTTATCGTAACGAAATAAATGTTTAAAATAACAATAACTAGTTTTCCACGACCACACATTTGTTTCAGAGAACATAATGTGGTTTTCTCCCTATACAAATCAACATGACAGAGGGAGAACTATGGTTAGCTTAGGTTAGGAAGGGTGGCGCGTTAGCGCACCTCCACTCGGAGACCCAATTGGGTCCATTGTGATTCCCTTCTGTTGCCCAAAAAAAGTAATATTCACCCTCCCATTTTCAGCCAGAAGTGACCCTATTATCCATCACTAAGCCACCGAGTTCCAATGATAAATCCCCTGCTGTCCTCTAGTTTACACTTCCCGGCATCAGTAATGCTTTCATGGAAACGTCTGCTTAGCCATCTAAGCCTATGACGTTGCAGCTTCGGGCAATGATAGATAATATGTTCAATGGTTTCTGGTTCTTCTTCATCCCCGCACATCCTACAAAAATCGGGAGTGCCAGTCTCACAAATGCTGGTTCTTGCTCTGACCGAGCAGTGACCTGTCAACACGCCTATCATGATTCACATCGCCTTCCTGTTCATGTCCAGTAGTAGTTTAGATCTTCCTGAGTAAAGTTTTGGCCAAAAACTCATCGAGACTCTACAATCCTCCCTACTTCGCCATGAACTGTTGGTACTGCTTTTTACCCAATTATTGAGTTCTTTATAGTAATGACCTATCGGTAATTTCACCGATCTGCTCGACATTCCCTCATCTAACCCATACCCTTTTCTTGCCAGTCCATCGGCAATTTCATTTCCCTCAACACTGCTGTGGCCAGGAACCCAATATAGCCTGACATTATACTTTTCCATAAGCAAGTTGAAGGCTTTCCTACAGTCACTAACAAGTTTCGATTTGACATTGTGTCCCTTCAAAGCTTTTAGCGCTGCCTGGCTGTCGACGTAGAAGGTAACCTTCTCACCTTCAGCTACATTCCTGGCCACCAGCTCCGTGGCTCTAATGATCGCCAAGATATCAGCCTGGAAAACACATACATGCATTCGGCGGTCAGAAAGAACTACGAATGTTCGTTCCCAAGATATAGACGCCAGCCCCTGTACCTTCCCCCATTTTTGATCTGTCTGTGAAGAATGCACTACTCCCATATAGCCTATGGGATTTGACCCAATAGTCCCTATCTACTATAGTCAATCTCAGCGACCTTATAGTCCGTAAGCCCAGGGGTTACGGATTCCTGGTCACCAAAACCGATCTTATTTAAGGTTGATGTACAACCTGATATTCCCGTCCTCACCATACCTATTTCTACGAGTCTAAGGAGACTTCTAGTCGCCGTTCCTATCACAAAGTCCTCTATAGGAAGTAGATGAAGAAGGACGTCCAAGACAGCCTGAGGTGTGCTCCTCTGAGCACCTGTGATGCCCATCGAGACACATCTCTGAACCTTAGCTAGTAATCTCCTGTGACTTTACTTCCTCAATGCCTCCCATTATACCACACAACCATAGAAAATAACCAGCCTGACAACCGATGTGTAAATCCAGTTTACTACCTTCGGTTGCAGACCCTAGTTCCTTCCTATAGAGTTCCTGCATGCGTAGTAGGCATTGAGCCCTTTCTTTAGTCTTTCCTGTGTGTTCATTTTCCAAGAAAGCTTGCGAGGGGGCACTATACTTCAGTAGTTCTCAACACATCTCGAAATCATGCCTTCACTACCAGGATTCGTTGATACTAAAAGATTTAAGACCTGGTCTTCTAAAGTCTTCTCCTTTACTTAGATACTAAACATTCACAGAAAAAAATGAGTTTCCCAGCTTATATTTTCTATTAAGAATTTAGTTGATTCAATTAAATTTTTTATTTCCCTCAATTAATTCAAGTAAAAAAAAACTTAATTAATTTAAATCAGAAATAATTTCTTAGTCGAGCTTTAGTTCACTAACATCAATTCTTATTGAATGGAATATTTTTATTAATTAATGTGAACTTCTAAAGAAGAAAAGAGAAATTAAACTAGACTTTATTAGCTGGGGGTCTAGTTTAATTTTTTTAAAAGCATCTTCGCATCGATAGTAAAATATCGCCGATATTGATATATTGGCAAATCAGAAGAATCGCCGATATATGGGAATCGGTATCGGTGTCGGTTACATCCCTACTGAAAAGTATCACCAAATAGAATTTCAACAAACTTTTTTCTTCCCCTTATCACATCCGGCAGCATTACTTAAAGTGATCCTTATCTTCCCTAAATGTAATGCGACCCTCGCATAACATAATATTGCCAGTTTATTACGATTTGATGTTAATGCTGTTGTTTGCTTTATATATAGTATTGTCGCAATTTTTGTTCATTTTAGAGTGTGTTGTCGTCATGCTGAATTATTACAACGACAACTGAAAATGTTTGTTGTACGATTTCGTGAGTGCATCTTATAATGCTATTAATTATTTACATACATGTAGCACCTTATAATGTCAACTAGAAAATTCAATGCATAATATTATAACGCAATAAGCAACAACAACAACATAAAAATAAAATATAAACAACACTTAACAAACAACAGCAACAGCAATAATAAAAGTGACAAAAACGTAAGAAGAAAAAAAGTCTAGTAATTTTTAGTGCTGTCACATGATTAAGAACGACTTTAAATGTGACCCTATAAAATGTGTTGTTTTTTTTTTTTTTTTTTTTTTTTTTTGTAGCATCACGTAGTGTAGTGTAATACAGGCTGAAAGGTCTGCAATAATAAATTCAGTAATGTATGACTGTGACTCGAACACGAAGGGTTCCGTACGAAGACTACTTACGAACTTTAGCCCATATAACCGAACATCTTAACTGATGCAGATTTTTTTTTAATTTTCTTAATTTTAAGTACACGGCAAACTTTTTTATCGATATTTGGCGATTATTTTAAATTTGGCGATTTTTTTTAATTTTTTTTTTTTTTTTTTAATGCATGTATTTATTTATTGTATCTTCATATGTGAACTAACAATAAGTATTCAAATCTTAAATCTATAAAAAAAAATTATTAGGCCCGACCAGTGTCGGACATAAACTTAGTGGTAGTTATAAATAATACATTAGTAGTGATAATCAAAAAAAGGGGGGGGGAAGTATTTTCAAGTAGTCCCATCTGGAGTGTTAGGTATAAGAGCCCGTGTGTCCCTCTTTTTTAAGCGGATGTGTCCAGTAAAGTTCAAAATATTACGAGCAAGCGGATTAGGATGTGATTCGAGTTTTGTTAAATATTTGCCTGCGTATTTTGCAATTTCTTCAGTCACTAGTGGCATATTTAAATCACGATGTATAATAGAATTTTGGATGTACCATGGAGCCGATGTTATTAACCGTAAAATTTTGTTTTGCCTTCGTTGGATTCTCCCGACATTGGAAGCTGAAGCAGTGCCCCATAACTGAATTCCGTAGCGCCATATTGGCTTCAAAAGCGACTTGTATAACAAAAGTTTGCAGTCTAGGCTGAGTGTTGAGTTTCTGCCAATCAACCAATATATTTGAGTTAACTTAAGTTTCATCTGAGTTAACTTGAGTCAATATGATGTTTCCATGTAAGTCTTCGATCAAGGTGTATACCAAGGTATTTCACTTGGGAATGTTGAGGAATATTTTGATTGTTGATTCGAATGGGGGAGCAAGTATCTCTTCTTAGGGTGAACGTTATATGGACACACTTTTGTTCATTGACTTTAATTCTCCATAAGTTCAACCATATTTCCAGCTGAGTGATATGTTCCTGGAGATTGCGGGATGCCTCATAAGGGTTTTCGTGCACACTCATACAGGCTGTATCATCGGCAAAAGTAGAAATATGGATATTATTGCTCACAGGCATATCACAAGTATATATTAAATACAAGACAGGACCCAGAATACTACCCTGGGGCACACCAGAAGATATAGTTTCGGGCACACTCGTGAACTCTCCTTCCACAACAGTGAACTTCCTATCAATAATATAACTTTCCAAAAGCTTTTGAATGTTTATTGGCAGATATGTCTTCAATTTTAAAACTAGGCCTTCGTGCCATACTTATCAAATGCCTGAGAAACATCAATAAAGAGAGCAGAACAATACTTCTTTTCTTCAAATGTTCTTCTTACAACTTGGACCAGTCTATGCGTTTGTTCAATCGTGCTGTGCTGACTTCTAAAGCCAAATTGATGGTCCGGGATGCACCCATTATCAGTTAAAATTTTGGACAATTTAGTCATGAGCAGCTTTTCGAAAAGCTTTGAGATTGTAGATAGTAAGCTTATAGGCCTATATGACTCAGTCTTGGTAAGATCTTTGCCCGCCTTTGGAATCATTTTGATCTTGGCCAGTTTCCAGTTATGTGGAAAATACTGCATTCTTAAAATAGCATTAAAAGTAAATAGCAGGATTCTTATTGCAATATGAGGCAAGTTCATGAGCATTTTGTTACTAATGCCATCAATACCTGGAGCTTTCTTCGGGTTGAGTTCAGCAATTACTTTTTGTACTTCACGCATCTTAAACCTTAAGGGACGAGGGCGTAGAGAAACTACACTCGGTAAATCAGCAGCACCCGTACATGAATTGGGAGTGAATACAGATTTTAAATGCTCAGAAAATAAGTTACCTTTCTCACTATCACTTCTTGCCCAGCCTCCGGTCGCAGTACGCAATGGTGATTTAAGATCAACGGGTCGTTTAAGATTTCTAGTAGCGCGCCATAAAGAGTAATTAGATGCGGACGTTACATCAAGACCTTCTAAATACTTTTCCAGTAGTGCAGTTTTTTCCGATGATAGCAGCTCTTTGAGTCGTTTAGTACATTCTTTAAGTCTGATTTTATTTAGGGGTGATCTGTGTTGTTGCCATTCTCTTCTAGCTCTCCTTTTTTCACATACAAGACGTTCAATTTCCGTAGAATAAATTCTGTTAAAGCCGATCTGCGGATAGGAGGTAGTGGCGTGTTCAGCAGCCTGTTTAATATTTTCGTTAAGATTGGCAATATTAAATTCAATATCATCGCATGATCTAAGCTGAATGTTTTCTACGCAGTGACTACTAAGATATTTTTTGAATACCAGCCAGTTGATTCCATTAATCATCTTCACATATGAGTTAGTTAAATCACTCCTTAGTGGGTTGAAAATTGTAACTATTGTTGGAGAGTGATCGGAGGACAGATCTAGAGAGGCCTCTACATGAATTAAGTCCCTATGAATATTTTTCGTGACAGCAAAATCGATAACATCTGGAATTTTTCTTACGTCAGTAGGCCAGTAAGTAGGCTCCCCACTCGAAATGACATCTAAGCCCATTTTTGAAATTGTATTGAACAAGGCTCGACCTCTAGGTGTAACAAGACGCGATCCCCAGTACGTATGTTTTGCATTGTAGTCACCAGCTGCCACGAAACAAGATCCAAGCGATTTGTAGAACTTCTCATACTGATCTTCGCTAACTGAAAATCTGGGAGGTGAGTAAATTGATGATATCACGAAATTCGCACAAAAATTTTCTACGAAAATATTCGTTGCTTGCAAATATTCTTCACTAACGTTGTCAAGGACATAGTGCTTGAGTCTTGACTTAATCAGAATTGCTGATCCACCACATGCTCTCCCTCTCGGGTCCTTTGTATCATATAAAGTGTAACCATTTATTTTAAATAAGCTTCTTGAGGTCAAATGAGTCTCAGAAACCAACATTATATCAATATTTTTTTCCATGAGAAAGTGCTCAAGTTCATTTTTATGTTGGCGAATGCCGTTTGCGTTCCAGAAACATATTTTTAACGTGTTCATGGTTTATTAACTAATGCTTGAAGCAGTGTATTCTGCATTCGCAGCATTTCTTGCATCATACTTGTCATATTTGTAGTAAAGTTGTTTATAGTTAGCACCAGATTCTCAATAGTAGCTTCAAGGCGACTAAAGTTAAAGCTTGAGTTTGAATTCGTTGAATTATTTGGCGGTGGAACATTTTGCGTGGGAATTGAACTAGTCTTAGCAGCATCAGCATACGATACACGTGAAGTAACTGGTTGGCTGATTTGAGCAAAAGTGTCGGAGTTCGCGTTTACTTGTAGAGCTGGAGTTAGCTTGGGTTTTTGACCCATAGCCTGTTTAACGAAAGAAAATACAGGGCACCCTCTATAGTTAGCTGTGTGATTACCTCCACAATTACTACATTTTTTTTCTGCTTGATCTTTTGGCTTAGTGCAGCTAGCAGTACCATGCAATTCACCGCAGATAACACACACTGTAGGTAATTTTCGTATGGCCATATTCTTGGCAATTATGGCACTGTACGGGACCTGAACGCTTACGTGGCTCTTCAACTGTGATTTTTCGATGTAAGAGATACTTTACGTTATAAACTGGATGGGCTTCATTTTTTTTTAATTGTATGTCATTCGGCTCCAGTTCAACCCGAAATAGGGGTTGGGGGACCTTTTCTCTATTAAATATGTTGGTAACATTTTTTACCTTGAATCCTTGGTCGACAAGTGCACATTTTACTTCTTCGGGTTCAACATATGAATCTATGCCCTTTAATACTATCTGTAGGCCTTTAGCACTCTTAAGTTGGTATGTGTAAAAATTTGTTTTATTTTTTTCGAATTCACTAACAATTTTTCGGAAATCTTTTTCATTATATATTTGGATTTTAGTTTCATCAATATTACCTCGTTTAATTGGAATGATGTGAAAAGTATTTTCACCAATGGTCGACAGTAGTTTTTTTATAAGCGCGTTAGAATTTTTTTCTCTCAGATAAATAGGTGGTGGCTTAAAAGACTTTTGCGATGATGTAGAGGGCTTGTCGTCGGTGTCTTGCAATAATGAAAAACGATTTTGACGATTTTTAGATTTGGCGTTTTTTTTTATTTGGCGATTTTTTCGTTTTTCAGATCTTTTCGGTTTTTGGCGATTTTTATTTGTAACGAATTTTCGCTTTGACAATATTTCCGGCTTTAGGCGATTTATTTTAGTTTTAACGATTTTTTCAATCTTGATGTTGTTTTTTTCATTTTGCAGATTTCTTTCGTTTTAACGTTATTTTTTCTTTTTAGCGCTGTTTTTCGATTTTTGGCGAATTTTTCAGTTTTGACGATTTTTCTAAGTTTTGGCGTTTATTTCGTTTTTGTTTTTTTTTGGTTCTTAGCGTTTTTACAGTCTAGCTGTTGTTTTTATTTATGACGATTTGTTTTTTTTTTGTTTTTGTTGATTTAGCTTAGTTTTAGCGATTTTTTTTTAGTTTTGGCGTTTTTTTTCGTTTTCACGAATTTTTTCGGTTGTTTTTTAGTTTTGGCGCTTTTCTTGTTTTGAAAATTTTTTTCGGCTCTTGGCTTTATTTAGTCTAAGATTTTTTTTTGTTTTGGCGATTTTTTTGCGATTTATTTTTTAACTTTTTTTTGCGTTTTGGCGATTTTTTCAGTTTTTGGTGATTTCTTTAAATTTTTTTTAGTTTTTTGTTTAGTTTTGGCTTATTTCTCGTTTTGACGATTTTTATATTTTTGGATTTTTTTTTAGTTTTAGCGTTTTTGAACATTTACAGATACAGCAAGTTGTCAAATTTATTACATTAACTGATCGAATGCACTTTAATTTTAATTTTTAATATTTCAATGTTCATTGATGTAGTCTGCACAGAGAGACACTAACTTTGAAAATTTGAAGTATCTATAGATAATTGTCTGAGTATTGCATTAGCATATTAAGATGTTACGTTGCTCGCTTTAGAACACCCTATAATTTTTAACTGTCATATATTTTTTTATTGTAGCGGTAAAAGTAGCTTTTACAGTTCTCGAGAAAACAGCCTATGATAGACAGACAGACAGACATCGCTTTTTACCTTTGGTGTAAGGAACCCTAAAAGGGCTTAAGTACTATTGAATATATTTACACTGAGAATAGTAAAGGAGTACAGATAACATCTGGTTTGGTTTATGCATGGCGAGATATTCTAACCTAGCGATAATCCGGATACCGGTGCATGGAGGTGTACTCAAAATGGCAAACGTTCGAGCCAAAGATAGGGCACGACTATCAAACCGGCATAGCGATTTATTTATCAGTCGGTATTCGATTGAAATTTTGCAAATCATTTATTTGTTGTTAAATTTTCTCAACTTTAATTCCTCCCATAAATGTTCAATGGGGCGTGTGGGGTTTGGCGACTGTGGAGGGTGTGGCAAAATATGTCAAGTTTCTTCTTATTCATATTATGGGTAAAACAGATTAATGGAAATTTATATCAAAATAGTTTTAAAAAAATTTTATTAATTCAATAGCTACATAGAAAGTGTTGTTGCAACACGTATGAAAAAAAAAATTTAGATCAATCAATGGTATAACAATAGCTATGTACATATGTGAGTATCTCAGGGTATACAGAAAAAAGAATATGGATGCAAACAGGTATGATATTAACTACGCAAGTATGAAAATGAATGTGTATGAATAGGTGCAAGTATAAAAAAAATTCGGTAAGTCTTGGAGTATACACATTTTTTTAAATTCATTGTCTTGCTCTGGCATTAAGAATAAAATGCTCGTAAAATTTATAGGGAATTTAAATAAATTCAGAAAAAATATCTTTCCAAGATATTTTAAAGTTGCTTTTAAATATAAACAAATTAAATCACTCTCAGTGCCGATGGTAGGGTATTAAAACTAACGCTGTCAAATTTCATTTAATATAGTTTAACATTTAAGAGAGAGAGAGAGAGAGAGAGAGAGAGAGAGAGAAAATAACTTCTTTATTTAGTTATTTTATTTTTTTTTTTTTTTTTTTTGAAATCACAAGGAACTGCAAATAAAACCAAACCGATTTTTGCATTTAACTTTATTTTTATAAATCACATGATAAAGAAAAATGTTTTTCCAGTAAAAGTAAATTTATGCCACAGAACGCGGAGCGTGTAATGATGTGATAATATGGGCAACTCCATATTTGAATTCTAACACAAGGCAAAGCAGAAAGAAGTTGCTTTATACTATATACATATGCCACATATGGAAAAAGTATCTTTTCATCTTAAACAAGGAAGAAAGAAAAGGAAAAGTCGTGAAAAAGCACGTGTGTAAACCTGAACTGACTGCGTGCAGCCGAAGCAAGGAATGCAATTTTAAGTGTAACACTTAACACTTCTTTTTCCCTCAGTTATTTATTTGCATAAATGTACGTTGTAGCAAGAAATGATTACGTTTAAGATAAATTACAATAAAATATATGAATCTATATATAACAGTGGATGCAGAGCATGCAGAGAAACGTGTGTTGGAGTTTGCATTCATGCTTACGTTCTTCTCTCATGGCAGCAGATGCCGTGTTACATATGACTTAAATTGTTGTCGAGTACATAAGTTATAGAGAAAAACTAAAGGAATATCATTTCCTAAGAATATAAAAAAAATATTTAAATTATTCGTATTCTTCAGTGTGAAATAGAATAAAATCCTGGCATTACAAGGGCAGCTTGGTGGCAGGTAAGGAGAGAGAGAGAGAGAGAGAGAGAGAGAGTGAGAGAGGAAGAGAGTGAGATGCATGGCTGGCGTGTAACAAACAGTTCTAGTCAAAGTAAAGGAAAATTAAATCCTGTTAACATGCGAATGGCACCCGAAACTTAAAATAAAAATTAAAACTTTAGTGCAACATTTCTCTTACAACATTTACTTTAGAACATCGTTCCTACTTACGTCTACGACAAGGTAATAAATGTTGGTAACATTTTTTATGCACAATAGTCTCCTGCATAAGACATCTCATAAGAACATTCAAGACATGAGGGATTTTTCAAATGCTTTACTACAGCGAAATCTTATAAAACAAACGTCAACAACACTGTTTGCAAGAAACTTGTTTGAGTATTGTAAGTATAAGAGTAAAGAAGAAAACACTTCGTGACGGAAGAATTTGTGATATTTGCTTCTTTCTACGCATGAGCGCGTGTACAAACGTCATGCATGTATGTGTGTATGATTTTTTATTTTTCTGCGCACATGCAAAAGCACACACATGCATTAACATTAGTTGTATGCGGTTAATCACATAATAGCTTACAATCTACATATTACACACACACACTCAAACGTACAATATGAAAAATAACAAGCATACACTAATCAACAGTACTTCTTTTGAGTGTTTGTTACAAACAAGCTGTCTTGCGACATCGCTTGTTAACACTGTTATACACGTGCACCAATACATCCATCGTGCTTCGCTTATAGTACGACAGCATTTAGTATTGGTTAAGTATAATTCTTGCGACGTGAATACATTTAAAAATCATGACGTATTTACATTTAAAGACCTTTTACGCAGGTCTCTAATGCACAAGAATATTTGTTACCTTCAAATTTTGTGATTTCTTTAAATCATTTTCTTTTTATTATTATTTTTTATTTAAAGGAATTGAGGGTGGCAAAATTGGTACTAAAGGGTTGCATTTGTATACTCGTTTGTATAGCCAAAACAAATATACCATGGTATGTACCGTACCATATAATTGTAGTGTGAGAGACAGAACTAGTATAAGAGTTATTGTGTGTGCGTGCTTTTCCAAATTACAATACAATTAAAAACAAATAACAATTTGTTATTGTATTGCTGCTGAGCAACTGTTTGATCTGTTTCTGCTCAAAAATACATATTGTAATACAATTATATGAAAAAAACCATTGTTGAAACAAATACATGATGGACAGATGTATTTGCGGACGTTCGCTATGTTAATTTGTGGCGCAGCCAAGTATAGAGAGAGAGAGACACTTTTGCTCTGAGAGTAATGCATATCGTGTCATTTTTTTGTATTTGCAGCTCATGTGTATCATCTACTTACATATGTACATGTATCATCTACTTACATATGTATGTGAAATTTTGCTTTTATTCATTTATTCATCAGCCTTGTATATTTTTTCTCAACACATCATAAGGCACTTACGGTAAAAGCAGTTTTATGTATCTTATTTGTTTTAGAAAAACAAAGAAAATAAATGTGTTGTTTTCATTTGCTCATTGCCCAACCATACAATAATTGCTTTAAAAATCAACATTTACAACTAGTAAAAGAAAACGCTAAATAATATATTTGTTCATACCAGAACCAAAAAACGCGCAAAACTGGTGCAAACAGATGTATCTGTGCAATGCTATAATTGGTAAGTTAATATAGAAAGAAACAAGCAAACTTTTTGAACTAAGCTGATATTGGCAGGATATTCGCAAACTATTTTCCAAAAATCTTATTTCAGAAAAACCCAGACAGTTTAATCTTATTGTTTTATTTATTACTTTCAAATTCCTCTACCATTTGCCAAATACTTTCATGAAAATATGCAATTTTTTCCCAAGCAACAACAATATCAAACGAGTATCCATAACAATTTCCTGCAGGAGTACGAACGGGTTTATGAGAAAAACTAAAATAACGATACGACCAAAAATGGTGACAACACGTTTATTTACAACGAAAACGCCTTTACATCAAAATCCTAGAAGATCCACAACAAAATTCTTTTGGTGTTACACCAACCAACCGCTACACGAACAATTTCTATAACCACAACATGTGCCATAAATAGTTACACATATCGTGCCATAACCGCCAAAATAGCTTAAGCGACATAATTTTCGAATTTTAATTTTTGACCAAAATAGATTATTTGCGATCGTAATTAGTCGATTTTCGTCAAATCAACGAAGTCCAAAAAATGTGTCGCTTAAGGTATTTTAGCGGTTATGGCTCGATATGTATACTTTGTATTGCAAATACAACAGTCTCATATTGGGGTATTGTAATAAGGAAAGCTAAAGTAGAGAGAATGGGTGTTTTTTCTTCTTCTTCGGCACAATTTATTTTCAAAGAATTTCCATAATTTCTATCAATGCCTTATTGCATTGAGAGAACTCATGGATTATTCGGTTTAACGACACTAAATATAAATGACTCGAGTATTTTTGTTTTAATTGAAACTCTAAAATTTTTCCAATTCAGAATAATATGTAAAAAAAATAATTTCTTAATAGTTCGAAATTCTCAATTCTTATGGAACTAAAAATTTAGATACGTATCACATAAAAGAAATATTTCATATACTACCTGCAATCAAATAAATTTTATTCGAATTACATCGAAAAAAAAAATTTTAACGAGAAAACATTGAAATACGTTCAACATTTCATACATACATATAACAAATTTATTCGAGCAGTTAAAAAAAGTTTGAGCTGAATTATTTTTTAGCTTTAAAAATGAAATTAAAAATTTTTTAGTCGAATAAATTTTAATCGAATAATTTTATTCGAAAAAATTTTCACATATATCGGTCTCAAAATAATTTAACATTTTCTCTGATACAAATTAAAAAATATTTCTCCAATTTGTATGCAAAAATTTTAGACAATTTATTCGAATAAAATATGATCGATCAAAAAATATTCAAATATAATATGCTTGATCTACAAAAAATTTTAATTTAGAATAAAAATATTATATATATTTCTAGTACGATATTGAATAATTTTATATAATTTAAAGTTAATAAAATTTAATTAAATATTTCTTTCAACACAAACTGAAACAAAATTTCTTTAATTTGGAAATAATATTTGTAGCAATCCGATCGAGTAAAATATATTAAATTAAAATATTTATACAAATATCATTTTTAATTGAATTAGTTAATCAGCTCAATTTTTTTCGATTATTCGAACAATTTTATTCGAATAACATTTATTCGATTTAAAAATATGTATGTATGCGCAAAAAAAATTCTTTTAACTCTTTTCAATATTTAAAGTTCGAAAAAATACTTGATCAACAACTTGATTCGAATAAAATATATGTGTTCGATTAATCGTTTCTTTTCTCTTTAATATATAATTTTTTTAATCATAAAAATTTCTTTAAATTTCTATCTAGAATTAGAGTAATTTCATGCAATATAAGAATTCTAAAAATTAATTTATTAATTTAACTATAAACTGAAGAATATTTCTTTAATTTCCACACAATGCTTGTAAAAATTAATTCATATAAAATATATTCGCTTAAC
This sequence comes from Tachina grossa, assembly GCA_949987645.1. Lineage (NCBI taxonomy): Eukaryota > Metazoa > Arthropoda > Insecta > Diptera > Tachinidae > Tachina > Tachina grossa. The sequence goes on along the minus strand of OX465276.1, from coordinate 24,805,341 downwards.
AAATAGAAAAAATAAATTTTGTTTCAAATTTAAAAACCTGTTCATCTCGAATTACTTGAAGAATTTCAGTCGAATAAAAGTTATTCGATTAAATGATGTGCACAAAATATACTCATTATTTTTTAAGGTTTAAAAAAAATTACTTAAGCAACTTACATTAAATATTCAATCAAGTTTATTCGAGTATTGTGAAATATTTTTTTAAATTAAAAAAGCTGTTTATCTCAAATTCTTTTTCGAATATTCGCATAATTTTATTTTAATAAAATTTATTCAATTATGAGCTACATAAAAATATTTCTTAATATTAATATTTACTTTTTTTAATTTAATGTTTTTCAGTATAGAAAAAAATTTTGATCAACTTACAATAACTACTCGAAGTTTAATCTAATAAAATTTATTTATTCGAATGGTCGAGTTATTATTTTCAATCAAATTTTTAAATTTAGATTAAAATTATTACATCTATTTCTACCCAAAATTTAAATAACTCAACACAAACATTATTTATTTACTCGCGGATTTTTATTAAATACAGATTAACAATGAAAATAGTCGAATAGTTCTTTCCAGTCCAATTTAGTCGATTACACAATATATTCTTAATTAACAATGACAATGAAATTTTTAAATTAAAAAAAAAAGTTAAGCTCAGAATTTTTGTGCTTTTGTCACTTTCAAGTAATTGCAGTCGAATAATATTAATTAATATTAATTTTTAACTAGCTCTTGAATTGAAAGATTTTCATTCGAGATTAAAAAAAAATGTTCTTCCATTTACATAGAGTATTGGAAAAATTTTATTCGAATAAAATTTATGTATTCCAAAATGATACCTCAATCATTTTGAACTTAAAATAATATTTGAATTTTTTACTCAGCATTCAAAATTTTTAGAATTTACTCGGTTAATCTATTATAATTAGTTATCTAATATAAAGATTTCGACATACATAGATTAAAAGTAGTGATGGTGGGAAACTTATAGGAAAGTTTCATCTTTAAACAATTTAATCGATTAATCGAACGTTTTGTTTTCACTAATAATACAATATAATTTTGCAAAACTTTGTAATGGCTCGTGCAAATTTCTGTCTACAATTCCAAAAATGTTATTCGAATGATATATTTTCGATTGATTGATTAATTTTGCGGATTAACAAATTTTTTTAAAGTTTGATGATCGATTTGTTTTCCGTCGAATGCTCGAATAATTTTATTCGAATAAAATTTATTCGGCCCATCAAAAATGTTTGTACTATTTTTCTGAATTTAAAAATATTAATTTTAAAAAAAATTCTAATACATTAAAAATTGCATTCTAATAAAACTATTTATTCGTTAATGACACCAAAACTCGAAAATTTTTTTGTTTTTTTTTTTCATTGCACGGGAAGAGCTAAAATAACTTGGAGGAACGTTGAACGTGTGTCGAGTTCAGGAGCGATTACGTTGAAAAATAAAATGTTTTTTTTTTAACAAAGAACCGTGGTTTATTGAAAAAGTCACTAGTTTACTGAGCCGCCATCGTGCGGGTGTTATTAAATTTTTATTCTAGCAATTTTAAGCTTGCCCTTGAACTTCCCTTTAACATTTCTTTTACTTGAATATTTGCATCACTAAAAATTATTTTGTTGCTTGCTCTAAAAATAACACCCTTTAAGACATATGTACATACGAAACAAACATTTCATGTCTACTTAAATGTTAATAATTTGAACGTGTAAATTTTGAAGATGTTTAAAAAGCAACAACAACAACAACAACACTAACAAGGAGAACTGAAAAGGAAAACAACTATTTACTTGTATTATAAAAAAATCACCTAAAAAAAAGTGAGAAAAGGGTCTCATAAAACATTCTTGTAAGAATTTTTTTAAGTTAGTTTGTGCTTACTTACTTATTTCGTAATAGTAAAGTATATGTTGCCTGTTGTGTGGTTCTTTAACCAGGCCTAATGGTTAAACATGCAATTTATACTGCAACATTGTTTGCAACTCCAATTGCAAGTTTTTTTTTTTTTTTTTGTGTTTATGCTATGGAAGAAACTCTGGGGCTGTAATACTAAAGAGAAAAAAACTTGCACATTTTGTTTTTAAAGATTACTTTATTTGTTTATTTCATGTTATTAACAGCAACGAGATATTATCATTGCTTTCTAGATTTGGAGACATTTATAGGAATAGGAAATTATGTTGGTGGGTTTTTGTTTATGAAAATCGAGGAAATCTCAAGCTTATAATGATGCTGACTTTCACTGGGTGTAATGTTGCAGCAATAATTGTGTGTAAAAAGAAAGACAAACGCAAGTTAAACAAGTAAGAGTGCTATATTCGGCTGTGCCGAATCTTATATACCCTTTACCAAAGTGCGTTTATGTAGTATAGAGATACATACTCAAGCACATACTTACTTTTATTTACAAAGAAAAAAATAATAATTTTCAACCCCTAGAATCATAATTTTAGATTTTTCTGATTACTTATACCAATCTAGTAGTTCTTAAAAAAATATAGAAAGTGTGTTAAGTGAAAAAAAGGAAATTAAAAAAAAATGTTTTAATTAGTTACTTTAATGTCTAGAAAAAAAAATCATAGTTTCCAGCTCTGGAGCTGTGGCTTTTATTTTTATAATTTTCTATACCAAACTTTTCTTTCCAAAACGTAAAATATATATAATTTATAAAGGAAAAGATAAAAATTAATTAGACTTAGTTACTTTTATATATCAAAAAAGTGTAAGTGTCCCAACCCTGAACTCATCTTTTTTGAATTTTTCTGATTTCTTACACCAATCTCTTTCTTTTAAGAATTTAAGAAATGTTTAATTTATGGAAAAAAAGGAAAAATTTGTTTTAGTAACTTACTTTTGTAGAAAAAGTTAAATTTTTCCAACCCTGGAAACGTCTTTTTAAATTTTTTAATTTTCTTTTTTTATTTGAAATACCAATTTTATTCGTGGTGAAGTATAAAATAAGTTTATTTAATAAAAATAATTAAAAAATTAGTTTACGGTAGTTAATTGTATATATCACAAAAATCGTAGGTTTTCCAACCCCTGGGATCATCCTTTTTGTTTTTCTGATTTCTTACATCAATCTCCTTCTTTTAAGAGCATTACATATGTTTAGTTTATAGAAAAAAAAAGGAAAAATTTGTTTTAGTAAGTTAATTTTGCATAACAAAAAAAGTTAAGGTTTTCCAACCCTGGAAACGTATTTTTAATTTTTTTAATTTTTATTAAATTTTTTTCAAGTTAGAAATACCAATTTTATTCATACTGAAGTATAAAATAAGTTTATTTAATAAAAAATTAATAAAAACTAGTTTTCGGTAGTTATTTTGTATGGCAAAATGAAGTTTAAGTCTCCCAGCTCTGAAACCGTCTGCTCGATTTTGCTGATTTTCAATACCAATCTTATTTCGAGCATTTCTGACACACCAGTCCAAGAACGAAGTCTAGCTTTTCTTTCTGGGAGCTTCGGAAAACCGATTTCACGTACAGACAGACGGACATCGCTTATTCGTCTTCCCTATGCATAAGGATCCAGAATATATATACTTTATAGCTCGCTTATTAATATTCTAGAAATTACAAACGGAATGACAAACCTATATATACCCTTTTACCATTTTTTTGGTAAAGGGTATAAAAAGAATGAGGAAAATTCTTCTCTTTGGAGAAGGTTTTAAATCAGACAGCTAAAAACAACAAGTCATGGAGTGGCTTCACACCAGTGTGCACACTTCTACCGATATTCTACCGAATATGTTTGTGAATTTAACAATCTACCAATTCTACCGAGCAAAGCCTGAAATCTACCGATTTTTGTTATTTAGTAATTTAAGTCGATATATGTGTAAATTGCCTATTTTGCCACATAGCAGTGCGATCATTTTCTGTCATGAAAGTCATAAAAACAGAACAAAGAAATCGGTTAAAAACTAAAACAATAAGTAACCTAATATTTGCCAAAGAATTATGCCTTGGGGATGAAATATTTATTCCTCCCAATGATTTAATAATTTTTCCACAAAAGTTTAAATTCATAAATGGATCTTACATATAATCTTTGTAGTTACAAATGTTTGTCAAATAAAAGTTATTTTAGTAGCTTTATAAAACATGTGTACAAAAACTGAATTCTTGTTATTTATGTATATTATTTTATATATGCATAGCATATCTATATAAAGGGTAAGGGCAAATAACTGGGGATGACACCTTTTTTTATTGGAAATGCTTCATTGTTTATGGCAGTTTAATTTCCAATCACATGTGAAGTTTTAAATGCGCTTTTGGAACCTGTTTAGTTTGATACTCCTTGCTCTTACCCTTTATATATAAGTACATATATTTTGTTATTTTTTATGTTTCTTTGAATTGTTATTTTTTATGTTTCTCTGAATAAAAAAATTTTCTACCGAATTTCATTCAAATCTACCGGTTTTTTCTGTTGATTCTACCGAATTAAAAAAAAGTCAAGTGGGCACACCAGTGTTGCCAGAAAATGATGATGAGAGAATGCTAAATCGATCAAAAAAATCTGCTAAAATGTTCTACAGAACAAAAGTATAATGCCAGATTTAAATAAAGAAAATTATTGCAATAGTTTTGAATTTCATATTAATACAAACTTATTGAGGCCGTGATACACTATCACACAAAGTAGAGCTGGCAAACTATCGATAGTACTACCGATAGTATCGATAGTTTGGTTTTTATTAGACTATCGATAGTTTTTTCTCGATAGCGATACTATTGTTGAAAAAATTTATTACAAAATTGACAATAAACTCGAAAAAGTTTAACATATTAGTTGTCTTCTATTGAAAGTACATAAGTACATATCGCTCACTTTCTAAAGCAACGTCGACTCAAAAAAAAAAAAAAAAAAGAAATTATGGAGTTAATAATACACCATGTCATATTTCATCTTGTCTAAAAAATTCATGTTTAAACTAAGTGTAGGTGCACCTCTCCTTTCCTATAGAAAATTTAAAATGTGAAAAAAAATTAAACAAAAAAATTAGCGGCGAGGCCTAGTTTCCGAGTTATGGGCCTCTGGAACTCTAGTACAATAGTGTGATTATACGGTGGTTTCCAACGAATATGATCAATATTGGTATAATTTTAAAGCTCTTGACAATACCTTTCATGAAATGGTAAAATGCAAGAAAATTTTATGAAGCATAAAATATTTATTCGGCTGAGCCATGCCGGGAAACACCATGATGGAGAAAATCCTTACGAGAACTTGGCAATTCAGAAAAACTTCGTTGGTAGTATAGGGAAATACCATGGTAGAGAAAATTCTTATGGCATAATTCTGTTTGACAATTATGTTGTCTTGTCATTAGACTAAAAAAAGTCGCAGTCGATGAAATTTACACCATATAGTCACAATTTTGTACTACAATTTCAGAGGCCCATAAATGCGAAACTAAGCCTCGCCGCCAATTTTTTTTTTTAATTTTTTTTTTCTTATTTTTCAATTTTCTATAGGGTAGGATACTTTTATTAATTTTTAAGAGGTGCCCTATGCTTAATTTGTTTTAAAATTGACTCAAATGGCCTGCAAGCTCACCATTTGATAAAAGAAAACTTTATTAATATTTCCACTGAGTTGTATGTTAATTGAAAAATTAACTCAATTTTTTCAAAACTAGTTTTATGACGTTGTTACAACTACGTTTAAAATTTTATTAACGCACTTATAGTCTCAAAATATTATTTTACTTATTCAGTAAAATATTTTTTTATTAATCAATCTATTAATTATTGAGGGGTTGGTTCTCTGCGCGTTTAACTGTTGCTAGTGCAAAATCATCAGGGAACCTTTATCTCATATATATTTATGAGATAAATCCTATACAGAAGAATATTTTTAGCACATTAAATTTTTTTTATTGTCAACAAATTCTGCCAGAATGCATTTAGCAGAACTTTTTGAAAACTGAATGCTTTTTAACTAATGAAAATGCCAGATCTGGCAGTGAAAATGCTAAAATGGCAACAATGGTGCACACTGCTTCACACCAGTGATGGGAAATGTGGCACAATTGTGCCATTTTTGGCACAATTGGATGCTGTATGGAACTGTGGCACTTTTGCTCATTTTCTGGCACTTTTTGTCTTCTGGTATTTTTACGTTTTTAAGTATTGAAAACTTAGTTGCATTTAGGGCTCACAATTCGATTATGATGGGGAGAAGTAACTGTCCAATGAATGTTTGCCTAGAGACATTGACAGTTTCTTAAGAGGAAAAGATGATTTTATAAATTTTCGAAAATATTTCAACTAAGAACTTCATTTAATTCTTAAGTATTCCCCAAAAACGTTGGTTGTCTCACCAAACTCTTATAGATATAATCTTTGAACAGTGAGTGTAATGATAAAACTGAATTTATATGAAATAGTTTGATGGATGATATAAACAAGATGTGTTTTTGTTTTTTTTTATCTTCTTAAAATAATAAATGATGTTTATATCGAAAAACAATCTGAAGATGTAAGAGTAGACTTAATTTTAAAGAAACATTTACAAGAGCGATTTTTTGTTAGTGGAACAGCACTAAACGTGTGTTAGTGCGATTCTACTTTTAAGCATTTTCTCTTCTTGGTCACCATTGGATTACACCAATTGGATTATACCGAGAATTAAATTAAATAATTTCTTTATATAAATAATATAGAAAAAAAAATTAAATTATATTGGTTGTGTTTGAATACTCTCGGTGTATTTTTTTTTCATAAAAAATGGAACAGAAATCACTCTTTTTATGTGTTTTATGCTCTTGTCAGTAGTTGTGCTGTGTACGTATGCAAAGCAGAATTCTAGCTGAGCCCTGGGCAATGGAATGATGGACACTGGATTAAACATACTATAAATGAACACTAACTGCCAACATTTAAGTTATATAAACAGTGGTTTGGCCCTATTCAAGTGATTTTGGCACTATTTGGGAAGAGATTCGGCACGAAAACAAAATTTTCAATACCCATCACTGCTTCGCACGCAGAATAATATTTTCTTCTCTCTCTGTCTCTCTCTGCCTCTCTCTCTCTCTCTTTCTACCATGAACCAAACAGTTGCTCAACTAAAATTTTGCCTGAATGAGTATCGTTGTTCTCAATTTTACGTAAAATTTTTACTTCAAATCAGGGAAGGCATTGAGAATTTTAGAATTGTACCAACAACTTTAAAAAACTGTACTTTTTTGAACTTAATTGTGCTTAAATATATTTTTTTTCAGTTCAAATTACATATTTTTATTTGTTTTTATTAAAATAATTGACTTTGTTATGGCCAGCGAATCCTTTTCACAAATTTTCTTTGAAGTTACACCTGTTTTAGTTGAAATTTAAAATACAGTGGAATCTCCCTTAACGGACAGTTCCTATAGGCGGACACCCCCTTTAGACGGACAGATTTGACAGGTCCCGACAGCTCCATAAGAAAATCATTGCTTTCTCTTGAGCGGACAGTCCCCTTGTGCGGACACATTTCAATGGTCCCTTCGGTGTCCGCTCAAGAGAGATTCCACTGTACACAAATTAATAGCATGTGATCCAGCATTCGATGATTTTGTAATGGAATAGTTTACATTTTTTGGATTTTCTTGCTGCGTTTTGCTTTCACAAGGCTGTTTTAAAGGAGAAGAATATGAGTATCATTGTTCAAAAGTGAAAATTGAACTGTGAAACTTCGGAGATTCCTTAAACATACTAAATTAGTCATTGGTGTACTATTGTACTTTTCGAGTTTAAATAGTACCAAGAAAGGTACAATTGTACCAACTTTGTCAACCCTGCTTTAAATTGAAAACTAATAAGAGAGCGATTTCCTTATGCCATGCCTGGCTATCTGTAGAGTTGCATTTCTTTCTTAAAATTTGAATTATTAATTGAAACCTTTTCATTTGCAGTGTTGTATGGAAATTCTTTATTTTAAAATGATTAAAAAAAGGCCCGTAATATACCCATAAATTTTCCTGTAGCTATTTTTTTTTAATTCCACAAAACCATTCAAGTATTTCTATAAAGCACTTTCAGTTGCATGCCGCAATTTTTTTTGTGTTCGCTCGCGTCTCTTTATTAAGTTTAAATTTATGTCCTGTTTTTTTGGAAACACAAGTTTTTCTACGGCCATAAAAGTCATAAAACATTTCAAGTATTTTATTGCCTGTAAATATATGTTTTTGGTGGGTAATTTTTTCTTTCTTTATTTCTTCATTTAAAAACCATGTGCAATTGAACTTAGGCAAAGAATAATGGGGGAGAAAGTCCAAGTTTACAAGAGATTAAATTTAAATCAGGCAAATTGTTTCCAAAATCACTATTTGAGTTTAAACAATCTGCGGTTAAAATCGCCGCTGTGGACTTCAAATATTTTTATTTAATTCGCATATTCTTAAAATAAAGAGAAACATGTGCTTCTGATTATGAAAGTGAACTAAGGCATATTAAATATTAAACGAATGTTCAAAAAAAAAAAAATCAATAAATATTTAATTAATATTAAGTAAATTTATATTAATCGAGACTATTGCAACACTAAATTAAAATATTGCATAGGGCAAAAAAAAAATGTTTTTGATTTGTTCAAATGTAATCTACTAAATATCTCGATACAAGAAATATATGACTTAGACCACTTTCATAATCATGGGCACAAATATTCAGAAAAACATGCGTTAATTATTTGGCCTAATTACGAGTGTCAGATTCCAACTTCAATTACGACGACTTTAAACTTGATTAACCCTAGAAAGATAATCTGCGTAAAATTTGCGCATACCCTTTCAATATATTGTTATTTCTCTTTATTTACAATGAATTCGCACTTGTACTCTTTAGACATCTCAGTCGGTAATGATACCTTTAATGAGACCCAAACGTCGTGGCGGTTAGTATTTCAATTTTTGAAATATAAGGGGTATGTGAGTCAAAATTTCGCATGATTATCTTAGAGTGACTTTCAAGTTTATTATTTTTATGAACATTCGTGTTGTTTGTTTTTTTGATAATCACTTAAGCCCCGTTCAGACTATTATACAAGTATTAATACTTTCATCACATTTTACGATACAGAAATCTAAATACATTCGTTGCGACTGTCAAAAAAATCTAACGTAAAATCACATATTGTGTTCACACCATCACACTTCAAATCAAATGTGTAATACAAGTAGAAAACAAAACAGCTGTTCAATGAAAATGTCTGCGCTATTCACTTACTAGCGGCGGCAAAACGGTTTCATGCAGGCGGGGACGTGCCGACACTTGAAAAAATTCAGCAGTTAAAAATATTCTATGTAAATAACAGAAAAAATTTAAGAAAATATATTACAAAAACGTTAAAAAATTACGTCAACGAAATATACTTCCATACGATTCACTTATTCAAAATTTTGAGCCGATATACATATGACAAAACATTACATCAATGACGACACGCTATCGGCGGCGAAACAGCCGACTTGGAAGTTTGGTTTGTGTGAAAATGCAACCCTGATCTAATGAAAAGTATTATCGTTTAGAAAATTTTCTAAAAACGAAAAAGTCTTATGGGATGTCAAAATTTGTATCGTATTATTTGCCACTTTGATGACATTTTGCGTTCAGACTATCACACTTGCACGTATTATTTGAATTTTTGACAAGTATAAATACAAAGTATAATAGTCTGAACGCTACTTTATTGTGCATAAATTGTTAAATTTTATGTAGAAGCTTTTAATTTGTCGATAGCCTGCCTCTAAAAAAATAAACAAAACACAAAAACACACACAGGTGCCCCTGAGGTCGTGGGTTCGATTCCCACCATAGACCCTGGGTGTTTTTCGCAGACAAGCTAATCGCTTTGCGAGTTGTGTTTGTGTGTTTAAAAAAAATGGAAAGGCGAGTACATACACGAAGTTAACATAGAGCAACAAGCTTCTTCATCAGCATCTCTCTGTCACAGAGGACTAAAAGAGGAAATAATAAACATTGTTGGTTGACACCAAAATCACGTAGACGCGGTCGAGTGCCAGCATTTAATATTTTGTTAGATCTCAAAGGGGTGCTACACGAATGTGTTGCAATCTGCATGATCCCTTTTCATCCTTAAAGAAGTTTTTGGTTGATGAGATAATTACGAATATCGTAAAATGGACTAATGGCGAGATATCTTTGAAAAGACGTAAGTCTATGACCAGCGCTGTGTTTCGGGATACGTGCGAAATTGAAATTTGCGCTTTAATTGTAAATCTATGACCAGCGCTGTATTTTGAAATACGTGCGAAGTTGAAATTTGTGCTTTAATTGGGATTTTGGTAATGACAGCAGTGTGAAAGGTCTCGATAATATTGACATCTGCCCAAGTCGTATCTGACTAATTTTAAAAAATCTTTATACATATATTTTATAAAAAATAATTTGTTTATTTAGTATATTCATTGAAAATAATGACTATAAATCCAAAAACGGGTGATAAGTTTTCAAAGATATATGATCTCTAAATTTTTTAAATTACTGAAGTTGTTCTTTTGTTTTTTCTGATAATAAAAATACATTTACATATTTAAAACTCGGCTATTTTTACTGCAGTTATATAGAAAAACGTAATCAACATTAGATTATTTTAAATTAATCAACAAAATGCTACAATTTAGCTTTCCAAAAAGTATGCGTAAATTTTACGCATGATTATCTTTAACGTATGTCAGAATATGATTAGCTATCTAGGGTTAAAGAAAATATGTTGCAATGTTCTTTAGTATAGTAAAAAATCGTCGTATTCGCAGTCGGAATACGACACTCGTAATTAGGCCCATTATAAAAAAATTTAAATACAAATGATAACTGCTAACTGAGTATTATACAACAAGGCCTGATTGCATTTTGGCAAATAAGAAAAAATTGTCTAATGTCAAAAGAATTCCTGCTAGGGAAAGTAAACTTTAAACAAAAACACCTTAATTAAGCAAAAATTATAAAAATTCTGCTGACAATTAAAAGAAATTCCCAATTATATAAAACACTCTTAATGAATATTTTGCCAAAAAAAAAAAAAAACAATTTAAAATATTATACACAAGCATACTTTACAGTTGCTTTTCACCAAAAAAGGGCAATGAACTTTCAGTAAAATTCAAAAAAAAATAAAAATAAAATAAATCCATAACATACGAAAAGAAACTGTCAATATTTAACATACTGTTTCAATAAAATTATTGCCAGCAAAAGAAGAACAAAAAAAAATCAATACAAATATACAAATTGTTTTTTTTTTTCTCTCGTACTACAAATAAATATTCATACCAAAATGTCAGCTGTCAATCTTTTCGCTTTTCAAAAACACAAAAAATAATATCGTAAGTAAGATGGCAACAGAGTAAAAATAAAAAATAAAAGCGTAAACCAAATTCAATAAACTGCTGCTGTAAGAGAAAGATACTAAATAATATACAAAATACTGAAAGCAAAAAAAAAATATAAATAAATAAATATATGAAAAAAAACAAAAACATAAAACAATATTCATGAATATTTATTTTAAAACATGATAAACATTTGTAGAAATGTACATAATACACACACAAGTTTTATTTTCCTCTCTAAACATAAAATATTTAATACATGCCAACTCATACCACACATAACACGCAACATGTGCAACATGAATGAATACCCTACATAAATGTATGAATTATAAAAAAAAACAAATGCAACATACAGGAATATGTTGTGTACACAATTCTGTATTTAATTTAAAAACTGACCTGCTTCTCAGGGTAAACATTGCTGCGCTTTTCAACAATTATCTAGGACCACATAAGCCAGCCACATAGTGACTGCATCAGAGCAAGTCCGTGTTCTGTTATCTTCAATACATTGAAAGCCAATTTTCAAAAAAAAATTATGAATTTAATTAATTATTTTATTAATATTAATTAATACAAAGTCAGAGAGGTAAGGAAACAAGCAACCTCTACACATGTACGCTCGTGTAAATACCCATTGGCGAAGTTGCCACACAAACAGGGGATTTACCTGAGCTCATGTCGCTTTCAATAAGTGTGGCTTTTTTGTAATTTAACAATATTCTTAATACACCAATTGGTAATTCAGCCTTTTAATTTTCCAAAAAAAAAAAAAAACAAAAATCTCTTAAAATGATCCAACATCAAATTTTCATTTTCCTTATCTCCAGCCATCCAAGAGGTTTTGATGCAACCATAAAAGCGGTCTGATTATGACTTATACCTGATATACAGTATAAACTAATAAATCCCAATATGAATCCCCCAAAAATAAATTTGGCCACCTGTTAGAAATTCTAACAACCAGCGATAAAACTTTTAAGCTTTTTTGTGACACCACACACAGTGGACCAAACACAAAGAATGCTGTTGATGAAGTTGTAAAAAACAGCTAGTTGTTCCGTTCTACTAAATGTTTGTCAGAATATTTATAATTAACTTTGGTGTTATTTGTTCATTAATAGTTATCACATGTAATTTGGCATACAAAACGGTACGAACTTTAGCCTAATCAAATCATATATATCGTTTACTTTATTAACCCCCGACCAAAAAAAAAAAAAAAAAAGGATGTTATAATATAAGTTTGTAGTGTGTGTCTTTGCATCTGTGTGTCTGCACGAGTCCACGTACAGACCAAACTGCTGGACCGATTTTGATTTAGTTTTTTCTGTTTGAAAGGTGACTTGATCGATAAGGTTCTTAGCTATGTTTTTTAATCAAATCGGTCCAGCCTGCCTATCTTTTCTAGAAATATTCGGGGGGTTTTCAAAATTTTTAATTTTTGTTATTTTATTATTTGATGCAATATTGGACTCAAAATAATATAACAACAATCCGTTCAAATTGAAAAACAAAAAAATCTTCAAAACGAAAATAAATCCAAAACAGTAGCAAAGTCCTCAAATCACGACATATCCGAATATGGTGATTTCAAAAAATTATAAAAAATAAATTAATAATTTTATAAATTACAGAATCTAAAGCATTGGAAGATGGAATAAATCAGTCTAGTAAAAGTGACAAAAGCTTAAAATACAATAAAAACCCACTAAAGGGGCCCATACACTACAACAGCATGCATGCGCAATCAAGTGTTTGTGCCAGCGGTTTGGTCGTGTATCGGCATTTTGTAAGATTGTACGGTTTGCTGTAGCGATGTCAAGTAGAGTTTGATATTTTGCTGATGGTACCAGCTCGCTGGTGTGGTATATGGTGAAATTAGCTCAGTTGAGCAAAGTTGTCATGGAGCAAACATGCATTTAAGTAATATAATTTGTTGAAATATAATTTGTTTCAATGGTAAACAGAATTTTAGAACTTTAGTTATACATAGCTGCTAATTTTAACAACATACCAATAATAATTGCAAAAAAATATGTGTCACTATTCATAACCACCCTTCCTGAAATTTTGTAAGAAATGAATATTGTACCAGCTTGCTGGTATGTTGTGTGGTACGAGCATGAATGCTCAATCGCTTGATTGTGTGTGCATGCTGTTGTAGTGTATGGGCCGCTTAAAAGGTCAGCTTTTAATACATATACATTAGAGCGACTCAAAAAAAAAAAAAAATGATTTTGTTTCCCCTCTGAAAATAAAGTTTGATATGTTTTATGATGATTCCGAAAATATTTTGGTTCTAGCGTCGACCATCCGTGAGCTGGACCATTTTTAAATAAATTCAGTGAAGTGCGACTCTGACTCGCGCACGAAGGGTTCCGTACGAACACTAGATATGTAATTTAATACAAACTTCATCCTATATAATATATAGTTTTGGCATTTTTTCGTTTTTGGGGTCTTTTCGGGGTTTTTTTTTTTGATTTGGCGTTTTTTTGCTTTTTTCGGTTTTGGCGATTTTTTTAAGTTTTGGCTCTTTTTAGGGTTCCGTACACCAAAGGTGAAAAGGAACCCTATTGTTTTCGCTACGCTGTCCGTCTGTCCGTCACACGGTATTTTCTCAGGAACCGTAAGAGCTACGGACCTGAAATTTGGACACAGTATGTAGAACCTTGGCCGCTACAACAACAAATACATGAGAATTAAAAATTAAAGGGTGTTCCAAAACGAGCAATGAAATATGTTAAAATCCCATGTAATATACATACAATTGTATGAACATATCTATATTGAAACTTGAAATTTGTAAAATTAGTGTATTTTTATACAGATACAACAATTAACACTAAAATTTAAAAAATTTAAATTAAACGGTGGTCCATCAGTTAATGCAATTTTGACTATGTAATTTTGACAATTTGCTATATCTTGGAAACCGTAAGAGGCAAACACTTGAAAATTTCAAAAACGGTAAAACTAAAAAAACCGAAAATTATAAAATCGCCAAACCAAAAAAAAATCGCCAAAAATTAAAAAAAATCGCCAAAATTAAAAAAAAAATTTTAACACTAAAATAAATCGCCAAATTCGAAAAAATCGCCAAAATGAAAAAAAACGCAAAAAATTTAAAAAAATCGCCAAAAGGCGAAAATGTCGCCAAAACTAAAAAAAAAATTTAAATAAACAAAAAATCGCAAAAATTAAAAAAAATCGCCAAAAATAAAAAAAACGCCAAAATGAAAAAACGCCAAAAAACCGAAAAAATTGCCAAAAAAAAATAGAGTGTCTAAACTAAAAAAGAGCCATAACTTAAAAAAATCGCCAAAACCGAAAAAACGCAAAAAACGACAAAACAAAAAAACCGAAAAGACCCCAAAAACGAAAAAAATGCCAAAACTATATATTATATAGGATGAAGTTTGTATTAAATTACACATCTAGTGTTCGTACGGAACCCTATGTGCGCGAGTCATAGTCGCACTTTACTGAATTTATTTTAGTTTTGACACTTCATTTTCTCGTTTTGGCGATTTTTTCGGTTTTTGGAGGTTTTTCATTTCGGCGATTTTTTTTATTTTTGGCGATTTTTTTAATTTTTGCGATTTTTTTTTTATAAAATTTTTTTTAGTTTTGGCGACATTTTCGGGTTTTGGCGATTTTTTTCGATTGTTGGCGTTTTTTTTCATTTTGGCGATTTATTTTAGTGTTAAAATTTTTTTTTAAATTTTGGCGATTTTTTTTAATTTTTGGCTATTTTTTGTGGTTTGGCGATTTTATAATTTTCGGTTTTTTTTAGTTTTACGGTTTTTGAAAATTTCAAGTGTTTGCCTCTTACGGTTTCCAAGATATAGCAAATTGTCAAAATTACATAGTCAAAATTGCATTAACAGATGGAACGCCCTTTAATTTATTTTTTTTAATTTTAGTGTTAATTGTTGTAGTCTGTATAAAAATACACTAATTTTACAAATTTCAAGTTTCAATATACAATTGTATGTATATTACATGGGATTTTAAAATTTTTCGTTGCTCGTTTTGGAACACCCTTTAATTTTTAATTCTCATGTATTTGTTGTTGTAGCGGCCAAGGTTCTACATACTCTGTCCAAATTTCAGGTCCGTAGCTCTTACGGTTCCTGAGAAAATACCGTGTGACGGACAGACGGACAGCGTAGCGAGAACAATAGGGTTCCTTTTCAGCTTTGGTGTACGGAACCCTAAAAAGGTATTTTTTTCAGTTTTTCGAATATTTTGTACTTTGCTCTTTGGTATCATCGAAAAGAGTTTTTGAAGCAGCATCCAATGGTGTATAAAACTTGACCATTTGCGACCTACTAATTAAGATATTTAACTAAATACATATTTTCGTTTCGGGTTTTCATACAAATTCTAAGTATAGGGTGTTTTTTATTGAGGTATAGAACTTTAAGTTGGCATCACTTTTTTAACTGGCGGCCATTTTGTCAGCTGTCAAGTGATTAATATTTAGTTTGGTTTGCCATTTCATCATGAACAGGTTGACAAAAGAATAACGCTTGCAAATCGTGCAAATTTATTTCGAAAATAGTGGTTCGTTCAGTTCGCGAAGTTTACCGCAAGCTCCGTCCATTTTATGGTCGACATAATCGTCTATCAGAGCAATTAATTCGGTTAACCATGGATCGTTTTCGCACTACGTTTACTCTATGTGATAATACGCATCCGCAGAGACGTCGAACAGTGCGCACCGAAGAAACAATTGCCGCTGTAGAGCAAAGTGTTGAAGAGGACCCAAATGAATCGATTCGCCACCGTGCACAGCAATTGGAGCCGACTAACCGAGTATTTTGTTCCCGAATTGGATGGCATGAATGTGGATGAGTTGTGGTTCCAACAAGACGGCGCTACATGCCACACAGCGCACGTCACAATCGATTTATTGAAGGAAACATTCGATGAGCGCATAATTTCGCGGAATGGACCTGTCAATTGGCCACCAAGATCGTGTGATTTGACACCATTGGATTATTTTCTTTGGGGATATGTGAAGTCGCTCGTCTACGCCAACAAACCAGAAACGTTAGGGGACTTGGAAGCCAACATTCGTGACGTTATTGCCAACATACGGCCCCATATGCTCGAAAAAGTGGTTGAAAATTGGACCTGTAGAATTGGCTTTATTCGAGCCAGCCGCGGCGGCCACATGCCCGAAATCATATTTAAACATTAATGGCATAAAATTATCCTTCCAATAAAGCCAAATTGATGGACATTAAAACGATTTTCTTGTGTTTTATTTCAATTCGAAGTTCTATACCTCTGAAAAAAACACCCTATATTTGGAAACAATGTTTTGCTTTTCAAATTGAATCTGTTTTTAAATAATGTTATTTTATTATATTTTTGTAATTATTCGCATAAAACGCGAAAATCGCGATATATTTTATCTTTTTTTAATATAGGCAATATGGGTATCAAATTTTTTCATTTTTCAATTATAATAATCTGGTGATAAGCAAAAGACCTGTTTTCAAATTTAGGATGCTGTGAGATATATTTAAGTTTTCAAATATTAATTTTTTTAATTAAAAGCATATTAATCTATTAATTCATATACCTGAATGCTCATATACCTGCTCATATACTTTTAGTTATAGAAGTCTTAACGAAAATTATAATCATTTGAAATATCAAAATTTTCTCTTTTAATCAATGCGCGCAAAAATAACTAAAATTATTAAACTTTGAACACACATTGCAAATAAAGCAAACTACCAAGAACTATTATTTTTGCAGTTAGAATTTTATCTACTTTCATATGGTACCAAACATGGTTGTGAAAGTTAAAGTTCATCTTTTGAATTAATCGCCACTTGTGAAGGCTTTCACCCCACAGTGCGCCGCCTGAGCAAATTAATTTATAAATTTTTGAATTGATTTTTTTTTTTAGAAATTTCCAAAATTATTTTAGGAATAGTGGAAACTCCCTTTTCCATGGCAACTTTGTCTCCTAATTTAAAAGGAATTTCTAACTGAAGTTTTGATAAAAGAGCCCAACACACGAAATAATGACAAAGATCAAATTAATGCCAAAAGTTATTTTAAAGAGTTGCGAATGTTATTCTGCTTGTGGTACAATATTTTTTTTTTTTTTTACTTTTATAACTTCCTTTTTTTCTCTCCATACAAAGAAAAATTCTTAATGTTCAACATACGAAAACATATTTTGGTAGCAAATCCGACAAAAAGAGAAAAAAAAGCAAAGAGTCAACTACTTAAGAACTACTTCCAATTACTCGTACATACTGCTGCCGTGCTTTTGCTGTTACCTGGTGCCGCAGCTACTGGGATAACGTTGCCAAGAAACACAAACACATTAGACGCCTGCAAAAGACCATTTGCAAGAACTTTTAAGACATAAAGGATTTTTCAAATGCTTAAAAGCAGCGAAGTCTTCTAAAACAAACGCTAAGCAATACTGTTGGCAATACATTTGTTCCAGTTATGGCAGGTATAGGAGTAAAGAAGAAAATACTTCGTGAGGGAAGACTTTGTGATGCTTGCTTCTTCATTCGCATGGGCGCGTATACAAACGTCATGTATGTACATACACACACACGTTGTGTGCACGATCCCTGCAGAAAGTACGAATAGTGAAATTGTAGTGATTTACTAGTGAAATTGTCAGTTGTATTACTGACCAGGTCTACCCCAGCCAATGTAATCATCTATTGATATTTAATATTAGCTTGTCATTGAATATCCACCACTAGACTGTAGCACTACTGACTAAGAAGTTTTTATGGGACCACATGGAGACATTAGCACCAAATATTAACAAGTAAATTTTAGGGGCTCTAGGCTACAATATCGATATTTCGCCGCTCGTTGTCAATAGTAAAATTATAGTGATTTTCTAGTGACATTATCAATAGTACTACTGACTAGGTGTACCCCAGCCAATCTAATCGCCTATTGACACATAACATAGGGTTGTCATTGAAAATTTACCAGTAGACTTTAGCACTATTGAGAAGGTAGTTCTTTTACGACCATATGGAGATATTTGAACTAAAGTTTCACTAGTAGATTTTAGTAACCCTCGTCTTCATATATTTTTTTAATATTATTGCACAGCATAACAAAAAAGAAAAACAAACTATTGACGCGTTCATTGACAATATCACCAGAAATACACTATAACTGTTGTATCTAACGTATCACTACTCGCGAATAAAAGGAAAGTTGTCGACATTTTAACTAGTGCAATTCACGCTGGAGAAAGAGTATTGACATAGAGACATATGGTTCTAGGCTGACTAGAGGGTTATTAAACGACATCATTTATGATTGGTTTAGTATAATACATGTCACGAGAATACATTTACAAAAACAGGACGTATTTACATTTCAATACTGTTTGCACAGACCTCTAATGCACATGCATGCATCCCATATTCCTTTTGTGGCATATTTTGGTAAAGTTTGAAATGCATCAATCTGAAAATGACTGTTTGTTGTTGAACATAAATGAATATATGTATAGAGAAACACAAAAAAAAAAATTAATGAAAAGCACATCAACAAACAAGAAGAGTAGACCCATCATCATCCTTTTTAAAACCTGCCACGTGGAAAGAATTTCATTTTGTGTTAATGCAATATCTGCTGGAGTTTGTTTTTTTTTTCTTGTTCCATTCATTTAATTTTTGGGTTTCTGTGATGTTTATTAATAAAAAAAAATAAAAAATATAAAATAAGTGTGTATTTTGAAATGCTGCAAATAAGTTTTGCTGATTTTTTCAATCAATAAAGCAGTTATTGGTCCAATATTCGCACAATGTCAACATGATGGAAAATGAAATTTTTTGGGGAGAAAAAAGCATAAACAAAATAAAAAGCACCAGACTGCCACAAAAAATGTTCTGAAATTTGTGTTATCGCCTAATTTTTTCCTGATTTGAGTTAATAAATCTTTGTCATTGTCACATGTCTGTTTTGTTGAGTCGCTTGCTGTTTTTTTTTGTGGCTTGAATTTTTGTTTTCAACGCGACTTTAAATAATTTTATCAATACTCGTATATTGTGTTCTCTAGAAGTCCGTTTGTCTGTCTGCTTTTCTTTTTTGTTTTTTTTTGTGGTTTTTGGTAACTGTTGCATTTCAGTTTATTTACTTCATGTATGCGAAAGATGCGTAACATACATTTCTATAGACATTTTGAAAGGACAATAATGACATTAGTATATCGGGTTGTTTAAGAACAGCCATCTCTTTTTTCTTTTGCTTTGATTTGATTGAAAAGTTAAAGAAAGACTTTTTTTGTATTTTTTTTTTTCATTTAAAAAGTCGTTGAGAATTGATTTTTTTCTGATTGTATGGGCACAAAAATGTTTGCCAAATAAAAGGTAATTAAGGGAACTGCAATTAAAATGCTTTTACTGTAATAGAAACTAAGTTAATAAAAATTATCGCTCCTTTATTTTATTGCACAAAAAATGTAATCTCTCTTTATATATTTTAATAAAAGTTGGCTTTAACGTTAAAATCAAGTGCTAAAACCTGGTTTTACCATACAAATTGTTTTTTCCCCTGTTTGTGTAAAACGTTTGAGTTAAAAATCTTGGCGTTTTTGTAATAGACTAAAGGAAACTTGTACAACTTTTCTTTAATCTATTACAGAAACGCTAAGATTTCTAACTCAAACGTCTTACACAAACAGGGGGTTTGTTAAATCCGACTTAAAACCATTTTTGAATTTGTTTTAAGTTGGTTTTATGAAATGCAACCTTGTTTTCGCTGTGCTAAATTTAGTGCTGCGAAGTTAAAATGACCAGGAGCAACTGATAATGTTTATGCCATAGTATAACAACAGATGTCGCTTGAAAGATTTTCAACTTAAAAATGGATGCAGCAGCAACAATAATCCAAAAATATGGGGAAAAATAGTTTTTTTGGAAAGAAAAGAACGAAAATATTTTCATTGACCGCTGGGAAATGAAAATAGACAATATGACTGACATTGATCCGCCGATAAAAAAGTTTTATTTTGCGATGCATTTGTGCATTTTTAGTATACAATAACTTGATTTACAAGCACTTCTTCACTTTGTATTGCTAGCTCCATAATTTTAAAATATTTATTTACAAAATATAAACTAATTTCCATTTTACAAGGTATTGTAAAATTTCCGAGTTTTTCATACAAACAAAAACAGTTGTTTGTTGTACAGTTTGTCAAATAAGTGTTATAAAAATCAGAAAATATACAACAAATACACGCATTTCTGCAGGAGATTTATTTTTTTTTTAGTAAAGTTATTAGACAGTCTGTGAGTTAAAACCTAAATTTAACAAACTTGCAGTGTGAATGCAAAATCATCTGTTTATAGTTTTAACGTTAAAACTAACCCAGCAAAAAATTTCAAAAAAGGTAATCGAGTATGGAATTAATTAATTTTTGGTGGAGGCACCAACTGGATTGCCAACTTAATGATTTTAACAAGGCGTGAGACTAAAATAATCGATTCTTCAGAAGTACTTACATTTTTTTTATTTGTCAACATTTCACGTAATCTGTTTCGTCTAAAAAAATCATTCTCTTCATTTAGAAACTTGCACGTAATTTTTTTTAAATTTTAGGTAATGTGATTTGTAATCGAGTAATGAAAATTGGCAATCAGAAAAGTAAGTCATTATATGGCAACTAATTCTAATGGTAATGTGTAATTTTTTACTGGGCAGTTTTAACTTTCAGTGTGAAAACACTAAAATTTACCCTGACAGACGACAGTATTTGCATTAAGTAAACAAAATCAGAACACCCCTTTCGTAACACACACTTCGATCATTTTCCTTGGAAATATTAAAATTGCAAAAATGTGTCAAAATTTTAATATTTCTTTGTTTCTTTTCTAAAAGCAATTAAAATAACTTATATTTTCTGACTGAATCTCATTATAATTTTGAAAACGAAAACAATTTGCCAACATTTGATTGATTTTTGACGGTGCTACCATATTAGGACGGTGTTATCATATAGCTGAATGCAGTATTAATTCACTCTCATTTAGTACATTTACGGTAAATCTGTGGTTGAGTGGGTAGTGTACAATCCTGTCATGCGCGAGGTTGTCGGTTCGAATCTCAAAAAATTTTCTGCTTAAAAATAAATTATAATTGCATTTGTAACAATAAAAAAAATTATAAGTTTTCATTGATACAGTTAAATGTCGGAATGACATTTATATATAATTTATATAATTCTACACCGAATAGTTCCCTATGGGATAGTTCAGTGACAAGTCACAAGGTGCATAACAAGTATCAATTAACCCCATCCTAGGCCATCCCCATGTAAAAGTGACTGGTCCGCTTCCTATCACTTGGGGACCGGTAACGTGACTAGTATTGTGTCAGTTCAATTTCCTGTAAGGTCTACACACAAAAAAATTTCAACTTAAAATCTGCATAAACAAGGTTAATCTAATCTTTTTCGGCAATGATTTTGCTTCATATGTGTTTCATGTTAATCGAACATGATTTATAGTAATTTCCATAGAAAATTTGTTCTTTTTAAAATAACTTTATTTAAAGTTGATTTTACATTAACTACTGTTAAAATCAAAATGAGGAAGCATGTTGTTGAATCAAAGTTATTTCAAAAGTTGGAACAACATGATTTTAATTTAATGTAGTAAATGTGTTTTATTAATTATTTAACTTGTGTGTGGTTGACAAAGACATCAGAAAGATGTTTGTTTGTATGTGTACATCTTCCCCGGATAATATTTGAACTTGGAACTCATAGCGTCAACGTGCTTAACCCTGCAGCCACAACAACTTCAAATATTCTTTAGATACATAATAAATATGCACCATCATGAATAAAATTTTAATTCAATATTATTTCATTGCTAATTTAACTTACAATTTATTTGAAAAGTTTTAGTTAAAAAAATACCAAATACTTTGACTTGAAAAGTTTTAGTTAAAAAAAAAAATACTTTGACTCGACTCCAGGATTCGAAACTGCGATCCTCCGACTGCAAGACTAGTACACTGCCTACCAGCCAGCAGCAGTTTGTCGGCAGTTTACAAACATAAAAAAACAACAACAATACAAAAACAACTCACACAACTAAGCTCAACAGTTTGTTCCCTGTCGGAGAATGTGTAGTTGACTACAAAAATAATTAACTTATAGTTAACTTTTCTTAGACTGACTAAAAGCTAGCTGCAAAGTCATCCAGAACAAACCGAAAATTAATTCTTAAGTTGAGTACGTAATCGAATTTGGTGAGAGCCAACAAATTTATTCTCAGCTACTTTAAATCTCATTTCAGTTTTATATTAACATTTTGCTGTTGTTATCTTAGATGACAGCTTAGCCGAGTGGTAGAGCGTTGAGTACACAACGTGTGATGTTAGATGTTCGAGCCCCAGAAAAATTTTTTTAATTTACTGACTATCAGGTAATTTAAAAAAAGTCAACTTTAAGTAATGCAGAGTGAGACAATTGACTACCGCCTAGGACATCGCAATGCTAAAATAGTCAGTTGATTACATTGCAAAGTAATCCAAGTGTCTGTCAGTCAGTAGTAGTTGCGAAATAGTTAGCTCAAAGCTAGTTTAAAGTTAGCCCAATTTCTGATAGGGTTGCAGCTATGAGCAAACCAAACTAACACCAATACACTGAAACAACATATTATTTCTTGTAAATTTAATGTGATTTGAATGAACTTGAATCAAACTTTTTGCATGGTGATTTTACATTGGTATTTTTTTTTCTGTGTATAAGAAATAACTCCGATTACTAGATGTCTTTTTCAGGGTTGAAAAAATGTCAACATGTGCAGATTATTGTCAGTGTGTGTAAAAGGCTAGCGATATAATATCTTAGAGGTTTTAAAATGTTTGAACATTTTGAGATTTTGAGAACAGAATTTTTAATTTTATCACGAAGTTTTTCCATACTGAACAAAAATGTGCCACCAAGATCTCAGGTAAGGCAAGTGTTGAGAGCAACCAGTTATCAGGTTTCGTTTTGGTCTTAAATTTAAGCAGGGCAAACCGAGAACGGTGCTTTAATGCGCTTTCATGCCGGAATCTAAGAAGTTGATCGCAATTTGTTTAAATACTAAAATCATCATAGAAATCACATGTAGTGACGAAACTAGTTTCAGACATTAGTTTCAATTGTGGATCCTACCAACTGTAAGCAATTCGAATGAACATTGTTTTTCCATACATTACATATGTATGTTCGCTAAATTGTTTTCCTATTAAACAGTTGTGTCTGTTACTCTGTTTGATTATTTACTTGATGTTCATATTCCTTTTAAAACGCTGCAGGTTTTTCTCTTTTTTTGTTTGCTTATTGGCTTTAAGTCTTCTCGTTAGTGTTTCTTTTTTTTTAACATTCAAAGAATTGTATGTTTTCAGTGTTCTAAATTCTAGACTACTTAAAATTTACCAAACTAGTCTTGGTAGCTGCAGCATTGTGATATTGTTTCATTATTAGTAAAAATGTTGTAATAAGACATCGTTCATCAACAGCAGCAACCTAGAAATGGTTGCCGTAGCTGTGTATGTAGTGTGGTGGAAGTGAAGTGGCAGTGGCAGTGGCAGTGGCATTTTCAAGTAAATGATTTGGCACTACCAACTTCTACAACTTGTCTTAATTAATTACTTGCCAAAGTGCAGAACGTGGTTGTTTTCCTTAAGTGTTTTACGCACATTACACACTGTCTAATTAGTTCAACTCTGGTTGAGTACAGCTTTGCCGGCTAACGATTTCATATGCTCATTAAGACTTTTTATATAAATACTCTATCATTTTTTGTTGTATTTTTTTTTTGTCTTTAACTATTCTTCTCTTCAGTGTAAATGAATGATGTGAATGAAACTTTTGCTAAATGCCAGCAACTGTTGCTGGCGGGTAAAAATTATTTATACGATTTTAAATTGAAGTGATGTTTATGTGCAAATCACTTCGTTGCAAATGATGCAGATTTTATTTTTATGTATTTTTTTTTTTGTGGAATTTATTGCGCTCCAGCTAGGAAGTATGTACATAATTTCGTTTCGTTAAAATCTAATGAATTTTGACAGGTTTGTTTAATTTTGAGTAGAATTTAGTAGCTTTACTTGTCACTATAAATTCATTTCTTTTTACTTTGCTTGCGGTAGTGAGCAACCAACCAGCTTAAGCTGAAAAGTTTACATTTCGTTTTATTCTTTTTTTTTTGTTTTGTTGGAAAATCAACAAGTTTGTAATTTTAATACTTCTAATTGGTAACTGCTTGATAAGACTCTAATTCTGTGTGGGATTTTGTTGGCAAATGGTTTATGGGTAAGAAATAAACTATTACAAATAGATTTATTAGCATTTGATAGTCATTAACTATGGATATAAGATACATACATATATGTATTAGTTTTATTTGAATGGAATGTTAACAGGCATGTGAGTGAGTTGTTGATGAGTGCGTTCGAGAAAACTTCAACAAATAAATTAAGGAAAGTAAGCACATAAGTAGATTATTAGACAGATGAGTTTTATAGGCTTTAATGCAAATAATGAAGAAAATTTTATTACATTTAGCACATTAACACTTTCTTAGTAAAAAACTTAATAAATTTTGCTTAAGCAACATCAGGGGATTATTGGGTTTTTCCACTTTGTACACACACAAATATTTCAACTAAAAATCTACATGAACATATGTGTTTCATGTTAATATAACATGAATTAGAGTAATCTTCAAAGAAAACTTTTAATTTTGAAATAACTATCAGGCATGTTCTCACACTCGCAACTCGTATAATATTTGCGATTATGACTTGAACTCGCAAGATTAGTGTTCTGTAAATCGCAAACGCCAAAATTTTGGCGAGTTGAACTCGCAAGGGTATACTGAAGTGAACTGATGAAATTACAATAAACTGAACTTTAAACAAACAATAAAATGATAAATATATTAAACTAAATATGTTTTCTTTTTATTTGTATCAAAACTAGACGATTTTGCTGACAATTTTAATAAAATATATTAAATTTAAAAAAAGCTTTTTTGTTTTGCTAATTTTTCCTCTCCATTGTTTCCTTATACTCTGGCGATTTGAGCATAAATCAATCAGGTATGTTCTCACACTCGCAAGGTTTTCAAATCGCATGTGAGTTGCAAATCGCTATACTTGTTTCTACATGTTCTGTAACTCATGCGTTTTGCTTGCGAGCATAAATCAATATGACAAGTCGCAAGCAAAACGCATGAGTTACAGAACATGTAGAAACAAGTTTAGCGTACAGTTTGTCAAATAAGTGTTATAAAAAGCAGAAAAATTACAACAACAAATACACGCATTTCTGCAGGAGATTTATATTATTTTTGAGTAAAGTCATTAGACAGTCTGTGAGTTAAAACCTGAATTTAACAAACTGGCAGTGTGAATGCTAAATCAGCTGTTTATGGTTTTAACGTTAAAACTAACACAGCAAAAAATTTCATAAAAGGTAATCGAGTTTTGATTAAGCATTTTTGGTGGAAGCACTTCCCTACTGGATTACCAACTTAATGATTTTAACAAGGCGTAAGACTAAAATAATCGATTCTTGAGAAGTACTTAAATTTTTTTTATTTGTCAACATTTCACGTAATCTGTTTCGTCTAAAAAAATCATTTTCTTCATTCAGAAACTTGCACGCAATTTTTTTAAATTTTAGGTAATGTGATTTGTAAGCGAGTAATGAAAATTGGCAATCAGAAAAGTAAGTCATTATATGGAACTAGTTCTAATGGTAATGTGTAATTTTTCGCTGGGAATGGTATATGTGTGACTATTTTTGGTAAACAAACGCACACAACCACATATATTGAAGCTGAATATTGATGTGTCTGGCACTCGCTTAACCTTGAGGCTACACGTTCAATAAATTGCTTTCAATTTTTTCACACGTATGTTTAGTCAAAATTTGCTAAAATTGAAGTTGTGACGTAGGCTGCAAGCAATTTGATTGCCAATTTTATGTTCAAAGTGCCGTCGTCAAGCAAACAATTAAAAATTTTCGCCTACATATTTTATTTCAGCAAGGGAAATTACTTTTGTTTTAAATTTTTTACAAACACAAAAGTTATTTTAAAACAGCTGTTAAATTGAAAGACAAATTGAATGAAGCGTTGAAAGAAAAATTGAAGGCCACCTGGTATTCAATTCCCAAATGTATGAGTGTGGTAGTAAAAAAGTGTGAATGTATTGAACTTTGAAACAAAAATTGAAGCAAACATTGAACGTGTAGCCTCCAAGTAAGATGAAAGTGACAAATAAAGAATACAGTGTTGCCACGATATTTTTAAAAAATCGAGTTTATTGATTTTTAGTGAAAATACTGTTTATGAATACCAATATTACAAAACTTTATTTAGCCTTAAAATGTTTTTTAACTGTTACGCATTTTAAACCTCAATCAACTTTTTTTATGATTACGGCTGTCTTTTTGTAATCAATTTACAATTTTATTTAATTTATCCGACATTTAGCTTCAACTTTGTGTAGCTTAGCTTCTTCAGGAAATTAAATTGTTCTATTAATTGTTCAATTTAATTTCCTGAAGAAGCTACACAAAGTTGAAGCGAAAAATCGGATGAATTAAATAAAATTGTAAATTGATTACAAAAAGACTTATAGCTTGAATAAAATTTATATATAATTAAATTTATTTGTATCTTTTTAACTGATATTCGGTATTTAACTTTAAAAAAATTAAAAGGCTTTTACAAAAGCATTCAGCTGCTCGTAAATTTTACATTTTTAGGGCCAATTTCACCAACTATATTTAAATATCAATTCATATTTAAATGTCGATTTTGATTAATTTTTGCATGGAAAAATTATTTTTAAATATGAATTGATATTTAAATAAGTTGGTGAAATTGGCCCTTAATGTGTAAAATTCCATCAATATTCAATATTGTTTTATTTTTGTTGTATTCTTTGCTAACAACAGTGAGTTAAATGGCCCAGTTAGGAAGACAAATACATAAATAGACAAGAAAAAATAATAATGAATTCCAAAACAAACGCAAGATCGTGCTTTCTTTTAGCAGAGTGTAAATATGCATGTGCTGCCAACTTTAAACTATGAAAACAGCAGGAGCAGCATAAACAAAACAAAACAAAACAAAACAAAACATGGCAAAATAACGAAGATAATAAACGCCCAAGAGACCTACATTTACACGGACCTATTGTATGTACCTACAGCTGCAGCAGTAAAACAAACAAAACCTGGCCACATTTAAATTGTTTTCAATCAACTTTTGATGAGTTTTTATACAATTTTAAGCTGCTTTTGTTTTTTTTTTCTTTTGCTGGTTTGTACATATTTCCATTTTCATTTCCACCAGAGTGGTCTTCCTGGCCTGAATAAGTTATGCATATATTACCCTGATAAACTAAGAGCAGCAGCTCTTAATATCCAACTTCTTCATTTCGCATTCATTTATGCAATAAATGCCAATATTTTTTTTTGTTTTAATCAAAATCTGGCCAGCAAAATTTTACAGAAATTTAATAAATGTGGAAGACCTTGGTGGCTTAAATACTTCTACACACATATTTCTGGATTTGTGTTACTTCTGCAAAACATAAACTTCATCATCAGCCAGCCGCCAGAAAAGTGCGCTCTATATGAATAATAAGAGAAGCGAACATAAACAATTTTGCCCATGAACAAAAAGCCAAACTGCGATGAGTGGTTTGTTACTCTTGGCCTATGATTTCAGCCAAGTTGAGTTGGAGCTGGACACACTGCACTGGTGGAGCTCTTTAAAAATTTTGTGAAAATTTCCATATGCACGAGCATAAAGCCGGATTGGAGGGGTGTGTGTATGAACTAACCCAGCAACCTATTGCTCTCATTAGCAGCTAAAACAAAACCAGAAGAAAAAAAAAAAGAAACAGTTCCGCTGGTGTTTTACAAACATTCAAACATTCACAGCCATAATGGAAATGAAGGTTTGCATTTGGTTTTCGTTATGAATAAATTTATATTTTTGACATCCAACGAACACACAGCGCAACGAAATAAGTATAACAAGGCAGACATATTGTCTGTCTATCTGTCTGTCTGCCAGCCTGCCTTTCCTTTGATTTATAACATTCAAATGCTGCAAGTAGACTTTTTGGTAAATGTCGATGGTTTTCATGTTTTTGCAAAAAGAGGTTTTAGTATTAAAAAAAAAAAAAAGATTTATGATGGCTTTATGAAGTGAAAAGTTTTTTTAATTTGTTTTTCTTTTTTTCTGCCAATTGAAGGTGGTCTACATATGCCAAATAAATCGGATCGTACTTAATCGTAAAATTTAATTTTTATTTTATTATTTTGTTAGTAGCATAGCAGATTTATTTCTATTTATTAAACAATGGACTGCGGAGAAGAGTTTAAAGAATTTATAAAGCATTTCAGCAAGTTTACGATGCGCATAATCGTTCATCTGAGCAGTTAATACGCAATACTATGGATATAGGTACATATTAAGTTTAATATTTTGCTTTATATTTATCCAAATCGAGCCCATACCGACATTATGGACGTGAGTTTGAAAGAAAACTAGAATTTAGCGATACGACGGCATTCTCAGCAACACGGTCTGCGCCCGTCCATTACTTAGAAATTTTAAAGGAAATATATTTGCCTACATCCGCAAAAGATACCAACAGGTGGGCAACAATTAAGGTCATGAGATAATCACATGGAAAAATTCCACTTTAAAATTTACATAAACAATTGCTTAATTCACAACAATCTTTATAGTGTATTTGTGTATCAAATACACTTTTGGTTTTTTAATTGTGAACACCCTCTGTGTTGTGTATTAATGTATTTCATATTTTTAATGAAAAAAGAAGAACAAGCTACATACAAATTCTCTCAGAGAGCCTCTCTTTGAATACAACATTTTAAAAACATATGAAATAAAATTGTAATAGTTGGGGTATTCAAATGGTACTCATAAAATTTAAAGTTATAAAACGAAAATATATGACTGCTGTGAGCAGCCCCTTATAATTTACAATTATAAATATTGTACTTATTTGTATTTTGGTTTTAACACCTTGTACATTTTTTACTCTCTCTCTCTCTCAATTCCTTTGGTAAACTCTCACGGATTTCTACATGTAGTTATGACAAACAATAAACATAGCTGAGAAAGTCTTATTACTTTATGACCGTTTTGTTTGAGCCACAACAACAATTTTTTTAAACTATGTTAAAATGTTAAGACATTCCCCCTTATTGTGAATGGCGTCATCGACGTCAAATCAAGACGACAGTAAAAATTGTCAATTGTCTACTCTTTGTCCACAACAACAATTGACTACTATTAATATGATACATTATTTTAGAAAACCTTAGGAAGAGATTAGTAAGAGATTGTCAGCTAAAGAGTAGACAAGAGACAATATATACTGTCGTCTTGATGTGACGTCGACGACGCCATTCACAATAAGGGGAATTATGACACTTAGGACACTTAAGACACCCTTGTGAATACCGCAAATGTATTTCATTTTTATATGAAAATTTCATACAACAAATGTCACACTCTTGTATTTAATATGATAATACAATCGATACAGAGAAACAAGAGGTTTTGTGAATTAAGCAAATGTGTTTCATGTACAGTAATCTTAAAAAACAAAATCCCTTTTGAAATAACTTTATTTCATTTTGATTCATTTTGATTTCAGTACTGCTAAATCAAAATGAAGAATCATGTCGAATTAAAGTTATTTCAAGTTGAAATAAGGAAATTCATTACTCAAATAACACGGAAAACCATCTGGAATCAAAGTTATTTCAAGTTAAAACAAACCGATTTTAATTTAATGTAGTCAATTAATTTTGATGTTATTTGTGCCTTAAAATAAATAAATAAAGTTCCAAAAATTATAGTTTAACTAACTAAAAGCAGAATTGTTATTATTGAGGAAAGCGCAATCATCATGCGATTCTTGAGACTCCATTACATTCCGAAAAAAAATCACTGTTGGGTGCGAAGGCATCATCAGCCCATTTGTCTTCAAATCCGAAACCAGTGCGAATATTACCGTGAATTGCCAATGATACAGGCAAATGATTCGTGATTTTTTTCACTCCTCATATCAATGCAAATCATTTGAATGATGAAATGGTTCCAACAAGATGGTGCAACATGCGTAAAAAGAAACTGACTTGTGAATAGGAGTGGCCTATTCGTGTGTTTTGATACCCTTTGATTACTTTTTGTGGGGTTAGAGAAAACAAAATACGACCGAATATGCTGGAAAATGGCGAAATCACCAATTCCATATGCCAGAAATTGTTTTAATTATTAAATTCTCTGAAATTTGTGAGCTTACAAAACCAAAGTGCTGCACTATCTATTAAAACTTTTTTTGTTTTATTTGTAAAAAAAACACCTTCCCATCTTATAAATATTCTTAATGACCACATTAAGTTAAATTCATGTTATTTCAACTCGAAATAACTTTGATTGGACATTATATTTCATTTTGATTTAACAGTATTGAGCTATTAAATCAACATGAAATAAAGTTATTTTAAAAGAAAAAATTTTATTTGTAGGTTATTTGAAATCATGTTGAATTAACATGAAACACATGAAAAATGTTAAATTAAATTTGTGTTCATGAATTTTAATATGAAGTCTTTTTTTTGCGTGTGTAATAAATTTTGCTTTCCACCAGAAAGACCAGATTTCAGGGAATAAAAAAGATGACATCAACAAATATAATAAAAATTTTCTTTGATTTTGATTTTTTAAAAAAATAAATAAAACTAAAAACCCACTACACAGTTCACGCTGTAACAAAATAAAAAAAATAGAAAAAATTCTCAACAAAAAAAAAAAAAAAAGGTTTGCAATATCACAGCAGTTGTCAAACTCCATACAAAAGCAAAACTAAAAAATTGTATATATGAAAAAATTATAAAATGAAAGTGAGGCTACCTGGTTTCATATACCTTGAAGCTTACGATATTTTCTTATCCTAAAAAAAGTGTTGACCATATATTTTCAAAAGCAAAAGTTTAATATAAACAAATTTTAATCATTCATGATAAAAGGTGACTGATAATAAAATAGATGACAAAAAAAGACACCAATTTTACAGATGACAGCGGGCTAAAATAGATGATTGTCCTCTAAATAAGAGGACGTATGGTCACCTTAATTAACTGTAAGTTTATTGCCGCTTTGCTCGCGAGGAACTGTAAAAAAGATGCAAGCGCTTAAGTGCGTGAGTATCGGATAGCTCCGACTTCTACACACTAAGTACTCATCCAGTGCGTCTTTAACAGTGTTAGTGGTCTATGTTATTTTCAAAATTCTACAATAACAGACGGGCTCTTTGAGTTCTCGCGATTTCGTTAAGCCTTGTTCTTGGTATTCGATAGTTTTGTCAGAAATATTTAGCTCGAAGGACCATTTTTTATTTTTATTTAGCTGGCACAAAATAGAAACAGTGGTGCTCCGGAGAAGGAGTTTCTAGCCTATTGCTTGGTATCAAGCCCGAAAAAAAGGGGAAAGGTTTCACAGGTAACGTGGAAACTCTATCCTGACTAAAACAAATACGTTTCTCCATTAGGCGTGATAATTCGAAGCATAAAAACACTACCACCGAAACTATACAATTACTAAGAAATGGACAGTGGACAATATGACATAGCATACTGGTTCGTAGGACCATAAACAGCTTAAAAGTACTTTTACTTTATTTTACAGATTAAAAATTACATATGACGACAGACGTTGAGTGAACGTCGCCTTTTCTTCTTGCTTCTTGTGCTCTTTTTATTGTCATTTTTCTTTGAACTCTTCAATTAAATACAATTTAATTTCTTTTTCAATTAATCGAATTCTCAAACAGCTACCAGAATTAAGTTCATTCAATTCTGTCCCATAGACAGCCAAATTATTTAGCCAGATAGCTTGGATAATTATTGGCAAAATAAAAAAAAACTAACAAAAGAAACCGCCGCCAGAAATTGTGCTTTTGTGTTGTGTTCAGTAGACCTGATCAGACCACACCATGTTGTGGCCTTCGTTTTATATGATATAAAATAATGGCGAAGGTGATGCCTTGTCTTTATTTTTCTGAACTCATAAACTGTGCAACATGATGATGGTCATCAGCAATATGACAAACTGGACACAAAAACTATTAACAGGTTTGAGACACAATGCGAGCATCTTGTTTTTATTATGGTAGATGTATGTATGTCCTTATGAACATATGTATATTTTTTGTAGGGAACTTATATTTTTAACTTGATTGATAAGTTATTGATTGTTTTATCAAACGATACAATGATGATGGCTGGCCACCCAGGGTGATGTCTTAATTGGCAGGTAACAAAATTGTTTGATGCAATTTTTTGCTTAAATATTTATTACGTAATTAAATGGTTTTTGTTTAAAAAAAAACAAGATATTTGTGTTCAACAGTCCTTCTGAAACGTATGTTTACCAAGATCTCAAGGTCAAAAGTATTCGAATAATTTTTGTGGCAAAATTTTTTTTCGAATAATTCTGGATTATCGAATCATTTTAAGAAAAAAAAATTCTTCTAAGAAACCAGTTATTCTGAATTTAATTAAATAGCTTACAACAATATCCTGTAAATTAATTTAATAGTTATTTAGTTGTCAACTATTCGAGCTGAAATAATATTTACAAAAAAATTGCTCTGTTAAGAGAATAATTTTCAAATTTAATCGATTAAAAAAAATAATATACATTATTCGAGTTCCACATTATTCGAATAACTACTTCCAATAATCGTATAATTTTAGATTTTATTCGAGCACTGAAAATAATATACAACAAATTTCTTCAATTGCGCCGTAGTTGTCAATTATTCAAGTTCATAATAATTATGAAACTCATTCGATTACTGGAAAAAATTTTCCTCAAAAACCTTTTGAAGCTTTTTTAAACTTTAACAACTAAAAATTTCAATTAAATTACAAAAACTTATAGGATATCATTTGGCTTACACGAATAAAACTGCAAATTATTCGATTATTGAATCGATTAGAACTTATTAGCATTCCATTAAACGAATAATGTTTTTAAAAAAATTAACTATATAGGCTAGCATTGTGGATAATAAAATAACAGGGTATAATTTTAAGCAATCGAATAATGAGCATAATTGATCTAAAAATTATTCCAAAAAAAATTAATGAAATAATTTCTAGTTTCAATTGATTCAACATAACAATAGCCAATTAATTTTTTTTAATCCAGCCATGAAGACATTTTTGTCGCAAAAATTATTCGAATAATATTAATGGAATAACTTACAGTTCCAAGCGACTAAGCTACATATGTGCCCTTAATTATGAAAGTGGTCTAAGTCATGTAAATTTTTGCTTTTGTAAAACTTCAATAAATATTTTAAAAATATTAAATAAATTTATATAAATCGAGACTAGTACGAGTACAACTCTTAACTAAAATGCTGCATAATATAAAAATACTTTTTAATTTGTTCAAATGTAATCTACTAAATATTTCGAACAGAGAAATATATGACTTAGACCACTTTCATAATTAAGGGCACATATATCCAATTGTTTTTTTTTTTTCAATCAAGACAGGCTTTATTCAAATCTAAAATTATTCGTATAGCTTCCTCCGATAAACGAATAATTTGAAGTTTTATTCGATTATTACTAGAAGTAATAAAATCCAACAAATTTCTTCAATTAAAGTGCACTTGAGAATTATTTAAGTTGAAACAATTTCGGATATCTTTGGAAAAATAAATTATTCCATGCAAGCGATTAATAATGACTTTTATTCGAATAAAACAACTATGGCTAATAAAATTATCAAGTTGTTAATGCTTAGACTAAAAAAAGTTTAGAATAATTGCTGAGAAAAATAATCGATGCGAGTAAAATTACAATCGATTAATATGAAATTTTTAATGATTTAATTTTT
This sequence comes from Tachina grossa, assembly GCA_949987645.1. Classification (NCBI taxonomy): domain Eukaryota; kingdom Metazoa; phylum Arthropoda; class Insecta; order Diptera; family Tachinidae; genus Tachina; species Tachina grossa. The sequence continues at coordinate 24,770,972 of OX465276.1, read as the reverse complement.
TACAAAAAAAAATTATTCCATTGATAGAATTACATATTTCAGGGATTCATTGATTAAAAACTTAAAGGTAGAAGCATTTTTTAACTCAGCTATGGTTAAGAACTATTCTAGTGCAAAATTTTTCGAATAATTTTTACTCAACAAAATCCTTTCAGTAATCAAAATATGTTGAACTTTGTTCAAATAATGAATGCAATAGACAATGAAAAATTATTTTATTAAACTATAGCATTCAGTTATTCGAGTTAAAAAATATTCGAATAAAAGCTGACAAAAACTGTAAACGAGTGTTCCAAAAAATTCTAGGTTTTAATCGATTAAAGAAATAATAATCTATAGAATTTTGGAGTAAGATCAGGGTTGTTAATTATTCAGCTTTGAGATTATTCGAATAACTAAGAATATGTAAAAATGTTTAAGAATATTTTAATAATTATATTAATGGTATTTAAATAAAAATAAGAACTTATAAAAATCTTGAAATAGTTTTTGAAATTTTGAATTTCTAACATTTACTTGATGAAACGAGTTGAATTGTAACCAAAGAATTTTTGATATAAAAATTGTGCGTTTAATCGAATAATTTTACGTTATTTTCGATTTAAAAATATAATATTCCATTAACTTTTTAAATTTAACCAATGCCTTAATATGTAGAATAGAATAACTTTCAAATTTTTTTCCGAATAATCAAATAATTTTCGAAAATTTGTTTAAACAATTTTTGAGCAATAGAATAATTTTCGAAATTTTTTTCAGAATTATCGAATAATTTTCGAAAATTTGTTTAAAAAATTTCCGAGCAATAGAATAATTTTCAAAAAAAAAAAAACTTCGAATAATCGAATAATTTTCCAAAATTTGTTTTTTGGACTAAGCGAATAATTTTTTAATTAATCCGATTTAACTAAATTATGAGCTATAAATATTTTTTAATTACACTGGAATTGTTAGCTATTTACATTTAAAAAGCCTTGCAAAAACTTTGAGAAAAATATATTATTCGAGTAGTCGAATAATTGTAAATTTTGTTCAATACAACAATAGAGTATTAAGTATTTTTTTTTTTTTTTGAAGTAAGATCATGTTGTTTATTATTCGAGAACTTAATTGCTATAATACTTTATAAAACTTTTGAGGTAATGAAATAAATTCAAGTATTATTCGAAAATTATTCGATTACTCGCATTATTATTATTATTATATTATTATTCAACTGCTCGCATAAATGTTTAATTAAAATTAAGTTCAGGGGCTTGAATAAAACCTTAAACCAATAATAGTGTAAATCAGTTATTCGAATGAATATGGAATGAAAAATTTTATTCGAAAAATAAAATTGTGCCAAAATAAAAATTATAAATATTTATTTAAAACTTTGTTTTTCGAAAAACATTGAAAAAGATATTTAAATAAACGGTACAGCTCGGTTCGAATAAGAACCACAAATTTAAACGTGCTGACAGCCGAATAATTTTGAAATGTAGATTTTGCCATAACCGGCAAAATAGCTTAAGCGACATAATTTTCGAACTTAAATTTTTTACCAAAATCGGTTATTTTCGATCGTAAGTAGTCGATTTTCGTAAAAAAAAACGAAGTCCAAAAAATGTGTCGCTTAAGCTATTTTAGCGGTTATGGCTCGATATGTAAGTATACTGACGAAATCTGTTCATCTCAAAATTACCGAGAAGTCTTAAATCAACTGTCACAATAAGCATTGTTGTCAATTTTCTAAAATTTTCTAGCTGAAAAAATTGCTTCAATTTTAAATTCACACAATCCCACAACATTTAAAACTCCCTTGCTCAACCATTCGCTCGCTGCCTTTATTGCGTAATATTTTTCCTCATTTTTACAATCGGCAATAACAATACTAAAATCTCGCCACAGTCCAGCGACTGACTCTTTTGAAAATTATTAGATTTTCCGACAATTGTTCTGTTCTGCTTACATAACAGCTATTAACAAGTATTGATTCTTTACTTTTATTATATTTTTCGAAATAGCCATCACACAGCAGAAGTAGAAGAAAAACAATAATACTTAATAGCAAAAGTTGCATAAAACCAAACTCTGTCATCTATCTAAAAACCCTTAAGCGGCAAGCCGGCCGGGCCGGCCCAACAATGTTGCAAACAGAATATAAGAAAAAAAAATAAGTTTTAATGCCAAACGCAAGAATTAATTTTACAAAGAACTACAAACCGCCGATTTTCTATTGTTAAGTTTCTTGAAAATTCTTTAAGGTTTCCTCTTTGTTTTGATATTGTTTGTTATTTAGAGAATTTCAACATTTCAAAAAAAAAAAAAAAATATTATTTAGTTTTTTTTTTGGCTTCTTTTTTAACTTAAGCTTCTTTGTGGGTACTGCCTGCCTAGAATTCGCGCTGTTGTTAATATAAAACAAATCTACTAACTGAAATAAAAAAAATAACAACTGCACAAGAAAACAATAAAAATAAAGAAAAGAAAAGAGGTGTTTACTCCTCTTTGTGGCTGCGAGACAAACAAATGCAAAAATTATAAATCTTTGCAAAACTCTAGTTGATTCTTTTCAGTTGTTGCATTCAAATAACACACAAAAAAATATATCGGGGGAAAAAAATTAACATTGAAATTTGCCCATTCAGTCGGTTGCTGGTTAATAAAATGGAATGCATTCAATTAAAATTTTAACATTTTTAATGCTTAACAATAATAAAAAGGAAAAACATCAGCGGCCACTAACAACAACAACAACAAAAATAAAAAATAAGAGATAAAAAACCAAACTTAAATCGGAATTAAAAACAAGCCAAAAATAATAAACAGAAGAACAAATATTTTGAGGCGAAAAAGGGTCGTCACTGATTGTGGTACTAAAAATTACTTAAATCAACAGATAAGAACAAAAATATAGCGGCATTCTTAAGTTTGTATTAAAACAAGGAATTAGCGACAAACTTTCACTCTCGTTCATGAATGCTGACCCTAGAACTTTTTTATTCATGCAGTTCATTCAAGCACGCTTCATGAAAATCAGGTGTAAAGACTTGCCAAGGGAGATGAAATGTTGACCAGGGGTCTAATCATCGCCTTTGACAACGAGCTAATTCGATCACTTTTTTTTAACCGACTTCAAAAAAAAAAGGAGGAGGTTCATAATTTGTCTCAATTTTTTTGGGGGGTGTTACTTCATAACTCGGTACATTTTAGACCGATTATAAAAATTCTTATTTTGTCTGAGAGGGTATAGCTTCCCATTGATCCCATTGTAAAAAAAAAGTGGGCGGGGACATGCCCAAAATTTTTTATATTTAATTTTATGATATTCCACTCATTTGATTGCTGCGAAACCTATAAATCACCTGTGATTCTTGTAATTACACAATTTGAATGGGCGGGGTTACGCCCATTAAAATTTATTATATCTCACGCGGTTTTATTTACGAAATTTATCACACACCTTGAGCTCTGAAAACACACACAATCTTGCATTTAAAAAATGGGCAGAGAGAGGAACGCCCGTTAAAATATAATTTTATATATCACATACTTGTTCTTATCTTCTTCTATCAGATCTTTGCATTGAAGTAAGTTTTTTTTTTATTGCAGAAAGAATTATTCAGTTTGAGATTATAACATTCGATATCGAATCATATAATTGCATTGTTCGATAGCGAATGCCACAATCTCAAACTGAAAAAACTTGATGGAATCAGCTGGTTATCGAAAGCAACGATTAGACAGACCCCAGATGTTCAGTCACGAAAAAAAGTTTTTATCTATGGCAAACTCATATTCACGAAAACTTGAAATACTCATAAACTTTTAGAGCTATGCTCTTTATGGCACAATACATGCGCCCGGATTTGATTTGTGATTTTCGTAACAAAAATAATCGACAATACTACAGTTATAAATTAATTTTTGTTTTAATTTCTTTGAACATAAAACCAGAGTACAAGACAACAAAAAAAAAAAAAACAATCCCCCTTACTGCGAATGGCGTCGTCGACGTCACATAAAGACGACAGTAAAAATGATCACTTTTCTAACTCTTTGTTGACAAGAATGGACTAGTATTAACATGCTATATTAATTTACAAAGGCTTAGAGATTAGTAAGAGATTTTCAATAAGAGCCGATAAAGAGTAGACAAGTGACAGTATTTACTGTCGCCTTGATGTGACGTCGACAATGCCATTCACAATAAGGGGGATTTTTACATTGTTTTTTCACATGAGCACAAACAATACATTAATTTAATCGTTCTTTGAAGTGTGTGAAAAAAAAACAATAAGAACGATTACTCAATTGTTCAAATCAAACAATACATTTAATCGGATGCAGCTAGAAAAGAAAGTAATAGGAAATAAATGGAAACGTTTTGGAATATTTGCTGCGAATTTGACATCATCTTTTAATATAATTGTATTGTATTGTTATTTAACACATTAAATTTGTTTTATATAGCTTAGCAGCACAGCTCTAACCGGGTGTCCTAAGACATCTGTGTTCTTTTTTTTTTTTTAATTAGCAATATTATTTAAGCTTTTTTTAAAATTGCTAAAAAAAAACAATCATTTCAGTTTATCTTTAAAAATTTTCGAATTCCATTCCATAAATTGTAGCCTGTATTTGGAATACTAAAACCAAGAAGTCATAACTCTAGCATTTGACGCATTTAAAATCAGTCACGTTGAACTTTTATTACTCACGTTCATGGACGCTCGCGTTATTGCAGACAGCAAGTTGCTAATGATTCATATAAGTCATGTGAGCTTCTGCTATTAGTGACAAATTCATGGATAACTGTTCACTCACGTTAAATAGTGAACAATTTAAAATTTTTATTAAAATAATTTCGAATTCTAATTTAGAAATTTTAAGCTGCATTTTGAAAATTAGTAGTCTTATGTGTCGTAATGTTTTTTTTTTTTTAACATAAATTTTAGAAATTTGTGATACTATGACACGCTATTGAAACAACTATTTGCTTGCTGTTATGTGGAATCACGTGCGATCGAATACATTGTAAAATGCATATAAATCATGTTAGTGGTACCCACTAGGGATGCAATAGTGAGTAACTTTTCAGTCACGATCACGACTATTTTTTATTGCCTCACACACTCATGTACGCCTGCGTGAGTTCAAAGAAATTTAGTCACGCTTGGGTACCACCAATAGGGATGGAATAATGAGTAACATTTCAGTCACGATCATGAATGTTCACGATGAAAAAAAAATAATCTTGCATGAGGTTGGTTTTCTTATCTCGATATATTTGTTTTTCAGAATTTAAAATTCATCTCCAACAGTTCTTTTATGACGTTTTCAGGTTTAGTGGCAAAATAATCACTCAAGATTTTTCGTCATGTGCGCTAATTCATAGTGAATTTTTTACACTCCTATTCGCGATTATGAATGATTCATGAAAAGCATGCAAACGACAGACGCTCATCTCTAGTTTGTTTTATATAACCCTCTTACGACGCGTTGCATGCAAGATCAACACAAGATGTCAGACATAACTCGACTTCGCATCTGACACCTTATAAATGCGTGCTGGTAGTAGCAGCTGTGCTATATCTCTGCTCCCAACTATTGCATAGGGTAGAAAATTATTATTATTTTATTTATTTTTTGGCATAAAAGAAAGTCAAACTCAATAAACATATTAATCATTTGCAAAAGATCAGCAATGTTTTCTTTTCGTGTTTGTTCATTTATTATTGCTGTTGCTGTTGCGTTGTTTTTATTTTCTTCTTTTTTTTAATTTACAACAAACACTAATTTCTGGACAATTGTTGTTAGTGTTGGTGCAGTCTTCAAAAACTTTTGAAGGTGCAGCAAAATATTTTATGCTTTCTCTACACCTTCAAAAGACATTCAACTGCCAAGACAAGACAGAACGGAGGGACAGACAGACGGACAACACAAGTACTACTGCCCCATGTACTTCAAAGGAAGTTCATATATGTAAATGTCCGTCCAACTCTGGCCAATTAAAAAGAATGTGTACATATTAGAGATGAGCAGCGATATTTCTATAGCTGTTACTTTTTCACAACGATTGAAAAATCACTAATCACAACTGTGACTGAATTTATCAAGTAACAGGTGCTGGATATATAGTTCTTTCATACAAATTGTGATTGTTCTTGTATTTCTATATTAGAGCAGCTACATCCAAACACACATACACTGATATTTGCATTTGAAGTAAACAGCTTTGAAAGCTCTTAAATTTGTTCTTGTTTCTTTGCAAAGTAAGAGCAAAGCATTGCTGTCTGTTGTGTTGTTGTTGTGGATGTTGTACTCTCGTCGTGTGACGTACAAAAAGCACTGTATAAAAGTTTGCACATTGTGGATATGGCTTGGACGTAGCTGTTTTAGAGCAAATAAAGCTACTGCATTAATTTTTTATACCTTCAGCTTTGTCAGGAATAAATTGTTAAAACGTGTCAATTCGTCTTTTCTGACAACTATGTATATCATCCACATGTTTGCATTTACAATTTTATTGTCTCTCCGCCTCTTTTACGACAATATTCAATATTTGAAAGGGGTTGATTTCTAATTGTTTGTTCTTGTGGCGTTTTTTTTTATTAGTATTTCAAAGCAGAAGTGCTGAAATGTGTTAAAACGTGATCACGGTCGTGGTTTAATTTCACTGCTACTGTTCTTATTATATTCGCTGCTACTGCTGCTTATTATATTATTTTTATTATCAAAATAACACAACTGCTACAAACAAAATACTGCTAAACTGTGCTCACAGTCACAGTTTAAAAGAACAGCGATTTAGAAATCACGTTCACTAGGAGCAACACTATTTAATAATCACAGGATCGCTCATCTCTAGTACATACATATGTATATGTATGTTTTAGTTTAATTTACTTAAGGGATTTTTTTAATGAATTATTTTAATACTTTTTTCTTTGATTTATTTTTTCTTTCTTGTTAGTTGCGAGTATTTGTAAAATTGACGTTGCAAAAAAAAAGTACTGTGGGCCCTTTTCCTGAATTTTGTAGTTCGGCAAGTGTGTATTTTAGGCTAAAATTAAAAAAAAAACACACACACACACAGACACACACACACATAAAGACCTCAAGAAAGTTTGAAAGAAAAAGGGAGCACAAAGAAGTAAATGGTCGTTGCCATTGAGTACTTTTTATTTGGTTTAGTTTGGCAGTGATCTTATCGTTTAGCGATTCATCAAAATTAATTGAAAATTTACGAGTTTTCGCACTTTACAGTTGTTGTTGTTGGTTGTTGTACGTTTTTTTTTTAAATTGCTGTTTGCTTGTGAAACCCCTGGTGCTGCAGTGGTGTTGCTGGCTGTTAGTGGCTGTTCCCTGCACTAGCACTTTTACAATGACGTTTCCACACTTCCCTGTGCGCAAGTTAGTAGCTCAGGGCCTAATCATTGCTTTCGATATGAAAATTAAAAAAAGATAAACGCATGAAGAAGACCAACAAAGAAACAATACAAAAAAAACATTCAAACCAAAGAATCAAATAAAAAAATTTTATTTGAATGAAAGTGCTGCTTTCTGCTGCAACGGCTTTCGTCTACTTTTACTAATTTTCTCTCTGTGTGTGTGTATGTCTGTGTGAGCCAGTGTTTCAACCAATTTTCTGACTGGCTGACGACTGACTGGTTTATTATCATCTTCATCATCATCACTATTATCAACATTGCAATAAGTTTTTTAAGTGGCTTCTCTATAGTATGATTTATTAGCAAATGAAATCAAACATTTTGTTTCTAATTCAATAAAATTTTACACTTAAAAGCAAGAACGTAAAAGCCATTACATTAGTTAGAAATCCATTTCTAAATAGACCACTTCAAGTGTATCACAGAGGCAGCAGCATTTGTTGCATCAATTTGCACAAAGAGTTGCCAGCAACAACCAAATAAATAAGAAGAAAAAACAACACATTAGCATTGCTTGTTATCGCTTTAACATGCAAGAATATACAATAATTTCCAATTGGTTCCCAAGGTAGGAAAGGCTGAACCGGAATCCTGATAATATAGCACAACTCAGAAAATAATATCAAAGTTCGAAGGAGTGATTACGAGAGATGAAAAGAAGTGTATTTATATGACATTCTACCAGTAAATGAAACACAAGTTTTTTGTTTAAAACCCAATTTTATTTATTTATCTATACTGTTTTTCCAATGTATCTACGATTTTGTTATCCCTTCCAAGGAAATAAGATATGTCGAGAACATCAAATTAGGAAATTCTTTGTGAGATACGAGTAATTTAATTGTCGAAGTCAAATCTCTTTCCGCCGAGTCACTTCTTCAGATTTGGGAAAAATAAATAGTCATTCGGGATTTAATTCCGGAAAATAGGTGGGTGGATTTTTGGTATGTAAACTACACAAGTGTGCACTTGTACTGCCTTGGTGGAATATAATTTTTTTTTTTTGCCAAACCGTAAAATCAAACTAGTGAAATTGGCAAAAACGCTAGAACTAAAAAATCTCAAAACTAAAAAAATGACGAAACGAAAAATTTGCAAAATTAAAAATACTATTAAAACTAAAATAAATTGCTTAAATGCAAACAAATAAATCATCAAATTCAAGGAAGTTGTCAAAAAAAAAAAAAAATAGCGAAAACGAATATAGCGTCAAAATTAAAAAAAAGACCGCTAAAAAACGCAAAAAAACGACAAAACGAAAAACAACGGCAAGACTAAAAAATCGTTAATACTAAAAAAAAATCGGCAAAAATCTGACAAAAATCGCCAAAGAAGGCCATGGTGGGCTTTTTCACTCTGAGTAACTTATTGCGTTGACTTCTACTTGGTTTGTGAAGTAAGACTATTAAGGCTTTATCCACATTTCGTCCACTACTACTAAACGTCACAAAAACTCGTTCATATGGCAGCTGAACAATGTCAAATACTGCTGCGTATTGCTCAAAGATTTGCATTTATAATCGATTGCAAGCAAACGCGGCACCCATGTTGCGAAAATATTTCTCATACATAAGTGATCATTAAAAACTCATATATTGAGCAATAAGAGATTCCTATATGAGTATCTTCCACTTTTAATACCAGCCCCCATATCGTGAATTTTTTTAAAATTGTTTTGAATGTCTAGAGCTCAACTGGGCGTCCAGAACATTCGGAATCTTCCTTGTTTGTAGGGCCACAACGAAATTCAGTATATCACTTTTTTTTGTAATTGAAATTGCCGACATTAATGAAGCTACGCCTCGGTTTTACCAATAATTTTGTCGGGGGGATTAAAATGCTTAATGAAAATACGAATTTCGCTAATTTCTATTTCCATTTTCTTTTCAAATCACATGCTAGTCTGCTATCAATTGCTATCAAACTAAATAACGCAACTTATTCAAATTCTGAAAGGAATCAGCTGACACTTCGTTGTTGACAGTAGCAGTATTGTCCTTTCAGTAAAGTGGCTGGAAATACAAAACATCAAGCACTTGCTTTAAGTCTAAACTAAAAATACATACATATTTATATTTTATTCCAAATTTAAATAGACGAAAAAAATCCCCTGAAGAAGTCAACAAACAATTGACGAAACGTTGGGAAAAATGTAATAAAGTCGTTTTATTAACATTATAAATAACTTAGGCCTTATTGGCTCAAACAATTGGAACAAAAAAATACATACGTTTAAGGGTTAATAAAGTCCCCGACAATCGCTTTAAATAATCGCTTTAAACATGTTTGAGGGTGAATATTTGCCCCTTTTTTGAAAAGGAATTACAAGACGCAGACGGAGAAACGTTTTTGGGGGAATGCTTTACAAAAATATCTCTTCCAACACTGGCGAAAAATGTAAGTATGAACAGATTTAACATTTACCATCAAACTTACATATTCACCCTTATTCCAGTTAGCGACATCGACGTTACTTTAACACAATACCAAAAAATTGGAGCTTTTGTACCCGTTGTCGAAAACAACTGACTCCTGTTGGCAGGTTTATGCTATTTTCTAGACTACAGGGAACGCAAATATGTATATTGTCAATAGCACAAAATTGTTCTTGAGAGCTATTAAACAAGACCCGATTTTTTTTTGGTATTGTGTTCAAGTGAAGACGATATCGCCAACTGGAATAAGTTTTATTATAAAGTTTTTAGCGTCGTCCGACACCTATGTAATTACATACACAGAAAAAATTATTCCCAAAAAATTTTTAAACAAATATTTGTTTGAAATCAAACTTACTTTCAGTAAATATTCTGTACTGTTTCATTAAATTAATTTGTACCAAAAAACTGTGTAGAGAAGAAACAGGCCACGACGTTTGTCGGCTACTTTTCGGCATTTACATGTACACAACACGATTAATCAAAATAAACAACAACAACCGCACAACAGCACGTTGTTCCTATCAACAAGCGAGATAAACACCAACACACTGAAATAACATTTTCTTTCAGCCGAACTATGATTAATTAAAATTTTTACAAAATTTTTATCAGAATTTACAAAATTATTTGTAGGACCGCATTCAAATAAAATATTTACTGATTCAACGAATTTGGTTACTGAAAATGAAATTTAGTTTTTTTCTGTGTATGTATAAGAGCATTTCAGTGCATATATTTTGTTTTAATTTGTATTACGAGTCTCTGAATATCAGAATTTTAATGCAGACATTTTGAGTAGGACTTTTTATATATTATATTATATCCCGTTTAAGGGTAATTTTTTCCCTAAAATTCTATTATGAGTCTCTGAATGCAGCAAAACTCTATATTATTTATATATATGGCAACACTTACGCATCATACTCAACACTGCCATTCAGTTGTATTTGTGTATCAAATAACACACACACAAACACACACATGCACTCCCACGAGTGAGTACAATGGCAAATATAAATATTATTTACTGGCAGAAAACTCATAAATTTTGATCCATTTAATTTACTTTCGCAATGTAAACTTTTCATTAGTTTGTTACCAATTATTTGCTCGTACTACATGAAGCAACAACACTAGATAGAACTGACTGCAAACAAACAGCACTCTAGCCACAAACAGACAGACACATTTTTTTTTTTTGCTGCACATGGAATTTTTCGTATAAAAACTTCTGAAAATGTTGCACACTATATTTTATCATTGGTCGATTGTGTGTGGCACATCAAACCAAACACAATATGCAAAAGTAATACAAATAAAAAATAAAAAAAAAACAAAAACAATTTTTGTATCCATAGAAAAGTAGCAGAGCATTTGGTTAGTGATTTTAATTAAATTACAATGAAAATAAGTATTTCAGAACAGAACGCATCATATTTTATGGAACCTGCACTCTAGCAAGCCAAAGAGGTACGAGTACATACAAAAACTTGTCGATTTACTTTGGTGAGTTGGTCCTATGTATTTGGGAAATTGGTGTTTGCTTACTTAAGCTGGGGTCACACGATTGGCACAATGTACCAATTTTCGTCGGCTCACTGAAATAAATTCATAAGTAACAAAGTAAATTTGCATTGTTTCTCAACTAATTGAAATATAATTACATAACTGCACTACACTGCATTAGTAATAAAGCCATATAGACTTATTCAAGAATTCATTAAGTAATAATGTCATTTTGGCTTATTACTTATGACTCTATCGCAGTGAGCCGACGAAAATTGGTACATTGTGGCAATCGTGTGACCCCAGCTTTAGATTGGCAACAGAGTAAAAGTGTAATTCAAACACATTTTCCATAGTATTCTTTATGAGCTTCTAGATTAGTTTTATTGCACAAGAACATAATTTCAAGCGATAAGTGGAAAAAATATGTGACGAAAAATATGTGTAACAGCAGTTTAAGGCGAATTTGAAAGGACTTTATATTTGTAGCCCAGCTTCAGCGTTTTAAATGAGATTTATTTGAAGATATTTACATATGTATTATTAGGATTCCAAATCCTTGGAACTGGATCTAGATAATAGATATTTTTTTTTTGCTGGAAAAATTGCTCAAAAATGTAGTTAATGAAATTAAAAAAGTATTATGGTGAAAATATGTGTGGTAGAGCCAATATATTAGATTAGTTTTCATTTGGATAAAAAATTGAAGAGCACACGTACAACACCACATAGGTGTGATACTCTGGAAGGTCCTAAATGCAATCCAAGTGTTAGCGTTTCTCAAATAATTTTCGGAATTGAAATAATCGATTTTGAAAAAAATGCTTTTTTTTTGGTGAAATTTCTTGAGAAGATCGATCAGTGGTCCTTTGGGTAAAATATGGAAGAGCACACGTACAACACCACATAGGTGTGGTACTCTGGAGGGTACTAATTTTTCAAAATCGATTAATTCAATTCCCAAAATTATTTGAGAAACGTTAATACTTGGATCACATTTAAGATACTTACGATTTTTGTTTTGTCACTTTCTTAAAGATTTTCTTTGAAAACTTAATTTTAAGTACTTTTTCAAAAGGTACTTCTTTAATATGCATCTGCACATTTTCCGAGGTGCCCCTTTTGAAGAATTTGTTTAAAATGTTGCTTTTTCAAAAGCAACTTTTTTCAACATTTCCGTTTTAGAAACTACTTTCTTAAAATGTACTTTTTAAAATTAAATTTTTTAAATGTAACTTTCTAAAATATATTATTTTAAAATGTACTTTTGCAAAAAGTTGTCTCTTATCACTTGTATATGTTGTCGGGTATTTTATTTTTTTAGACTTTTCAAAAGGCACTTGTTTAAAAGATTCATTTTTTTAAAGTACTTTTAAGAAACATTCTTCCCTAATGTACTTTTTTCAAAATTAAATTTTTAATATGTACTTAAAATTTATTTTTTTTTTTAATTTACTTTTTGAAACCATATTTACTTATACGAGTATTAAAAGATATTTTTTAAGAGTCATTCCGATTTCTATTAAGGTACTTTTTTGAAGACTTTTTAAAAGACATTTGTTTTAAAAATTCTTTTTTTTAATTACTTTTTTAAAAGATTCTTAGTTAAAAGGTACTATTTAAAAATGTACTTTTTTAAAAGAAAGATTTTTTATGTCACTCTTAAAATATATTTTTTAAAAGGTTATTTTTTAAAAGAAAATAAATTCGAAATTCGAAAGGAATTTTTTTGAGAAAAATCCTTTTTACAGTTCCGAATACCAAAGCTTAAATGGTGCCCTATTGTTTTCGCTACTGGAAATTAGTGTCCTGCACAAGACATCTTATAAGAACTTTCAAGACATGGGGGATTTTTCAAATGCTTTACTACAGCGAAATCTTATAAAACAAACGTTAACAACACTGTTTGCAAGAAATTTGTTTCAGTATTGTAGGTATAAGAGTAAAGAAGAAAACACTTCGTGACGGAAGAATTTGTGATAATTGCTTCTTTCTACGCATAAGCGCGTGTACAAACGTCATGCATGTATGTGTGTATGATCTTTTATTTTTCTGCGCATATGCAAAGGCACACACATGCATTAACATTACATAATAGCTTACCATCTACATATTACACACATACTCAAACGTACAGTATGAAATATAACAAGCATACACTAATCAACAGTACTTCTTTTGAGTGTTTGTTACAAACAAGCTGTCTTGCGAAATCGCTTGCTAACACTGATATACATGTACACCAATACATCCATCGTGCTTCACTTATAGTACGACAGCATTTATTATTGGTTTAGTATAATACATGCGACGTGAATACATTTCAAAATCATGACGTATTTATATTTAAAGACCTTTTACGCAGGTCTCTATTACATATGTATGTCCGTCCGTCCATCTGTCTGTCTGTCTGTCTGTCACATACTGTTTTCTCGGGAACCGTAACAGTTACGGACCTGTAATTTTCGCAGAATATGTAAAACTTTAGCAGCTGCAACAACAATTATATGATGGTTAAAAATTGAAGGGTGTTCTAAAACGAGCTTCGAAACATGTTGAAATCCTAATATACAGCCTATTACAATTGAAATTTTTATGCCGACTACACGAATTAACACTGAAAATCAAAAAATTTTAATTAAAGGGTATTCTATCAGTTAATGTAGTTTGAAAAACTTGCTGTATCCTGGAAACCGTAAGAGGCAAACTCTTGAAATTTTCAAAAACGCTTACACTAGCGAATCCCAAGATTAAAAAGAAATCCAAAAAGAAAAATTGCCAATATGAAAAAATCGCTTGAATGAAAACTATAACCAAGAATAAAATAAATCGCTAAAATGTAGAAAAATCACCAAAAATAATAAGTTCGAAAAAAAAACTAAAAAGACCGAAAAAATTGGCCCAACGAAATATGCGCCAAAATTAAAAAAACACGCTAAAACTAAGAAAAATCTTTGAAAACTGCAAAAAATCGGCAAAATTAAAAAAACACTTAAACTAAAATAAAGCTAAGACTAAAATAAATCCCAAAAACAAAAAAGTGCCATTCTAAAAAAAATACTTAAACTAAAAAAATTACCAAAAACCAAAAAAAAAATCGCCAAAATGAAAAAAACCACCAAAATTAACAAAAAACCGCATAAACTAAAAAAAACCATCAAACATCGAAAAAAGCACTTAAAACAAAAAAAAACCCCCAAAAAATTTTAAATGTCTACATGAGATAAGATACTCGATTATAAAGGAAAACATTCCCATAGTATTATTATTGTATGTAGTGTCGGTACGGAAAGCTTTGTGTGCGAAAAGTTGGTATTCTGTTAAAATAGTACTTTGTGTCGAAGAGTTTATTTTTTTATAACCTAGTTTTTTTTTCGAAAGATATTTTCTTAAAAAGTTTGTAGTTTTGTTGATAATTTTGCGATATTCAAGCCAATCTCGTTTCTCAAATTATACTGAGCTGGCTTATTGAACTCAGAAGTGAACCCCAGCTAGCTTAATACATACATACATATATTTTATAAAACAATTTTCATTTCTTAAATTTTTGTTTCGCCCCCCCCCCCCCCCCACCCTGAAAAGTACTGCTACTTACTGCCGCCAGCTATGAACGTTATAATTTTATCTAAACTTATTGGAATTTATACGACAGCAAATAATTTAGCGTAGTTGTATTTGCTACACTTCTGGATTTATTCCTTAAACTTCAGGTTATTATTTTGTGGCTTGTAGGCGTTACCTTGAATTTTAGTTCTTTTCTTATTTCTTTTATTGCTTTTGGAAGTTTTGTTGGTTTATTAGGGGGCATCATCAACATCATCATAGTTTTCATTTAAATTCGCGTTTTGCCCATCCGCATTTAACTATTTCATTTATTTATCATACAATTCAGACGAGTTCATTTCAATGGAAAGAACATGTTCTATCTTTTTTTTTCTTCTTTTTTTGTTTGCGTGAGGAGCCATAAGAATCATATGAACCTGCTCTTCTGTTCAATTTCTTTTGATGAGTAGGCGTTTTGTGGCTCCGGCTGTTGGTTGTGGATGTGCAAATTGTATTTGTTTCATCCAATAATGTTATATTTTTTACATACACCCTACTTGACACTGTGTCCGTCTGTCTGCTTTGGTGTTAACATTTAGCGAGTTAATGTACATATATGTACATAATGTATATATATGAGTGTTTTATGTGTGTGTGTGTGTGTGGACTTTTGTGATCTATGGCATATTGAATTAAGAATTTATTTCAAATAAATAATAAAATATTACAGCTTGAGTTATTGTATCTTTATGGCCACTGAGAAGAAGGTGGACGTTTAATAATTATGACTACAAATAAAGTGGAACGAACGATGGTAGGAGAGAAAATTAATTTAAAACCATCTTAACACTATTTATAATCAGTTAGAAGCCTGAAAAAAATCACAACAGCAAAAGTATTGCATTACAATTTTCTTAAAAGAATAAAGATAAGAAAAAAAAATTGAATGTTCAGTAACAAATTTATGACGAATTCAGTGACGCTTAATTTATAAGGATCAGGTACCAGAATTTGCAGAAATTTTTTTTAAGTTGTCCACAAATTAATTTTTGTTATTAGGGAATTTGGGCAGTATTAAAGAGAAAAAGTCAAACAAAATTATATCTGTGGCAATAAGGAAAAAGTGGTTAAGTCATATTTTACTCTTTTAAACTTTAAAGTCGATTTTTAGAAATTTATTTCTTTTGCAATTAAATTGGAAAATTCGGTGTTTACTTATTTTTTTAAGCAATAAATAATACATTAAATTTGAACAGCCTTATTTATAAAACTTAAAAAGGCTTTATAAAGGTTTTTTAAAATCAATTTTCATAAAAAATTTTTCTTAAAAAGCCTTTATTAAGTTTTATAAATAAGGCTGGAAATGTACAAAAGTATAAACTAAATTAAACTATTATTCGTTATGAGTTCTTAACTATAGTGGGTATAGTTTCAATTTCTTCACTGATGGCTCAAAGATGGATGTAGGGGTGGGAGCTGCGGTTTGCTGCCCGGAGTTTAGTATAGAGGAATCTTATAAACTTCCTGATTACTGTAGCATTTTGAAGGCAGAAATCTATGCAGCCAAAATGGTTGCGGAATTAGCTTTCACCCCTCAAACCATGAATGCGCGTGTGAATATATATAGAGACAGTCAAGCAGCAACTAAGGCAATTTCAGCAGACTGCAATTACTCCTCGGTTGTGATCATGTGTAGGAATGTCTTAAATATGTTATAAGCTGGCAGACAAGTATATGTCTTTTGGATAAGAGGACACATGGGGATTGAGGGAAACGAAATAGCAGAATAACTGGCCAAAAAGGGAAATCCAATTACCGGTAGAAGAAACGGTATATGTCCGGAAAACATTTCAACACCTGAAATGGATCATAGACTCTTAGATCAAGAAGCGGAGGAAAGTTGGCGTGCGGCGAAAACTTACAAAACTTCTAAAATCATGTGGAGCTCCTATGATCCTAAATCGAATAAATTCCTTTTATCACTAATACGGGATTTACACGATGACTTTTTCCCCTGTATTTTTCTTGAATTCTCTTTTATATTGCTACCCCTTTGATCACCTTTGTACCCCTTTTGTCAATAAACTCTAGGAAAGTCACGGTAAAAAGTCATAGTGTAAATCCCGTATAACCAGAAGCAACTGTAGACTTCATATGACTTCCTTGGTGATCACACTTTTCGTAGTCTTGAACTTGTATCGGGAATGGAAATGTGTAGACTACTAAGAATTTTAGCGATTTTTTGCGTTTTTTTTTTCTTTTTTTTTTGTCATTTTGGCGATTTTTTCCGGTTTTTGGCGATTTATTTTTCTTTTAAAGATTTTTTCCTTAGCTTGGCGTTTTTTCGATTTTCGGCGATTTTTTTGGGGTTTGGCTATTTTATAATTTTGGGATATTTTATTTTAGTTTAGTATAGCCAAATCAATACACTCAGAGAAAAAAAACAGCCTAAAATCAATAAAAACCATATTGAATTAATAAGAAACATTAACGAAAGTCTAGTCATGTTGAAATTTCTTATTTCAATATGGAAAAATATTAATTTACAGTACACCTATCCCTCGATTTACACGATATATGTATACGTTCCTGAGAAAGTCGTGTAAATCGAAATTTAAAATTTTTGTATGAAAAATCTTGCTAAGTCGAAAATAAAGGCAAAATCGCGTAAAAATTGATTTTATTTAGAATATATATATATATATATATATATATATATATATATATATATATATATTTCAACTTAGTTTTTAAAATACCATTTAAGAAAATAAATGTAAGAACTGGCTCGAATGTAAATAAATTCAGTAAAGTGCGACTCTGACTCGAGCACGAAGGGTTCCGTACGAACACTAGATATGTAATTTAATACAAACTTCTTGCTATTTAATATATAGTTTTTGCATTTTTTTCGGTTTTGTGATCTTTTCGATTCTTTTGTTTTGGCGGTTTTTGCGTTTTTTCAATTTTGGCGATTTTTTTAAGTTTTGGCTCTTTTTTTAGTTTTAACACTTTATTTTCTTGTTTTGGCGATTTTTATCGGCTTTTGGCGTTTTTTCATTTTGGAGATTTTTTTCGATTTTTGGCGTTTTTTTCATTTTGGCGTTTTTTTTTTAATTTTGACGATTTTTTCGAATTTGGCGATTTATTTTAGTGTTAGAATTTTTTTTAATTTTGGCGATTTTTTTCGTTTTGGCGATTTTTTTTTAATTTTTGGCGATTTTTTTTTTTTGGTTTGGCAATTTTATAATTTTCGGTTTTTTAGTTTTACCGTTTTTGAAAATTTCAAGTTTTTGGCGATTTCTTTAAGTTTTGGCTCCTTTTTTAGTTTTAACACTTTATTTTCTTGTTTTGGCGATGTTTTTCGGTTTTTGGCGTTTTTTCATTTTAGCGATTTTTTTTATTTTTGGCGATTTTTTTCATTTTTGCGATTTTTTTTATTTAAATATTTTAGTTTTGGCGACATTTTCGCGTTTTGGCGTTTTTTTTCGAGTTTTTGCGTTTTTTTCATTTTGGCGTTTTTTTATTTTTGGCGATTTTTCGAATTTGGCGATTTATTTTAGTATTAGAAATTTTTTTTTAATTTTGGCGATTTTTTTTTTAATTTTTGGCGATTTTTTTTTTTTTTTTTTTTTTTGGTTAGGCGATTTTATAATTTTCGGTTTTTTTAGTTTTACCGTTTTTTGAAAATTTCAAGTGTTTGCCTCTTAAGGTTTTTAAGATACGGAAACGGTTGTCAAAATTACATAGTCAAAATTGCATTAACTGATGGACCACCCTTTAATTTTAATTTTTTTAAATTTTAGTGTTAATTGTTATAGTCTGTATAAAAATACACTAATTTTACAAATTTCAATTTTCAATATACAATTGTATGTATATTACATGGGATTTTAACATTTTTCGTTGCTCGTTTTGGAACACGCTTTAATTTTTAAATCTCATGTATTTGTTGTTGTAGCGGCCAAGGTTCTTCATACTGTGTCCAAATTTCAGGTCCGTAGCTCTTACGGTTCCTGAGAAAATACCGTGTGACGGACAGACGGACAGCGTAGCGAAAACAATAGGGTTCCTTTTCACCTTTGGTGTACGGAACCCTAAAAATGACTCGAGGCAAAAATATTCAATAAAACACATCTCTCAATTAACACGAAAACCAAAATAATCGTGTAAAAGTGAAATGGTGTAAAAAAATATCGTGTAAATCGAGGGATAAGTGTATTAATTTTTTAATTTTGTTTATTTTTAAGTATCTCAATAGACACTTTCTATTATGTGGAAAATTATTGAATTAATATGACGCCTTCTTATTTTTCAGTTGCAGATTTTCCCTGAGTGTAGGGTTTCTTTTCAGCTCTGGTTAACCAGCAATTCATTGCGCTATAATAAAATAATTAAGACTTTGCCCAGTGATATTTTGGAGTATGAGTATGAGAATTACAGCGGTGTTGTTAACTCAAAATCAGCCTTTTCGCCACGGATATTTAAAGTGCATAAGAGTAGTGCAACAAACCCATATTTGTTGTCCTTGATTTGTATTTTTTTTAATGACTTGCTAATAATATTTGCCATATGAATCATACATATTTGTGGAATGCGAAACAAAGGAAAACAAAAATCAAACCAAGCATGTTTTTATTAAAAAATTAACCCTGATCCATAGAAATGTCAATCATAATGCACTTAATGAAGTCAAAATTTAACTGGCGGCCAAAAATGAATCATACAGAAAACTGCAACGAAAGTATTAATCAAACAAATTAAATGGTTAATTTTTCATTTTACCCTGATGACTGACTCTCTCAAATAACCTTTGGAAATGATGTCTTGCCACTTCCATCACTAGTAAATTTTCCAATAGTGCCGGCAAAGAGAAATTAAAAAAAAACCAGACACCATAACGAAAACATTCAAGAAAAACTTTGGAGGAAAATTCATACCAACACATCAAGAACTCAGCACGTAAATTATGTGTGTTCCTTGTGGCGTTGAATATTAATTGCAATAGTTATTATTTTGTTTGCCACACATTCCACAAAAACAGCACTGATACGGCAAGTTTTCTTGCCGTACACAAAAAAAAATATATATATATTAAAAAAGTTTATGTGCTTTCTTTAGTTTTTGGTGCAAAATAGCGCAGCAGCTGGTTGGAAGCTTAAGAAAATATATTTATGCTGGTTTTAGCACTTCAAAGCTGCAGCAGGCGAGTTGGCAGGCATTTAGACTGGCTTGGCTGCACGCATGTGTACATTTTTTTCTCCTATTTTATTTTTATTTTATTTAATTTTTTTTTTTTTTTTCAATAGACACTCAGACAGTTAGAAGTTAAAAGAATGTGTTTTTGCATAATAACATTTACGAAAGAAAAAAAACTCTTGTGGTCGTATGGAAAAATTATATAAGGCAGCCGTTATTTTATTTTGGTATACGAGTATATTTAGTGACTCTGTAGGACTCGATGTTTGGTTGGTAAAACGCCAAAGAAAATAGCATGCTGCTTGCTTAAAAATATGCTGCTGGAAACAAACAAAAACACATTTATTTGGCTATAAAAGCAAGCAGCGAAAACACAACTATTGTACTCTCTACTCACATCCTTAAGATGCTGCACCAGCAGTTCACGATAAGCTGCAAACTTATTTTATTATAAGCTGGCATAGTGGCAAGGAGGCTGGCTATAGTAGAAGAAGTTAGGTTAACGGTAATATTATATGATAAGCGTTTATAATTATTGATATGTTGGTAACATACACACACACTCACAGAGAATACAAATGGATTTAAATAAACTGCTTCTGAGAGGCAAGCAAGCTAACTACTAACAAGTAAGGGTGCTAGATTCAGCTGAGCCGAATTTCATATACCCTTCACAAGTCATATGGGAATTTCCACAGAAAAGTCCACTTTTTATCACGCTACGTCACCAAGCCATTAGGATTGCATTTAAAGTCAAGCTGTTCCTCTTTTTTACTTAGTATCGAGTTAATTAGTAACGTAACGTGATAAAAGGTGGACTTTTTTGTGGAAATGCCCATACGCACCCTGCAGGAAATTGAGCTAGTCACGTGACCGGTCCCCAAGTGATAGGGACTAGTCCGAGTTCTAAAACTTCCTATGAAGCGGACCAGTCACTTTTACATGGGAATGGCCTAGGATGGGGTTAATTGATACTTTTTATGCACCTTCTGACTTGTCACTGAACTATCCCATAAGGACGTATTCCGTGTAGAATAATATAAATTATATATAAATGTCATTCCGACATTTAATGAAAACTTATAATTTTTTTTATTGTTACAAATGAAATTATAATTTATTTTTAAGCAGAAAATTTTTTGAGATTCAAACCGACAACCTCGCGCATGACAGGCTTGCACACTACCCCCTCAACCACAGGGCCACTCATGTTTCAAAAGTATAAATACCAGTTAAGCTTAGGTTAATATCTCAGTAAAGCTACAGGACTGGTTCCAGAGTCACATTGAAGGGAGCAATTAACATTATATTTACTCTATTTGATAGTTCCATGTATTCATCCACATCGAACATGTTCAGTGCCGTTTATTACAATATTGCACCGAGCCCAAATTAAATTGGCTCAAGATCAAGACGATACATCACGAAAATGGTGAATATGTAACCATTTACACGATATGTCTTTATTCACCATACAGTTCTCCGTACTTTGATAACACTCGCATTTTCTCAAGTCATAGGACGAGTACGTTTGGATCAATTGTCACCAAATTTTCTGCAGGGCATATATTAAAGATAATTTGTGTGAGATTTTATGAAAAAACTTTCTAACATACATGTGTATCTATTACTCAAGTGGTGTTAGTCTTCTCTTTTCCAACGCTTGAAATGAACCATATACAGCGCAAATATAAAATGCACAATTCTCTATAGACGCGAGACGTGGAATCAATATCTGCGGAGAATTTTGAGAATCTTATGATCAAGCTTTAAATCCAATAGCAGGTTATAGTGGAATTCCAATCAGAGCTTTTAGCCAGCGAAATAACAATAAGTGGCGATGAATTGGCCACACCTTTTTAAGGTCACATACCGGTATCACAAGGAATTCCATAGTGTATAACTTATAGGGCAATCGAAGAAGAGGACATCCTGCACACACGTAGAGGCAAATCATGTTGTGCGTTTTCTGATTTTTTCCGACCTTGTTCGCCAAATTAATTTTAAAAATCGCCAAAATTATTTTTATTTAGTTTTTTCTAATATTTGATAAAAAAAATTGTTTTTATATAACACTTCATTTATAATAAATTTTTTTTATAAAATTAATCACCTGAAAGTTTAGCGAAAAATCGCCAAGAGCAGAAATAAAGTCACCAAAAATTATTTCTTGTAAATGTTTCTCATCCAATTAATATAACAATTAATATTAAGAAATATTGAGAAAAATCATCAAAATCAAATTGTTTAAATTTTTTTGCAGACGACTTTTGGTACAAACATTTTAAGTTCAATTTTGTTTAAAAATAGAATAAATAATCGCCAAATAATTTATTGACCAGAAAAATCGTCATCATCATGAAATCAAAAATTTAGACGACAAACAAGTTTGGCGAGTTTGGTGGAGTGAAATGAAAGTCATGGCACAAGAAAAACACATTCAACCAATTTATTGAGATGCTACGCTCTTTATAATAGCATCGAAGGCAATATATTGTTATCATTATTATATTTATTAATAAAGAAAAAGCTAGTTTCCCTACTCTGCACTATAGGAAATTTTACCCATTTTATGACCATAATAAATTGCAGGACGATTAAAATATTTTTTTTTAATTAAACTTCTCGGAATCCACTTTATTAACATCCTTTAAGTTACTATCACTTAATTTCATGAATAAAAAAATTTTATCACTCACGCGTGACAACTTTTGACTACTGTTAATACTCGACATACACTCTCCTTCGATATTATTCAATTTAATTATTAAACCAAAAATGTCGAAACATTTTAAAAAATTGTAATTTTCTTTGTTAGTCTTTTTATAAAGCAAACGAAAAATAATAAAGTTTAAAATTTTTTTAAACGCACTAATAATCCCAAATTAATATTTTACTTATTAAGTAAAATATTTTTTTTTATTATTATTTTATATTTATTGTTAAATAGCTGTTGTTGTTATTTACACTTATTTTCTTTTACATACTCTTACGACTACAATTTGAAGCTGAAAAAAAGTCAGCCAATGTAGCAATGGTAAAGTAAGAAAATAAAAAACATGTTGATTATTAAGTTCTTGTTTCAACTTTGTTATTTGTTATTGAGCTTCTCATTTGTTCAAATGAAAGTTTATAATATAATAACTCCAGTTGTTCTAAGAAGCTTTGGGTAAAGGTTCCCTGATGATCTGCATTAGCAACAGTGAAATGCGCATGGGATCAAGCTAAACCCCTCAATAATCAATTTCAATGTATTTTTAATAAAAAAAAATATTTTACTTAATAAGTAAAATATTAATTTGGGATTATTAGTGCGTTTAAAAAATTTTAAACTTAACTATGAATGCGTTCAAACATAAACATAAAAAACTTATGCAAGCACACGCTTTAATTGTAAACCGAATACTTATGTATATGTAACTACAAACATTCAAATCTGTTTGTGCAAATTTTTCAATATAATTATGAGCTACAATCATACGCATGAGTATAAAAATTATCTGACTATTAATCGGTTACACATCCGTATATATTTCCATTTTATTTTATATACACAAATATATGAACAAGCATACAATGGCGAATGATCAATAAATATTCCGAGCATCATGCGTTTACTTTTTTGTCCGATTAAATATTCATAGCCGGGGTATAAGCATACTCAGACTGTAAGTACGAGATAGAGTCGATGGGCTTGATACCCATATGCCTTTTTATTATACCCTTCATCAGAAATGGTAAAATGTATACATATATAGATTTGTCATTCCGTGTGTAATTTCCACAATATTAATGAACGACCCATAAAGTATATATATTCTGAATCTTTATACATAGGGATGACGAACAAGCGATGTCCGTTTGTCCGTCTATCCGTCTGTCTGTACGTGAAATCGGTTTTCCGAAGCTTCTAGAAAAGCTAGAGTCTTCGGTCTTGAACTGGTGTGTTAGAAATGGCCCGGTATAGATTGGTGTTAAAAATCAGCAAAATCGAGGCGACGGTTTCAGAGCTGGAAAACTTAAGCTTTATTTTGCTATATAAAAGTAACTAGGTAAAACTAATTTTTGTTTTATTTTTGTTAAATAAACTTATTGTATATTTAAGTACGAATAAAATGGGTATTAAAAATAAATTAAAAAAAGACATTTCCAGTATTGGAAAACTTTAATTTTTTTTGTTAAATAAAAGTAACCTACTAAAATTAATTTTTCCTTTTTCTCTATAAATTAAACATATCGTATATTCTTAAAAAAAAAAACAGATTGCCATAAGAAATCATAAAGATCTAAAATTATGATTCCTGGGCTGGGAAACTAACACTTTTTGTATCATATAAAAGTAACTAGGCTGATAAATTTTTTTCTTTTTCTTTATAAATTAAATATATTTTATGCTTTTGAAAGAAAAGTTTGGTGTAGAAAATTAGAAAAATGAAAATCACAGCTCTAGAGCTGCAAACTTTGAAGTTTTTTTTATATTAAAGCAACTAAAAAATCTGATTTTTTTTATTTCCTTTTTTTCTTTGTTCATTAAACTATCTTATATATTTTTTTAAAGAACTAGATTGGTATTAGGAATCAGGAAAATCTAAAAGGATGATTCCAGGGTTGGAAAATTAAATTTTTATGTATATAAAAGTATCTGGGTCAAACTATTTTTTGTTTTGTTTACAAATTATATATTTATACTTTATGTTTTAGAAAGAACTAGTTTGGCATAGCAATTAGAAAAATAAAAGACATAGCTCCAGACCTGGAAAACTTAAACTTTTTCTGGTATATAAAACTAATTATTTCTTTCGCATTTAAATATATTCTATATTTTAGAAGAAAAACCAATTAGCATTAAAAAACAGAAAAATCAAAATTATGGTTCCAGGGTTGGAAATCGAAAAAAAAAATTTCGACATTGAACAAACCTGCCTAAAGCGTTATAATTTAATTAAAATTGTGAGAGAATTGCTTTTATTTTGCTCACAATTATGAACTTTAATAAATAAAATTTTAGGTTTTTTTTATATTAGAAACGAAACGATATTTTCTTGAATAAAGGAATTAAATGAAAGTTTTTGAAAAAAAAAGTTTTACCCGGTTTCAAGTTTTCCTCGCCGCTAGGTGCGCCTATATCAGTAATTCATTTAAAAAATATATAATATATGATTTCTGTTTAATTTTGGGACAGCCTTTATTTTATACTTTATATTAAATTATAGATTGAAGTTTCTCATCGTTATGTTAACCCTTCGATTTCACAGTAGCTTCGTCATTAGTAAATTTTCACCGGTATTCAGAAACAATTGTTAAAGTTACGGCCTGGCCCACAATGTCAACAAGAAATTTTCTATCGGGTTACTTATACATATTAAAAAAAATAAGAAATGTTGTTTTAACATACTTATGTGTTTAGTATGAGAAACCCGGTTTTAGGCATGATTTAAATGTAATAATAGTTTATGCATACTGGTGTTAAGCTTTAAGTTCTAAAGCTCTAATAGCTGTGCCTTCTGTCCTTAATACCAGGGAGTAAAATTTTAACTTATGCGATGAATTTTAAAGTATTTATTTATATAGACAGCTTGCAAAAGTTAATCTAGTACAGCCTAAAAACTTAACATCATGTGTGAGTGAGTGTTGCTTGAAAACGTAACATCATGTGTGAGTGTGTCTTTTTAAACACTTTTTTTCTATTATTTTAAGTCATCATCTGCTGCACAATCATGTTTTATTTTTGCTATCTATCGTTTGCCTGCTTCGTTGTGACTTGACTGCTTCTGCAAAATAATATCTGTGGTTAGTTTTCATTTGTTGTGAATGTTTTTGATAACAACCATAACGCAGCAGAAAATAACAGCTATGGAATATATATAGTACAACCTCCCTCCACTAAAAGCAACCACATCACATGGTAAAAGATTTCCATCAATTGTACCGCCTTTTTAATCTGTTCCATTGTTTTTTTTTTTTCATAATTATTATTTGGTATCTCGTCTAGCTCTTCTTGCAATAAAGTCAATGTCTGAAGTTCTGCAAGTTCGGCGCTCCTGACTAATGTTTTAAGCTCAAGTTTATTTGTCTTCTTGATACATATTTTGAATTTCTATTACGAACAACATTTGTGTGTTGTTCATAATTTATTAATAAATATTAAAACAGTCAAGCAGCGATTTAATTTAATTTTCTCTTTTACGATAGTTTGCTTTTAATATCACAACGTACAAGATTTACTAGTTTAAATTATGACAAGACAGCACAGCACAAACTTTATGAGTTTATGTTCGACAGAGCAGTGAATTTTTAATTAATTTTACTCGTATCTAAAGACAAAACTGTTTATCAGTTCGATTTACTTGAAATAATTATAAGATACTCATGGATGGTATTTAATTGAGGAAGAGGAGAAGAAGATTTGTAAAATGATTGTAAAAACTTTTTAAAAATTATTTGCAAAGTTATTTACTTGTATAGCACACAGCTCAGAAATTTGATTATAGACGACATTAAACCAAGTATGTAAAGCGATTTAGATATCAAATGAAAGATCCATTAAAATAGTTAAAAAAATTTTTAAAAGTAAAATAAAATAATACCATGTAGGGGACGTAATAAGTTGTTATGAAATGAGAAATAAAGTCTCAACTAAAAATATTGAAATGAATTCAAACATATGAAGAAATTATTCAGAAATATTAAAATTACAGAAAAATCCACGCCACAAGTTATTACTTTATTCCCCAAAAAAAAAACCTGAAACTGATTTCAAAACAACTCCGAAATAATTCCAAAATTTCCATATTTACACTATTTAGAGGGACCTTCAGGGAACTTTCTACCCCTGTACATGCATGCATGTACATGTATACACGCCCATACGTAGGAAGAAAGAAGCAAGCAGCACAAATTCTTTCGTCACGAAGTATTTTCTTCTTTACTTCTATACCTGCAAACAGTGTTGTTTAGCGTTTGCTTTAGAAGACTTCTTTGCAGTAAATCATTTGAAAAATTCCTCATGTTTTAAAAGTTCTTGTAAGTGGTCTTTTGCAGGGGTCTAATATCTGTACGTGTGCGAAGATAAATTTAAGTAGCAGAGACAAAAACCAAAAATTTTAGCAGGGGTCTAGTCATCGCGTGTTTTCAGTTTGAGATTATGGAATTCGATATCGTACAATATTATTACATTGTTCGATAGCGAATACCATAATGTCAAATGAATCAGCTCATTATCGAAAGCGACGATGCAATTGACAGCGCACTGTTAACCCTTTAACAGTCCTGGTCAAATAAGTTAATATTTTTTCGGTGGTGAAATCTAGGGATGAGGATTAGGATCATATTCACCAGTTAATGGAAAATATGGCCCGCGATATGGTTAATGAAATTAATTATGCAAATGCTATATACCAAAAATATGTAAATATTACAGAAATTTGTGCCGTTTGTTTTTTTTTTTAGAAAATATGCATTTTTTTAAATTTTTATTAGTCCCAATTTACACTATGCAAGTCTTATTGCTAAGCTGATTAGTTTGTTAGGAGAGAGAGACGGGGGGGGGGGGGGGGGGGGAAGGAAACGTTGCTGTTCCCCTCGTATCTCTCTCCCTGAAACTAATCAGCTTAGCAATAAGACTTGCATAGTGTGATTTGGGACTTAAGAAAAGTTTAATTTAGCGTTCGTTTACAGTAAACATTTACACTCGCCCAGAAATCACTTTATTCCGAATTTTCATTGAAAAGTGCAATAAATTTAACATTTTGTCCTAGAAAAGACAACGTAATTAATTTAAAAAAAAAATACTATTTTTAAGGTATAACTTGCGGGGATCTCTATAGGTATCCCACTATATAAAATTTATAGTCCTAATGGCTCTCTAAGCAGCAGATTTAGTAACATTTCTAAAATAATTTTGCAAGTTACGGAAATTTTATTTGAAAAAAAAAAAAAATATTTTAGGCAGAATTTTTTAAAGGATTAATGGCATTTGATGGGTTTCTTTCTACTTTCGAAAACTCCGAGGAGTTTTTCTTAGGAATTGGTGAACCAGCAGCTGCTATACCTCCTTCAAGCTGGGAGCTTTTGGTTCAGATTTTTCTTGTAATGGTATTCTCCGAAGACCGAATTCTTCTCTTGCTGTTGTCCTTGGGAATTGTAGTAGAGGAAAGGTTTTCCTTTAAAACATCCAATTGACTTTCTCTTATTTAGCTCTATTACCTTTAATGGGCTCCCTATATATTCCTGCTGTAAATGGTGAGTTTTGCTGTGCAAGCACTTAATTCATCGGCCATCTCCATCTTCTCTACTTTAGAGGAATCCTTTTCTCCGTTTATGTCAGAAAAATCGTAGACCTCGCTAGACTTGTCTGGCTGGAAGTGCCTAATTATCACCTTTTGATCAGGAGCTTTCCTCCCATAAGCATTTTTTCCTTTTTTTTTTTAAAGAGAAGTAACACTCAGGCAATGAATGCCTATAGGCAAAGTTTTAGTTAATTTTAAGTGTACTACTATTACTAGGTGTTAGTCTCCTGCACAAGATATCTTATAAGAACTTTTAAGACATGAGGGATTTTTCAAATGCTTTGCTACAGCGAAATCTTATAAAACAAACGTTAACAACACTGTTTGCAAGAAATTTATTTGAGTATTGTAGGTATAAGAGTAAAGAAGAAAACACTTCGTGATGAAAGAATTTGTGATACTAGCTTCTTTCTACGCATAAGCGCGTGTACAAACGTCATGCATGTATGTGTGTATGATTTTTTATTTTTCTGCACACATGTAAAGGCACACACATGCATTAACATTAGTTGTATGCGGTTAATCACATAATAGCTTACCACCCTCTAGTCAACCTAGAACCATATGTCTCTATGTCAATACTCTTTCTCTAGCGACAATTGCACTAGTTAAAATGTCGACAACTTTCCTTTTATGCGCGAGTAGAGATACGTTAGAGACGACAGTTGTAGTGTATTTCTGGTGATATTGTCAATGAACGCGTCAATAGTTTGTTTTTATTTCTCATTATGTTGTGTAATAATATTAAATAAATATATGTATGTAGACGAGGGTCACTAAAATTTACGAGCGAATCTTCGGTTCAAATATATCTATATGGTCGTAAAAGGACTACCTTCTCAATAGTGCTAAAGTCTACTGATAGATTTTGAATGACAGCCCTATGTTATTTGTCAATAGGCATTTGCATTGGCTGGGGTACACCTAGTCAGTAGCACTATTGACAATGTCACTAGAAAATCACTATAAGTTTACTATTGACAACGACAGAGGACATATCGATATTGTAGACTAGAACCCATAAAATTTACTAGTGAATCTTTGTCTCCATGTGTTCCCGAAAGAACTACTAAGTCAGTAGTGCTATAGTCTAGTGGTGGATTTTCAATGACAAGCTAATGTTAAATGTCAATATATGATACCATTGGCTAGGGTACACCTGGTCGGTAGTGCTACTGACAACGTCACTAGTAAATCACCACAATTTCACTATTCGCACTTTCTGCAGGGCATCTACATATAACACACACACACTCAAACGTACAATATGAAAAATAACAAGCATACACTAATCAACAGTACTTCTTTTGAGTGTTTGTTACAGACAAGCTGTCTTGACGTCATCGCTTGTTAACACTGGTATACACATACACCAATACATCCATCGTGCTTCGCTTATAGTACGACAGCATTTATTATTGGTTTAGTATAATACATGCGACGTGAATACATTTAAAAATCATGACGTTTTTACATTTCAAGACTGTTTACGCAGCTCTCTACTAGGTGTTACGTTTTTTTAAGGAAAGGAATAGTGATAGATAAAACAGGTGCTGAAGAAAGAAATAGAGGAAAGCACGTTTTTAATAATGCAGTGTTGCAGCGCCCCTGGTGTTAAATGAGGCTTATTAAATTATTTTTGAATCTGTGTTTAGTAGCCATTTTATTGGTTATTTAACTTCGCCGATAATTCTGCTACACAATACCGACGAGGGAGGGCGGTCTGATGTTACATTAGGATTAGTATCTGCTGAAGTCGGTATAGTTCAGTGACCAGTGACTATGCCTTCATCAGTTGAACTTTCCTACAACAACTGATACAAAGTGACACTAATATATATCAGAAAAATGCGCCGTAGTATTATTTAATGACTGTTGGATACCATGCTCGAACCCATGAACTTCGGTTTTGTTGTCAACGGGCTAACTACTTCAGTCAACGCCACCCTAAATATAGAGATGGTAAAATTGAGCTTTCATTACAAAAAAGCTTTCAGCAAATTGAAATAACATGAATTAGAACAATTCACACATTCCATTTGCAATAATGCTAAGTATATAAAGCAGAAATCTACATCTACTGACACCACACACAGTGGACCAAACACAAAAGAACGCTGATGATGAAGGTTTAGTGGCCTTCGAAAACGGCTGGCTGTTCCGTTCAACTGTGTGTTGTTAGTCAGAATATTTACAACAGACTTTGGTGTTATTTGTTCATTAATAATTATCACATGTAATTTGGCTTAAAAAGCAATACGAACCTTAGCCCGTTCAAATCACAAATATAGCCACCCTAAGTCTTTTGGGGCTTCATCAACTACGTAGGCTGAGTTTCCCACAACTGGGGACCTGTTTGCTCTAGCTACTAGTATCGAATTATTTCGGCTGTGCACCTAAACTCTCCCTTCTCCTCTCTAATGTTTGAATGTTAATGTTTGAAAATTAACAAATTAGTTATTATTTTCCTTAAAAATATTAAACAATCAAACTAATGATTTAACTTCATACAATTCAAACACAATAAATAATCAATAGATTTCTTCTCCCTTTTCGAAAAGTTCAATAACTTCTAGAAGAATTCCATTTATGCAAAAAACAAAAAAGCAGCAAACAAATTATAAGTCTGCAAACTTTTAAGAATTAATTTCAACAGAAACGTCACTTGCATACAATTTAATTAAAATCACTTTGAGACAAGTTTAATTGTAACACAAACAACTTTAATTAGTGAGTTAGAGTGGAGTTACAGCCAGAAACCGCTAAAAGAACAAACTTATAGAAACACATTTTACGTACTTACATATTTAGTTTGAAAACAATTTGATATAATTTGACAAATATTTTATTTATCGGTGCAATTATGAAATTAAATTTAACATTTGACTGGAGGCTTTAAATGAATTTACGAACAAATGGCTTTTCGAACGACAATGACGACAACAAAAACAAAAAGCAAAAAACTTGTGAGAATTGTTTTAAACAAAATGGAAAAAAATAAATAAATAAAAATGTTTAGATATTCAGGCCAAATTAAGCCCAGAAGCTTAAAAAGCATAAAGCATATTTTAAATCTATATTAGATCGCGGTTTAGTTTTGTTAAGCTTTTAAAAGGATTTTCAAAAGATTTTCCATAAAAGATATTAAACACACACTTTAAAACAAAAACAAACAACAACAAAAAAAAATGTTTTAAAAGTATTGAGTTTATGCCACCTGGTTAATAACAAGTTTGCACAATGGCCCCAGGTATCAGAATTTCGGAAGCAAACAATTATTAATAAAAAGTTTAGCTCTAATATTATGTTGAGGTTAAATGTATTAATAACTTATTTTTTTCCTTTTTTCTTTTAGAGAACTCAACTCGTGCTGGTGATTTATTTATGGAAAGATAATATTACACTAATGAATAATTTGTGTTAATGTTTTTTTCTTATTTCATATTCTTTTTAGAACATAACTTTATTATAAATGTTAAGAAAAAAAATAAATAAAAATTTATGTTCTTGGTATGCAAAGTTGGTAGTCGTCAATGGCCCCCTTTGATTCGGTTGCACAAAATATGGGTGTGTAAGAACATAATTTTTATTAATTTTAATTTTCCTATTCAAATGGCAAAGAAAGCCCATGTTTGTTTCTACAAAAAATAACATTTAAGATTCGTGAAACAAATAAAACATTAAGCAAAATTTTTATTAAAACAACCTTAAAAAAAACAAATTTAAGTTTCAGTTTCGAAAATGCAATACTCAGGAGCGTATCTGATGGGAGGAAATTGTGTAGGGAATTAATAATCACACAAAGAATGATTAATTTGGTCAACTAAAGTAAAGAGAGCTTCAAAATTCATTTTAAGGCTATTTACATTACACTGTGCAACAAAGAAAAAAATATATTCACGAATTTTTCTGATAAAGGGTATAAATGAAATATATGGTAATTGGCATGATGTCGAACGTGACACATGCAAAGTGACAAAAAGTCGATATAAAGCCGATTTGTTTTAACATTTGTTAACGTACTAATAATTCGGATTTTTTTTTTCTGACAACAAGCGGAACTTATCTTATTATTATCTAATTTACCCCTATAAATATGTGAGAAAAAGTGCTTAAGTCATATTTTACTGTTTTGCAGCGCAGCACTTTTAAGCGTTCAAGTCGACTTTCAGTTAAATTTGTAAATTCTCTGTTAAGCTTAATTTCTTTTAAGGAAACATCGTTCTACACATTATTACACGGCAAAATAATTTCAAAAAAGGTAATCGAGTTTGGAATTAAGCATTTTTGGTGGAAGCACTTTCCTACTGGCTTACCAACTTAATGATTTTAACAAGACGTGAGACTAAAATAATCGATTCTGGAGAAGTACTTGATTTTTTTTATTTGGAAACTTGTTCACGTAATCTATTTAATCTAAAAAAATCATTCTCTTCATTTAGCAACTTGTACATAATTTTTTTTACATTTTAGGTAATTTGATTTGTGAGCGAGTAATAAAATTTGGCAATCAGAAAAGTAAGCCATTATATGGCAAGTAATTCTGAACTACTTGCCATATAATGACTTACTTTTTTCATTACCAAATTTCATTACTCGCTTTCAAATCACTTTACATAAAACTTAAAAAAAATGCTGTACAAGTTGATAAATGAGGGGAATGATTGTTTTAGATTTAATAGATTATGTGAATATGTTGACAAATAAAAAAAGTAACTACTTGACAAGAATCGATTATTTTAGTCTCACGCCTTGTTAAAATCATTAAGTAGGTAATCCACTAGGGGAGTGTTTCCACCAAAAATGCTTAATTCCAAACTCGATTACCTTTTTTGAAATTTTTTGCTGGGCTTAATTAAACTGTTATTACATATAAGATTAGAAGTCTTAAAGAGATAAGTCCCAAGTCATAAAGCTATAAATTCCTAAAAAGCGGCTAAAATTAATTGAGATTTTGTCCAGGGCTACTTTTGCATATGCAGATTACGGAGGTAACATTAACTCAAAATCAGCTTAACTCGACTTGAGCACTTTTTCATTTTTGATTGATGCTTACTTTGATTTTGCTTTTTTTTCAATATAATTGCATACAAAATAGTCTCCTGCATAAGACATCTTATAAGAACTTTCAATACATGAGGGAATTTTCAAATGCTTTACTACAGCGAAATCTTATAACACAAACGTTAACAACACTGTTTGCAAGAAATTTATTTGAGTGTTGTAGGTATAAGAGTAAAGAAGAAAACACTTCGTGACGGAAGAATTTGTAATACTTGCTTCTTTCTACGCATGAGCGCGTGTACAAACGTCATGCATGTATGTGTGTATGATCATTTATTTTTCTGCGCACGTGCAAAGGCACACACAGGCATTAACATTAGTTGTATGCGGTTAATCACATAATAGCTTACCATCTACATATTACACACACACACTCAAACGTACAATATGAAAAATAACAAGCATACACTAATCAACAGTACTTCTTTTGAGTGTTTGTTACCGACAAGCTGTCTTGACGTCATCGCTTGTTAACACTGATATACACGTACACCAATACATCCATCGTGCTTCGCTTATAGTACGACAGCATTTATTATTGGTTTAGTATAATACATGCGACGTGAATACATTTAAAAAAAATCATGACGTATTTACATTTAAAGACCTTTTACGCAGGTCTCTAATACAAAAAAGGCCAAAGAATTCACATGTGACAAAAAGAGAAGTTGGTTTACTGCCGGCTCATGTTTAAAACGCTGATTTCAGCGAAACCAGAAGCACTATTTTAAAGAGACTAATTTTGAATTATTCTGAGATGATGGCACTTAAAAAATTATAGTTATATAAATTTTGAGTTAAATTTTAATCACAGTCGCATGTGACATGTTGCACATGACAAGATTGTTTTTTCTGCTATCTCCATCTGTCCGTCTGTCTGTCTGTTTGTAACAAGCTGAAATTTCCACATAGTGTTTAAAAGTTTGGCCACTACATTAATAAATATATGATGTTCTAAAGCGAGCCAAGAAAAATGTTGAAATTCTAATGTAATCGTAATATAAAGACAATTATATAAATGTATACTTGAAATTTGCAAATTGAGTGTATTATTATATAAAGTATTTCAATTCACACTAAAATTAAAAAAAAAATTAAAGGGTATTCTATCAGTTAATATAATTTTGACAACTTGCCGTATCTTGAAAACTGTAAGAGCCAAAATCTTGAAATTTTTAAAAACGCTAAAACTCAAGAATCCCAAAATAAAAAAAATCCCCAAAACGAAAAAAACGCAAAAAACCAAAAAATCGCCAAAACTAAAAAAAATCTACTAAAGTGTAAAATAGTCCCAAAAAACGAAAAAAACGCCAAGACCAGGAGAAATCGCCAAAACTAAAAAAAAATCGCAAAAAAAACCGAAAAAAATTTCGACAAATTTTTTGTTTAATTTTTACAACAGGTAAGATAATCGTATTTCATTACATAGGGCAAA
Organism: Tachina grossa; assembly: GCA_949987645.1. Lineage (NCBI taxonomy): Eukaryota > Metazoa > Arthropoda > Insecta > Diptera > Tachinidae > Tachina > Tachina grossa. Next base: position 24,736,063 of record OX465276.1, on the reverse strand, counting down.
GTTCGTATAGTATTACACATAGTTACTTTAATATAGAAAGGCCTTAACTCCTTACTTTTTTTCAAGAGTCGAGATTTTTTATTTTTCGGTACGTTAGATGTTCTTCTATCGAAATATATGTAAAAGCAACTCGATTTCAAAAAAATAATGAGTTAGGGCCTTTCTATATTAAGGTAACGATATTTACATATGTGCATATGTAGGTTTCATACGGAACGTTTCGTGTGCGAGTCAAAGACGCATTTTACTGAATTCTTTTTTAATTTATAGTTTTTAATAATCAATTTTGCTCGCCACTCTTTGGAAATTTTCTCTATATATTTTGAAGGCGTTTGCTCATCTCAATTTATATACACATGTATTTTTAAAAGTATGTAAAATGTTTTTATGTAATTTTCTTTTCATTTTGCACTTACGATATCGCAGGTGACCAAGTTTATTGCATACATAGGTACTACATATAATTATAAAGCAGTTTATTTTTCATTTTAATTGTATTAAATATCTCTGTTTGTATTAAATATTAGATAATGTTTTCGACGCACTGACAACAAGTATTGTTTTTCACTGTCGCACGTGACAATTAGTGTTCAATCACATAGCTTCTTTTACATTTTTTGCTGCACATTAGTTAAAATTGATTGTTTTTCCAAAACTTGACAGTGCAAATGCCTATATGGGAGTATTGAAAGTCTGTTCAGACGTAGACGTAGAATATTTAGGGTCACTTCAGTAATCGTCATTGACATATACGCTGAAAGCCGTGCAGCTATCATGCACTTAGAATCATGGGTTTAAAACAAGGAATTGTAGGGGAGGGTACAGCCATTGCCCCCGAAAATTTCTGTTGCCCGTCCCCCCAGGAATTACTTTCAATTCATTGTAATTATTAATTTTAAAATTACATATGAAATTTATCAGTAGCTTTAATTTATTGAAGTGTTAAGATTTCATTGATATCAATTTTCAATTTTATATTTTTTTGTGTTTGCAGTAAATTATTGGATTCTTAATTTAATTCTTCAAATTCACTTACCACACCTCTGATAACTGAAAAGACTTAAAAGTTCAAGTAGAATTTATTGATTCATATGGATAAGTATTCAATCATGTTAATATTTTGATTTTTTAAATAAACAATGCATAAGGGTATTTACATATGAATACATCTGTATATGTAATAGTTTTCAGAAACACCGAACCAACAGCAATCAAAAAAAAAAAAAAAAACCAAACATTTTTGAATATTTAAGCAGACATAAGTCACCTTCTATTTTATACGTTTTTCCCGTTTATTTTGCATATGAAATATGCTTTTAAGAGTACACGTATGATTGTAAGTAAATGCTATGAGCATTTTTATTATTTTTTTTTCAAACATAAAAACCGCATAAAACTGTTGTTGACAATATCTATTACCATCGTTCTCTATTTTAAAATACATGAAAAAATAAGAAATATATAAATCAATGAAAAAAATGTATGCAAAAAGCATCTAGCCAGCCAGCCAGTCAGTCATCCAGCCAACCAATGCATCCAATACATCCAACCATTCAGCTATCTATCCATCCATCCATCCATCCATACATCTATCTATCTATCGATGAACCAACATTTGAAATGATGTATGACCACGATGGCCCCATGTGTGTGTTTGGGTTTCTTTATTTTTTTTTTATTTTTTGAAGGCTGGCTTAAGCACCGTTTGTTTGCATTACAAATGACACACACACACACACATAAGCACACCAGTTGCATTTGACAAGATATTTTCAACTTCACCTTCTTCTGTTGGCATTTTTGCCAATAAAATTGTCTCCATTTCATCATACTCGTCTGTAAGTACATAAATACAAAGTGAAACGTCTGACTGTGTGTGACCGTGTCCGGATTTGGACTACATTACATAGAAAATACACGTAAGAGTACTTGTAATAACGAGTACGTACCATCACTCCCAACTAGGGTGATCGACTCGGTTTTTCCACCGGTTTTAAAACCCGGTTTTTTCAAAATACGGTTGTCGGTTTTTTAAAAATTTTGATTTTTCGAATGTCGATTAGTCCGGTTTTTTTACAATTTAAAAACCGGTTGAGTCGAATACTTTTCGATTTGTACATTTTGCATGTTTTTGTCGATTTTCGTAAGTATTTTATTACTGAAAGATGAAATTAAGAGAAATTATTTTATGAGGTAATAGCAGAGGCGAATTTAATTGGCCTTATGGTGTGCAATGGATGTCAAAATACAGTTGCAAAAAGTGTTTTTTAGTTGTTATATTTATGATTTTAACAGGCTAAAGTTCGTATCGCTTTTTAAGCCAAATTACATGTGATAATTATTAATGAACAAATAACACCAAAGTTAGTTGTAAATATTCTGACAACACATAGTTGAACGGAACAGCTAGCCGTTTTCGAAGACCACTAAACCTTTATCATCAGCGTTCTTCTGTGTTTGGTCCACTGTGTGTGGTGTCAGTTGATGTAGATTTCTGCTTTATATACGAAACTTTTTTGCAAATGGAATATGTGAATTGTTTTGATTCATCGTATTTCAATTTGCTGAAAGAAGTTTTGTAATGAAAGCTCACCCTACCATCTCTAAATTTACAACAGTCTTACCATTGTCGTTTGTTTTGTTGCCATTTTGCTTCATATTTTATATAGAGATAGATATCCACCTTGCCCATACATTCATATGTATATACCATTAAGGAATAAACTCTACATACAACTATAATTTTTGGAGTTTGAGGAAACTTGGGAAGAAACTTAAAACATTAAGTATGCCAATATTTAGGTTGCTAATATACATATATGTTTATACAAAAAATAAAAAATAATTATAATAACAACAACATAATAGAGCATATTTGGATGCCATTTGTTGACGGCTTGGTACCGGAAATCACAGAATTTTCAAACAAGTTGACGACATCAAACATTTTGCACGTATTTTTTCATGTATTTTAAGTCTGTATGTAGACTCTTCTTCTATGTATTTTTAATATTTACTGTAGGTGTTATAATTATTTTTTTTTATTATTTATATAAACATATATATTAGCAACCTAAATATTGGTATATGTAATTTTTTGAATTTCTTCCCAAGTTTCCACAAACCTAAAAAATTATAGTTGTATGTAGAGTTTATTCGTCAATAAATATTTATGTACTAGACATAAGTATATGAAGTTAATTTTTATGTTTTACCTTTAATTTTTGTATTGTATTATAGTATTTACATGAACTGTTAACCCTTTTTTTATAAAGCAATTTAAAATCAAAACTTTTGTATAATAATTTTCTTACTTAGAAAACCCGGTTGGCCGGTTTTTCCTGAATTGTAAAAACCGAAACCGGGGTTTTTCATAATTTCAAATATTCGAACTATTCGAAAACCGGTTTCTGGAAAAAGTCGAATAATCGATCACCCTACTCCCAACATTTAAGACTCCGGCTACCCAGTTGGCCATGACTTTCAGACATCATGGAAGATGTATGGATGCACGACAATGTTAAAGCGTGGAGGTGCTGTTGGAGACAGCTTAAACAGATCATTGAGGAAATTTTTCAACATGACAACAAGAACGACATTAACGCTCATATTTTCCTTGTGCCTGTAAAACTAACAATTTCCATAACATTTTAATTAATTGCGGACAATATCCACCAAGTAGGTTCATGCTTGAGTAATTTTTCTTTTAACGAGTCTTAGAAGTCTGAGTGTGAGAAGAGTTTCTGTTTGATTGTCTGAAATGAAACTGTAATCGACAAATGTCGAAAATTTCCTAAAAGGTCCCTTAGACTATTATATACATTGGTCGTATTCATAAGACGTAGCTGTTGAGCTCAACAGTTGTGAAACTGTTAGAAAATGTTGACCCCAACAGTTACATCTTAGAAACGGCTTGATGGATATAATTTAATTTTATATCTTTATTTCGTTACTTCATCGCATTTGTAATATAAAATTTAACAAATATTTGCTACTTCCACCTAACAAAGCATATAAATGGCAAAGCTCTATTCGATCAGCTGTTTATGTGAAGCACAACATGTTGACTACAGGTAGCGAACAAATTTTATGATGGAAAATTACTAAACTGTTGAGTGGAGGGGAATTACTCTACTATGCGTTTCTAAGACAAATACTCAACGGTTGCGCAACAGCTACGTCTTATGAATGCACCAATTTATAAAGACTTTTATCACACTTTACGAGAAAAAAATCTAAAGACATTTGTTTCGACTAACAAAAAAATCTAACGTGAAGTGACATTTTATATTCACAACATCACACCTCAAATTACATTAAAAATACGAGTAGAAAGCAAAAAGCTGTTGAGGATTAACATAATTAGATTAATCGTTCCCTTTCGGCGGCAGAGCAGTTTCTCCGGCCTTTGATAATAGACGGCGGTTAAAATAGTTGACGGCACGGCATCGGCGTCGAAACAGATGACTTTTATTTTCTTTGATAATTGCTCTTGTATTTCAACTCAGATCAGATTGAAAAGTATTAACGTTTAGAAAAATTTTCAAATATTATGGGATATCAAATTTTTATCGTATTATTTACCATTCGTTATGACATCTTGTATTCACAATGTCGCACTTTCATGTATTATTTGAATAATTGAGATGTATTAATACAAAGTGTAATAATAGTCCGACCTGCCTTTAAGTAGCTGTTGATGAAAATGTTCTCTGCGACAACTTGACCAACTGGGTATTCTTGTGTGTGTGTGTGTGTGTGTGTTTGTGTGTGTGTGTGTTTGTGTGTGTGTGTGTTGTTGTTTGTTTCAAATCAGAAAAAAATCTTGATAAAAATCTCTTTGATACTGGAGTTTGGTATTAAAAGCGTATCGTTTGAAATCATTTTGAATATTTGTTTTTGATTTTATTACATTCCGTTGGATTTTGCCTTACTGGGCTTTTTTCTATTTGATGGCGTTCGTTAAAATGATAGATTGTCCATCAAAATGTATGCAAAAGGTAACAAACAAACAAAAAAAATGGTAAGAGATAATATACCAAAGGGATTTAAAATTGGTCTTATGCGACTGGTGAAGGGTTTGCAGCATACACAAGGATTTCGCAAGATTAGAAGAGCGTTGTTAACTCTTAGCAGGACTGATGGATGAGACTAATTTTTAAAAGTTGTCTAATGAATTGGCAGTGTTTTTATTACACAGAAAAAAAGTCTCTTAGGTTAATCTAACCAATGACTAGGCTTATTATAACTAATTTCAATTGTTAATTTAACTGTAGTTGTTAATTTAGGTGTAATAAAGATTTTGATAAATAAACTGTTCGTCTGGTTAATCCAACGAATAATAGTTGTTAATTTACTCTCAAGGTAAATTCTTGCTAAGATTCGTTTGCTAATATATTTTTATATATTTTAATAAGTTTTAATATCCCAATTCACAAACTTGTGCAAATGGTCTTGCATCGTAGCATGTGCAAAATGGTTAGCAATTTGGCTAATATTTTCTTTATTTGTTTTGCAGAATACATAAAAAAATTATTTCAATAGAAAAAAATGTGTTGTTTCCGAGCTCAGAGTGTGTGTTAGTTAAGTTTTATGAAAATCGCTACAGTAGAACCACTTAGAATAAAATAGTAAATTTTAATGGGCGTGAGTCCGCCCATTTTTTAAATGCAAGATTTTAGTGTTTTTTAGAGTTTAGAGCGTGTGTCAAGTTTTGTAAAAATCGGTACTGTAGAACCACTTAAAACAAAATATTAAATTTTAGTGGGCGTGACTCCGCCCATTTTTTCCAACTCTAAAACTATGTAATTAAGATAACCAAGGGTGTTTACTTGGTTTCGCAGCAATCAATTAAGACGATTATCATAAAATATAATTTAAAAAATTCTGGGCGTGTCCGCGCCCAACTTATTTTATAATGGGACCAATGAGAATTTTTACAATCGGTGTAGTATGAAGTAAGTTATGAAGTAACAGTGCCAAAAAAAATGAGACGAATTGATGTGAAGTGGGTTAAAAAATTGTGGGTTATTAAATTTTATCTTTGTAGTGCGTTTTATCAGGCGAGCTATTTTAGGATTAATGGTAATATATACCTCCTTGTATGATAGCATACTACTAAGCTGGTCAAATATCTTATTTCAATAAATTTTTATAGACTTTGTTTGGATTAGAATGGACTTGATGATAATTGTATATAGTTGTAGATTTCCAAGGTTCATGGATGACGGGTTGTTTTAACAACTTTAATTGGTTGTTACAATTTTAGTAGGCAAAATTGGTTACCAAAGTTTACTGCCAACGTAACCATGAAAAATTTACTATAACAAATTTTTTATTTAATTTTCATTCAACTGTTTCACATTAATTGATTTAACCAATTTCTTTGGTAAGTGCAATTGTAATCATTGCAATTGGTTATATTTATCTATATAAAATTTTTCTGTGTAAGTTATATTTTATTTATTTGTTTGTAAGTTATTTGCTTTTACATTATGTAGTAATGAATATATGTACAGTAAAACATGTTCGAACTGACATCTTCCATAACCGGACGCATCTAATAATCGGACAAGTTTTTTAGAACCAAAATTAAGATAAAATAAAGTGTACCACTCTTATAAGCGGACACCTCTAGCAACAGGACAAAAATACCACGACGTTGAATTTCCGGTTATGAGAGGTTTTGCTGTACCTCAATTATATATCTGAATATAAATGAATCAAATTCCAATATCTAATGAAAACTGTAATAACTACGAGAGAAGTTCATTAAGACATAATCAAACCATACAAGTGGCACTTACGCACGGTGATATATGCTCTCATATTTATTTTCGTCTTGTCAAATTAGTCATTTTAAATTTTATGCTGACATTTATTTACCTTTAGTAGAATTTTTAGCTCATAATTAAATATTGAGTAAAGAATCTTATGGTTAGAAGATAACGAGACATTCTATGCGAGTGTATCGTCTTAAATGGGGTACACTATAGAACATGAGTGACAGTAAAAAATTCTTCAGTTTTGAATGATAGTGTTGGCAGACTATCGATCATGATCGGCACTCAAACTCTCATTCAAAAAAAAAAAAAAAAAAAAAAAAAAAAAAAAAAAAACAATTGGATACACAAACATGGAAAAACACAAATTGGATGCGCATTATTGCTAACAACATTTTTTTATAATGAATTATTTTAATGTATTCTTATCTCTGAAAACTCCTCCACACACAGCCTTGCATTTCGTAAAAATATATGAATTCCTTAAAAAAATTATTTGCCACGTCCAACTTGTTTTGTTTATGCTACAAAAATATATCTTGGTTGATGATTTTTAATACACACTATCAGTCAAAAATCAACATGGCCGCTGACTGTCACTCAACCACAAAAAATTCTGTGGTTGACTGTTGACTGACGAAATTAGTGTTCACACTATCGATCAATGTAAAATTTGAGCAAAACTGTCACTCTTGTTCGATAATGTGTAGCCCACTTTACGTAACAGTAGAAGGCGTGATTTTAATTCTAAGTTGATGTGTTCAGATGATATTAGGCGTGCTTCTTCTACCGCTGTGCTGACTTTCATTAGGAGAGTCATACAGATCTTGATTTAATTTACACATCTATGACACAATATATCCATTAGGAGTCGCGATGTCGGCTTATTCTATTCTAAAGTCTCTAAAGATCAATGCTAGCAAGAGTTGGAGAAAAAACAGTGTAGTTCGGCTAAAACTAATTTTTATTTTGAAAAGTATTTTGCTATTTTCTAAACATGACTGCATTAGCCCAGCTAGCAAATTCCGGCTCATAAATTACACCACAAATGGGTATCTGCCACCAACTGTAGGGTATTTTCGCCATAAGACCGACAAACTAGTTGTAGAAGAATAGTTGATTATATTTTCTTTGTTTTCTCTTAGAAATGCGCAAAAAAAATATACATATATCCTATTCATACTTATTCATTACATCGTTCACCTGGGACTTATTTATTTATCTACGTCACAGACGCATAAGATTGCTTTTTGTTAAAAGTCCTACAGAAAATACTCGTACATGTATGATTGTAATTTTTTTTCACAACTCTGGCCGTCCATACTGTTACTTGTTACTGCAAAGCCCAAGATACAAAAATATGTAAATAAAATCATAAATTCTTGTTACATTTTTGTTGCTTTGTGGATTCAGTTCCCAAAGATTGTTGTTTTGTGTGCCATGAAATCAAGCAATATACGGGAAGTAGTAGAAAACCTCACCTTGATTTCTAAGATTCTGCTTTTTTTTTTTTTTTTTTTTTTTTTTGCTTTATTATTACGAGTATTATTATTCCATCCTTATTTTCATTATTTATTTTATCTTTTAATGTACGAGTACCGAGTATGGTAAACCAGCCAATTTTATACACAAAAGAAAGTTATTTAATTTCTAAACGGACAGTGCAAGAGCAAAATCAACAACGAGACAAGAAAGAAGAAGACGAAGAAGAAGAAAAAAATCACATTGCAAAATTTATATGAAAATATTAACTTTAATATTACAACCCACCCATTTCGTTTGACCTTTTGCATGCAAAAGAAATGAGACTTGAGAGTAGCAAAAAAAAAAAAAAAAAATTAAATAAATTCAAACCAAAGCAAATATTAATTCAACAGACAGAAACCACCAGCCGTTAAGAAATCCTGTCTGTCTGTCTGTCCGTCCGTCCGTCCGTCTTCGCTTGTCCTACATACAGCACTTGCTGAAATAATGTTGCGAGTACGAGTAGTCGTTTAAAGTTAACTATAATATTACGTACATATGTATATTCGTAAGTATATATATCCGATTTTTTTTTGTACGAGTATATATGATTTTCGTCGTCTTTACGTTTTTTCCTTTTCCATATAAAAAAAAAGCCAGAGAATACTCAAACTCAAATACATACGTTATGAGTTTTTTTCTGCGAACGTACGAAAAAAGACATCATTGATCATAAATTCGATAAATTTGCATTGAATGAATAAAATGTAAACAGCAAGACTGAATTATAGACAAAAGTCGAAAAACTCTCAAAAAAAATAAAATAATAAAAAATAAAAGACGACACTTGAAATTTTGTTCTTCCCGTTTTTTGTTTTCGTAATTTGCTGGTAAAAGCAAAATAAAATGAAATAAAATCTTTAACAAACGTTTTTGGTATTTGTATTTTCTGCTTGTTAACAATGACTGCAACATAAAAGATGAAGCAGCAGTAAAAGAAGATATTTTCAATTCTTATGAGATTATTGGCGATTTTACATTAACACCGGATAACACATGAAATGAGAGTTAAAACTTTAACGAATATCATATTGGGGACACTTTTTGGGATGTAGAATAGAGTACAACAGAGCACACAGAAAAAACTAAATTTCATTTTCAGTAACCAAATTCGTTGAATCAGTAAATATTTTATTTGAATGCGGTCGTACAAATAATTTTGTAAATTCTAATAAAAATTTTGTAAAAATTTAAATTAATCAGAGTTCGGCTGAGAGAAAATGTTATTTCAGTGTGTTGGTGATTATCTTCCCTGCAGAAAGTGCGAATAGTAAAAATGTACTGAGTCGCTTTTGACTTTGTCACCAGTACTACTCTACAATTATTCCCCATATAATACTTTGTGCTATAGACATTTAGCATGGGCTTGTCATTGAAAATCTACTAGTAACACTAAAACAATTGACTAGGTAGTGAATTCATAGTTCTTATAGGAACATGGAGACATACCAACCAGACATTTACTGGTACATTTCTATACCTTACGTACATACAAATTTATGTATATTGACAAGTTGTTGCAAAATCTACCAGAAATACACCACATCTGTTTTCTCTATTTCTTTTATACTGACGAATAGAAGAGAAATTGTAGACAATGTAACTACTACTAGAATTTCAGTGTTGACATAGAGACACTTGGCCCCAGTCTGACTGCAGGGTTGCTTGTTGATAGGAACAACGTGCTGTTGTGCGGTTGTTGTTGTTTATTTTGATTGATCGTGTTGTATACATGTAAATGCCGAAAAGTAAAGGGGCCCATACACTACAACAGCATGCATGCGCAACCAAGTGTTTCTGCCAGCGGTTTGGTCGTGTATGGGCATTTTGTACGATTGTACGGTTTGCTGTAGCGATGTCAAGTAGAGTTTGATATTTTGCTGATGGTACCAGCTTGCTGGTGTGGTATATGGTGAAATTAGCTCAGTTGAGCAAAGTTGTCATGGAGCAAACATGCATTTAAGTAATATAATTTGTTGAAATATAATGTGTTTCAATGGTAAACAGAATTTTAGAACTTTAGTTATACATAGCTGCTAATTTTAACAACATACCAATAATAATTGCAACAAAATATGTGTCACTATTCATAACCACCCTTCCTGAAATTTTGTAAGAAATGAATATTGTACCAGCTTGCTGGTATGTTGTGTGGTTCTAGCATGAATGCTCAATCGCTTGATTGTGCGTGTATGCTGTTGTAGTGTATGGGCCGCTTAACCGACAAACATCGTGGCCTGTTTCTTCTCTACACAATTTTTTGGTACAAATTAATTTAATGAAACAGTACAGAATATTTACTGAAACTAAGTTTGATTTCAAACAAATATTTGTTTAAAAATTTTTTGGGTATAATTTTTTCTGTGCAGAGTAGAAAAGAGTGCAAGAGAGCAGAGTAAAGTACACTAGAAAGGAATGTTAAAGCAAAATTAAATTAAGTACAGTACAGCAGAGTAGTGAACATTAGAACAGAGTAGTGTACCGCAAAGATAAGGCAAGGTAGAGTAAGATGCAGTAAAGTGGAGTATAACAGATTGGAGTAGAGTAGATTCGTCTTGAGTAGAGTAAAGAAAAATTGTATCGAGTAGAATAACAGTAGAATATAGTTGCACTAGAGTAGAGGTGTCGAAAAGTATAAATAATTGCAGGAGAATAGAGTAGAATATAGCACAGTAGTACAGCAGAGTTTCAAAAGAGCATAGTTGCAGTAGAGTAGTATTGAGCTTGAGATGAGTTGTAGTAGACTAGATGATGGTCGATCATTGTAGAAACTATGGTAGGAAATTTAACAGCTGACAAACTAGCATTCATTGACTTAAAACTCCTCCTGGAAGCTTCCAGATCAGTGGTGTCAAAAAAAAACTATAGTTGTATGTGTGAGAAAAGCTGTGTCATTTGCAGTGCTGCCAGAATTCCTTCACCAAAAATGGCTAAATGTTGACAAAAAAATGGCTAAAAAATGGCTAAAAACTAGCTAAAAAATGGCTTAGCACGATAGAATGCAAAAATCATGAATTTTAAGCAAAAACAAGAAGGTATTTCATATATCGTTTTTTTAAGGCAAATCGGGAACTTTTTTAATGTAAATAAAAACAATAAATTGAAGTAATAAATAAAATAATTTTTCGTTAATTTTAATTATTATTCGAACTCCATTTGTTTCTATATTTGTGATTTGAACGGGCTAAAGTTCGTATCGCTTTTTAAGCCAAATTAAATGTGATAATTATTAATGAACAAATAACAACAAAGTCTGTTGTAAATATTCTGACTAACAACACATAGTTGAACGGAACAGCCAGCCGTTTTCGAAGGCCACTAAACCTTCATCATCAGCGTTCTTTTGTGTTTGGTCCACTGTGTGTGGTGTCAGTAGATGTAGATTTCTGCTTTATATACTTAGCATTTTATTGCAAATGGAATATGTGAATTGTTTTGATTCATCGTATTTCAATTTGCTGAAAGCTTTTTTGTATTGTAAGCTCAATTTTACCATCACTATATTTACAACAGTCTTACCATTGTCATTTTGTTCTTTTTACTAATTATACACATGTTACTTAATTTGCTTACTTTTTGTTCTACTTAAGACAAACTTTTTTGGTTTGTTACTATTAAGTATATTCTTATTTAATTTTTGCCACAGGCCCATGGCTATTAATTTTTAGTTAATTTTAATCATTTTTCTTCAGGTAATAAAAAACTGCGCATATAGTGCAAACTTACAATACTTGCATTAGGTTTTCTATTCATTTGTACATAAATTCTGCTATTAAGTCTTTAAATTTTTGGGATACTAATCCAGTCCTTGCAAAATTTTTGTTTATACCTTTTATTAACTTTCTATTTTTTAAACTTTCATTTAAACCCTTGTTTGCTTGATATCATAAACCACGAATTACAGTGAAATCTCTCATAACCGGACACTCACGGTCGCCCTGTTTTTGTCTGTTTATTAGCGGTGTCCGCTTATGAGAGAGTTACACATTTTTTGGATTTCATTGTAGTTGAAAAATTATTTTAAGAGTAGACTTCTTCAAATTAGATTAATATAATTTCAGCTGTTGGGTTTCAAATGACTTTCAATGATTTTATTTGTTGGAATACAACAAAGTCGCCTCTAGAAAAATGCTTTGAAAAGCCAGTTTGTATAAGAAATGTAGCAATATGAATTGTTAAAATACACAAGAAACTTTATATATTCACAAGTTCGTGCACCGAATATTTTCCTGTTTTAAATTCGTTTAAAATATAATTTTTTTCTGTAATTGATAAAAATAATTTTTTCACTGCCATTTTGGGACACCAGCTAAGCAAACAACTTCTTCATATAAACAGCAATTTCTTTGCGTCTCCGACGAATCAGTACTTACATATGCGTTAACCAGGGAACCAGCAATATCATTGACACTAATATAAATATGAATCAGAGCTGAATAAAGAAAGACCTACTATTTAAATGCAACTCTTGCTGCCGCGTTTCACCGCTTCTGTGCTTTTATGAGAGTGACCGGTTATGGGAGTAGATTTTGTATGGAAAAACTAATGAACGTGTTGGATCTACAAAAATTGTCCGGTTATTTGAGGTGTCCGTTATGAGAGGTTTCACTGTAGACCCGACAATTTATAAACACCTTGCAACGATTATAAGAATGCAATAGCAAATCTTATTGTTACCAATTGAGCCATCTCTTTCATATAAGCGCTTTTAGACTGCTGCAACAAAAATGGCAAGTTTGAACCGGGATTTATAGATGTTAATGCGAAAACAATAACATATTACTCTGTTGTGTTTTTTTTTTTTGATAGTTAATTAATGTTCCCATGTTCCGAGTTAAATTTTTAGTGAAAAATCACAAACAAATTTTATGTTTGGAAAAATAGCTAAAAAAAATAGCTAGATTAAAATAAAAATGGCTAAAAAAATAGCTAATAGCTAAACTCACTTTTCTTCCGGCTAAATGGGATGAAAACTGACTAAATTTAGCCAGAAAATGGCTAAATTGGCATCACTGGTCATTCGTCTTTGAAGTACATAGAAAAAAATTGATATTTGCAACAAATGCAGTTTATTAAAGCAGCTCAAAACATATAAAAAGGAGTCTATATGATAGAAAATTAAAAAAAAAAGGCGAACCATATTTTCCGAGTTACGAGGCTGCGAACTTTTCATAGGAAAGTGTGAAAATATTCCAAAAATTAATTTTAAAATAAGAAGAAAAAATTAAACAAAACAACTGTCTGCAACCCATATTTCCCGAGTTATTGGTCTTTAAATTTTGATATTAAATGAAATTTAGTGAAGCTGCTCCAAAAAAAAAAAAAAAAATCAAAATGTCTTTTTAATATATATTCATTTCATTCCTTAAAAGTTTTGTAACATAAAACACATGTAATGTCGCGAAAAACATTACTTATCATAGAATATTTTTCGCAAACCACTTCTTTTCTTTCACTGTATCTATAAAGAATTTAATACACCCGCTACGCATGTGTTATCGTCGCTGTCTCATTGACGTCTAAATGAAAGAGAATAAGAATGTGTTTGATTTTATTTTACACAACTGTGCTATGAAATTGACATCAATGCTTCAGATGTATCATCTGGAGGCTTTTAGCAAAGACCTAATGTAAGTGGCATAATCAGACAAGAACATTATAGCCATATATCAAGAAGAAAAAAAAAGGAACTCACTGTTACTTAATTACCCGCGAACAATGATAAAGGACATAGTGGCAGTTATCATGACACATTGTCTTTTGGCAATCATGCTAAAATAATGGGACTCCCTTGCAATGCTTTTTGTTCAGGGTTCCTAGATGAAGAAGAACAGTAGGAGACAATTACTCATCTCCTTGAAAACCAACACTTACTCTCTTTATGAAGGTAGGAGAAGAGTATAGCAGACTAATGCCCTAATTCAGTAAGAAGATTGAGGACGTTTTGGTTTGAAAATACTTTTGAGTTCTTGTGTTTGAATTCTCTCAATTATTTTCTTCAAAAATTGTTGTTGTCTTTGATAATGAAAAAAAAAATATTATTACCATGTTTTTGAAACATAAAAATTAAATGAAAGTATTATACAATAGTTTGAAAAATATATAAAAAAATATGTGTTGGATATAATGTTTGGTACAAAATCATAAAGCAAATACACGAACCTTCTAGCATAGACAATAAATAGTAATTGTTTTAAAGAATCACAACTGCGGCTTTTTTTCGTCCATAGACAAGACGTAGCAATCGTCGAACAGAATTAGGGCATAAAACAGTGCTGAATATTATGAGTTGAACAGAGAACAGAAAAGGAGTACTAAAAAAAATTATATAAGTAAATAATCTAAATTTTAGCAACTACATATAATCATAATTTCTGCGTAAACAATTCAAACGCTCACATATTTTTTTTTTCTAACAACTATAATTATAGCCGATTCCAACATAAAAGAACATCTCTATTTCGTTTATTTAAACAACTAAAAATAAGCTACAACTAAAAATAAAAAGGCAGATGCGTATCGAACGCATTGACTTTTCCTCATACTTTTACTTATGCTATGGATATTTAATCGGACAAAAAAATATATAAATGCTACTCGGGATATTTATTCATCATTCGGTATATATGCATTTGTGTACATAAAACGGAGTGTAAAGTGTGTGAGTGGTATTGCTTGAAAAAATGCTTTCTGTGTGTGCAAATAAAATAGCCCTGTATATATGCATGTGTAGCCGATTAATAGCCAGAGTATTTTTATACTGTAGCTCGTACAGTCTACAAATTTTAGTTATAGTTGTTTGTGATGCATAATTAAAAAAATGTGCATAAACATCCATATACCAGATTTACATTAAGCATTTATTCGTGGAATTTCATGAATTTTGTTGCACGCAACTTTTTCTATTTGCTAACTTCAGCGCTTTAAAAGAGAGTTTTATAAAAAAAAAAAGGTGTAGAATGAATCTCGGATGCATTTTTG
This sequence comes from Tachina grossa, assembly GCA_949987645.1. Lineage (NCBI taxonomy): Eukaryota > Metazoa > Arthropoda > Insecta > Diptera > Tachinidae > Tachina > Tachina grossa. The sequence goes on along the minus strand of OX465276.1, from coordinate 24,720,776 downwards.
ACAACTATTTTGATATAAGTTGCTTCTACAGGCCTTTGACAAATAAAAAATTTTCATGCAACTAATTTCATGAAAAAATGCTTAATGTGAATTAGGTATTAGTTGTTGGGTGTTTATAGTTAAAAGGTTTTTGGTTTAAAATTAAGTGTGGTTTTTTATATTTAGCTGTACGCATTCATAATTGTTTAACGGCCAATACTCAAAGAGTACTTTACAATGCCTAAAAATAAGCAAGTTAGCACAGTTCAAAAGAAAAAAATATAAAATTCCCTTTACTAATAGGAATTTGTTAATGACAATCATTGCCGATATAAGTGTCAATTTTTGTAGTCTAGTGTTGTAAATTATATTCACAGGGATAACATAGGAGATCAGCATCAAAAGTAGTTGAACACACTGTAATGACAACACCACCACCACCACCAAAATGATCAGGAGAAAGTTTTGCTCAAAACTAACCAAATAATAAAAGAATTTTATTCCTTTAAGTCATGTTAAACAAAAGGAAAAAAATTCGAACAAAATAAAAAAATGCAAAAAAATAAAGTTAAAGTCAATCAGCATAAAAGCCAAATGCATTAAAATGCACAAATCTTTTTCACGTAAAGAAAACGAAACAACATCATTATTTTGATGATGTTAAGGAATGACTTTATATGGAGTTCTGAAAACTTTATGTTGTTTTCATTAAAAATATAAATATAAATTGAAATTTGTATTGATGATATTTTACGTACGTTATTATTATTATTATTATTTTTTTTTTTTTTGGTAAATATAAATTTTATTGTATGAACTAAGATGCAAAAATGGCCTGAAGGCAGAACAATATTTACATACGTACGTACATATGTATTATGTATGTGATAAAAGTTGACAAAAGAATCGTTTTGATGGAGATTTGAATTCATACTTTTGGCAACTGATTGAATGAATTTATTAAACTTTCTGCATAGCAACACTTTTGACACAAATCTATTCTTAGATAAATTTTAAAACATTATAAGTTTGAATTTAAATTTTATTCTTTGCATTTTTCTATTTTTAAAGTAATTACTAATGTTTGAAATTTATTGAAATGACATGTCATGACCTAATAATAAACTTGTTTACTTTTCATACTTTGTGGCTTAGAGGTTAATATTTCTTACAATCGATATACACAGAAAAAATTATTCCCAAAAAATTTTCAAACAAACGTGTGTTTTGAAATATAATTTAGTTTCAGTAAATATTTTTTATTGTTCCAGTAAATTATTTGTTACAATTTTATTTTATGTAAAAAAAACTGTATAAACTGGGCCCGTATGTTGGCAATAACGCCACGAATGTTGGCTTCCAAGTCCCCTAACGTTTCTGGTTTGTTGGCGTAGACGAGCGACTTCACATATCCCAAAGAAAATAATCCAATGGTGTCAAATCACACGATCTTGGTGGCCAATTGACAGGTCCATTCCGCGAAATTATGCGCTCATCGAATGTTTCCTTCAATAAATCGATTGTGACGTGCGCTGTGTGGCATGTAGCGCCGTCTTGTTGGAACCACAACTCATCCACATTCATGCCATCCAATTCGGGAACAAAATAGTCGGTTATCATGGCTCTATGGCTGTGCACGGTGGCGAATTGATTCATTCGGGTCCTCTTCAACACTTTGCTCTACAGCGGCAATTGTTTCTTCGGTGCGCACTGTTCGACGTCTCTGCGGATGCGTATTATCACATAGAGTAAACGTAGTGCGAAAACGATCCATGGTTAACCGAATTAATTGCTCTGATGGACGATTATGTCGACCATAAAATGGACGGAGCTTGCGGTAAACTTCGCGAACTGAACCATTATTTTCGAAATAAATTTGCACGATTTGTAAGCGTTGTTCTTTCGTCAACCTGTTCATGATGAAATGGCAAACCAAACTAAATAAATATTAATCACTTAACAGCTGACAAAATGGCCGCCAGTTAAAAAAGTGATGCCAACTTAAAGTTCTATACCTCAATAAAAAACACCCATTATATAAAGTAAAATTTTTAATAAAAATTTTTAGATTTATTTTTTTATATTTAAATTTGTTATTTTCAGTTAAATTTATTTTTATATACTGTAAAAAAATTTGTCTAATTTTTTTTAATTTTTTCAGTTAAATTTATTTTTATATACTGTAAAAAAATTTGTCTGATTTTTTTAATTTTTTCTACAAATTATTTTATAGATATAAAAAACATTTTATTTTTTTAAAAAGATTTTTGCTTGCGGTTTTCCAACTTATTATGTTTTTATATTGTGATTCTCAATATAGTATTAAGAGTCTTACTATAAACATACTTAGGGCCATTATTACAACTTAAAGTTAGTTAAAAGTAAGACTTTATAGGACGTATAACAACTTTATCATTTGCAAAATTTTACCTTAACCTAAAGTGAGCGACAAATTACAGGCAAGTTTATCCTACATTGTAAGTTAAATCCAATTTTCACTAATGGAAACCTTTTTATACGTCCGATAAAATCCTACTTTTAACTCACTTTAAGTTGTAATAATGGCCCTTAGTTTGTTAGCTAAATTAAAAAAATTTTTGGGTTGAAGTCTACTGACGAGTTCCAAAAGCGGGAACGAAAGAAATGCTTAACCATAAAAACTTATAATACGAAAAATTTTGGTGAATGTGTTTGTAAATTATAAAAAAAATTGCTGAATAATACAAAAAAAAATCTGCAAAAATATTTTTCTGTTCCTATTACTAGCGGTCTCCACTAGCCATGAACTTGGTATGGGCATCATGTCGGACATCGCAAATGGCTAATGGAGACCGCTCATGTCCAACTTTCGTCCATGCTCTGACATCAATGCCCGAGCATATGTCTGAGCAAAAATGTTCGCCATGAGATTTGACGTCCGCAACCATTTGCAATAGAAAGAAAAGAGACAGAACATAATTGGTAAATATTCCATCTCTATTGCACTACCGCAAAACACTTTGATATACCTGTACATGGACATCGCACGTGTTCACCACAACAAGGAAGTTGATTAATTTTTCAGAGTTGCTCTGCCGGCGTCATGTCCATGTCATGTCCATGTCATGTCCACGTCGATGGCTAGTGGAGACGTAGGGTTAATAAATTTGACTGAAAATATTTTGAGTTTCAGTTAATTTTTTTCTCTAATGCCATAAGTTAACTAAAAATAAAAATTTTTTTCCAGTAAAATTTTTACAAAATTGTTATCAGAATCTACAAATTTCTTTGTAGGTCCGCATTCACACAAAAAATTTACTGATTCAATGAATTTGGTTACTGAAAACGAAATTTAGTTTTTTCTGTGTACATATATTATATTATTATTATATTATTATATATCATATATTATTTGTTTATTGAAGACAGAACCTTAAAGATATGTATTTAAAATAACTAGCGTTTTTATTAACTGCTCGTTTAGGAATAGCAACCGAGCTTAAGTCGCGTTGCCAATTAACAATTAAGCATTAAACACATTCACCACAGCAGGCTACACGAACACACGACTTTAAATGCCGCTAGCAGCATTTGCCGCCTCGAAGACGGCTACTTAATTATTTTGGAGACGGCAGCAGCACCATCTGCAGCTGATATTCAAGTACAAATACAGTGTTCAGTATTGCCACTTTTATATATTTTTCATTTTATAAGAGTTAATTGCTCTTTTAAAATGTACTTATTTCACGTAAAAGTACAAAAATGAATCAATTTCTTTTTTACATAAATTTTTGGATATTATTTCTGTTGAATAATATGAAATAATTGTACAAAATCATTCATTCCACATTTTGTGTTATACTGGCAATACTGAATTTTCTCATTATAGCCAAAGAAATAGAAATTAGTTTAATTGGACTACAACCAGTGATGGGAATTGAAAATCTTGATTTCGTGCCAAATATGCTTTTAAATAGTGCCAAAATCACTTGAATAGTTCCAAATAGTTTGATATACACATTAATACTTTTCGAGCCCAATTTTCGATATAATTGTGAGCGACATGTAGTAAAAAATTAACTTTTTTATTATAAAAATTTCAAATGCCCGATATCTATGCATCATATATTAATAGTTTGTATTTATTTACAAGAAATAAAAATATAAAAACATTTTTTACGCTGTAGTAACGATTCTAAAGGACATACTTAAAGACTATAATAAGCCTAAACTAATTTAAATGATAAAATAACTTTTTCGAATTAGATGTACATATATACTAAGTGACAATTATAGTTTGTGCTTTTTTATGGTTAATATATTGTCGAGTTATACAAATTCGTGCATGTTCAAAATATTAATAATTGTTAGCGATTTATTTTAATCAAACAAACATTCTGTCGGAATAGTATAATTTGTATTGCTTTTTTGGTTCATAATTTTATATGTCTTACGATTACAACAAGATTTATTGTTAGACTTCAAAAATCTTTGCCATGTATTAAAGATGCAAAAGCTTATAATTGCAGTCCATTTAACATTTTACTTTTTATAAAATTTCGAACTAAAAATATACTTTCCACGCTTGATGACGAGTAGAGAATAAAAAGTATACTTTGAACGATTCGATAAATATTACTTAAAAATTATTCATTGAAACTATTGTTTACGTATCCATGTCTTCAAAAAACTCAAGGTCTAATACGGATCTGTATGCACTTTTCATTTTTTCACGCATTTTATTTTGTTTAGAAGCTTTTTTTTATTAAAAGTTACAGTATTATTTGTGTCTCCACTTAGAACATATTGTGGCACACACTTTGGAAAGCAATTCAAATAATAGTCCTTGAAGTTATATATATTTTTCAAATATGATAAAAAAGAAATATAAAAAAACCTTAATTCTGTTTTTGAATTCTACAACTTTATGCTGGGAAAATTAGTTTTTGATTATTATTACTTCAATTTCAGTGCCGAAATAATTTTCTTCCGTCGGAAGATGGTGAGAATTTCGATCTATATTGTCAACATAAAGATCATTAATATATTTTTTGTTAAAAAAATTTTGACATAAATGACGAAATAAAAAAGCTTCTTTAAAATTAAATATAATTCCACATTTTTAGATTGCATTTCGACAATTTACCATTTCTAAAAATTTATAAAATCATCTCTACGACATGAGGTGTTACAAACAAATTTATATATTGATTTTAATAGATCGTCAATGTCTCAATCAGAACCGAACAGTTGTCAGCCTCAAATCCTACTTAATTTTTATTACTTAAAAACGTAATAAGTACAAGAAGAGTACTTATTATTCCATTAAGAAAAGTTTCCATATTTAATGGACAAAAAGTGCCAGAAAAGGAGAAAGAGTGCCACAGTGCCAGGCAACGTCCAATAGTGCCAAAAATGCCACAATTGTGCCACATTTCCCATCACTGACTACAACGACAAACTTAGCATAGACAACAACCTGCCGCCATGTTGCCTTGCTGTCTTCAAAAGAATTATTCTCATATAAACTTGTGTATTCTATCCTTGACATTTGGTAGTCGGTAGCTTGCTGTGGTGAATGTGTTTAATGCTTTAATTAGAATTAGTATTGTGTATGGCAACTTCTACTAGTTTCCTACAAATTATTTAAAATTTGACAACTGAAAATAATATAAAAAAAAAAAACTTCAAAACATAAATAATGTATGTACATAAATAAGTTTCAAGAGAAAATTGTTAAACAGAAGTGCTTAAAAAACTAATAATTATAAAGATAATTATAGTGTTTTGCCAGTGATATGGTTTTAATAAAAGTTGGTTTTTGTTACAACCAACTTAAAACCATAATTAAAGTGGTTTTAAGTTGGTTTTATGAAATGCAACCTTATTTTCGCTGTGATAAATTCAGTGCTGCCAAGTTAAAATGACCGGAAGCAGCTGATAATGTTAATGCCAGTTGATAACAATAGATGTCGCTTGAAAGATTTTCAAATTAAAAATGGATGCAGCAGCAATTTATTGCCAAAAACTTTTTAAAAAAAATTTTTACCAAAAACTTATGGAAAAAAGTACAACAACAAATATACGCATTTCTGCAGGAGATTTATTTTATTTTTGACCAAAGTTATTAGACAGTCTGTGAGTTAAATGAAGAATGCAAAATCAGCTGTTTATGGTTTTAACGTTAAAACCAGGTTTTAATTTCAGTGTGAAAACACTATTAGTTCAGTTTATTTATATTTCGATAAAGAGAAGAAGAAGTACAACATGTGGCATTTTAGACTGCATTTAAAGAATAATTCAGATCCTTTAGAATTGCCCCTTTTATTGCGTGCAAATGTTATTGGCTGAAATAATTCGTAATTAACAATTTCTTACTTAACTTTATTTAGGACGCAATAACATTTTGGCAACTGGCAACGCAACTAATGTTCGGTTGCCATCCATAATCAAGCCATAACATTGCAGCAATGAAGCCGTACATGTTTTTCCCTTTTAGGAACAAAACTTTTAAAGTTATTATTTTCCAAACCAGTTTGTCACGGACAATCATCCGGGGAGTTGTCCTTAGTAAAAGTATTCTGTATTCTACGATCTTTCACAGAAAAATATATTTGAAAATAAGACCAAAAATCAATTAAAAATGTATCTCAGTCAATTAAACTTTTATTTGAAAATAATACATAAATTAAACTATTTTCTTGAGCTTTAGGTCAGATTAATATTTATTATTTTTATTTATTTTTTTTATATTTTTAAAAATTTTTAAAAATTCAAAGACACACACTGTTATATAAAAGTATTAAAAATATGTATTATCATTTCTAAGAACCATTCAAAAATTCTATATGTTAAAAAACTCCTTTTCAATAATTTTTTTTTTCATATTATTAACATGAACAAATATTGTAGACTTATACTTTTTTTTTGTTTTTTTTACCAAAAATTTTAAAAATAATTTTTATGATACACTATGTTATTTGAAAGTTGTAAAAAATTATTTATAATTTGAAAGGAAAAAAGAGAAAAAAGAAATAATTTAATATCAAACAAACCAAAAATATATATCCTGAAGAAGTTAACTGAAGGTTAAAGAAATATTGAACCAATAAATTAAAAATAATAATCTGACCTAAAGCTCAAGAAAATAGTATAATTTAACATATAAAAAAAAGGTCGAAAAATTAGATAAAAATATTTAATAATACATAAACAATAAAGAACTTCAGTTGAAAATAAGACCAAAAATCAATTAAAAATGTTTTTAAGTCAATTAAACTTTTGTTTAAAAATTGAATTAATTACAAAGTATAATTTAATTTTTAATTGATTTTTGGTTTTACTTTCAATTAAAGTTCTTTATTGCATACATGAAATACTGAAGTACATTTAAGAGTCTTACTATAAACATACGGAGTTTGTTAACTAAATTCAAAAAATTTTTTGGGCTGAAGTCTACTGACGAGTTCCACAAGCGGGAACGAAATGCATATAGACCATAAAAACAAGCCAATTTTTGTTCTTTATTGCAGGAATATTTTATTTTTACACAGTAGTTTAATTGACTTAAAAACATTTTTAATAAATTTTTGGTTTTAATTTAAATTAAAGTTGTTCATTGCAGGAATATTTTGTTCTGTGCAATTAGAATCAAGTTGTCTAAAACTCTGCTTTGTTATCTTTTTTCTAAGAGAAGTAAGGTGGTTTTTATTATTCAATTCATAATTTTTTGATTAATTTTATTTTTTATTTTTTTTTATATTTTAAATAATTTTTTTCTTTCATCAAATTCACTCCTTTAAGTAGCTTCAATCGATTTTATTATGTTCATGGTATGAACAATCTTAAGAACATTCACAAATTCGCAATCAAAATTTATTAGAGTAAATCAAATAAGAATATGAAAATATGAACTTTAGTGCTTCATAAAAGAAAAACTTATAAAATATATGAAAATCATAAAATAGTAAAGGTATGGTTAAATAAAGCCAATATTTGGCAAAATAACAGTGAGCAAACATTATTTTATGAAAAAAAAAATTAATGTGAATAGTTAGCGAACGAGAATAAGGTTGACAAATATAAATAACAGAGAGCCCTGACAGTCAAAGGTTTATCATCAGCGACTGACTGACAGCTGAGGTATTCCAACCATCCAAAATCTTTTTATTAGATTTGATATATTTAATAATTGTGTTAATAAATTTCTTATCATTTAGAGGTCTTACATATTTCCCCAAATATTTTTCGCGCCTCACCGACCGTAACTTAGGCAACAATAACAACAACAACAACAATAACAACAAAACAACACTCCCCTGCATTGGAAAATTTTAGTTTTATGACGACAACTTTCATGTTTGCAGCATTTGTCGAATGTTTTAGTTTTTTCCTTTATGAGTTCGATTTTGTTATTTTATAGTTTTTTTATATATTAAAAAGTAAAACAAGTGTTTCCAAAGCGAAAAAAAACGCCATCAAATGCCAACAAAATAAACTACATGACAATAATAACAATAATGAATTTGGTAACACAAAAAAAAATATGACCCAGTTTATAGCAACTAGCCAAAAAAAAAACAAGAAGTGATGATGAAGACAATGCTGATGGTGATAATTATGATGGTGAAGGTGAAGGTGGCTTTTGCTATGTTCCACATTAAACACAGTTTTTTTTTTTTTTTAAATAACTGATAAACACAAGTCATGTCAACAAATAAGAAAACACAGATCCAGTGTGTAAGTGAAGGAAAGAGGGGTGGACCACTTTGTCATGCTTGTCACTAAAATAATTCCTTTTAAATAAAATTTGCAGATACGAATTGGTTTTTAAAATGTCAACATTTACCCCCAGTTTTTAACTTAAAAATTAAGTATGTAATTAGCTAATTTTTATTTAAAATTAAGTTGTACTTAAATACGATTTCATTTTTTCAGTGGTTATTTAAAGTTCTTATTAAATTACGTTGAAAGTTCGATAGCACTGCAAAATGTCCCAGTATTATTGAAGGCTTATTAAACAGCAGCTATTTAACGTAAACAAAAAAGTTAAATTATCAACATGTAGACAATTAAATTGCATAAAAACTCATTTTATGAGACCAAAAGAACATCATAATGCATTTTTATATCACTTTATTCCATGATATGAAACTATGTACTGTATATGTTATATATTTATGAAATTTAAACGAAATTCTTTTTAATACGACCGCATGATGCTCATGTGCATGTTTTCAGTAAACGCACACACGCATAAAAACATATGGTAAAATCATAAAACTTAAGTAGTATTTAATTTCGCAAGGTTGGGCATTTAATTATTATTTAAATAAGCACTCAAAAACACAATTTCGTATTTAATTAGAACTTAAAAATAATTACGGTTTGCTTACCAACCGAAAAAATGGGCATTAGTGATATAATATAAAATTTTTTTTATTATTCTATTCAACATCTAGTCCGGAAATGCGTTGCGTTTCAATGCAGAACTCTTATTAGAAGAAAACACTCACCTGAATTATTCTACAGTGGAATTAATAATCGCACAATAATAGAATTGAAGAGCTCACAGTTATAGTAATGCAGGCGTTGTGTTTACGAATATTTTTGTGACACATCGTTCACATATACATCAAATGCAGCAATTTATTAACTTGACTTGATCTCCAGATCCTCTTAGGTAAGGTTAAGAAGGGTGGCGCTGCAACACACCTCCACTCGCAGAGCCACTTGGGTTCATTGTAATTCCCTGCTGTTGATACCCGTTAGTAATAATTTTTTTGTACCCAAAAGAGCTTCAATTATCTGTTATCAAGTCACTGAATTCCCACAATGAATCCCCTGATGTCCTCCAGTTTACACTTACCAATATCACTAATTCTCTCATGGAAACGTCTGCTTAGTCATCTTAGTTTATGGCGTTCCAGCTCCAGGCAATGTCAGATAACTTTTTCAGTGATTTCTAATTCCTATGTATCTCCACACATGCTACAGAAATCCGAAGTAACAGTTGCTGCTGGTTCTTGCTCTGACCGAGCAGTGGCCATTCAGCGCGCTTATCACCACTCACATAGCCTTCCTATCCAAAGCCAGTAGCACTTTGAATCTTCCTGAGACAAGTTTTAGCCACATAGCCCACGAGACTCTACAATTTTCCGTTCTTCGCCATGAAGCTTGGTCCTACTCCTCTTCCAATTACTGAGTTCCCAGATCACATCCTCTAAGCCGAAGAAGATTTCATTATATCCCTGCTACAGGAAAGGTGTTCCCCGCATTTAATATGAGGTAGCAACGAAATCATCGACACAGATGAGAATGTCTTAAATTTTTTTATAAACCTTAACAAACTGGCTATGCTAGGGCTTCTATTTATATTTTGGAAACTGGCAACACTAATGTCAATAGCTAAAATCTGGCAACACCATAATAAAGTTTGACATTTTTTAGCATAAACGTACTCACAAAGTTTTGATGTACAAGTGCTATTTGTTTTATTTACAGTGAGTTCAATAAGTCAATTTGGAAAAAATGAAAATTTCAAGAGAAGGTTTTCGTTGGATTATTTTTCACAACTTTCGACGAGGATTATCTCAACAAGAATTTGTCGATGATGTGGTCGTAGTTCCCGTCGCCTACGATTTCCGTGAAAGTCGTCCAAAATCGGTTGTTGTGCCACAAAACATCGATGTAGTGCGTGAACTGATAATGCACGATCGTCATCTGACATATTGTGAGATAGAGGCATCCTTGCACATTAGTTCCATTTCAATACATTCGATTTTGCATGAACACTTAGTTGGAAAAGAAGTTTTGTTCTCGTTGGTTACCCCATAATTTATCAATCGTTCGAAAAAAATGACTCGCGTCAAGTGGTGTAACGAAATGAGAGGCCGAGATGCTTCAAAGTAGACCTTGAAGTGTGGGGCCATGCATGGAATAAATTTCGGTCTTTAAGTGTTATAAATAGTAAACATGTCAGTTATAGTAAAATATCTCCTGCAACCTTTCAAAAAACCGAGACACTTAAATGCTCTCTTTGAGATGTAAAAATGTATTCAGTCCAACAAACAACACACTAGGTTTTCAGGTCAAGAACATCAAAAGCTTATGCTTGCCTTATACTCCGGATGAAATGCCATCAACTGCCGAACTTCTATGTGCCATCGTGCAATGTTGGGTCTTGCTGGCATTGAAATGGACAATTTTTTAAACAGTCTCATGAGGGTGGCGTTGGATGAAGTAGTTAGCACGTTGATTACAAAACTGAAGGTCCAGCGTTGGAGACCGATCTTCGACCGACAGTCATTAAATAACACCATCAGCATTTTTCTGACGTGCATTAGTGTCATTTTGTATCAGTTGATGTTGGAAAGTTCAAGTGATGAAGCCATAGTCACTGGTCACTAAACTATACCGACTTCAGCAGATACTAAACATAATGTAACATCAAAGCGCCCTCCATCATCATTATTTTGTAGCAAAATCATCCGCAAAGTAAAATAAGCAAAAATGTAATACCCTCATTGAAACCAGAGGCGCTGGAAAAAACTGCATTATTAGAAAAACGTGAAAAATGCAGAGTTGTAAAAGAATGAAGCTTTCCTATATTTCTTCACCCACCACCTGTCTTTTATATCACTATCCCTTTCCTAAGGAAGGTAACATCTAGTAATAGTACTAAGCATTCATTGCCTGAATGTTACTTCTCTTTAAAGAAGAGCATTATTCATATCCTGTCCTTTACCTTAACAATAATCGTTCTTAATTTTACATATATTTTGTACTTAAAAATGAGAACTGTAATATTAGGAGAGCGTAAGGCATTTTGTCGATGCCCAGACTGAAGAGTTATAAATAAAACTCTTTCAAGAAAAATCATACGGATTTACAAATAACCAGTAAAAATTAAGAATTATTCAATCGATTGAATGTTTGATAGAAAAAAAGTATTGCATGCTTATTTCGTAGATAAAAAGATCTCGTATATAACATCGAACTTCTATATTTTCTAGATCACAGATATACAACTATTCCAGTTCTAAACCTTTATATTTTTCCTCTTATCATTTATTAACAAGGAAATGAAAGGATATATCAAATACCCACCCTACTTATAATATATTAAGGGCGGAAGGTTGTTTTTCGATTACAAGCAAATGTGTCAAAATTGTTGCAATACAACCATGAAAAGGTCTTATTAAAACTGTAGCAGTATCTAATTTAATGTTTATATGGCGATCCTGCCATATTTTTTAGAATAAAGGAATACACAGCATATCTGCTTATTGTTTATCTAAAAATAAGAAAGGACAATAGGATCCAACATACAGAGCTTATGCTAGGTTGGATTCCTATTCATTATTTTTCGCCAAGATGATGAAGAAATGCCTCATTATGTGCCCATCAAAGAATTGACACCAGCCGAATTGAAGAAACGCGAAAAGGAACTGCGTAAGCTAAGGGACGATTTGCGCAATGAAGAAACCAAACTAGTGTTACTAAAGAAGCTAAAACAGTCACAGCACGTCATGAAGGAAAACATTGTTGTCACTTCGAATAGTGTATTGTCTACAAATCCTCTAGCGGCCATACCAGCAGCATTAACATCGAAGGGTGCCTAAAGTGTTACACCCACTACGGCGGTACCACTGCCAGCACATACCAAAAGTTCACATTCCAATAGTAATAACATCTCATCTTCAGTTAGCAGCTACGAGAGGGCGCAGATCCCAGCCAAAAACCTGAAATTCTATCAATAGGGCCAAAACCCATAAAGCCGAAAGAGAAGAAGGAAGAAGAGCCAAAATATCCAATATTCCCTTTACCAAACACAACAAAATCTAGAGGTGGCCGACTAAACAAATTAAAGACGGAACTACGTGCTCTCATGCACCAACAAACTTACGCTCAGGGTGGCGAGCTGAAAAAAATCATCGATAAAATAAGTTCGGTAAAAAACTAAAATAAAATCACACAAAAAAAAAAATTTTAATACCAATTTGAAGCCTTCTATGTAAAAATTTTGTAATAAATATATACATCCTTATATAAGAATTTCTTGCATTATTTTCGTTTAAAAAAAATAATTCTACAAAATATATACATATGTACATATTAACAAATACTCTTTGGTAAAAATAATTTGTAAATGGCCTTTATTGTTTGAAATTTTCGGTTTTCGCAATGAATAGAAATAACAATAAAAATAAGGCTAGGCCAAAAAACCCAGTAGAATACGAAGAAGAGGAAATTGAAGGAGCTATAAAGTTTTTAACTGAACTGTGGAAGGATTTAGGAATAGAAGGAACCCCTACTAGGGATGATGTAATTAACAGACGAAAAGTGGAATTAGAAACAGTGTTGTTAATGAGAAAATATCTAGATTGGTAAATTTTTTTTTGGGACAATATAATGGGAGCAAAAGAATCTAAAGTAGATCATCCCAACGCAAATGTTGTCAATAACGTAGAAATTATTGACCACAAGGAAGAAATTAACTCTATATGGCTACTTATATTAATCCTTGCAATAATAACAGCTCTTAATTTACTGCTTAAAATTTACTTAGCACATAAAAGATCGCTCAAAAAGCAGTACATTAGTAGGGCAAATGATTTAGATAAAGTTTAAGTCTGAATGGATTGGCAAACTATCCTCAGTAAATGTAGAAATATTAAAACAGAATTTGAAAAATCATATAAATGTCTCAGTATAGACAGACCAATAAAACATGACACCCTAAATAAACATTTTAAATTTCTTTTAGATTGCTTAGAAAAAACAAGAGCGATCCTAAATACTAATTATGCGCGACTAACATCTACACACAAGACTGCAGCAGACGCATTTTTTATGATATTAGGAACAAAATACAAATTCATTCCCACGATCGCGAGTGTTTTGGTGCAGTAGGTATGTGTGGCTGTTCAGGTGCCAACAATAAAAAACTCTTTCTTAAATTTGCCGTCGATGCACATTTGTACTTGGCCTTGAATAGTTGTCACTAGTACGACTTCAATATTAGTGAAATATTAGAATCTTTTAATTGTACGTGCAGACGTTCAAAGTAATGCAAACATTAAATTAGATAAATTAGATAACCACAAAAGAAAAGAAGACCAAACGGCTAGAAATATTCGATTGTCGTTCGGCTGACTAACAGCACTGGGAGTGTGTGAATGAAACGCATTTTAATATTCTTCTTCTTCTATCTATAAATATGTATGTATGTGTATATAGGAATATTTCATATCATCTTGTTCAATAAGTTTAGCTTTTTTTCCAAAAAAAAGAAAAAAAATTAACATTTATTTCAGTCTTACTTTTTATGATTTTGTTTTCTTTTCCAGCAATGAACACGTGTTTATTTCAACGCTGCCTCCTTTAACGTGGTTCTGCCTGTTGCTGTTTGTTGCATTAATCGACAATGTCGTGACACACTGTGGTTGCCGATTGTTTTGTTGTGTTGTGTTATTGTAGTTATGCACAAAAAAAAAATGTTTTCCCTCTTCTTCTTTTTTGTCATTTTATATTTAAATAAATATCTTTTCGCGTCCTCCTCCATACGCCACTGTTTGTGGCTTTTGAAGGTTTCATAAGGCAACATTTCAGTTTCATTGTCAGTTTTCCTTTGAAAAATAACAGCAACAACAACTATTGCAATACAATCACAATACTACATACGAGTACAATAATACAATGCAGCAACATGCTGCATTGACAATTCATTGTCAATGAACAGGGTAAAAGCTAAATAAACAAATGAAATGAAGCAACGTCGAATGGAAAATATAGAGTAATGGATATTTGTAAAAATCTTATGAAAAGGTCATCTATACGCAAATACTCATATGTAAGTGTTAAAGTCCTGCACAAGACCCCTTACAAGAACTTTTACTACATCGAAATCTACTAAAACAAACGCCAACCAACACTATTTGCAGGAAATTTGTTTCTGCTATTGCAAGTATGGGAAAAACTACTTCTTGGCGGAAGAATTTGTGATGCTTTGTTTTTCATACGCATGGGCACGTATACAAACGTCATGCATGTACACAAGGGTCATTCTATAAAAAAAACGTTTTTTTTTTCTCAGAACCATGTTTCAAAATTTGGTTTAGGTAAAAAAATAGGTCTGTTAAAATATCAGCTCATAATATTAATGATGAGATGGTGCGCATCGCACTTTTCGATTTCCCATACGATTTACATGGTATGAATTGATTTTATTCATTCTGATTGTCATAAGTAAAGAACGGAATGTCCCACAGTAAACTTCTTGGTACGCTTATGTAGAAAATTGAACGCTCTATAAAAAAAAACTAATAGGCAGATTTTGTAAAAAATTTTTGTGAAAAATAACGAAAATTCGTTTCAAAAAATATTTTTTCCATAAAAATTTCAAAACGAAAAAAAAACGTTTTTATTTGCAAAATTTTCCTTTAAGGCTTAAAAAAAGCTGAATTATTACAGCTATGGCTAAATTAAATTGAAAAATGTATAAAAGTGTTTTATTTTTCTCTATACAAAACAACAAAAAAGTAATTTTTGGCTCTTTTTAAGAGTCTTGTTTGTATTTTGTATGAAAGTTTGGTGAAATTTTCTGGAATAACATAATATTTCTGCTGTTTTCTTGAAAAATTGCGTAAATTTAGGGCAAATTTTACTTTGACCATAAATAACTTTTGATCCAGCTTACCTAACAAAAGAAGTGCGATGCGCACCATCTCATCATTAATATTATGAGCTGATATTTTAACAGGCCTATTTTTTTACCTAAGCAAATTTTTGAAATTTGGTTCTGAGAAAAAAAAACGATTTTTTTATAGAATCACCCTAATGTACATACGCACACACGTTGTGTGAATGCTTTTTGAATTTTCTGCGCACATACAAACGCACACATGCATTGACATTAGTTGTGTGCGCTTGCTTTAAAAAACCTCCTTTTAACAAATAATAGCTTACCATCTACATCTTACACACACACTCAAACGTACAATATGCAAAATAACAATCATACACGCATCTACATTACTTCTTTTGAATGTTTGTTACAGACAAGAAGTCTTCGCGACATCGCTTGGAAACGCTCATATACACGTACACCAATGCATCCATAGTGCTTCGCTTATTAAACCACTTCATTTATTATTGGTTTAGTGTAATACATGCTGCGACAATACATTTAAAAACAAGACTTATTTGCATTTCAAGACTGTTTACGCAGGTCTCTAGCATGTATGTATTTACGTATGATTATGCTTATGAATGTTTATGCATGACATACATATGTACATATGTACGTATGTACGTACAATACCTAAAGTTTATTTGTTGGCAATGGCCAATACTTATTTATGCCCTTTAAAAGTTTATGAAGCTTGTAAATGAAATTGTAATACTATCCATTTTCATATTCATATTGCAACATCGAGTGGCATGAAAATCACGGCGAGAAAAATAACGATATGTTGTAAATACTGAAGAATTTCAATAACAGTCACTTCTGTAGTTTTGTAAGTTATTTGATGTGGTTTTTATTGATTTTGAATTTATGGAAGACAATTAAGGAATCTGTTATGCATTTCAAACGGAAATTCGATATTTTAATAACATTTACAGATTTATTTGTTGTATTATGTTGTTGTGTCGTTGTTATTGCTTTCATTTGGTTGAAACGAATTTTAATTATTCTGCAATGGTGGGATTTTTTATTAAAAAAAAAAAATTTTTTCTTGCATCGGCTTCTGCAGCACATATGTAAATATTGAATATTTTTGTATTGATAGAAACAATTTCGATATCAGTAGTACGATTTTCTAACTTTTCATTAAAATTTCAGTTTATCTACAATTGTTATTGTTTGCATTAACGATTATGTAATTCACTAACTTCTGTTAATAACTTTGTTAAAATTTGATATCATGCTGGCAGCTACTCAAACAAGCGAAAATCACAAAGAAGAATAGAAAATAAGTTCAGTTAAGTGCGACTTTGACTCGCACACGGAGGGTTCCATAAGATATACTAAATGTGTAAAACTATACATACAACCTTTAGCCTATATAATCGAACATCTTAACTGATGTAGACAGTTTTTAAAAAAATTTAAGAACCAGGAAATTTTTTTTAGATTTTTTTTTTAGTTTTGGCGCTTTTTTCGTTTTTTGTGTTTTGATGCTTTTTTAACTTTGCTGTTTATTGTTTTAGCGATTTTTTTAGTTCTGGTGCTTTTTCTCTTTCCCGGGATTTTTTTTAGATTTTTGGCGATTTTTTAATTCTAAATTTTTTTGTTTTAGTAGTGTTTTTGCAAATTTCAAGAGTTTGGCTCTCACGGATTCCAAGATACATACAGGAAGTTGTCAAAATTATATTAACTGATAGAATATGTATGTATTAGGGTGGTCGACTCGGTTTTTCAACCGGTTATAAAACCCGGTTTTTTTTTACAAAACGATGGTCGGTTTTTTCAAAATGTTGATTTTTCGAATGTCGAATAGTTCGGTTTTTTTACAATTTAAAAACCGGCTGAGTCGAATACTTTTCGATTTGTATATTTTTTAATATTAGTTTTTACTATATTAAAACTTAGACCAACGTGTTCGATTGATTTTCAAGTGTAAAAGGTCTAGTTGTTTAGAGCATGGCAACACTTACTGAAACCTGGAATTGAAGCGAAATTATTTTATGAGGTGGTAGCAGAAGATGTGTTCAATGGATGTCAAAATCCATTTGTAAAAATTGTTTTTTAGTTTTGTTTGCTTTATATTTTATATAGAGGTAAATATCCACTTTGTCCATACAATCATACGTATATATGTCTGTATATTATATACATATAGGATTGTTCATTTACCAAAAATTGTTACGAATTTGTAAGAATTGTTACTGGAAAGTGTTCATTAACTCAAAAAGTTTGCAAGGAGAGAGCGTCAAAAAAATTCTTAAAAATTATTACTAAGTAGAATTTTTATTTGCAAGAATTATACAACCACCTGTTGTATGTTTTGTTGTCAAATTAATTATTTCAAAAATATCTGAAAAAGGAAAACTGAAAAATGTGCATTTCTTTGTTAAAAACATGTATACGTATGAAAAAAGAAAGCATGTTTTCTTAATTTATTGTTTTTCATTCATTAAGCCACATAAATTCAATTTTATTGTAAAGAATTTTGTTTGTGTCTGATATGTGATCAGAAATGGAAAGTGGCATTTTTGTATTTGTTAATGAATAAAATTAAAAAATTATGAAAAATTCATAAAAATAGTAAAAAGGCATGAAACTGTGTAAAGAATTTCATATTAAACGCCAATTTCTAAAGAAAAATTCCAATTTAAAATTTTATCAAACAAAATACAATCAGAATCATGAATAAAATTGTATCATGATTTCCATACATGGTTCTTATATGAATAAAATTTTCTTGCGAGTTTTTACAAGTAAAGCGTTCATTTACGTTTTCATATTTAGGAGAGTAATTTTGTAAATTTCTGCCTTACTCTCTAGTTGCTAGTTTCTGCTGGCAAAGTAAATGAACAGACCTTATGTATGTATATGTACTACACATATGTATGTAGATATATGAAGCTAATTTTTATGTTTTTCTTTAATTTTTTTATTGTTTTATAGTATTTACTCATGAACTGTTAACTCTTTCTTTTTATTAAAGCAATTTAAAATCGAAACTTTTGTATAATAATTGCCTTACTTAAAAAACCGGTTGACCGGTTTTTCCTGAATTGTAAAAGCCGAAACCGGGTTTTTCATAATATCAAAGTCCCTATTTACACTATGCAAGTCTTATTGCTAAGCTGATTAGTTTATTAGGAGAGAGAGACGGGGGAAAAGAAACGTTGCTGTTCCCCTCGTCTCTCTCTCCATGAAACTAATCAGCTTAGCAATAAGACTTGCACAGCGTGTTTTGGGACAAATATTCGAACTATTCGAAACCCGGGTTCTGGAAAAAGTCGAATAATCGATCACCCTAGTATGTATGTATGTTTGTATGTATGTATGTATCGAATAGAGAATAGTCAACGTCGTCGTCATCTTGTTATATAATGCAAAATTGTTATTGAAATGATGATGACGTTGAAACAAAATGATTTTGACACTAAAATCACGGCGACGTTCACGACGACAACTGGAATAACGATTTTTTTCATTAAAAAAGAATAAATAATACTAGCCAAATATGCTAACTTTTTATGGATAAGAATTAGAATTTATATACAAATGTACACATACCCACTAAAAGATTTTGGTGTTGTTTTGCCCCCACTCTTTCTTAATACATTCACACGGAAAAGAGTACCATTGTGCAAAGTCAACAATGCAAAATTTTGATTGATTTGATCTTATTAAATTTCCTAGAAATAATTTGTTGTTTAAGTAAGTTTCGTGTTTATTTGCTTTGGTCATAGCTAGAATGCACTGTTGTACTCAGTTGTTTGACTTGCTCTGGTTTCGTTGCTGTCGGTTTTGATGTTCGTGTAGTGTAAATAGCCGATAAACTTCGCAGTACGAGCGAAAACTTAAAGTCAGATAAATAATTAATAAAATAAAATGGCGCATAGTCATAGGCAAAACAAAGTATATTTATATAGTATATTTTATGAGTTTAAAACCAGTATTTTGTATGGCAATACTGGTTTTAAACTCTTAAAGTGTACTTTGTTTATGATTTATAAATTAAATTCATGTTGGTCCAACTTGAAATAACTTTGATTCAGCATGATTTTTCATTTTGATTTAACGGTACGGGAATATTAAATCAACATGCATTTACCTTTGTATTTACATATCGCTGCCTTTATATAAAGGCCTAACTCAATATTTTTTTTAAATCAAATTTTCTGTATATTTTGATTAAGAAAAAAAATGTTTAATGTACGCAAAATGCAAAAATATCGGTTTCAAAAAAAAAGTATGAGTTAGGACCTTTCTACATTAAGGCAACAATATGCAGGTATTTGCGTATGTATATTTTGTCTTATCTTATTGTAGCTATTTGGTATCTTTATTTTCAATTTGGCGCTTAGGTGCTAAAACGCACTAACTTTTACCAAAACCAAAGAAAAAAGAATCATAAATAAATTTTAATGATCAAATGACGAGTAACAAGAAAACTAACGCCCCATAACACGAACAGAATAAGTAAGATGCAATACAATGAGCAAGAAAAAAATACATAAGCAGAGTTTTAAAACAGGAGGTTAAAAAGGATACAGTTAATAGAGATAAGAAACAATGATGATCAAAGTTGTTTTAATTTTATTTTTTTGTTGCTGCTCAATTTATATGCAGCAACACTGCTGCACAGAACTACATACAATATGTATAAATAAATAAATTGCTCTTCTTCAAATGAAATGAAATTGTATTTATTTTGGCAAAGGTGTGTAAATTAAGTCTTCATTCATATGCCGTCAAATTTCTGCGTTTGCATTATATTATATGATGAAAAGACCAAGATGGAAAAAAAGAACAAAGTGCAACCAAAGGCCGACAATATGTAACTGAGGCAGAAACAAGGAGGTTGCAGTTTTTTGCGAGACCCAAAACAGCGATTAATTTGGTTATAGTATGTGCGGAAATAAAACAGAACGTAAAGGAGAAGAACGGAAAATTAACAAATTCAAAATACCCTAAACTGAAATTGAAAGCAAATCAATTATTTAGAGGAGGACTGTCCCATAAGCTTGGGGTTTCCTCAACACTATGGGCTACAACAGCAGTATTCTCAGTTGTTCTAGAGTTCTTCACATCACTCACTAACTTATCCCAACAATTCAAATTTTCCCACTAGTCTCACAATTGCTGGCCGAGAAGATGTTTTACGATGACCCAAAAATGCTTTAATTTAGCGAAATGAGATCGCACAATTTTCACCATTTTTAACCGACTTCAAATAAAGGAGGAGGTTAACAATTTGTCTCCATTTTTTTTAGGTGCGTATCTTCATAACTCAGTACGTTTTGGACCGATTTTGGACAATTTTTTAATACAATTTTATGATATTCTAATTATTTGATTGCTACGAAACCTATAAAACACCTTTGGTTCTGGTAATTACACAATTTGAAAGTTAAAAAAATGGGCGGGATTACGCCCATTAAAATTTATTATAATATTTTACGCGGTTCTACTTAACCGATTTTTACGAAACTTACCACACACCTTGAGCTCTGAAATAGACACAATCTTCCATATAAAAAATGGGCGGAGTCACGCCCATTAAAATTTAATATTTTATTTTAAGTGGTTGTAATTTACCGATTTTTATAGAACTTAACATGCACCCTGAGCTCTGAAAACACACAATCTTGCATTTAAAAAATGGGCGGAGGCAAGCAAATTTAAATTTAATTTTATATTTCACGTACTTCTTCTTATCTTCTTCTATGAGATCAATAATGCATTGAAGTCGGTTTTTTTTGGCAGAAAGAATTATTCAAGCATATATCGTTCCATTTTAATTAATGGCGTAATTCTCATTTGTCAACTATCAAATAGTGGCAGGTTGAGTCATGACAACTAATAAAATTACGGGCTATTCAAAATAAAACGTCTTAATGAAACACCCTCTTTATGTGGGAAATCCAATGGAATTATTAATATTTTCATGCCATCAATGATATCTTTACAATAAACCATTACCTAAAAAGTTTTTGTATTATTTTTGTAACAAATTCAATCGCGCGTAGGTATTCATAGTCAAAACAAGGTATACTTTAAAACCAGTATTACCATATCAAATACTGGTTTTAAACTCTTAAAGTATACTTTATTTTGACTCTGAATATACGCAAATAATTCTGAAAGACTAGTGGCTTTTTTAAAATCATTGCTTTCAGAGCAGATTTTCTTAAGACAAATTTTGAAATGAAATGTGCTTATATTTGTGAAACTTCTAAGCTCACACCTTTCAACTGTAGGGTATTATACAAAATTATTAAGCAATAGCGAAACCATGATTAAAATGCAATCAAGGTTGTTGAATAGTTAGTTGATCGGTTGTTTGGCTGGTTGTTTCTTTCGCTGGACATTCGACCAAGAAGTTGGATTATTATTTTTTTCTTTTAATTTTCGCAAAATCATAATTCGCGTGTTAAGAACACATTACTTTCACATTTGCCAAACAACAATCTCAACAAGAAAAAAAAAATTAATAAATAAAATATAAATACATATATAAAACAAGCATACAACATTGTAATAAACTGATGGGCGAATTGGCATGGGGATTTTTATTTTCATAAAATGCAACCGTTTTCTCTTCTCAACTCTTTTCATTTATTTTTGTGTTACAAAACGAAGCTTTGAATAAACCTTGCTATGTACATATGTATGTAAGTATTTCATTGCTCGGTCGAGGAGGTTGTTTTCTTTTCATTCATTTCACATACAATATTTTTCTTTTCTGTATTAATTGCTTTTTTATATGTTTTTAATTTTTTATATAAACTAACGAAATTGCCCCCAAGTCGTAATTTTGAAATGTTGTTTAAAATGAAATAAATGGAGAATAACAGGGAAAATGTATTCATTGAAATTATTTGAAAATTTATTATTATTTTCGTTAGCAAATTGAGCGAAAACATTAAAAAACAAATAAAACGTGGTTCAACGACAAATTGCTGTAACGTGGTATGAGTACGAGTAAAAAAGCATTAAAAATTATAAAGGTTTTTTTAATGGGATGAATTAAAGTGGAAATAGGAAAATAGTTACGATTGAAAACTTGGTTTAGTGCACCTAAAAAAAAAAGTTTTCACAGTTTCTTGCTATTTATTAATTTTAATATCGATTAAAATTAATTTGCGTTATAAGGAAATTTTTGAAAAAAAAATTGCAAAAAAGTAAAAAAATTGCTAAATTTTTGAAGAAAATATATTTAAAAAAATTTCAAATTTTTTCTCCAAAAAGTTTCTTTGGAACGCATATGTTCATCAACACATGTTTTTTGAATCGATATATGTGGGTCAATTTAAAAAAAACCCAATTTTTGTGCCCCCCCACTTTACACTACTACTTTAGGTACAAAACAAAAACAAAAAAAAAAAAAAAAAAAAAACAAACAAAAAAAAAACAAAAATGTGAGAGTGATCAGCGAGGAATATGTAACAAAAAAACGTAATTCTCAAATTTGTATGTTTGTTTTTTTGTTTATTCAGAATGGTGTTTTTTTTCTCCCTCTGACTCATTGCGCTGATTTACACAGGCATAATTGTGCTGGCATAACATGCCAGTTTGTAGGTGAGAGAGGCAAAGAGAGTGGTTTTGCGGTTGGCATAACTTTTGAACCAGCTACAACCCCGCATTAGCAGCATAAAACCAATACACACACAAATTAAAAAACAGCAAGTGTTAAATGAATACGAAAAACACTAACACACACAAAGCTGTGTATACGTATACATTTTGTGCCAGATGAATTAGTCTCGTGTAATTTGGAAAAGAACAAAAATTGTGCGGCTTAAAAATTGTTCTCGTCTAAACTACCTCATTCCCTACAAAAGCATGTGTCCGCCGTTAGAATTGTTAGTAAACAAAATAAAATAAAATCAAGAAAAAAGTAAATATGCAACATTTAATAACAGTTTTCGAATTATTGTCGTCAAAACTTAATTAGTGCGAATTTGGCGTTGCAAAGTAAGGTTGTCCCCACAATTTGCATTGAGCGTCACTTTTTTATAAATCAAGTAATATTACTAGTTTTCAGTTTGCATTTAAATAAAGTAAATAACGTAAGGAAAATACAAACTTTAATTATTACAAAAGTTAAAAAGCGAAAGAAAAAAATCTATTAAAAAAAGTGTGCATTTGCGTAGTTTTTGTGAACACCATGGTAAGGGCGCGATAGAATTTCATGAGCGTCACGCTAATTTTTTTAAAAGTGAATATATTAAATGTAAAAAATTGAAGTTGACAATCATTGTTTACATGGTTTCAACAAATTTTTTTATAATTTGCGATTTTGAGAAATAAATTACCTACGAAAAAAACCAAAATAGGCAAACATTTCATGAGCATCACTTTTGATATATATTGCTTCATAGCTTAAAAGGCTTAATTTTGATTTTATTTTTTAATTTTCAAGAGTAAAACAACAAAATTAACGGCGGCTGAAGGAACACGGAGATATCGAGAGAAAATAAAGCTCGATAAAGCGCGTAATGACGATTATAAAAGAAAAAAGAAAGAAAGGTATAATCGTGGAATATTTGAGTTTAATTTTTATTGTTACTGTCTGATTGATGTGAAATTGTTTTACGTTAGTCCAAATAAAATTTTCAACATCAGCAAAGCATTGCCCACAAATTTAAAGACAGTTCAAGGCACGAGAGATATTCACCAAATAATTACAAAATCCAGAGGTGAATTGATTTACAGATCTCTCTCGTGCTTTTGCAACTTAAACCTCTGGGGGACCGGAAATTTATGCAACTGCCACAAACTTAATTCGAAAGTGGTAAAAATGAATGATAATGAAAAAAAAACAAAGCCGCTTGTCATTTCATGAAGTTTATACAGATTCAGAATAAGAATTCGAATGAAAATTTATAAATTAAATTAAGTTATTGTTTTGCGTCAAATATTTACATATGTGTATAAGTTTCTTCAAGAATTACTTCCTTTTTTCCATTTTTGTTAAAGACATCAAAGAATATGTACATGTTTAGTTTTGTATGAAAATTTTTGTTTTTTGAAGAACTTTTGTTTTTTTTTTATTTACGTTTTGTAAAAGAATAAACTTTTTATCGTTAAAATTTAAATTTGGCATTATTTCTTGTTTACGTGCAACAAAATCTCTTGATCGTCACAAAATATCTTGAGCGTCACACTTAGTTTTTTTTCCTTAAAACGCTTATAATTGCAGTTTTTTTTAAATACATTGTTACAAGCCTAATACTTTGCAAGTAACCTCTAAGTTCAAGTCTTTTTTTAACAAAAATTTACATATTTTCATCTTAAAATTTTAAAATGACTAGTCACTTTAAAAAAAAATTTAAAATCAAGGTCAATCGTGATTTTGTGTTTATAATCGAAAAGGTGATTTTGGCAAAAGTCAATCTTGAGAAACAAAAGAACATCGTAGTATTGAATTTCAAATATTTTTGCATTTTTAGCGATTTTTTATACATATTTGGTGTAAGACGCTCAAGATGGAAATCATAGAAAACCTAAAAAAAAATCAAATAAATTCAATAAAGTGCGACTCTGACTCGCGCCCGAAGGGTTCCGTACGAACACTAGATATGTAATTTAATACAAACTTCATCCTATATAATATATAGTTTTGAATTTTTTTTTTCGTTTTTGGTGTTTTTTCGGATTTTTATTTTTGCGTTTTTTTGATTTTGGCGATTTTTTTAAGTTTTGGCTCTTTTTTTAGTTTTGACACTTTATTTTCTCGTTTTGGCAATTTTTTTCGGTTTTTGACGTTTTTTCATTTTGGCGATTTTTTTTTCATTTTTGGCGTTTTTTTCATTTTGGAGATTTTTTTGAATTTGGCGATTTATTTTAGTGTTAGAAATTTTTCGTTTTGGCGATTTTTTTTAATTTTTGGCGATTTTTTTTTTTTTTTTTTTTTTGGTTAGGCGATTTTATAATTTTCAGTTTGTTCAGTTGTACCGTTTTTGAAATTTTCAAGTGTTTGCCTCTTACGGTTTCCAAGATATAGCAAGTTGTCAAAATTACATAGTCAAAATTGCATTTACTGATGGACCACCCTTTAATTTTAATTTTTTCAAATTTTAGTGCTAATTGTTGTAGTCTATATGAAAATACACTAATTTTACAAATTTCAAGTTTCAATATACATATGTATGTACATACCATTGTATGTATATTACATGGGATTTTAAAATTTTTCGTTGCTCGTTTTGGAACACCCTTTAATTTTTAATTCTCATGTATTTGTTGTTGTAGCGGCCAAGGTTCTACATACTCTGTCCAAATTTCAGGTCCGTAGCTCTTACGGTTCCTGAGAAAATACCGTGTGACAGACAGACGGACATCGTAGCGAAAACAATAGGGTTCCTTTTCACCTTTGGTGTACGGAACCCTAAAAATATTGATTTTTTTTGAGAGCCTAAAAGTACCACCGGATTTTTCATCAATTTCTACATAAATTGGCCAGTCTTACAGGCGAATTGAAAAAACTTTAAAAATAAGCAAAAAAAAAAACTCGTTGTGTATTAATACCGTATAGAGGTTAATTAATGTTAGAAAACATAAAAAATTGCGATTTTCAGCTACACACTTTTTCAACTAACACAAAAAATGGCTATTACTATTGGATTCACCGTAATTGAATTAGGTTTACACACCGGGTCCCCGCCTGGTTAAAAAAATAAGTTTCCGATTCGAACACAGTGTTATTAAACGTAATATGATTTCTGTCTTTTTAAACTCACTTCCTATCTTCATTGAAAAAATTTCTTAACAGCGAGTGCGATAGTGTGTGTTGAAAAACAATATTTGATAATTCTTTCTAGTGCAATAAAATTACAAACGTTTGACGACAGAAACCTGAATAGCACGGTGAAGCATGGGGGTGTAAAATTATGGTTTGGGTCTCAATGAGATCGAGTGGTGTATGAAATCCGGTTTTTATAGAACGTTCAATATATAAAATGGATTATTTAAGGATAATTTAGCTTAGTTAGCTACCAAATTAAATATACTACATAACTGTAGACGATTGATTAGGTACACAGAAAAAAATACCAATGTAAAATCACCATGCAAAAAGTTTGATTCAAATCACATAAAATTTACAAGAAATAATATGTTGTTTCAGTGTGTTGGTGTTTATTTGGTTTGTTTATAAATAGCTGCAATACACTTTTGCGCTTAGTTGTGTGAGTTGTTTTTGTGTTGTTGTTGTTTTTTTTTTGTTTGTAAACATCCGGCAAACTGCTGCTGGCTGATAGGCAGTGTACTAGTCTTGCAGTCGGAGGATCGCAGGTTCGAATCCTGGAATCGAGTCAAAGAATTTTTTTTTTTTCAAATAAGTTGTAAGTTAAATGATCAATGAAATAATATTCAAAAAAAATTATATTCATGATGGTACATATTAAGTGTGTAGCTAAAGAATATTCGAAGGTGTTGTGGCTGCAGCACTTTGAATACCACGCGATGAGTTCCGAGTTCAAATCTTGGCCGGGGAAGCCAAATTTATATACATACAAACATTTTTCTGATGCCTTTGCCAATATACACACGTAAGTTTAATAATTAATAAAACACATTTACTACCTTAAATTAAATTCATCTTGTTCCAACTTGAAATAACTTTGATTCAACGTGATCCTTCATTTTGATTTTAACAGTACATAAATGTTAAATCAACGTGAAATAAAGTTATTTAAACAGGAAAAATTTTCTTTGGAAATTACTATAAATCATGTTAGATTAACATGAAACACATATGAAGCAAAATCATTGCCGAAAAAGATTTGATTAACCTTGTTTAAGTAGATGTTAAATTAAAATTTTCCGGTGTGTAGAATTCCCTAAACATTCGTCCCCAATATTAAGAGAATGTCTTCCAATCAATGGGAAAAAATTGCAGGCACATCCTCCCTAGAGCCTTGGCCTTCGCACTAATGAAATTCTGTGGACGTATGTACATATGTGGGAAAAATTGTGCGAGCTGTTGATTAGGGCCAAAAATTAACTCAAAAGTGTTATCCAGGGCATATGAGCGAATATACCTCTCTATATTACTAAAAAGATAGGTAATTCTAAAGGCCTCATTAGTCTTTACTTTCTGTTGCTGTACTGTGACGTTCCTTTCTGCATAAAATATTTTGCAATTACTTTGTCTGTGAAAAAAATCAGCTGGCAACCTATAGAACTGATTACACTTGTACAGAAAATATCACAACACACTAATACATACACACTTTTGGCTGTCACTTAACGTTGAATTCTATTTTCTACAGATTTGTCCGCAACACAACAGAACGAAAAAGTAAAAACTAACCACACATACAGATTTTCAACTCAACAGAAACAAAACAGCTGATTCAGAACAGAACATCACGTACAAACTAATTCTGCCTTAAGAGATAATCTATTAGATGCCAGACGTGGCCACATTTAGTACTAATTCTAAGTGTATTACTGATTTCATAGCTCTTTCCTGCACAAGTTTTTTATTTGCTTACTGTATGTCAGTACTAGTGAATAGCACGAATATTCGAATTCCGGAATATTCGTCCATTTTTAGATATTCGTATTCGCCAAACTTGGGCCAATACGAATACGAATATTTTTTTCCAAAAATAAAATAAATTAATGCATAAATCCTAAACGAAATTTAAAAAAATGCCATATTTGTAGTAACTGAAAAAAATTTACTTCAATCCAAACAAAACAATTAAAAATAAACCACACAAACTTCTTGTTTAATTACGAGTAACATTAAAAAAGTTAAAATATGTATTTTTCTTCACCTAAAGAGAGGAATGTTTACTTCAAAAGTATAAGGCAGCGTAGCGTGACCGTTTGACCGACTAAAGTGGCAATTTGCCACTTTTTCGACTGCGTTTCCCCTTTTTCGACTGCCTTGCCACTTTTTGACCCCCTTTATTTAGGGTGAGTTATATGAAAATACATTAAAAATAAAAAAGTTTAGTGCAGTTTTCTCGCTTTTTTCAATTTTGCCCCTTTTTTTGACAAATCCCCTATTTGGTGCCACTTTTTGAAAAATGTCATCGGTCACCCTGGTATAAGGTAAGAAAGAAACTTTTTCTCCATCAAGCCTATTACGATGAGCTGTGTAAATAAAACCAACACAAACACTGACTAAAAATCCTGTTCTTTATCTTCTATAGTGTTCTGTATTAATGAATTTAGAGAATTTTAAAAACTAAATATTAGCTTAATTCACAATCTTGTGCAAATGGTCTTGCATCGTAGCATGTGCAAAATGGTAAAGTATATTGATACTCACCACTTAACAATTTTTAGTCGTGAGATTCAATATACTATACCACTTTGCACATGCAACGATTCAAGACCATTTGCACAAGATTGTGAATTGGGCTATTATTTAATGATAATTTGGATAGTTTCATTTACTTAAATGTACGCGAACAGGAGTATGACATTTTTTTTATAAAAAATTTTATATGTTTAATTTTGTAATTATAATATTCGTATTCGCGAATATCGTTTTAAATATTCGTATTCGCGAATATCAAAATTTGACATTCGTTACATCACTAGTATGTACCCATACAACATTAAAAATTTTGGTGGAGGGTATCAAAAGTAACAACAAAAGGTTAAAAATAGTCATGTTTCAAATTTATTCCTAGAAATGCATTAGCATTTTATCCATAACCCCCTTTATTGCTTCAATTATAGTAAATAAGAAACTCTATTGAGACACTTACCGTGAATTAAAACTGCAAATCCATTTGCATATACTAGATATACATAAGTATGCACATATTTATATATGTATGTATGTAGATAGTAAGAAGAATAAACAAACAATCACGCGACCCGGCACGAGTGCGACCGAAAAAAAAGACACACACACAACACAAACCGATAAAAGAACATTTAATATTTTTCTTTTAAACCAACAGCCAAAAATGAGATCTGCAGCAACAACATCACTAGTTATTATCAAGAACAATAATAACAACAACTAACTAATCATGAATTGCACTTTTTCCTTACTTTCTTGATTTTCTTTGCTTTATTCTTTCACATAATATAGGGCAGGCATATTTATATGTGCGTATGGAATAGACATATGAAAGTATGTATGTATGTATGTATGTATTTATGTATGCATATGGAACATAACGAATTAATAAATAATTTAACAACAGATGATTTAATGACTTGCATTTTATTAATTACATTTTTTTATTTAATAATTATAATGCTTTACATGTGTGTATTTGTGATTTGCTATACTATGTATAGTATGTATGCAAGTACATTTCACTCTTTTACTCAAGGAACGTCATAACTCAAAATATGGAATTTTTGTGTTAAATTTGCAGAATTAATCCTCATATTGTGTAAAAATTCCATTATTTTTTAATTTTTGCAAATATTTTGTTTGCTCAGCTTTCCTTTAAGTTGTGTGTAAATTGAAAACTTTAAATTCGTTTTCTGGCAAACAAGGTTTTTTGAGTTATGACTGTTAAGTAAACGAGCGATATGTAATTACATACATACATATGTATATACATACATATATGTATATGTACTTTCATTGCAGGTATACACACACTTAACTTGCACTTGTTGCTGTTGCTGCCGGCTTTTCTATTAATTTTGCCAGGAATTGGCTTTAATGCAAATAAATTATTTTACTTGGTACACAACACTTTTTATTTGCATACTTGAACAAAATAATTTAATTTTTAGATTACAAATATGCACATACATATGTAACTTATTTTTTATACAACTTTTCATATACCGAACATATTTATTGTTAGACGACGACCGCTCTTATTAAAATCACGCAATAAACTAAATTGGCATGTCATTAATCGTTTTGTTCTTTTTTTCTTATTGATGGGGGAGAGAAACATAGCAAGTGCAACTAGTAATAGGGTTGCCATCTCATTCAATATATCATATATTATGTTTGAGGGGTAAGGTATTAATTACCTAGGGTGTTATTTATTTGAATTAAAAGCCTAGTTTACAAACGTTTACAAAATTGTCATTCAAAACATAATAGAATAGGTATAAATATCAAAATTAATAAAAATTTAAGGGCAATATTTTTTGACACATATTAAATTTAGTTAAACTAGAATGAATTTTAATCAGGAATAATTTCTTAATCGATTTTAAAATCAATATTTTAATTCTTATTGAATGAAATATTTTTAAATAATAAATTAAACTAGGCATGTAATTTAATATTTCTCACTTAAATTTATTACTATACCCCAGTAGATACAATTTTTTGCATTCTAGTAATCGAAGTATTTTGCTGGGAGCTTTCATCTAAAATTTAGATTCTAAATCAAATAAATATTGTACATAATTTTGCTCAAATAAACTGGATGAAATAGTGTACTTCTAACAACAAAAAAAGAGCAATCTTATTTAGAAAACTTTTAGCACGAGTATAACTCAGGAAAAACTCAGGATTTATAGTAACAAAGAGAATAGAACTACATATTCTGTACTGTCGATGGTGATTGAAATTGCTGTTGAGCTGTTGTCAATTTACTATTGATTAAATACTACCTAAATGTCATTTGCAATTGATGATTTTGTTGAAAATAAAATTGAAAACTAAAAAAAAGTAACACATGTATGTATCAGCATTGACAATAGTAATTAAAGTGAAATATTTATGTATTTTTTCCATTCATTAAAAAAAACTACACAAATTCAAAATCCGTTTAGCACGTTTTGTTTACGAGTATAACGAGTTGCAAAATTATTTATTTATTTGAGTTGTTTTGTTGCCGAAAGATAGATTTGTTTTTAACTCGCTGGTCGTCGTCGTTGTTGTTGTTGTTGTTGTTGCTGCTGTATTTTTTTGTACTCATATGAAGTGCAATCCTTGGCTCTTCTACCTTTTTCATAGATGTTTTTTTCGTCAGTTGGCAATTTAATGATAAACTCGTTCAAAATGTTGTTAAATGTTGTTGTTTAGTTCTTTTCTTTTTTGCTATGTTTATTTTATTATTGTTTGAAACAACACTGTGTTGTTGTTACTAGTGTAGAGTTCCTGGTGTTTGTGTTTTCTGGATTTTTTTTTTTTTGATACTTTTTTGGCTGGTGTTTCTTTGTATGTGTTTCGTTCGTTACTATTTTTGGTCAGAAAAGCATGAATTTCGCCACGAAAATCCAAATTGGATGACAAGACAATTGTTATTTTGTTTTATGTAGTTGCAAATTTTGTTGCTGTTGGCTGCTGCTGGTGTTGTTGTTTTATTTTTGTAGCTTCTCGCATTTACTTATGGAGGCATTATTGTGATTTACGCGGGCAAAGGTGAGTTTACTTTACACTCACATGCGGGCTTTAAAGAACATAAATGAAATGAACGAACGGGTGGTTGGGAGAAAAAAATCTCTAGTTTTGAAAATTCGTTACATTAAAAAAGTTTTATTTGTTTGTGGTTTATTTTTTCTTTGTTTGATTGTTATTTTTGGCCAAAACTAAATGGATATATTTTCTGGTGCTATACAATTTAAAATGAACACATGGGAAGGGCTGTAAAGGAATCAATTGGTGGAAAGATAAAATTCAGCTAATAAAATATTGTGAATTCTCTCAGTTATATGTAGCTGGGGAATTTCGCTCAGATAATTATGCTGAATGAAGAAACAGCGTTGCCATATACTTAAAATAAAAATATTTAAGTAAACCTCTTAAACGAAAAATTATTATAAGTACCTATTATTATACGGTCAAATTTAAACTATATAATTTATATTTTTTTTATTATTAAATAATAATAGATAAGTATAGCAAATAACTAGTAGTAAATCTTTACATACATATAGAGCCATAGTGACCAAAATATCTTAATCGACACATTTTTGGACGTCATTTTTTGACGATCGCATTGATTTTGGTCAAAAAATTAAGTTCGAAAATAATGTCGCTTAAGCGCTTTTGGCGGTTATGGCACGATATAGCAACTCTGAGGTAATCAACAAAGCGTTTCATATTAGCAAAATCAAGCATTTACGAAATTTCGAACCAAATCTAGTATATTCCGAGTAGATTCCTCATGCTAAACGGAATTAACTTCGTCACTTGCTTTTGTCGAAATCTACTCAAAAGCTAGTAGGACTTAGTGATGCAACTATTTTTTATTTTTTTTTTCTAAATAATTATTTCTGCCAAAAAACCGACTTCAATGCATAGATCTGATAGAATAGGATAATAAGAAGATTTTAATGGGCGTACCTCCTCCCATTTTTTAAATGCAAGATTATGCGTTTTTCAGAGCGCAGTTTGCATGTTTAGTCTTGTAAAAATCGGTAAAGTACCTATAACCACTTAAACAAAAATATTACATTTTAATGCGTACCTCCACCCATTTTTTTAAAAATACGATTGTGTATATTTTAGAGCTCAAGGTGTGGTAAGTTTCGTAAAAATCGGTTAAGTAGAACCGCGTAAAATATGATAGTAAATGTTAATGGGCGTAACCCCGCCCATTTTTTCAACTTTTAATTTGTGTAATTACAAGAACCAAAGGTGTTTTATAGGTTTTGCAGCAATCAAATAAGTAGAATATCATAAAATTATATAAAAAAGTTGTGGAGGTGTCCTCGCCCACTTTTTTACAATAGAACCAATGGGAAGCTATACCCTCTCAGATAAAAAAAATTTACAATCGTTACAAAATGTACTGAGTTAAGAAGATACACTCCTAAAAAAAATAGAGAAAATTTGTTAACCTCCTCGTTCGGTTAAAAATAAAACGATGTACTTAAAAAGGTGTGTGAATTAGCTACACCACAAGAACTTAGAAACATTTTTGGTAAATCGTTGTTGTTTTGGAAAAGAAGACCAGATAAGTGTAAGAAAAAACTCAGTGCAAACGGTATAGATTTAGATAAAGATTTCAATTGCCTTATAAGATCTAAGAAAAAAAAACTTTAAATTTCTTCAATAAAAAAAGTAGAAGTTAGCAAAAGCAAAAACAAACAACTTTAAGAAATCATTAAAAATTTTAGGGCAAAATGTCGCAACTTCACATAATTCCTTTTTACTCCTGTTAAACACCGACATGAACACATACATACATACATACATCACACACATTCTTATTTATAACTTCCTCTTTTGTTTTATTTATTTAATTTTTTTTAACAAAATTTGTATTCTATCGCAGTGTTAAGCCGCGTTCATAACATTTCTCGCAGTTACATACATACTCATACATACGTACATATGTACATATTATTTTGTATGCAATTTCCAGATGAAGTTTCTCTCTATGTATGATTGTTGCAAAAGCTTGAGTGTTAACACAACACGATTATCGTGAGGATGATTACTTTTGTGTTATCGTTTCGTATCGCATGTGTTGTTGTTTTATATTTCTTCCTAATTTTTTTTCTTAAGGAACAAAAAAGGCAAATGCTGAAAGTACATTAAAGCAAAAATTTTTGTTTCCGTTTTAACTTATTTTCACCAAAGTAAAGGAACATAATTCAAAACAAATGACCAACTTCAAACCGCAAACACATCATACTAAACAGGGACAGCCAAATAACAAACTCTTGGTTGACTTTTTAAACATGACAATCTACATATATGAGTAACAAGTCCGAGGGAGAGCAGCAACTTAAAGGTAACAAACGAAAAGTCAAAGTGTTTTGCATTTTATTTCCCTATTCCTCATTTAAACTTGACTTTGAATTTATATTGAAATTTGCAATTCAGTCTAAAACATTTGAAATACATACTTTGTTTGTCATGTTTAAGGCAGGAGAAATCCGTTACATCGAAATTTGAATACAACAGAAAAACGTTTCCAGTGTTAAACATTTTTCTATATTTTTTTCTTTTTTATTTATATTTTTTGCTCCAAGTAACACACATTTGCATTGTTGCAAAAAAAAATAAATAAAGTTGAAACAGTTTTAGCAAATTTAAAATAATAATAAATATAGTCACGCTGCAAACTAACATATTAATGATATAGAACAACTTTTCTATAAGAAAAGTATGGTCTAACACAGTTAATTTTTCAGCTGTAACACTGCTAACTTTTTCTGGGAAAAGTGTGCTGCGACACATTTAATTTTTCTATAAGAAAAGTGTGCTGTTACAAAGTCAACTTTTCTATAAGAAAAAAGCGTGCTGTGACGTAAATCAATTTTCTTTAAGTAAACTATGCTGTGATACAATCAACTTTTCTGTAAGAAAATTGTGCTGTGACACAAGCACCTTTTCTATGAAAAAAAATTTTTTAACACAAACTTTATATACAGGGTGGGCCAAAAGAAACCAAGGGGTGTAAAAGTTTAATAACTTTTTTGTTTATTAACTTTTTTTTATTTTTTCTTTCAGATTATATAATATACAAAATGGAAATTTTTTTACACTAAGTATGAAAAATTATGTCTCTTAAATGACCACCGTTTTCAACTTCGCACTGATGGGCTCTTTTTAGAGCATTTTCCATAACATCTTTCAAAACTTGTGGCTGTAGCGTTCGAATTTCTGCAACAATGTTTGCCTTGAGTTCAAGGATTGTCTCTGGCTTGTTCACATACACTCGCTCCCTCAAAAAACCCCAAAGAAAATAGTCGGGTGCTGTCAAATCTGGCGATCGCGCTGGCCAAATAATTTCCGAATTTCGAGAAATTATTCGCTCTCCAAAAATTTTACTTAAAAGTGCCATTGTGTCTCGGGCAGTATGGGCAGTGGCTCCGTCCTTCTGAAACCACATACCAGGTCTGTGTTCAAGAGCAGGACGTAAAAAATTTTCTATCATAAACCGATACCGCTCTCCATTTACGGTTACAGCACTTCCATCTTCATTCTCGAAGAAGTAGGGCCCAATGACATTTTCAGATGTGATCCCACACCATACTGTACACCTGATGGGATGAAATTGGCGTTGATGAATGGCTCTTGGATTTTGAGAACCCCAGAACCTAAAGTTCTGCTTATTAACAAAGCCATTCAAATGAAAATGAGCTTCATCACTCATAATCAAATTTTCAATAAAGTTGATTTCATTTCTGGCCAACTCTTGAAATTTAACTGCAAAATTTAGACGTTGCCGATGATCTGCGGGTTTTAATTCTTGGACCAATTGCACCTTATATGGGTATAACTGTAAATCTTTTTTTAAAATGCGCCGTAGTGACGTACGAGACATTTCTAGCTGAGCAGAACGCCTTCTGCCAGATGTTGCTGGTGCTTCGTTAACACTTTGCTGTACTCGTTCAATATTTTCCGCAGTGCGACTTAAACGTGGTCTACCGGTTCGAGGCAAATCTCTTACGCTGCCATGTTGGTGATGACGATTAACTAAGCAACGATCATCGCTTCAGAGGGCGAAATTCTGACGTTAAAATGTCGACGATATGCTCTTTGCGTTAAAATAATTGATCTCTGGTTTAAATAATAAAATTCTATTGTTCTGGTTCTCTGTTCAGTTGTGAACCTCTCCATTATAAATTCTCCAAGTGTTGTCTATATAATCTGAAAGAAAAAATAAAAAAAAATTAATAAACAAAAAAGTTATTAAACTTTTACACCCCTTGGTTTCTTTTGGCCCACCCTGTAAAAAAAAAAGTGTGCTGTGACGCAACCAATTTTTCTGTAAGCAAAATGTGCTGTGACACAACCAACTTTTCTCAAGGAGTTAATTTACAAATCGTCAGCTTGTTTTGAGTAAAATTTCATTAAGATTTATCAAATAGTTTTAGAATTAACGAATTATTTTTAAAATATCGCTTATTCGATGGCCTTAGTTAGTAGCTAGTGCTTCTACCCTTCTTATATTGTTATTGTAAGTATCTAGTATAATAAATAATAAATAAAATATTTCGTGTTATTTTCTATGTTTATTTTTTATATTTATTCATTTCCATCTTAAATCAAATTTAATAAAAAATCACTGTTATTAATTTCATCTTTTAATACAGACAACCAACATCAAAGATGGCACTGTATTTTTTAGTGCAGCTTGTCGACGGAAGCTTGTATTGTAATTATGCACTAAGCTTAAAGCAGCTCGCCCAAAATAATATCTTATAAACATTTAATTAAAAAAGCTTATCAGACCTAAAATTCATCAAAGAAAACAGACTACGCACTTTCGTATTTACGCTCAACAACCTTAAGTTATTATCGTATTCTGCATATTAAGCTTTTTTATAGGGCTCATTAATGTCGCTTTTGATCAACTTGCATGTAAACACTTTTAGCTGAAAGCAGACGAGACGAGATGGTGTTAAAAGATGTAACTTCAAGGTATTTTAAAGACAAATTCAAGTTCATTCTTTTTCATTTTCTGCCGTTGTCTGACAAGATAAAAGCTTTTAATATTGCTTTGGCCTTTGGCACGCACAAACAAACCAAGCAAAAGAAGAAGAACCAGATACAGAAAGCAAACGGTTCCTATTTCCAAGGATAAAAGTGTCAACGTTTGCGTATACATACATACATACCTACATACATATGTACATACATACTTATATTTTTTTATGAGTAGTGAAGGCTTAAAATTTTTACTTTTAAAGTGACAGTGCTGTTGTTATTTATTAATACGGTATCGAAGCTTATTTTCGTTTTAATAAAACTAAACCATAATATCAATAAGTTTTTATTTAATTTTTATTTTTTAATTTTTTTGCCACAAAAATGAAAAGAAAAAAAAAGAGACCTGCGTTCTGCACGCAAAGGACAAATTCAAGCACGCATGCTTGAGTTTCGCATTTCATCATTATGATCATCATTATGGGAAACAGAGACAACAACAACAACAACAACAAACTTTTGCCATATTTCTCAGCATTATCGTTATTGTCATACACGCAAAGAAAAGATATGGTTGTTAATGGTTGAGAAAACAATATTATGTTCTCTGAAACAAATGTGTGGTCGTCGAAAACTAGTTATTGTTATTTTAAACATTTATTTCGCTACGATAAACAGGGTAATGTTTGAATTTAATAATTACATTATCACATCCATAAAAAAGTGTGATATGGTTAGAGTTTAAAAATATAGTTTTGTTAAAAATTTATGACTACAACATAATTTGTATTATTATTTAAAAATAATATGATGCAAATAACAATATAATGTGATCCAAAGCCATACTATTTTAAGTTTTAAAAAAGATCTTTTTCAGAAACATCTGACAGTTCGGTATTTCGTTTGCAAGCTATCGGTAGTGCACGGGTGGTGTTAAATAAATTAATAGATAAATAAAGTATAAACAAAAGGGTTGGCCAATAAAAATATATAAACATTTGTCTATCTCTTTATACAGACATGTCTGTATGTCGTTTAAGTATACATTTTTATATATACAATTTATTTCAACAATATTAATTTATTTTTATTTCGAATTTAACGCACAGCTGTTTCTACAATAAAAAATATGATTAAAAAACAAAATAGTATTATTATATTAAATAATACTTTGGTCGTTTTTAGCAATATTAATATAATATTAGATCATGGTATGGTGAGTCTCAATTATATTTTAGTCACATCTTACAATAGTGTTGTCATATTAACAATAATAAGATTAGGTACAACAAAGTCAATTGTTCTTGTAGATAATATTATTATTAACTCAGATAATAATATTTAATTAAATTTTGCTTTTCTATTAACAATAATATGATTTGACTGCAACCATATAATTTAATTATAGTATGTTGCTGTTTGATTATGGTTGCCTCAACCATATTTTTTCTTTGCGTGTACCCATCCGTAGAACGCTGAAAATGGCCAGAACCGGCGTAGCAGCATCATGATTGTCGGCAGCTTAACTAAATTATTAAGACATCTTTATAATGTAAACTTATCGCAATGAAGTGTGAAATGAAATGAAACGAAATGCAATCAAAATGGATTTAATACTATGCAAAAAAAACCCTAAAGCTCATCTTTTCTTATTCTGCTTCTCCTCCTTCTTCTTTTTCTTTAAACTGGTCTCTTAAGGCCAGACCAGATCAGACCAGTACAGGACAGGACATGCCAGACGTCGGCAGACAATGGATATACTACATGCATATTTATAACAAAAATTAAAATTATTATTATGATTAATAAAAAAAAAATTATCATAAAAAAATATTACTGTCTGACTGGTTGTTTGTCTGTTTGTTGTGGCTTGGCTGGTCAGAGGGGGAAAAAGTCACTTGCATTTGCAACTGCAACAACAAACAGGAAAATGCTTCAGTGACATTTTCTTTGTCAATTTTTATGCGTATAAATTGATTTGATTGTATTTCTGCTTTTATGTCTAAATAGATGGAACTTTTAAACGGGCTTAGCAGAAGCTTTTATGACTCTTAA
This sequence comes from Tachina grossa, assembly GCA_949987645.1. Classification (NCBI taxonomy): domain Eukaryota; kingdom Metazoa; phylum Arthropoda; class Insecta; order Diptera; family Tachinidae; genus Tachina; species Tachina grossa. Next base: position 24,681,792 of record OX465276.1, on the reverse strand, counting down.
AGAGATTTAATTCAAACGATAATATTCATCTGTTCCTTTTTTTTATTCGCTTTGTGGTATTTTTTTCCTTTTTCTTTTAAAGTTAAGTAAAGCGATGCTTGTTATGTATTTTAAGCCAAAAATAATATTTTTTTTTGTTAAAAGAAGCCATGAAATTAAATACGGGAAATGAGCTGAATGTTATTGGTGACAAAAGAGTCATTAATATCAGCAATTATGTGAGACTAAAAGCAGTTTTATGCACTTAAGAAATTTATAGCTTTTTTTTATTTAGAAAAGAAAGGGCAACTTTGGCTCTACTGTTGCAGATGTTGTCGATTGTGAACAATCTCATTTTAACTTTAATATTGAAAATTTTACAGCTTTTGCATAAATATTTTTAAGCTACTGGTTTTTGAGAAGAAACTGTCTTTAAAATTTATTTATATATGCTCTGCCACAATATAACAACTTTTACAATACATCGACTACATGACCAGAACAGCCGCTAGCTGCAATTGTCGCCCTGCAGCCAGCTGCCTAATAGTTTTGAAAGCAGCAGGTCAATGTCAGCAGCTGATATTGAAGCATATATCGTCACCTTAAGGGCTCAGTTAGCCGACTGTAATGTAAAGTAACTGCAGCAGTAGGAAACAGTTGATCGATATTGTTATGTGAAAAGTAATGAAAATGGTTATAGAGATATAATGTAACGTAATCTACTTTTCATATAAAAATATCGATCAGCTGATTTCTACGTTACAGTTACATTACATTACAGTCGGCTAACTGAGCCATTAAATTCAAAAGGAAGTAATTCAAAAATAAATAAGCATATATATTTTTTTAATTAATTATGACGCAGTTAGCGAAAATGCATCTTTCCTTTTAATATTATGTGGATATGTTTAAAAACAACGATTTTATTAACAGAATTCAAAAGGCCGTAACTCTATTGTCTACAGCTGCCTAAAACAATCAGCAACTACGCTTTTATTTAAAAAAGAATTTAAACAAAGATGGCTTTCTTATTAATTTCAAATATGTATTCCCAGAAAAAAAACTAGACTATAAAATAGTGTATAAACTCCCCAGTTTGATAAAAATAACTCATAATTTTGTTTGAGAAGTAAACGAAAAGTATAGGGCAGCCCTTACAAAAAAGTGCGCTCATAGGCTTGAGGAAATTTATTTTTTTTTCTGCCCACAAATACCCAAAAGTTATTACATTACTTTCAGCCTACAAATATTCAAAAAAAAAACAATGGATGCATTTTGAGGTTGTCAAAAATCATAATTTGCAGGATATGCAAAAATACTTAAATTTTTTAAAATTAATTTACAGAAAATTAAAGTACGAATCTTCTTTGTTTTCGAAACTTATTTTCACGATCAATAAATGTTTTTGTCTATATGTATTTATATTTCATTAATAACTACAAAGTACTAAAATAAGTATTTTCACATAATGATATAAACAAGTGCTTATTTTATTCATTACGGGACAGTCATTATTATACACCTAAGCAATTAGGTAAATAAGTACCAATAATTACCTTGCAAGCCATTAAAAAAGTACTACCAATTACAATAGAAATGCCAGCAATCATTTATGACTATTTAATTTGGAAAAAGATCAAAATAAAAATAATGTTATTACCAAAATATTTCAACTATAATAAAAATTCGTGGTTTTTCACTTACGATCGCGCCTTATCTTCAAATTAAGTCACAGCAAATTTCAGGACTCTTACTTTTATATGTAGCTTTTAAGATCTAATATTATTATATATTATTATTAATTACTTTGTATGGTGGTGCCCATTCCCGCGGTGCTATTCTACCAATATTTTCAATTACTTCACACCTAGCTCTCAAAAGAGTTCAAAGTAAATGTGAGTAGTCTGACTGCTACAGCTTTGAAGATATAAGATATATCGTTTGTATGGTCGCCCACTTATATATCCATTAGATTGTTTTATCATAGGAACCTAATGCGTGTGCAAGGTTTCAAATTGATCGGACGTCTTGAAGTTGGTGAAAATTACATTGAAAGTCTCCATTACTTTCATACATACGAGCAAACAGGTGAAGCTAATAAAATCGTATAAATAAATTTATTTTTTTTTTTATATTCAAAATAAAAAGAATACGATAAATTTCTTTCAGAAATGATATTTGATGCTGTATACCAGAGCTCTTCAACCTTTTTGGTTCGCGTACCACAAAACTCTCACCCAACAATTCGCGTACCGCCGAAAAAATTTTATGTGTATAAACAAGTATGGGCTCAATAAATAACCAAACAAATTTAAAATATTTAATCCATTCCATTTATTAATAATAAAAAACAACAAAATTAAAAAGAAATTAAAATTATTATAAACATTACAAGAATAAATAAAATTAAATGCATAAAAATTAGGAGATCTTGGCGATTTCAGTAATTTATTATTCAACTAATAAAAATAAATAATAAGCAAGCAAGAGAAGATGAAGAGCAATGACCATATATGTAAATAGGAATGTATATAATACCCCTTTTAGACACGCAAAGTTTACTTTGCAAAGTCTTAATTCAGCTGGGAGAAAGACAGAAACGGACAGTATTCCTCACTCTGTCTTTCTCTCAGCTGAATTGAGACTTTGCAAAGTAAACTTTCCGTGTGTAAAAGGGGGTGTTACATTCGAACATCTGTGCATATGCGTCGTTCTACAACAGAAATGCTTCGTATAATAAAAATGGAAATTCATGAAAAATACGTAAGTATACTTTTAGGATAAAACATAAACAAATACAATATATTGTTTTTTTTTTAATTGCATTACTTGGTTAGTTAATGAAAAAAATGCTCGAAGATTTGGCGTACCACCTGAGAAAGTACTACAGGTTGAATATCCCTGCTCTATACAATAGACAATTAAAAAAAAGATCGAACAAATAGCTGCATGACCATTATTACTTTAAAAATCACTAGTGTGTTAAAAAATGTGTTTTTCAGAACATGCCTGATAAAATATATTTTGTCTAAAAGAATTATCTTATTATTAATTATATTTAAAAAAATCAATGCACTTTACGGCTTTTTGGTCGCATAAATGGAATCGCACTGTAGATAAGACAGTATAGCTAAAGCAGTATAGGTAAGGCAGTGTATGTAAAGCAGTATACCTAGGTAAAACAAAATAGGTAGCGCAGTACTGGTAACTCAGTATATGTAACGCATATAAAAATATTTTATTTAACTGCATTTAATTTTTTTTAACTTTTAAGAGATTATTTTTAATGTTGGTTAATTTTTTTTAAACTTCATTTATTTTTTTTGCCAATTGAAGGCAAATCAAAAAAAGAAGATAAAAACTGATTCACTGTACCTAATTTTTTCAAGGCCACTATCTTATTTAAATCTGCTAAGCTCAAATAGAAAGAGTTTCACAAGGAAAAAATTTCGTTATGTAAATTCCTCATTGTCAAGCCATTTTCAAAAGCCTAAGATATTTATAATAATTTTAATATTAATCAAATGAGAATTCTATCACATAGATTAAAAATTAAAATGTTTATATTAAATGAATACGAATGTGCTGTTATTGGGATATCTGAACTGAAATGAAGCAATAGTTGCCAACTTGCCGGGTCTGTGAAGGTTTGGTCCCTTTAAAGCAGTGGAAATTGAAAAACTAGTTTTAAATTTACTCAAAGGCTTTTTCAAACAACAAAGTCAAGGTTTTAGTTTAACGTTCCCCCTTAAAAGTACATAAGTACCAATCTCTTAATAAAAAATCATTTGGAAGGACTAGAAAAAAAATTTTTTGATACATCATGCACTAGCCAATAAACTTAGGGGAAGTTACAAACACATGTACACCTATGCAAATAAATAAAAAATGTATGTATGTATGTATGTATGAATGTATTATAAATTGTGAAACAGCAACTTTTTTATTATCTTTATCTCTGCTCCATAATCCAAGCGAATTTACTCCGACTTATTTCAGCCAAAAAGGGCTATAAAATGCTTTTCATTAAGCTCTAAATAAACAGCAGAATATCTTTATAAAAAATAAAAACAGTGAACAACAACCAACAGCTTCCGAATATTGTAAAAAGGTTAAAAAAATTCACATTAATTTTAAAAGTTCATTTATCACAAAACGTTAAGTGAAATTGTGCTTTCATGTTACAGAGACTCTTGAAGAACATAAAAAAGCTACTAACAGCCATATAACAGCTTAAAATATATGGACCTGGCCATAGCTGAGTTTGAGTTAGAGCTAAAGTGTGCGTGTGCTGAAGTATGCGTTTCTGTTTGTGTGTGTGTGTGTGTGTGTGTGTGTGTGTGTGTGTGTGATTGGGAGCATCCTTAAATTGTAAAAGTTTAAGCTGAAGCTTCATGACTGGCCTTTCAAACACTTTTCAAGTTGTGCTTTTTTTTGATTCTCTTGCCATTGAAAAGGCAGGCATCATGAAATTTTAGGATAGAGGCTTAAGGCATCCTTTTTTTTTGTATTTAGCAATTTTGCTTATTTTGTGCCGTTTGCCTAGACTAAATTTATGTTTTATTGCGTGTAAGTGAGTGAACGACTCTGCTGCCAAAACATTTTTTGCCGATTTTATTTGTTGTACCTAGTTTAATTTCTTTTTTTTTCTTCTTTTTTGTTTTTTTTTCTTTGGATCTTTATTTTTGGGTTTGTCTGGGTTGTGTACTCGCATTTAAAAGTTATAGCAACATTCGCGATGATTAATTGTCTCTCAAAATTGCTGAAAATGCTAATTTTTTATACTCGTAGTATACCTTTGCAGTGATTAATCACTCGTCTGTAAAATTGTGGCAATGAAGAAGCGCATATTTTTTGAGCGGTATGTCAGTTTTTTCCTCTTCTATTTTTGAAAAAAAAATATATATGTATATATATATATATATATATATATATATATATATATATATATATATATATATATATATTTCCCTGCTAGCAAACATGTTTAGTTTTTTTTTGGTAAAAGCAAGCCCAATAGCAGCTAACAACAACAACAACAACATAATTCTATTTCTCTTCAATGGTTGTATGCTTAAGGTTCTCAGGCAATTTATTTAACTTTTATTTATTTTTTTTTTTTAACATCATCTCATTCAAACTGTTTGGTAGAGCTATTTTCAATTATTTTGAGTTCATTTGATTTAACTTGTTATAAAATAAAGTCAAAGAGGTTTGTTTATGTTGCAAATGTTGTACAAAAAGTATCAAGTAATTAATTAATTGGTATTATGACACCATGTTGTAGAGAAAATTGTTGAAAAATCATGAATACTAATACTTACACACATGCATTAAAATGTGATGGCTGTGGCAAATTTCGTTGTGCGAAAAAGAACAAAATTTCATAATATTACAATACAGTTTAAATGGAAATAATTTCGAAGATAAACGTGGTGCTGAAGGAAATGCAGTAGCATTGAAATAAAAAAAAAAACAATTTTAATTTAATTATTATAGCTTTGCTTTTTATTGGTCCATACAGGACGTGATTTTCGTAACAAAAATAATCGACACTATTGCAGTTATAAATTTATTTTTGTTTTGATTTCTTTGTACTTAAAAGCAGAGTACGAAAATGAACAAAACAAATTGTTTGATTTTGTTTTATTTTGTTGTATGAAGTGAGTGAAACAAAAAGAGATGTGCAATAGCTTTCCAAGAGTACCTGCCATTACGGCCTTATCTCAAGGGTGCCAAAGCACCGGGTGCAGGTAAGATGCCAGACCATCGCCCCCATGCACCCTTTTAGAACGAACCTAAGGCCCACTCCTCAAGGCACATAGGTTGCAATCTTTGATATAGTTATCCCTGTACTATATTCAATTACCTTGCTGAGATAATTTGAGCTATCTAAACTCTGCTGCTATGTCCGTGCCCATAGCAGCTTCTGTTGAATGGCAACAGCACCTAGAATAGTGTCTGGCTGACCGCGTCAGACCAACTACTAGCATTGATTTCACACTGGGAAGCCAAGACTATTCTCCCAGCGATTTTGGTAGCAACCACAGCCACCACGATAATTCTCCGGCTTCCACGCCAAGGTGTTGTGTATACACCCATAGCGAGGTCCCTAAAAGAATTCCTCAACCAATGCCGGCACAGCTCAACCACTCATCCGAGATGAACCCATGCCTGTGTCGCCAAAAATCCAGTGCCTACTCCACACATACCAAAATCATCCCTTAAGCCCCGTGGGGTAGGACGAACTCGGCATTTTAGCAAAGGATCCTGACGACCGCTACATGCACTCAAAACTTCAAAGCAGCGCGGCTGTCGGGCAAGCGGCACCCGTGGCACCAGAAGTAGCCTCTGGTTAGACCTCGAAGTTCCACCACAAGGGCTTCACCTCTATCGTCTTTTGAACTCAGGGCAGTTCTAGGTGACGCTGCACCTAACTGACATCAACAGGACCTGTTTTCCTTTTATAAATATGTGCACATCCTTTGCTCTGTTGCCAGAGATCGGGTAGTAACACATAAGTTCTATGGGTAATGTACCAAAGGTACGTCAATGGAAAAAGCCACATCACCCCAGCTGGGGCCCCGGTGTTGCCACTCCCCTGGGGGAGTGAAACAAAAACAATGAGAACAATTGCCCAATTTGTTTTTGCACATGAGCACAAACCAGAGAACACGGTCGGTCGATCTGCTATAAGCCGGCTATCAGCCGCCATCGGCTACAAACAATGCATCAATTTAATCGTAAGCCGCTAGAAAAGAAAATAATGGGAAATAAATGGAAACGTTTTGATATATTTGCCGAGAATTTGACATCATCATATAATATAGTTTTACTGCATTGTTATTTCAAACATGAAATTTGTTTTATATAACTAAGCTAAAACCGGTTGTTCTAAGACAACTCTTTTCTTTTTTATACTTCTTCTGATAAATAATTGAAAATATGAAATTAAAAGCCTGATTAAGAAACTATTTCTTATATTAAATGTCATTTGTAATTTATCAAATTAAAAAGAAATGCGTTCACATGTTTTTCAGATGTCTCACAATTTGTTGTCAGCTGCTAGTCAACTTTTGAAGTCCGTGCTATTTTTTTTTTTTTTTTTTTTTTTGATAATATTTTTTTCTTAAATTCTAAACCCCATACTCATAAAAAATTAAAATGCATTTGAAATGTATTATATCGTAGACGGACGACAGCGTTTATTTGCATTAAAATCTCACTAATATGAATTAAAAATTTACCCTGACAGACGACAATATTTGCATTAAGTAAACAAAATCTGTGCATCCCTTTCGTACCACACACTTCGATAATTTTCCTTGAAAATATTAAAATGGAAAAAATGTGTCCCGATTTTAATATTTCTTTGTTTTTTTTTTTCTAAAAACAATTGAAATAACTTGACTGAATCGCATCTTAATTTTGAAAACGAAAACAATTTGCCAACATTTGATTGATTGTTGACGGTGTTACCATATAAGGACGGTGTTATCAAATAGCTAAATTCAGTATTAATTCCAGCGATGCCAACTTGGTGCTTTTGGCACTATTTTTAGTGCTTTTTGAAGACTCAAAACACTCAAATTTTGAGTGTTAGTGCCAAACTAAGAAAAAGCACTAAGTAGTGCTTTTAAGAAATTTGCGTATTTCTTAAAATTACTTTAATAAAAACTTGGTGTATTTATTTGCTTAGGGTAAAGCATACCTTTTACGTCTGATATATTTCATTAAAAATGTTGATAATATTGCCGAAATAGAGAATAGCTTAGAAAACATTATTCAACTTCACTCGTTTTTTACGTTAGTGCTTTTTACGCCTTTTAGTGCTTTTTTAAAATTCTGATGTGCTATTAGAGCCAAAAAAGTTGGCATCACTGATTAATTCACTCTCATGTAGTGCATTTACGGTAAATCGAATCCTCACAAAAACATAAAAAACATGAAAAAAGTAGTGAGATATAAATTTTGACCAAGTTCTTGTTTGGCACCAAACCTAACACTGAAATATGCTTTGCATTATATAAATTTGTAATCGTAAGGGTGTCATATAATTTCTAGATAATCTGCTAACTTGACAACATTTTTACCGATATAAGGAAATGGACAAATATGCATTACTCTCTCCTTCTTTTAGAAAGGTAAAAATATTGCCAAGTTAGCACATGAGGTTACATAAATTTATTTTAATTATGATCTTAATTTTATAATTTTACGATTGCGAGGAACAAAGTAATGAGAGAGGTAAGAACAGCTCGAATGGCTTCCTGTAAATATACACACTGAGTGCATAGGGCGGAACTTGGACTGGCGCACTACCGTGCACCTAGGTACGCATTGGGATGGGGATAATTCACAAGTTAATTTGAATTAAGACCGCTAATGGAAATTAACGCTGTCGGTCTGTCTCCCCCCAGGGGAGTCTATTTTTGACTACGGGTGTGGCAACCCCGGGGCCCCAGCTGGGGTGATGTGGCTTTTTCCATTGACGTACCTTTGGTACATTACCCATAGAACTTATGTGTTACTACCCAATCTCTGAACATAAACAGAGCAAAGGATGTGCACATATTTATAAAAGGAAGACAGGTCCTGTTGATGTCAGTTAGGTGCAGCGTCACCTAGAACTGCCCCTGAGTTCAAAAGATGATAGAGGTGAAGCCCTTGTGGTGGAACTTCGAGGTCTGACCAGAGGCTACTTCTGCCACGGGTGCCGGTTGCCCGTCAGTCGAGCTGCTCTGAAGTTCTGAGTGCATGTAGCGGTCGTCAGTTTCCTTTGCTAAAATGCCGAGTTCGTCCTACCCCAATGGGGTATACCCCACGGGGTTAAAGGGATGATTTTGGTATGTGTGGAGTAGGCACTGGTTATTTGGCGACACAGGCATGAGTTCATGTCGGGTGAGTGGTTGAGCTGTGCCGGCAATGGTTGAGGAATTCTCTTGGGGACCTCGCTATGGGTGTATACACAACACCTTAGCGTGGAAGCCGGAGAATTATCGTGGTGGCTGTGGTTGCTACCAAAATCGCTGGGAGAATAGTCTTGGCTTCCCAGTGTGAAATTAATGCTAGTGATTGGTCTGACGCGGTCAGCCAGACACTATTCTAGGTGCTGTTGCCATTCAACAGAGCTGCTATGGGCACGGACATAGCAGCAGAGTTTAGATAGCTCAAAGTAGCTCAGCAAGGTACTTGAATATAGAACAGGGATAACTATATTCAAAGATTGCAACCTATGTGCCTTATGGAGTGGGCCATGGGTTCATTCTAATAGGGTGCATGGGGGCGTTGGTCTGGCGTCTAACCCACACCCAGTGCTTTGGCACACGTGAGATTAGGCCGTAATGGCAGGTACTCACGTAAAGCAATCGCACATCTGTCGGTCTGTCTACGCTATAAGTTTTTTGTTGGCAATTTTTATTCTTGACTTCTAAGTATTCACATTCAAAGTCCGGCAATACTTAAAATTTTTTTTTCTTGTAACTCAAATTTAATGGTGTAGCCAAGGCGCATTTGTTAGCTGGTAGCACTACACCAGGTGACTAATGCCATTCCATTATACCCGTACGAAGCCAAATTTCAAATATGGATTAGAGCCTAAACACATTGTTTGCGGTGCGGTGTGTTTTCTCGTTTGCGGGAGAGAAAAATAAACATAATACAACGGAAGACGGCGACGGCGACGGCGACGGCGACGCCAATACTTGTCATTGATTGTTTAAATTTTTACTAATTTTTTTGTGCATACATTTAAAAACAAAATTACTCTTTCTGTTAAATATTTTGTAATGGCAGTAACTTAAAACAAAAAATGATTAAAACTTTATACATTCGCAGATATATTTGATAAATTTTTTAAGCTTTTATATTTTATGACAAACATTTTTGAACTTCGAAATCATGTTTTTTGTTGTGAACACCGCCAATTATTCAAAAACAATGGCAACATCAGAAAGAGAAAGAGAGTCAAAAATTGAGAGAATAAGAAATTCCGCAATGAAAATAAAATAGATTTTACTTCAAAATCGTATGAAAGACCGCACCGCAATGAATTCTCGTTACATTGTGTTCAGCAGCGATGCCAATTTAGCGCGTTTCGCGATAGATTTAGCGCGTTTTAACTATGCCAAGCGCGCTTTTTTTTCGTCTTAGCGCGTTTAATAATAAAACCGCTAAATTAGCGCGTTTTGAATCAAGTCAATAATATAATTTCAGTTCAATATTTTGTAACTTTTTTTAAATAAATTTATAAATTTTCTAATATCCAAAACTCTGATAAAATTTTTTAAATTAGTTAATGATTCAGCTGTCGCAAACAAAATTCGCTTGCCCTTGGTTAGAATTAAAAACGCATTTTAATACTGTAATGACAAATATTTTGAAATTTCACAACTAAAAGTACATATGTACTACATACAATGACCCAAAAAATTTACATAACTTACAAAGCATCTACTATAGCTGAAGTACAAAGAGCATTTGAATCGGAAAACTATTCGACAATTTATATGTTGTTACAAAGTTTTACAAATAAATTAAAAGTAAAAACTAAGCATTTCGATTATTTGGATGGCGATTCTGATTCTGTATTAAATGATTTTAGTTTATTAAAACATAATGTCAAGGAAGCAATGTTGCAAAATCTGAAAAATTAATTGTGATACGAGTACTAATAAATACATACATCGACTTTTACTGAAATTTAATTTAGCGCATAGAAAATAGCGCGTTTTTGCTATAAATATTTGACAATGCTGTAACTTAGCGCGTTCTAGCGCGTTTTGAGAGGGGTAGTAGCGCGTTTGGATTATAAATAATTAGTTGGCATTGCTGGTGTTCAGACTCTTATGTAGGTATAAGCCTAAAAATATGCTTTTATTTGTGTTATCCTCAAACACTTCCTTTTCACTTTTGGTGTACGGAACCCTAAAAATGGGTTATAATTAATACACTTAAGCTGAAATCATTAATAATATTCACACCACTTTATAATGGGTGTTTTTTATTGAGGTATAGAACTTTAAGTTGGCATCACTTTTTTAACTGGCGGCCATTTTGTCAGCTGTCAAGTGATTAATATTTAGTTTGGTTTGCCATTTCATCATGAACAGGTTGACAAAAGAACAACGCTTGCAAATCGTGCAAATTTATTTCGAAAATAATGGTTCAGTTCGCGAAGTTTACCGCAAGCTCCGTCCATTTTATGGTCGACATAATCGTCCATCAGAGCAATTAATTCGGTTAACCATGGATCGTTTTCGCACTACGTTTACTCTATGTGATAATACGCATCCGCAGAGACGTCGAACAGTGCGCACCGAAGAAACAATTGCCGCTGTAGAGCAAAGTGTTGAAGAGGACCCGAATGAATCGATTCGCCACCGTGCACAGCAATTGGAGCTTTGTCCATCAACTTTATGGAAGATTTTGCGCAAAGATCTTGGCTTGCGACCTTACAAGATCCAGCTTGTGCAAGAATTAAAGCCGCGAGACCATGCAATGCGTCGTGATTTTGGTGTATGGGCCGAAAATGAGATTGATCTCGATGCTGATTTTCATCGCAAAATTTTGTTCAGTGATGAGGCTCATTTTTGGTTGAATGGCTACGTCAACAAGCAAAATTGCCGCATTTGGAGTGAAGAGAATCCACATGAGACCCTTGAGACGCCATTACATCCACAAAAACTGACTGTTTGGTGTGCTCTATGGGCTGGTGGAGTCATTGGGCCATACTTCTTCCGAAATAATGCTGGAGAGTCAGTTACCGTTAATGGAGACCGGTATAGAGCCATGATAACCGACTATTTTGTTCCCGAATTGGATGGCATGAATGTGTATGAGTTGTGGTTCCAACAAGACGGCGCTACATGCCACACAGCGCACGTCACAATCGATTTATTGAAGGAAACATTCGATGAGCGCATGATTTCGCGGAATGGACCTGTCAATTGGCCACCAAGATCGTGTGATTAGACACCATTGGATTATTTTCTTTGGGGATATGTGAAGTCGATCGTCTACGCCAACAAACCAGAAACGTTAGGGGACTTGGAAGCCAACATTCGTGGCGTTATTGCCAACATACGGCCCCATATGCTCGAAAAAGTAGTTGAAAATTGGACCTGTAGAATTGGCTTTATTCGAGCCAGCCGCGGCGGCCACATGCCCGAAATCATATTTAAACATTAATGGCATAAAATTATCCTTCCAATAAAACCAAATTGATGGACATTAAAACGATTTTCTTGTGTTTTATTTCAATTCGAAGTTCTATACCTCTAAAAAAAACACGCCTTATATACTATCTTCGACTGACAATCTCTGAACAGACTTCCTTGAAAGCTGCTTTTTTTACTGCGACTGAAAATAAACAGATTTTTATGTAAATTTTTTGAAACTCATGAATTTATATTAAAAATTACATAAATATTTCCTCCAGTTTTGTAAGCACTCTGAAATGAATTTTTGAATTTTTATAAGAATTTTTCCAAGAATACGAGTATTATCTTGCATTCATAGCCAGATTTATTTCACAAACTTCTCTTGTTACAAAATTTTAGGGTTTGGCAATTATTGAATATGGAATAGTAGTCGATATAAATCTCATAATTTCCTGGTCACACAAACAGAAATTGTATTAATTTTAGCCCCTAAAAACAGAAGAATTACAATGTTTGTGTCCACATATTTTTAGAATTGAAAACAAGCAAAAGCACACAAAAAAAAAATATGTGTATCTAGAAAAAAGAGGCAGCAGAAATTCAAAATGTATTTGCACTCAATCTTATCGAAATCATATTAAATGGCCGGTGTAAGCAAACATGATATTTTCATAAATTTCCACAAAACTCCCATTTATTGCCAATGGTGCTGTTACTGCTGCCTTTGCTGATGCTGCTGCCATTGCTGATGCTGCTGCTGATGATGTTGATGATGATGATCTTGGTTTTTAACTGCAACATGGTGGTGGCAATGACGAAGATGACGATGTGGTCAAATAATAATGCTTTTGAGGCGATTGTAAAATGGCTTTTTGTTTTCCTTTACTTTATGGCATCTACATACATACATATTTAAAGAGTAGTACAAGTAGCTTCGGCTTAAAATAGTAGAACAAGTACTGGCTCATTGCAGTTAGCAACTTTTGTGCTGATGATGGTGGCAATGACGATGGGTAATCTTAGTTTGTTTTCCATTATGCATATAAAGCTGCTGCTGCTGCTGCTGCCATGACCAATGAATTGAGCTACTGATGTAAAAGATGTTTTGTTACCTGATAATAAGTGTTGCTGGATTTTGCTATTGTTGTTCTTGTTGTTATTGTTGTTGTTAAAATATGGAAATTGCATACTACAAGTTTAAGTGTCACTTAAATTTGTAGCCATGACAACAGTGTTGTTGCTTGCTGCTGTTGTTGCGAGTATTAAGTTAAGGCAGTTTGTTGTTGGGCGTTAAGACAGATAATGCCAAAGACAAAAAATCGAGCCAGTGCATTGCCATTGGAAATGTAAGCACGTATGTATGTACTTGTATGAATGCAATTCATATGGGTTACATTTTTTTAAATACTCAAAAATAACAAAAGACAGTCAGCAAGGCAGCCAGCCACATCATCATCATCATCATTGTAATCATCTCTAGAAATATTTACTTTTCTTTCATTTGTGTATGTCTGTGCATTTGTATGGCATAGGAAAACATTAAAAAATCGCTTTAGATGCAATTCAGCTGATTGCAATTTGAATTATTTGCCATTGGCAGCAACTTCTGTTTGCACAGCAGACCATTTCTTTTCTCTCTGTGTTTATATGCATGTGCATGCATGCAAGTGCGTGTGTGTGTGTGTGTGTGTGTAGTGGTTGCATTGTGTCGTTGATGTTGCTGCCGTTTGTACTTTATATGGATTTATTTTTAATAATAGCGTTGGCAGCATTCAACTACAACATATTTGCCAATGTATTCATTGCTGATGTGGGGATAAAGCCCACAAAAGATATATAGTACAAAGAATGTAACGGCCTTTGAATAAAATAAAACGGCTGTTAAGAAATGAATTTTGAATTTGCTTTTGCCAAACACTTAAGGATGTACATATGTATGTATGTATGTAAAGCTCCTCTACTTCGCTTGTCACTAGATGACGCTGATGATTGGCTTAACTCGCCTTAAACGCTGATCTGACCAGTGAATGAATGAAATTGAAGCAAACAGGCAGGCAGGCAGCCAGCCTGCGGTTGCAAGATGTGTGTGTTCTAGCTTCATAAAATGTTGCTCTTACTAGCATCTTAAATTCTAGCTGCCATAAACAATCCTCTCGCTCTCCATATATATAAAATGTTGCTGGCAAAATTAACTATCGCAGTTGTACTACCTACCGGTAGAGATCGGTGATAATCATTCCACGGCAACTACTTTAACTCTATTGGCTTTGGCTTTGGCTTTCATTTGTTTTTTTTTCTGTTTGAAATGCGTAACAGTCAAATTATTGTCAAAATCAAATACCGCATCAGATCAGCAGCAACAGCAATAGCAACGACAACAACTTGTTATTTGATATCATAAAAATTTAACTTGGAATTCACAGCAATTCACAGGGTGTACCATAGAAGAATAATCGATCTATGTTAAAAATAAATCCAATAAAGTGCGACTTTGACTCGTACACGAAGAGATCCATACGGACGCTAGGCAAGCATTACAATTCACAAATCGGCCATGATTAGAGACTGTTCACCTATAACATAACGCTCCAGGGGTTGGAGAGGGGTTAATGATTTGTTGCGGTTTATAAAAGTTGCACGGAAAACTTTGCACAAAGCGTTACTATGAAAAAAGGGTGGGGGGGTTGGTGGGGGGGGGGGTATTACATCTTCGAACATAGCGTTAGGTAATATGTGAATGGCCCTTTACGGCAATTACATTGTTATCGTTATTAGTTTAGGATCCATCTGCAAATTGTCTTAAAATTTTTTAATATATCCGAGAACCAGTTATCTATCCGGCTGGAAATTTTTAATTTACCAAATCGTGATTATTTTTATATTTACACCGAAGGCCTGAACATTTTTTCCCGAAATAATTCATTTATGGGGGAAAATTCTCAATTTGCGGTACAGGATCAACATAATTCTTGAGGCTCAAAATCTTAAAATTGTTGCAATTTTGAAAAATTAACTGTGAATAAAACTCATAATAGCGATATTCGTTGTCGAATGCTCGTCATAATACCAAATGAAAATTCCTTCCATCAGCACTTTCGACGACAGTCAAAGATCGAAAGTTCCCCAAGATTAAGAGCCTTTATCTTAGAAGACCGTGAGACGGAGGGCTTCTTTAGAGATTAAGTGGCAGTTGGCACTTAACTATGGTCACTCTAAATTCTTTAAACCTTAAAATTCTTGTTGTCAAAGCTGAAGTTTATAATATTGATACAGAGGCAAATTTTTATTGTTTTTATAAGTTACAACACTTTAAGTTTTATATGTAAATAACTTTTTTTTTCCTTTAAGGAACTCATTTCCCACTGACGGCATGAATTTCAGTAAGACTGTTTATAATAGCAACATCAATTAGGCTTTCATACTTTTTTGGAGCTATTAAAAGCCAATAAATCCTGTAATTCAAGCATTAAAGTATAAAATGTTGCTCAAAGACTAAAATATACCTTCCCGCTGCTTCTTTTTTTTTTATATGCCAACATTTAATGCCATCATAAATAAAGGGTGTCCCAACAAGAACGCAAGATTTAAATTTGGCGCCATTCGAAGTGTCATTGTTTGACATTTGAACAATTGTTATTGTTTGGTAGTATGTAGAAGGTACGAGGTTAGTAAACATGGAGTGCTACACGAATGAACAATGTTTGTTGAACAATGAATGTTTTACCAAAATGGTGAAAGTTTTGCGGCTACAGTTCGCAAATTTGCGATCAATTTGGGGTCACAATAATGCTCCAAAAGAGTCAACTGTTAAGAGATTAAATTTGCCGAAACTGGGTCTGTTAGTGATGTAAAGACAACAACGCACCTTCGACCAGGTCGATCGACCGAAAATGTTGCAGCTGTACGTGATGATGTCGCTCAAACGCAGGTCAAGAGCAAACAGTCAATGGTGTTCCGTATCGTAAAATGATAACCAGTTTTTTCGTGCCTAGAATTGAAGAAATGAATGGGGAGAGCATGTGGTTTCAACAGGACGGCGCCACATGTCATACAGCCAGAGAAACAATTCAGTTGCTACATCAGTCATTTCCCGGTCGTGATATTTCGCGTTTGGGAGACCAGAATTGGCCGCCTAGATCGTGCGATTTAACACAATTAGACTTTTTTCTTTGGGGTTTTTTGAAGTCGATGGTTTACGCGGATAAGCCGACGACGACTCAAGCCTTAAAAGAGGAAATTGGACGCTGGATTAATGAAATACCGCAGCATTTATGCAAAACGGCCATTGAAAATTTCATTAAAAGATCGCGTGTGTGCCAGCAAAGCCGCGGCGGCCATCTGCCCGATTTGTTGTTCCACACATAACCTCAATTTGTCTACTTTACGATATAACAAAGTTTCACGATTTTTGATGTGTAAACATCTATACGCTAGGGGGTAAAAATCTTTTGACTTTGATTTCTTTGCTGAGATTTCTTTGCTGAGATTTCTTTGCATTGTCAAATCGGTGTGAGCTATATATGAGAGTATTAGTGTTTGAAAGAAGCAATACCAAGCAGAGAAACAAGTCGACCGGCTAGAAGCCGACGATGCGCCGCCGCAATTTATTTTTCTGTATATTTCCGTACACCAAAGGTGAAAATGAACCGTAAGAGCTACGGACTTGAAATGTGGACACAGTGTGTAGACATTTGGCCACTACAACAACAAGTACATGAGAGTTAAAAATTAAAGGGTTTTCCAAAACGAGCAACGAAAAATTTTAAAATTCCATGTAATATACATACAATTGTATGTACATATATACACTTAAAATTTTAAAAGTTAGTGTATTTTTATACAGACTACAGCAATTAACACTAAATTTTTAAAATTTAAATCAGTGGGTGTTCCATCAGTTAATGCAATTTTGACTTTGTAATTTTGACAACTTGCTGTATCTTGGAAACCGTAAGAGCAAAACTCTTGAAATTTTCAAAAACGGTAAAATTAAAAAATCAAAAAAATATAAAATCGCCAAATATAAAAAAATCGCCAAAACGAAAAAAAGCACCAAATTAAAAAAAATCTCTAGGACTAAAATAAATCGCGAAAAACCGGAAAAATCGCCAAAATGAAAAAAATCCTTAAACAAAAAAATCGGCAATATGAAAAAATCGCTGAAATGAAAAAAATGGCGAAAATTAAAAAAACCTAAAAAGAGAAAAAAAACGTCAAAACGAGAAAAAAAGTGATGAAACTGAAAAAAATCGTTTAAACTGAAAAAACTTAAAAAAGGAAGAAAGCTAAATCAAAAAAAATTATCAAAACCGAATGTGCGCGAGTCAAAGTCGCACTTTACAGAATTTATTTTAATTGCAATGCGTACACAACAACAAGAACAGCAACAACTAAACGATGAACAACAGGAATTAAAAATTAAAAAGTTAAAGTAAAGGCATTTACCATAGATGAGCACTGCAGTATCACTAAAGTTTCAGTAAAAATAATAAAAAAATTTTAACAAGTAAATTTTTACTGATTACTAAAATTTTTTCTACAATTTTTACAAATTGCCTAAATGATTTGTTATATGATGAGGTGCATTGAATTTTCAGTAATCAGTAATGCCCGTATTCATAATGAATTTCTACCAAGTGGCTAAATGTTTTTCATACAAAAGTTTAAAAATTTGAATGAAAAAACTTTGCCACTTGCTACGGCCCTACGATTTTACTAGTAATGCAAATTAAATTTCATTAGCAGTAAAAATTTACTGCATTTTTTTAGTAATCAGTAAATTTACTGCTTACTGCAATTTTGAATGCAGTACATATAAAGGGTGTTTTTTATTGAGGTATAGAACTTTAAGTTGGCATCACTTTTTTAACTGGCGGCCATTTTGTCAGCTGTCAAGTGATTAATATTTAGTTTGGTTTGCCATTTCATCATGAACAGGTTGACAAAAGAACAACGCTTGCAAATCGTGCAAATTTATTTCGAAAATAATGGTTCAGTTCGCGAAGTTTACCGCAAGCTCCGTCCATTTTATGGTCGACATAATCGTCCATCAGAGCAATTAATTCGGTTAACCATGGATCGTTTTCGCACTACGTTTACTCTATGTAATAATACGCATCCGCAGAGACGTCGAACAGTGCGCACCGAAGAAACAATTGCCGCTGTAGAGCAAAGTGTTGAAGAGGACCCGAATGAATCGATTCGCCACCGTGCACAGCAATTGGAGCCGACTAACCGACTATTTTGTTCCCGAATTGGATGGCATGAATGTGGATGAGTTGTGGTTCCAACAAGACGGCGCTACATGCCACACAGCGCACGTCACAATCGATTTATTGAAGGAAACATTCGATGAGCGCATAATTTCGCGGAATGGACCTGTCAATTGGCCACCAAGATCGTGCGATTTGACACCATTGGATTATTTTCTTTGGGGATATGTGAAGTCGCTCGTCTACGCCAACAAACCAGAAACGTTAGGGGACTTGGAAGCCAACATTCGTGGCGTTATTGCCAACATACGGCCCCATATGCTCGAAAAAGTGGTTGAAAATTGGACCTGTAGAATTGGCTTTATTCGAGCCAGCCGCGGCGGCCACATGCCCGAAATCATATTTAAACATTAATGGCATAAAATTATCCTTCCAATAAAGCCAAATTGATGGACATTAAAACGATTTTCTTGTGTTTTCTTTCAATTCAAAGTTCTATACCCCTGAAAAAAACACCCTCTACATACACTGCAGTGTAGCCATTTGCTAACCAAATAAGTTTAATAAAACAAACAAAAGCCAACAAATTCATATGTATTTACAATATTGAAAGTTTTGATACTTTTAATTAATTAATTTAAAAAAAGATACTAAAAACATAAGTACTTCCAACTTAAAAAAAATTTTTCATTACTAGATCTTTACACATCTCCTTTGTGATCGGACTCACATTGCTTTTTTTATTTTTTTTAAATATCTGTTTTATTTAATGGCATTTTCTTTTCTGGAAAAAAATGTTACACTTGTTACACTTTTCAATGACAATTCGGAATAAAATGATTTTCTAAAATATACATTTTATTGGAAATTATTGCAATGGGTGTTTTTTATTGAGGTATAGAACTTTAAGTTGGCATCACTTTTTTAACTGGCGGCCATTTTGTCAGCTGTCAAGTGATTAATATTTAGTTTGGTTTGCCATTTCATCATGAACAGGTTGACAAAAGAACAACGCTTGCAAATCGTGCAAATTTATTTCGAAAATAATGGTTCAGTTCGCGAAGTTTACCGCAAGCTCCGTCCATTTTATGGTCGACATAATCGTCCATCAGAGCAATTAATTCGGTTAACCATGGATCGTTTTCGCACTACGTTTACTCTATGTGATAATACGCATCCGCAGAGACGTCGAACAGTGCGCACCGAAGAAACAATTGCCGCTGTAGAGCAAAGTGTTGAAGAGGACCCGAATGAATCGATTCGCCACCGTGCACAGCAATCGGAGCTTTGTCCATTAACTTTATGGCCTATTTTGTTCCCGAATTGGATGGCATGAATGTGGATGAGTTGTGGTTCCAACAAGACGGCGCTACATGCCACACAGCGCACGTCACAATCGATTTATTGGAAACATTCGATGAGCGCATAATTTCGCGGAATGGACCTGTCAATTGGCCACCAAGATCGTGTGATTTGACACCATTGGATTATTTTCTTTGGGGATATGTGAAGTCGCTCGTCTACGCCAACAAACCAGAAACGTTAGGGGACTTGGAAGCCAACATTCGTGGCGTTATTGCCAACATACGGCCCCATATGCTCGAAAAAGTGGTTGAAAATTGGACCTGTACAATTGGCTTTATTCGAGCCAGCCGCGGCGGCCACATGCCCGAAATCATATTTAAACATTAATGGCATAAAATTATCCTTCCAATAAAACCAAATTGATGGACATTAAAACGATTTTCTTGTGTTTTATTTCAATTCGAAGTTCTATACCCCTAAAAAAACACCCGTTATCATCCCTTGCGATCTTAAATTTTTTCTCTAAATGAACGCTAAATTGTATTTTTTTTTAATAAAAAGTTAAAATATGTTGCACTTTTTCCAGAAAAGAAAACTCTATAAAATTTAAATCTTGCGTTCTTGTTGGGACACCCTTTATAATAAAAAAAAATTAACTACATATTTGCAACATGACAAAAATTTGTTTTCTTTACGCATTTAATTTCCTTTGAAATTCCCAGAAATCATTTTATTAAATGGCCACAAGCTTAAACTTTAATTTTTCTTTTTTGTTTGCTCTTTCGTTTTTTTTTTTTTTTTTTGCTTTGTTGCCTTTACGAGTACATGACATTATAAAGAGTTCTCACACACATTAGCAGGCTGGACAGAAACGTCAGAGCAACCAATTCAATTATAAATTTATTAAATGCAACAAAAGGCAATGCAATCAACAACACTGTCAGGGGGTAAACACTATAAAATAACAACAGCAACAGTAATAGTACGAGTATTAAAAAAAATAATATAAAAATCTTGTTTAACAAAAATCTCCTGTTGATAAGCCATTAGTATGGCAACACTCCTTTTTTTAGTTTGACTGATCTTGAACAACAACAACAACAACAACAACAACAACAACAACAACAAAATCAGCCAGCCATATTATTACGAGTATTATACTCATAGCCAACAATAGCCAATGTTTGCTGATGATGATTGCAATAATAAAGAAAAGGAACCAACATTTTTGTTGTTCCTTACAAACAGTTTTTTGAATATGACGATGTGATCATCATTGGAATTTTGATTAAGAGTGTACTATGATGATGCTGATCTGCATCATAATAATGAACGTCCTCGGCATGATCTGGCATATTTGCACTATGAAGAGTGAGTAATACACTCACTACACAATCATGGAGATTGGTTGAAGTATAACTGGTTGGTTAATTGCACAGGTGTGTGGGTTGCAGAAATTCCTTTTATTAACAAATTCTTAAATGTTGGCAGTTCGTTATTGCTCGAGATGATGAAGTTTATTTAGCCCAAGAATGAAAACAAATTCATTTAAAACAGGGTGTCGCAAAGGAAAGTCTAAAGTGAAAATCACAAAACTGATGGGTATTATGGGCCTGTCCCACGATGTCACCAACTTTCGACTTGTCGCACACTTACATTCAAAACAAAAACAAATTTTAAAATATTGTTGTTGTGTCCAATGTAACTGCGCGACAAGTCGAACGTTGGTGACATTGTGGGAAAGGTCCTATGCCATTGGCTCTTGTCCCTAAAGATCATTTTTCTAGGTCGTGAGATGATTTACAAAAAGGAAAATTTAGCGACTATACACTCAACCAAAAAGGTACATAAATTCAACGAAAAAATTCGTTGATTCAACGAATTTATTCCTTATTTTTCACCTGAGGAACATGTTCATTAAATTCAACGTATGCCAATCATTGGCTTGTTGAATTCAACGTACCCGTTCGTTGAAGTTAATAATCCATATGTTGAAACCTTACGTAAATTCATTAAACCTATATATTTATACTTTGAATTTAACGAAATAGTTCCTTGAATTTAAGGAACCTATTCCTTGACCCAATGAACGCAATCATTGATTTTATGAATATGTTCCTTGAATCAACGTATACATACTTTGAATTTAATGAAACAGTTCCTTGAATTTAAAGAACCTATTCCTTGACCCAATGAACACGTTCATTGATTTTTATGAATTTATTCCTTGAACCAATTCACCTATACATTCAAAATTTCACTTTAATAAATATAATAATACACAAGTTCATATTAAATTGAGTATTTTATTTAAAAGTTTATATAATAAGAAATAATTTATATTGTATATGTAAGTATGTATTTACGTAAAAATTTACCGCCTTATTAAAGTTAAAGAAAACTCCTTCATGTTTCCCAAAAGCAAAGCAACTTGGGAATTTGAACCAATAATGTCAGGAATAGATGCATTTGGAACTTATTTTCCAGCTTTAAAGTAGTTCTGGAAGTGTCTGATATTCGGGATATTATACAACTATATTTATTTTTGCAATTAAAATTAAATATAATCACTTCTTATTATTAATTTACTTTTTGGCACTTTTTTAATTTAAAATTTTCTTTTTTAATTGCTCACAAACTTATTTATTAAACGAAGAACAACAACTGATTTTATGATTTTTCCTAGGGGAACTAGTCCGTTGAATTGAACCAAGTAAAACAAAAATTCAAATGGTCGTTCCTTGAATCAAAGTACTCGTTCATTGAATAAAACATCTTCTTCTTTTTCTTGAAGTCAAATTCAACGTACATTACTTAAAATCAATGAACATGTTCCTTGAATCAAGGTACGCTTTCTTGAAATTTACTAAACTTTTTTCTTTTATTTATATAAGAAAGAACGTGTTCCTTAAATTCAACGTATTATACGTTAAATCAATAAACTAGTTCGTTGTTAAATTCAACGAATAATATCAAGGAATGGTTTCAACGTTCAGTTCATATCTACATAAAATTTTAGATTGAATTTCAAGAAATATTTTTTTGAAACAACGTATAATACGTTGAATTTCAATGAATTTAAATCAATGAATGCGAGTTCGTTGAATTTATGTAAAACTGTTTTTTCAGTGTAGCGCATAAAATGTTCTGCACTATTAGAGAGTTGTATTAGCTCTCATGGAAAGTTTGAAAATGCTGGGGCAACCTTAGAAAGCCGAATTCGAAGCAACCAGGGTCATTGAGAACGGTAGAAAGCGTTGATCCTAGTCATTCCATTAGATAGTGCACAAGCGCTTTAATGTGCATAGATCTTCATTGTGGACCGAACTGAGGCTGCATCCGTACAAATTCAATTAGTGCAAGAACTAAAGCCTCACACAATGGCAGTCAGAGGCTTGATGTTTTTGGGAAATTGATGTACGTAGGGATGACATAAATTGGCCTTGGTCAAACGTGACCAGATGGGTTTTGCAAAAAGCGGGACATGATTGATGAAAAAGCAGGATTTTGAAGAAGATACCACCAAAAAGCGGGATCTGGAAATAAGCATCTTTTAGAAAGCGGCATGTGTAATATCCACATACACAGTATCATATGTACTTAGCAAATACAGTGTTTACAGTTTTTGACCCCCGACTAAAAAAGGGGTGTTATAAGTTTGTAGTGTGTGTCTGTGTCTCTGTGTGTCTGTGTATCTGTGTGTCTGTCCGTATCCACGTACAGGCCAAACGGCTGGACCGATTTTCATTTAGTTTTTTTTCTGTTTGAAAGATGACTTGATCGAGAGGGTTCTTAGCTATGTTTGAATAAAATCGGTTTAGCCGTTTAAAAGATATAACATCTTTTCTGAAAAAAGTCGGGGGTTTTTAAAATTTTTAATTTTTGTTATTAATATTAGGAAATGATTAGGGTTAATATCAATTTGTTCGAAAAACTCCTGAAAACTCGAACTTTAAGAAATTCTAAGTACATATGAAATTTTTTTGAGGAATACTGAGACATTAATCTATGACCAATATTGACCGCTCGCATTGGTTTCTTCCCACAAAAAATGTGCATATCCCTCAGAAAAAGGCCAAGTTGAAAACTTGGCAATATCTGATTCAAATTCATGCTTTTCAGAAATAGATTAATGGGTATTATTAAAAGAACACCTTGTCTATAATATTGCATTACTTTCTTTCCTCTCAGTTTTCTCAAAAGTCTTTTCGAAAGGCATTAATCGAATATTTGCAGATTAACACAACTCTGTTAACGATCTAACGGAGCTCTGTTGAAGCACACATTAATTTTTTAATAACTTAGTATCTGTTGAAAACTTGGAATTCCATTGATTCTGCCGATGATAAAAAATAATCGGGATTGGAAAGGTGGGCGTGGCTCCTCTCAGATAGAGAAAATGTTTACTTAAAAAATAGGAGTATCTTGAAAACTAATGCAGTGAGAATTTGGAAACTCTTCATGACTATTAATTTTAATAATGAGAATTGTATTCTACAAAATAGTGAATGCTAGTTAAGCAAAAACTATACATAAAAAAATATTTGTGATGCATTTTTATCAGTTACATTTGAATAAAAATCGGATAAGAGATTGAAAATTTCAAAACTCCAAAAAGCGGGATAAAACGGTATAGAAATGAGAGGCGGTATGGACCTATGAAAAGCGGGATAATCCCGCCTAAAGCGGGATGTCTGGTCAGGTTAGCCTTGAACCTGAATGGCATCCCGAGAAGCGCGTAGGTACTCCCAGTAGAAGAAAGTCTGGCGTGTGGGTTACAGAGTTTACTCAACAACATTAAGTCCCCGTATTGCAAAGCGACTTCCAGATCTTTGCAAGTTTTACCAGGAAGAGATCCATATGTTAGATTTTGTTAACAGGTTGTCGAGCATAAAGAAAAGTGCTCGGCACACTTCGGTCCATTTATATTAGCTCTGTTTGTGTTACCTGCAGAAACAAAGAGGAACAGAGGTTTAAAAAGTCACGCCTTTACAATCAGCCTTTGGAATCAGCGATTGAAGCATCTTGCGCTGATAACATACCAGTCCTTACGATCTACAGCTGATAGCTGGGAAAGGCCACTGAAAATGTAGTAATTTCCTGAATGGTAGTCCTATTTAAAATAGACATTTTGATGAACGAAAGTGATGACAATGAAAATGCTTTAAAAGAAAATTTTTGCCTACTGAATGAACACCTTAAAATTTGTTAAAACAAACAAAAAAAAAAAGCCTAACGAAAATCCATTATTTACGATCGCAGATGACCGATTTTGTGACAAATCATTAAGTTCGAATATTATGTCGCTTAAGCTTTTCTGGCTGTTATGGCACGATATGACAGTCCATTTCAAACCACACCACCACACCTGCCTCTTATTCTCTAACCCTTTATTTTTTATTTTTGTTTTCAGCAAATAAAAAGAAATTAAATTATAGCAAACATTTCCTTTTAAATTAACTTTATTCTCGTGGTTTATATTATGACAAGATATGTAAGTGTAGTTAAAAGCAAATATAAAAGCCATCAAAATGCACACATACACACATACACATTTACTCACACACTTGCTTGCAATAAGCTGAGAAATAAATATTCATTTATTTAAATTGAAATATTAAATTTATAGACAATCATTTAAGATATTTAAACATATTCCTTGAACTTTTGCTGCACAAGCAACAACCAACAAACAACGCACTCAACAAAGCTAGACAGACGACAGCTGTAGTAGAAAAGCTTTAAAAAACAGTTATTTTCACAAAATGGCCAACTGAATGAAGCTTTCGTTAAGATAACAATTGTAATCATCAAATATTTGGCGAGTTTGGAAACAAAGTTTTGCATTTGCAATAAGTTCTTGTTCAAATCTCAAGACCGAGAAGAAACAAATGTGAAGCATTTGATTTAAAAGGAAAGCATAATGTTTGTTGAATGTATTCAAAGCCATGAAGAAAATGCAGCGTTTCGCAAGGGACAGACAGAGTTTTATAACATTTTTCATAGAGTAAACATTTTAATCGGCTTTCTAATTGATCAATTCATGATTTAATTCAAATTGATATTTTTAAATTATTAAAGCACTAATATAAAGATCGAAAAATTAATATAAAAAGCACTATTTATTTGAGTGATGTTTAGCAAAATTTTCTAGGCGAGTCGTTTGCCTGGATGGTGGGAACCGCGAGTTTGAATTAAACAAAAATATTTTTATATTTGTGATTTGAACGGGCTAAGGTTCGTATTGCTTTTTAAGCCAAATTACAAGTGATAATTATTAATGAACAAATAACAACAAAGTCTGTTGTGGACCAAACACAAAAGAACGCTGATGATGAAGGTTTAGTGGCCTTCGAAAACGGCTGGCTGTTCCGTTCAACTATGTGTTGTTAGTCAGAATATTTACAACAGACTTTGTTGTTATTTGTTCATTAATAATTAT
This sequence comes from Tachina grossa, assembly GCA_949987645.1. NCBI lineage: Eukaryota > Metazoa > Arthropoda > Insecta > Diptera > Tachinidae > Tachina > Tachina grossa. The sequence goes on along the minus strand of OX465276.1, from coordinate 24,655,693 downwards.
CACATGTAATTTGGCTTAAAAAGCAATACGAACCTCAGCCCGTTTAAATCACAAATATAGATACAAATGGAATTCGAATAATAATTAAAATTAACAAAAACATTTCCATATATGTATGTATATGAAAATTTGTAAGTCCTCGTCCAGACTTGCAATTTTTGTTGCTGCAATTTCTTGAAATTCTGCTTTGAAATTACACAAGTGTCCGCATTATGAAATTCTAGTTTTGCAATTATGAATTTAAAAATTCTATTATACAACAAATTTCTATGAAAAATAAACAATTCTATTTACTTTTTAATATATTTTTGGGTTTTCATACAACTGAAGAAATAAAATTATAAAAAAACGTCAAATACAACTAACAACTTGAAAATAACAATTGCGAATTTCAAATCAAAAGAGAATTGCAGAGCACATGCAACTGTGTACCCCTCCCCAATCTTCTCGATCCTCTCACCAATAAACTCAAGAATTGCTGCAACAAAAATTGCAGGTCTGGACAGGAACTAAGCTAAATTACATGTGATAATTATTAATGAAGAAATAATTTTAAAATTAATTGTAAATATTCTGACAAGCACTAGCAGAATGGAACAACTAGCTGTTCTCGCAGGTCACTGCAGCTTCATCATCAGCGTTCTTTTGTGTTTGATTCACTGTGTGTGGTGTCAGTTGATGTAGATTTCTGCTTTATATACTCAGCTTTTCAATGCAAATGGAATATGTGAATTGTTTTGAACTTTAAGGGCCGATTTTGATTTTAAATAAAACACAAATTATTTTGGAAATTATTGTCATTTCTTTTTATTATGATAATATAGTATGGTTCAATTATGTATGGAACAAAATATCGGCCAGATGACCGCCGAGACTTCGGCGGCACACCTCTATCCGATGGTTCAAATTTTCGATGACGCTAAGGCATAATTGAAGTTCCACGTCGTTAATGTGTCGAAGTATCTCATCCTTTAGCTCTTGAATTGCTGCTGGCTTAACTTAACTTAACTGTTTACAAATATTAAGTTAACTGTTTGGAGCTAATAATAAAAGTTTCATTTCTTTTGAATCCTTTTAAAACTAACCACTTTTTTGTTAGAAAGATATTGCAATAAAAAACTATGGATGTAATAATTTTTTCTTATCCAAGCCATGATTCCCGGCAAATTACAATAAAATAAAATTTAATACAAATACAGATATTGTGAGTTGTTGAAAAAGGTACAAAACCTACGCATTTTCAGCAATAGCACTTCTGCTAGCGGCATTAGACCAGACCTAGAAACTTTCTTCCTTAACAACCCACTTGACCTGAGATTCGATAAAAAGAATGTTTACTAAAGCGAAGAAATTTCAAAACAGAATTGTTCGATATTTTTTTGCAAATCTAAAAAAAATCGAATGCTCGCAAAAGCTTCGAACTTCGAAGCTTCTCTCGATAGTTTGTCGAATGTGTGACGGTAGCCGAGTGGAAGTGTGCTAGCCTGTTAGTTAAAGTATTAAGTAAGTTAAGGTATTAATAACAAAAATTAAAAATTTTAAAAACCCCCGACTTTTTTCAGAAAAGATGTTCAAACTTCTAAACGGCTGGACCGATTTTCAAGCATAGCTAAGAAACCTCTCGATCAAGTCATCTTTCAAACAGAAAAAACTAAATGAAAATCGGTCCAGCCGTTTGGCCTGTACGTGGACACGGACAGACACACAGAGACACAGATACACAGACACACAGACACGCAGACACACACTACAAACTTATAACATCCCTTTTTTTAGTGAGTAAATTAAAATAAATAAATAAATAAAAAAATAAAATTACTTTATTACTTTTTCTGCTGCCTTTTTGGGATATCGAATTTAGTTCGATATTCTCTCACTTTTGACATTGCCAGCGAAACTTTGAGATCGAATGTTTTTTTTTTTTTGGGATAAAACTGAGCGGCGATAAGTGAAATTTTTTGGATTCATTTTTGAGTGTCACTCTCAATAGTTTTACACCATAAATGTTCGAGACACATTCAAAATCGATATCAATAACGAAAGTCTTGGTCAACTGGGAACATCCAAGAAGTGCATAAATGCTTGTGCGTGTGCGTTCATATGCGTGTGTGTGTGTGTGTGTGTTACCATGAGTTTTTTTTCACACACAACTTTGTGTCTTTTATTTGAATTATGACAATTGCGAATAATTGTCTAACAGTTTGGCTGAGAGTAGAATAAAATTTTCTTTCTTTCTTATTTTTGTTTTTATTTTTAATTCTTTTTGCTATTGTAAATATGATGTAAAAGATTTGATAAACAATCTGGCTAAAATGATCGCTCATTCAAAACTTTTAAGTGTGCTTGGCTGTTTGCGGTTTTATTTTAGTATTTCTTGGCAAAATTTCCTCCTTTGTAACTTAAAGAGTTTTAATGCTTAAGCAAAGGCAAAAGAAAAAACTCTCAAACAGAAAAACAGACCTCACCAGACGCTTAACATGAGTACATACTAGACCCCTGCACAAGACCACTTGCAAGCACTTTTAAAACATGAGGGATTTTTCAAATGCTTTACTACAGTGAAATCTTTTAAACCAAACGCTAAACAACACTGTTGGCAATACACTTGTTTCAGATATTGCAGGTATAGGAGTAAAGAAGAAAATACTTCGTGACGGAAGAACTTGTGATGCTTGCTTCTTCAAAGATATGGGCGCGTATACAAACGTTATACATCTATGTATATACACACACGTTTGTATCCCTACAGAAAGTGCGAATAGTGAAATTGTGGTGATTTACTAGTGACGTTGTCGGTAGTACTACTGACCAGGTGTACCCCAGCTAATGTAATCGCCTATTGACATTTAACATTAGCTTGTCATTGAAAATCCACCACTACACTGTAGCACTATTGACTAAGTAGTTCTTTTGGGACCACACGGAGACATTGGCACCAAAGATTCACTAGTAAATTTTAGGGGCTCTAGTCTACAATATCGATATCGATAGTAAAATTATATTGATTTTCTAGTGACATTGTCAATAGTGCTAATGACTAGGAGTACCCTAGCCAATGTAATCGCCTATTGACATATAACATAAGGTTGTCATTGAAAATTTACGAGTAGAATTTGGCATTATTGAGAAGGTAGTTCTTTTATGACGATATTGAGATATTTGAACCAAAGATTCACTAGTAGATTTTAGTGACCCTCGTCTACATATATTTATTTAATATTATTGCATAGCATGATAAAAAAGAAAAACAAACTATTGACGCGTTCATTGACAATATCAATAGAAATACACTACAACTATTGTCTCTAACGTATCTCTACTCTTGCATAAAAGGAAATTTGTCGACATTTTAGCTAGTGCAATTGTCTCTCGAGAAAGAGTATTGACATAGAGATATATGGTTCTAGTCTGACTAGAGGGATTTTTCTGCGCACATACAAACGCACAGAATGCATTGACATTACCTGTGCGCGTTTGCTTTAAAAAACCACCCTTAAATACATAATAGCTAACCATCTAAATCTTACACACACACACTCAAACGTATAGTATGCAAAATAACAAGCATACACGCATCAACACTACTTCTTTTGAGTGTTTGTTACGAACAAAAAGTCTACGCGACATCGCTTAAAAACACTCATGCACACGTACATCAATACATAAATTGTGCTTCGCTTATTAAACGACATCATTTATTATTGGTTAAGTATAACACATGCAACAACAATACACTTAAAAAAAGACGTCTTTACATTTCGAGACTGTTTACGCAGCCCTCTAGTACATAAAATGGACAAACATAAGTATGTAAATACCTTATTACAATCTTTCTAAGCGATTTATTCACTCAAAAGCTTAATAACAAACTTTAGTACTAAATCGTCATCAGCCAGTTGGCTATAATCCAAAAATAACCGTTACCATTTATCCTGTGGCAAAGACGAAGAGAGAAGAGGAAAAAAGAATGCAATAAACGCACATGACAACGTTGCAGATAAAAAGGAAGCTTCAAATAAATCTTAGCTAATATTTTTCTACCCTACACTTAACAATTCTTAGTGGTAAGTATAAATATACTACACCATTTTGCATATGCTACGATGCAAGACCATTTGCACAATATTGTGAATTGGGCTAATATTTTGAAAGAGTATGCATGAGTAAATTGTACGCAGATTATCTTTCAAGTATTAAAAAGAATCACTACCATGCATTACTTTGACTTTTAGCTAATAAAGATTACTTGTCATTACTTTTCCTAAAGTAATAATTTATACCTAATTTACATGAAAAAAATGCTAAGGCCATTTTCACAACTTGGCTTTAGCTAAAGGTAGGATTTTTTCTGCCCGATAAATATTTTTGCATTATTAAAACTTAAACTTTTTATTGGTATTATTATCAATAATAATAATATTTAACGGATACAAAAATAATAAATGAAGTTATTAAAATGCTCGGCCATTTATCGGGCAGACAAAATCCTGCCTTTAGCTAAAGCCAAGTTGTGAAAATGGCCCTAAGCATTTTTTTCATGAAATTAGTTGCATGAAAATTTTTTATTTTTGAATAGGAGGCCTGGAGGGTCAACTTATATCAAAAAAGTTGTCAAAAACGCATCAAAGATTCATTATACGCTCTTTTTTATATAAAATTCTCTTTTATAGAGCTGCAATTAGCAAATAGAAAAAGTTGCGTGCAACAAAATTCATGAAATTTCATGAAAAAATGCTTAATGTAAATCAGGTATTACTTTAAATTCGACTTGACTTGATCAATTGAAGCAATTTTTGTTTTGTAAATATTTTTTTATGGCCAACAGATCAATATGCAAAATATTGAAATATTGCATTCACGGTATTGGCATGATATTTCTCAACATCATGCTGGCAAATGATACTGAACCTTTGCATTCAATAAAAGGTGAAATGAAAGAATAACATTTTATTTATTTAGTAAATCACAAGACAAAAGATACAGCATCATTCCATTAGTTTTTGGCAAATGCATTTTAATGCACACAATTTTGCAACATTGTAGAGATTTTCCTTGAATTTTGTTTTTTTTTTTGTTTTGTATTTTTTTCCATTAAAAAGAAAATTGTTAAAGGTAAACTTATTCAGACAACAATTGAGTTGTTGCATTTAGCAAAAAGTGAAAATTATGCTAATTTTAATATAAAGAAATAAATACAATATGCAGTGGAGTTTTTCGTAAACCTTTTTGTAGCATAAATAAAATGTTTAGCTTCTCTCTTCACTCCAGGTAAAACTAAAAGATTCTAAGTATGTGTTAAATATTCTTAAATTCATTTTAATATAAGTTGCCCCTTGGAAAGCATTTGTAGTCATTACATTTCACTGCAACAAAATTTTCTTTAGCTTTGCCTTACATATAATTTTATATTAATGTGCCAAAGTACTGTACTCGTATTTATGCTAAAATTAGTTTTTTATTTAATACTAAAAAGTTTTCTTATAAAATTCACAGCAGATGCCAGCCAGCCACTAAAATATTAATAAACAATTTTTAAATTAAAAAATAAGCAAAATGAACAACAGTAATAACAACTACAAAAAAGGTTTTATTACTCTCAATAAATAAATAAATAAAGAAAGATATTTGTGTGTTGCAAACGTACGTAATGTGCAATAGTTTTCTTTTTTAATTACACTGTGCAACACCTGCAAGGTTTGCAAGTCGATTCCGCATAGTAATGTGCGATAGGTGTGAGAAATTCGACATTAACTTTTAAACATAGTAAGTTTTATTTTTGTCATTAGAAACTTGTAATTTTGGCATAAGTTTAATTTTGTGGCACAGTGTTTTCATAAATTCTTTGAGTTTCCTCCTTTACCAACCATTTTTTGCCGGTGAATAAGTGCAGTAGCAACATATTTTTTTGTGCTGCGGATGGAAAATAAATTTAATTTATTTTCGCAGCACTTCAAGCAAAAACTTACGTATTTAACACTTTGCAAAAAGTCATCTTCTAATGCACAGTAGTGTCCTGCACAAGACTATTTATATGACCTTTCAAGACATGAGAGATTTTTTCAAATGCTTTACTACAGCGAAATATTCTACAAGAATCGCTAAACAACACTGTTGGCAAGACAAACAACCGAAAAAATGTCTTGCCAACAGTGTTGCATAGCCATTCTTTTAGAATATTTCGCTGTAGTAAAGCATTTGAAAAAATCTCTCATGTCTTGAAAGGTCTTATAAATGGTCTTGTGCAGGAACTATGCTTTGCTATGCTTAGAATCTGTAAGAATTTAGAGCTGCTTTTCAGAATTTCTAAAGGTCACCAGATTGACTTGGAAAAAAAATGTATGAAAGCGTCGAAATCGCTATATCCAGTAGAGAACGTGCCACTACTAGACGTCCACAAAAAACAACGACACATATCGTTGCCTTAATACAGAAAGGCCCTATCTCATTATTTGTTTTTAAATCGAGTTTTTTGTATATTTCGATAGAACAACATATAAAGTATCGAAAAATGCAAAAACTCGATTTCAAAAATATAATGAGTTAGGGCCTTTCTATATTAAGGTAAAGATATGTATATGATTCTTCGCTCAAGCAGCAAGTAACCTCCCAGTGCAAAAAAAAATTTAAAAGTCCTACTCACAGAAAAAGTTTAACTTAAAATCTACGTCAACAAGGTTTATTTAACCCTTTGCGGCAATGATTTTGCTTCATATGTGTTTCATGTTAATCTAACATGATTAAGAGTAATTTTCAAAGAAAATTTTTCTTTATGAAATAACTTTAGTTCATGTTGATTTAAGATTCTCGTACTGTTAAATCAAAATAAAGAATCATGTTGAACCAAAGTTATTTCAAGTTTGAAGAACGCAAATTCGTTACTGATATAACACGACTCAAATCACTTTCAAGTTGAAACAACATTAATTTAATCTAGTCATTGCATTTCATCAAAAAATTTTTGTAAGTAATAAATAAAATTGGCTTCCGCGCCCAATATTTAAACTCTGAACTCATCGACGCGCTAGTCAATGTGCTTAACGCTGCGGCCGCAACAACTTTAAAAATTCTTCAGATACACACTAAATATATATACGAATATGTAGAATCATGAATAAAATCAGAAATAATTTTTAATCATGAATAAAATTTTAATTCAACATTATATAATTGATCATTTAACATGAAATTTATTTCAAAAAAAAAATTAGTTTAAAATAACAATACAAATGTGACGCTTGTCTCCAGAATTCGATTCAGCGACTCTCCGACTATAGGCCTACTAGCCAGCAACAGTTTGTCGGCTATTTACGAACATCAAAATAAACAACAACAATACAAAAACAACTCACACAACTAAGCACAGCAGTGTATTGATGCAAATCAAATAAACACCAACACACTTAAACAACATATTAGCCCAATTCACAATATTGTGCAAATGGTCTTGCATCGTTGCATGTGCAAAATGGTATAGTTAAGTGGTGAGTTTCAATATTCTATACCATTTTGCACATACTACGATACAAGACAATTTGCACAAGACTGTGAACTGAGCTATTATTTCTTGTAAATTTAATATGATTTAAAATCAAACTTTTGCATTGAGATTTTACATTGCTAGTTTTTTTTTCTATGTGTAATTATTTTAAGCATAAATATATATTAGAATATGTAGCATGAGTTTTGAAAGCAAATTTCGTTCTATTCTTATTAAATTAAGATACAATGATACATTTTTGTGTGCCGCCACGCACTTCATCACCAGTAATATCTACACAAATACTTATGTACTTGGGGAGAAATTATTTCTGATTAAAATTAAGATTTGTAATTTGTAGTATCTACTGTGTAATTGAAATTTTGTTGTAAACTTTTTGGTGCGGTCTTTTTTAGTACCTGAAATTTTGTAATTTTCGGTAATCAAATTTTTTTGTTGTTTAGAGCAACAATGAAAATCAGTTTATAATAAAAGGTGTTATTGTTTTTGTTGTTGTTCTCTTTGCCCCTTGAGAACATTATAAAAAAGAAATGGAAATCCAGGCAAATAGCTTGCAAAAAGAAAGAACCAGACAGAGTTAAATGAGATTTTCGACTGAGGAGCAAAAAAAAGGTGTGGAAACAGCTAAAAAAAAACAGCAACAGTACTGCAATTTGTATTTAGCAGCTGGTTGTAAGTTTTGCAGACTTGCAACAGCAGCAATGCATACAGACAACAGTATTAAGAGTACAGTAGTCGCAAGGGTAATTTTTTATAATTTAAAAGAATTAAATACGAAAAAAAATCATAAAAGACAGTTTGGCATCAAGATGGTTTTCAAGTCTAAAGGGTCAGTCAGCCGACTGTAATGTAATGTAACTGCAACAGTAGGAAACAGCTGCTCGATATTGTTATGTGAAAAGTAATGAAAATGGTTATGGAGATGTAATGCAACGTAATACCCTTTTCACATTCACTCACATCTTTGAGGAATGCGTGGAATATGTTGAAAATTGAAAAAACCTATTCACATTACAACATCTTTCATCTGTCATGTATTATAATACTATTTTTACGAGCGCAAGCAACTAAAAATTAAATAATAAAATGCAATTTAAGAATTCATTAGAAATTGATTTAATTGCTGGCTACTGAGGAGCAGAAACAAATAATGCTACAGTATGCAGAATTAGTAGAAATTATGCCAGCGGACAATGATGATGAAGAAATATTACAAGCTTTATCCGCAAAGATTTCGCGTAGACATTTGCAACTAATTATATGTAATTTATTTCGATTTGGAAAAATATATAACAGATTTTATTATATGCATACATATACGTACATATGTATGTATGTATGTATACAATAAAATCTTAGAGTAATTACGGATCTTTTTTTGGGAAGGATATTCCAAAATGTAGCCTTGAATGTATGTACATATGTACATGCATATGCAGATATACAAACATAGATACATACATATGTAGACATTTTTGTAGTATGTATGCATGTATGTATATAGTTGTATACATTTTTTCTAGTGATGACACTAAAATAATCGAAAGATGTTGAACGGAACAAAGTGAAATAGGAACATCTTTTGAAGATGTTGAAAGATGTTGAACATTCAGCCCTGTATAATTCTTATGGGAAGATGTTATCATCTTGCCAAATTGATGAAAGATGAAAGATGTGAGTAAGTGTGAAAAGGCTATAACCTGCTTCTCATATAAAAATATCGATCAGCTGTTTCCTACGTTGCAGTTGCATTACATTACAGTCAGCTAACTGTGCCTGTGACCCTCTGTTTGTTAACGTTCGACTTGACGCACACTTACTTAAACTAACTAAAATTGCACCAATAAAACAAATTAATACTATCAATTAATTTATAAATAATTAATTTTAGCAATAAAAGATTTAATTGCGCTAATAAAATACATCCATTATTTCAATCAATTATATTTTTAATTGAAAATATAAATTTGTGGTAACAGTTTGAATATTTTTGTTTTACAAATTTAATCTCGAAATTGAATTAGGTGATTGAAATAACTTTTTACTTGTGGGCCATTCATTTTCATAATGCGTACATTAATGTTTTAGGTAAATAACATGAACGTACACAAAATACAAATAATCAATTAAAAATATAATGCAGACAATTAAGGCTTTGCATAACCGATTTACAGTTCAATACAGAAATGTTATTAGGTGAATTAAACTTTTGCTTAAAAAGTTAATTGTTTACAATTTTAATTAAATTTTATTAACTCAGTTGAACTTTTGTTTAAAATAAATAAAAAGTTTAATTGATATAATAAAATTTTTTATTTATATTCCATTTTTTGTTGATTGGGGAAATATCTCTCCCTCTCTCTCTCTCTCTCTCTGTACTGTTTCCACAAACACACACACAAATAATTATCCTTACATTTTTAGGATGGCATTAGTAACAAAATGGTCATGAACTTGCCTCATATTGCAATAAGAATCCTGCTATTTACTTTTAATGCTATTTTAAGAATGCAGTATTTTCCACATAACTGGAAACTGGCCAAGATCAAAATGATTCCAAAGGCGGGCAAAGATCTTACCAAGACTGAGTCATATAGGCCTATAAGCTTACTATCTACAATCTCAAAGCTTTTCGAAAAGCTGCTCATGACTAAATTGTCCAAAATTTTAACTGATAATGGGTGCATCCCGGACCATCAATTTGGCTTTAGAAGTCAGCACAGCACGATTGAACAAACGCATAGACTGGTCCAAGTTGTAAGAAGAACATTTGAAGAAAAGAAGTATTGTTCTGCTCTCTTTATTGATGTTTCTCAGGCGTTTGATAAAGTATGGCACGAAGGCCTAGTTTTAAAATTGAAGACATATCTGCCAATAAACATTCAAAAGCTTTTGGAAAGTTATATTATTGATAGGAAGTTCACTGTTGTGGAAGGAGAGTTCACGAGTGTGCCCGAAACTATATCTTCTGGTGTACCCCAGGGTAGTATTCTGGGTCCTTTCTTGTATTTAATATATACTTGTGATATGCCTGTGAGCAATAACATCCATATTTCTACTTTTGCCGATAATACAACCTGTATGAGTGTGCACGAAAACCCTTATGAGGCATCCCGCAATCTCCAGGAACATATCACCCAGCTGGAAATATGGCTGAACTTATGGAGAATTAAAGTCAATGAACAAAAGTGTGTCCATATAACGTTCACCCTAAGAAGAGATACTTGCTTCCCCATTCGAATCAACAATCAAAATATTCCTCAACATTCCCAAGTGAAATACCTTGGTATACACCTTGATCGAAGACTTACATGGAAACATCATATTGACTCAAGTTAACTCAGATGAAACTTAAGTTAACTCAAATATATTGGTTGATTGGCAGAAACTCAACACTCAGCCTAGACTGCAAACTTTTGTTATACAAGTCGCTTTTGAAGCCAATATGGCGCTACGGAATTCAGTTATGGGGCACTGCTTCAGCTTCCAATGTCGAGAGAATCCAACGAAGGCAAAACAAAACTTTACGGTTAATAACATCGGCTCCATGGTACATCCAAAATTCTATTATACATCGTGATTTAAATATGCCACTAGTGACTGAAGAAATTGAAAAATACGCAGGCAAATATTTAACAAAACTCGAATCACATCCTAATCCGCTTGCTCGTAATATTTTGAACTTTACTGGACACGTCCGCTTAAAAAAGAGGGACACACGGGCTCTTATACCTAACACTCCAGATGGGACTACTTGAAAATACTTTCCCCCCCCCCTTTTTTTTTTTTTGATTATCACTACTAATGTATTATTTATAACTATCACTAAGTTTATGTCCGACACTGGTCGGGCCTAATAATTTTTTTTATAGATTTAAGATTTGAATACTTATTGTTAGTTCATATATGAAGATACAATAAATAAATACATGCATTAAAAAAAAAAAATTTTTAGGATTCCGTACAAGAAAGGTGAAAGGGAACCCTATTATATCCGCTATGATGTCCGTCTGTCTGTCAGTCTCTCTATCATAGGCTGTTTTCTCGAGAACCGTTAGAGCTACGGAACTGAAATTTTCACACATTATGTACAACTTTGGCCACTACAAATATTGACAGTTAAAAATTAAAGGGTGTTCTAAAACGAGCAACGAAACATATTGAAATACTTATGTAATATACAGGGGAACAGAAAAGTTTATTTTCCCCTAGTCTCTCTCCCCTACCAAACTAATCAGCTTGGCAATAAGACTTAAATAGTGTAAACTAGGACTATGCAATGAAAGTGGTAAACATTTAAAACTAGTTCCGGTTTTTTTGATGGGTAGCTATACAATATTTTAAGGCTTAATCACTACTGTGCCTCTTATTAAATATACATACCCATATGCACCACAATCCTGCACCACACACTCACACACTTTTGCTGCCACAAAACCAAGACTCAGTAGTACCGGTCTCTTAATGTAATATGGAAAAATTAAATGAAAAAAAGGAAACAAAAAAATCATTATGAATATGAGTTGTTTAAAAAAATGCCCAAAAAACCACACAGAAACACACACACACACTCAGGCTCGTATTAAATGCAATAACATTGTTTGTTGTTGCAACCAAACTGAGCGATGGTCAATGTTGCGCGCGGTCCAATCTGCATTGCAACATACATTTATTGCCAGAATTATAGTGTGATGGCTGCGTTGCAATTTATTAAATGTCTTAATTTTCTGTTGTTGTTTTGAGGTTCATTTTCTTTTTGCATTTTTTTTTTCTTCTTTTTTTTCATTTCGTTTTTTTGTTCGTCAAGAGTTAATGTGGTTATTATGCTTTTCTGTTGTTGCTGTTGTATATTATTCATCATGTTGTTGACTTTTGCTGTTATTGCTGTTTATGGTTTTTAAAATCTTTGCTTAGGATTTAATATTTATATAGCAAGACTGTGTATTGCTTATACTTGCAAAATCACACACACACACACACACACAGCCACGCACACACAATGGGACAACAGTTTTACATATCCTGGGAGGAGAGAGAGAGAGCTCAACTTTGTGTTAATGTCATGTTGCCAAAATGACTGAGTGACTGACATAATATTTGCTGTCAGTATGAGCTGTTGCTGCAGCACATACTTACATATCATTTTTAACAGCCTTTTGCAGTTTGTCATGAGATAATTTTTGTAGGTGCACCCTACAATAGTCAATTTAAAAGTTTAAGCTATCAGGAAGTGTCAACTTTCTGGATGAGTTCTAGAGCAAATTTTTCTATTCTTTTATATGGAGGTATATATCTGACACCCTGGGATCTTTAACTCCTGGAATTGACAGTACTAGAGGTATTCTTTGCTACTTCTGTTACAAATATTCCTTGAAGACTGTTTTTGAGTATTGTATTTTATTATAATGTATTCCATGATTTGAGAAATCTTTTATTTTAGTTTTGTTTTCATTTAGGCGATTTTTTTTCATTTTGACCGATTTTTTTTCATATGCGATTTTTTTCATTTTGACGATTTTTTTTCATATAGGCGATTTTCTTAGTTTTGTCGCTTTTTTCGAGTTCTGGCAATTTTTTCGGTTTTTGGCGTTTTTTCAATTTGGCGATTTGTTTTTTCATTCTGGCGATTTTATTTATTTTTGGCGATTTTTTTTCTCATTTACGCGATTTTTTTTAGTTTTAGAGCCTTTTTCGTATTTTGGCGATTTTTTCGGTTTTTGTCGCTTTTTCAATTGGGCGATTTTTTTCATTTTGGCGATTTCTTCATTTTGACGATTTTTTTCATTTGGGCGATTTTTTAAGTTTTGGCTGCTTTTTCGCGTTTTGGCGTTTTCTTTTTGGTTTTTGGCGTGTTTTTTTTTCATTTTGGCGATTTTTTCATTTAATCGATTTTTTCGGTTTGACGATTTATTTTAGTGCAATTTTGACTATCACAACTTGTCTTGGAAACCGTAACCCTACGTCTATACCTGATATATTTTTATCATGACAAATGTCAATTCTATGAAGAAAAAAGAACTAACATAAAAAAAAATTATTTTTCAATATAAAGTTTGACTTTTGTTATGATAAAAATATATCAGGTGTAGACGTAGGGTAGAGGCAAACTCTTGAAATTTTCAAAAACGGTAAAACTAAAAAATTCCAAAATTATAAAATCGCCAAACCGAAAAAAAATCGCCAAGAATTAAAAAAAAAACCAAAACGAATTGAAAAATCGCCAAAAACGAAAAAAACGCCAGACCGAAAAAAAGTTTATCGTGTACTTGATTTTTTTTTATATGTATGTCTATAGCAGGTAAGATATTCCACTACATAGGCTAAAGTTCGTATATGAAATATTCATATACAGTGTCCGTGTGGAACCCTTCGTGTGCGAGTCAAAGATGCACTTTACTGAATTTTTTAACTTTTAGTTACCACAAATTTTGTTTTTCTCGTATAAACGACTGATTTTTTTTTTTTGGAATTTTTTGTTGGTTTTGATAAGTAAATTTCTAAGTGGTAAGAAGCATATTTTCCATTCGTTTCGAACTTTGAAAAAATCATAAAAACTTTAAGCCGTTTTGTACGGTTTTTGATTATATTTTGATATAAGCTTATTGCACACACAATGGCATTATTTCACTTTTAGCCGCTTTTGATGCATTATTATGACTTTATAAGCTCTGCGGGCTTGAATGATTCCCTCTTTTCTGCTCCAAGTTGCCGGCCGGCCGTTGTTGTCTTCTTATTTTTCCGGTTGGGAGTTTTTTTGTTACTGTTTGGCTTTCATTTTTTAACTTTACTCACTTGATGTTTGTGGATACTATTGTACGAGCATGTATAAGCATGATTATGTTGTGTAAAAGTTGTCTGTTTGTTTGCCTGTTTGCCGTATTGTCTGTCGGTGTTGTCAAAACATTTGCATTTTGTGGTCAAATTCATCCATGACTTTGAGGTGTGAGCTATTTTAATGTTCTTGATTGCCAATGATAAAATTGTTGTTGATGTTGGACACTGTTGCTGTGTCTGCCTCCACCCCCCACTTTATCAAGCATACACGCACATACACACACATAAAAAACATTCACATGCAAGCAAATAACAAACTGTTCTGTTGCTTAAATTCTTGGTTTGACTAAAAATGATCGCGGTTAAAAATCTCAGTTTTATTTTGTGGATAGGAATGGGTGTATAGAAATAAAACAACAACAAGTAAAGAAAATAAGTGCAATATTGCTGGTAGATTTTTAAGGTGTTGTTGGTGTATATAATGGTCATTTGATGTACTTGTTTGTTGTTATTGCTGTAACATCAAGTTGTTGCTGTCGCTGACGCTGTTAATGTGGTTGGCGGTTTATTTTTTTTTCTCAGTTGATTTTTTTTTCTGTTTGCGATTTTTATTGTTGCTTAAATAAAAGTATTTGCCCTGTGGCTATCTTGTTGTAACAAGATAATTGCTTAATTTGATTGGCTTACATTATCAGGCGTAAAATGTTTACCATACAATCTAACATACATATACACAAAAACACATTCATTTCAGCTCTCATAGCGATAGAGACCCTGCAGAAAGTGAGAATAGTGAAATTGTGATGATTTACTAGTGACGTTGTCTGTAGTACTACTGACCAGGTGTACCCGAGTCACTGGTATTATCTATTGACATTTAACATTAGCTTGTCATTGAAAATCCACCACTACACTGTAGCACTACTGACTAAGTAGTTCTTTTGGTACCACATGGAGACATTGGCACCAAAGATTCACTAGTAAATTTTAGGGGCTCTAGTCTACAATATCGATTTTTCTTCGCTTGTTGTCAATAGTAAAATTATGTTGATTTTCTAGTGACATTGTCAATAGTGCTACTGACTAGGTGTACCCCAGCCAATGTAATCGCCTAGTAGACTTTGGCACTATTGAGAAGGTAGTTCTTTTATGATGATATTGGGATATTTGAACCAAAGATTCACTAGTAGGTTTTAGTGACGCTCGTCTACATATGTATATTTATTTAATATTATTGCATAGCATAATTAAAAAAGAAAAACAAACTATTGACGCGTTCATTGACAATATCAATAGAAATACACTACAACTGTTGTCTATAACGTATCTCTACTCTTGCATAAAAGGAAAGTTGTCGACATATTAACTAGTGCAATTGTAGCTGGAGAAAGAGTATTGACATAGAGACATATGGTTCTGGGCTGACGAGAGGGGATGTATAAATTCTATATCTAGTCATATATAAAATTTATATATGAAAATTGTATATACATATGCATACATACATTACGTACAGATATGTAATGCATGTGTATCTATCCATGTATGGAAGTATTTATTTGGTTTATATGAGATACGTTTTAGTTTCGCTATACTTGTGTATATTAATGTTGCGAACATCCCAGTTGACCAGTACTTGGATTCACTAGCTTATAATAAATACAACGAGCAATTATCGACTTTGCTATTCCATAACATATTTTAACGATATTCGCTGTCGGTTGGAAGAAAATAAAATAAAGTCACAAGCTCAAATTCATTGAATTTTTTTCATCATTCTTTATGCTTTTCGCTTATTTTTACATTTTCTATACAGAGATACCACAAAATATTTAATTAAATGGCGATTAAGATAATGTTGGAGACTATCGCAAAAAAGAATTTACGGAATCACATTATCGTTACCACAAACGAATAATTATGTCGATAAATATTGCGATTTTCTGTGGGCAAAAAGTTACAGAATCCAGGTACAGGACTTTCGTTAATGATATCGATTTCGAAAATATCTCGAACATTTATCGTGTAAAACTATCGAGAAAGACACTCAAAAATTAATCGAAAAGTGTTCACCTAGGAATATCAAGAATATGAAAATATCTAACTAATTAACTAATTTGTTCTTTAACCTACCCTGCAGGATTTGAACATGGTACCTCCATTCTAACAGACAAGCACACATCCGCTAGGCTATCCTGGCAAATTTTTTTCTGTTCAATTATTGCACATATATGTACATACATTAAGTATGTATGTATTTTTTATTTATTTTTTAACTTACAATGCTGTCATGGCTCGAACTCGAACTAACAGATAGCACACATCTACTCAGCTACCGTCACACATTCGAGAAACTATCGAGAGAAGTTCGCTTTAGCTAACATTCGATTTTTTTTTTTTGCATTTGCGAACAAATATCGCATAATTTTGTTTCAAAATTTCTTCGCTTTAGTTAGCATTCGTTTATATCGAATCTCAGATCAAGTAGGATATGACTCATGGTAATCGCAAATTGTATATATTCATACACAGGAAGAAAAACTATTCTTTTATATACATATACATATGTACATATATGAGTTTTGTAAATATTTTCTTGTAAGTCGAGTGATAAATGCTTAACAGCCTGTTTTTAGAAAACATAAGCTCTTTCGTTTTCATGTTTCGTTTATAAACGATAACATTTAAAATTTGATTTTTATAAAACATATTATAAAGCTTTCATTTTGACATAAAAAGAGCTTTTTAGGTATAACGGAAAAATCACACTCACAAAATTATTACAGTGAAGGAATACAAAAAATAATATCTATTAAAAAAAATTTCTATGAAAAATTTTAAATAAAATTCATTTCAAATTAATTTTAAATTTTATCAATGAGGGGGTAAGCAATTTAATTTTTAATTGATTTTAGCATTCAATTGGAAATCAATTTACCCATTAAAACAGGGTTACATTGCATTTCGTATTTTCCGTTGTTTGTTAGAAGAACTAACTATTTTTTTTTTCTATAACCTTTACTGTATTTTGACTCAATACTTAAATTTTTTGTGATTTGTTTGACAGTTAAATTATGGAAAATAAAGCAAAAATTATCTGTTTATACTGAATTTGGTGTTGAGTATTTCACAGAAAAATTAGAGCAGCAAGGGGAACATCTTTGCTTTGTACGTAAGTCAAGATTTGTTCTTGTGAAAGTTAAATCAATCTGCTTATAGAAAAAACCATTTAGATTTTTTCGTTTATTTAATTTTTCGTAGTTTATACAGGGTGTTTTTTTTAGAGGTATGGAACTTCAAATTGAAATAAAACACATGAAAATCGTTTTAATGTCCATCAATTTGGCTTTATTGGAAGGATAATTTTATGCCATTAATGTTTAAATATGATTTCGGGCATGTGGCCGCCGCGGCTGGCTCGAATAAAGCCAATTCTACAGGTCCAATTTTCAACCACTTTTTCGAGCATATGGGGCCGTATGTTGGCAATAACGCCACGAATGTTGGCTTCCAAGTCCCCTAACGTTTCTGGTTTGTTGGCGTAGACGAGCGACTTCACATATCCCCAAAGAAAATAATCCAATGGTGTCAAATCACACGATCTTGGTGGCCAATTTACAGGTCCATTCCGCGAAATTCTGCGCTCATCGAATGTTTCCTTCAATAAATCGATTGTGACGTGCGCTGTGTGGCATGTAGTGCCGTCTTGTTGGAACCACAACTCATCCACATTCATGCCATCCAATTCGGGAACAAAATAGTCGGTTATCATGGCTCTATACCGGTCTCCATTAACGGTAACTGACTCTCCAGCATTATTTCGGAAGAAGTATGGCCCAATGACTCCACCAGCAATTGTTTCTTCGGTGCGCACTGTTCGACGTCTCTGCGGATGCGTATTATCACATAGAGTAAACGTAGTGCGAAAACGATCCATGGTTAACCGAATTAATTGCTCTGATGGACGATTATGTCGACCATAAAATGGACGGAGCTTGCGGTAAACTTCGCGAACTGAACCATTATTTTCGAAATAAATTTGCACGATTTGCAAGCGTTGTTCTTTTTTCAACCTGTTCATGATAAAATGGCAAACCAAACTAAATATTAATCACTTGACAGCTGACAAAATGGCCGCCAGTTAAAAAAGTGATGCCAACTTAAAGTTCTGTACCCCAATAAAAAACACCCATTAGTAAAAAATAAAAGTAAAAAATAGTTTTTCCCTGTTTTAAGTCAGTTCAGATTCTAACATTAAAAATTAAATAACATTTTCGTTAAAGTCAAATGAAAAATATGTAGACTGATTCTTAATTAATTTTACATAAAAAATTTTATGAGTGTGAAAAACTGAAAGCTCTTTTGTTGTCACACACATAAAAATAAATAAATGTTTTAAAAACGAAAACATGGTTTCATTCGTTATTTTAAAGAAAGTATACACTTATTCATTTTCGAAAAACAGGCTGTAAGTGTCTGAACCAAAAGGTTTTTCATTAGTATTAAGTGGCTACGCTTTTTTGTTCAAATATTTGCACAAGTGTGAACGTACCTTAAAAAAATTGCTAAACATAAAATAAAAATAAAAAACCTTCTGAAAAAAGTGAAAAATTCTTTAGTCTTGCAAGTTTTGCAAATGAAAGCCGCCTTGGAGAAATTTTGTCAACTCTTTTATTAAGATTTTTTTTTTATTTTTTATTTTTTAATGCATGTATTTATTTATTATATCTTCATATATGAACTAACAATAAGTATTAAAATCTAAAATCTATAAAAAAAAATTATTAGGCCCGACCAGTGTCGGACATAAACTTAGTGATAGTTATAAATAATACATTAGTAGTGATAATCAAAAAAAGGGGGAAAAAAGATAAAAGCTATTAAGATAATAAATTAACACTAGATATGCCAAACGGACGACACACTCGTCCGTATTCTAGAATCAAAATGTAAATAATTTGAGATTCAAAGAAAATGTATCTAAACCTCATAAAAAATTCATTAAAACACAGCCACACTCAAACTTACATACATATGCCAGCATAATTAAATAATACATGAAATTAAAAAAAAAAATAAACAAAATCCCTTTAACCAAGTTAATTCAATTTATTTAACTCTCTTCCTATAAGTATTATGGCTTTCATACAACAACAAATAAGAGAAAAAAATTGTTAGATCGAGAGAAATAATTACTACAAACCCACACACACACACACTCATGTTTTGTTTCTTTTTTTACTTGTAAGCTAATAAATGCGTGTGTGATATGTTTGCATGTAGTAGTAGCAACTTTAAACGCTTATAGCTCCCAAAATACTAAACCGATTTCAATAAAATATAGATTCTGCACATCTGTATAAAAAATCCTTTAAAACCATATAAATCTTTTTAAAATCGGTGCAGTGGTACCAGCGTAAAAGGGATTACAAAAAACATGTTTGCCTATTAATTATATAGATTATAGTTCTTTTCTGATGTGGAGGTATTTCATAATATGTATGTATGTATGTTAAAAGACTAACTTTTTCTCTCAGTGCTTTTATGCGCTTAAAATTGATGATTACATTGTTAAGTTGCATATATGCACATAATTTTGTTCATACTGATTGGCATCAATCTCTTAAAAGGTTTGCCCTTTTGAGTGTTTCTGTGAAAATGCTAATTACGTTTATGTTTTGGTTTTCATTTTGCTTGCTGTCTTGCTGCCTTAATTTCCATATGATTTCAAAATGTTTTTAATCGCAATTTGATAAGGCTAGGAATACTAATACTAATTCAAATATAAACTATTTATATAATGTCCAAAATGTTGAATTTTAATTAAATTGCATTCAAGAAGTGAAATGCAAATAAATTTATTTTGTACTATATTGAATGTTTTGCTGTAGAAAATTATGGATTTTAAGACAATTCGCTATAGAAGTACTAAAGAAAATTCTGGTAAACAAAATTTATTTAGACCAGTACATAGTGTGATAAACAGCACTGGTGTCATAAACCAGCAATAGACCCTGAAGTAGCCTGTGTAACTCCATACACAGGCTGAGTGTTACGCGAATATGCTGAAGAATAGACCAGACACAACGGATCCCAAATGCGTATTTCCACAACACACATAAAGATAAGATGGACCGTTTAAAACTCCAAGCGTACCTGAAAGCTCTACTAAGTCTTTCAAGAGCAAGAAATAACCAGGGCTTGAAAATATATGTATCTACTTATGTATATCATAAGTTATAGGGCACTTTCACCTGCACGAAATCTAGAAGATTTCAATTAAAATCTTTATGAAAATATACACCGTTTACCGTTTCGTACAGGTTGTTTTCGCTACGCTGTCCGTCTGTCTGTCGGTCACAGGCTGTTTTTCCGAGAACTGTTAGACCTATAGGCCTGAAATTTTTCACAAAATATGTAAAACTTTGGCTGCTACCATAATAAATATATGACATTTAAAAATTATAGGGTGTTCTAAAGCGAACAACGAAAAATGTTGAAATCCTAATGTAATATACATAAAATTATATATTATAGACACTTGAAATTTTGTGTATTTTTATGCAGGCCACACCAATTAATATTGAAATTAAAAAAGGTCAAAATTAAGGGGTATTCTGTATCTTGTATTTTGCTATATTTTAAACAGCATAAAAGGCAACCTTTTAAAATTTTCAAAAACGCTAAAACTAAAAATTCCCAAAATTATAAAATCGCCACAACAAAAAAAAAATCGTCAAAAACCAAAAAGTATCGTCAAAACGAAAAAAAAACGCCAACACTAATAAATCGCTAAAACTGAAATAAATCGCCAGAAACCGAAAAATCGCCATAAACGAAAGAAAACGCCAAAACTAAAAAAAAATCGCTAAATCCGGAATAAATTGATAAAAAACCGAAAAATCACCGAAATGAAAAAAAACCGCCAAAAATTATAGAATTCTCAAAGATGAAAAGAGCACTAAGAAGAAGCACCAAATCTCCAAAAAATCGCCAAAAACGGAAAAATATTGTCAAAACAAAAAGAAAACGCCAAAACTAAAAAATCGCTAAAACTCAAACAAGTCGTCAAAAACCGAAAAATCACCAGAACGAAAAATCACCGAAACAAAAAAAACGTCAAAACTTAAAAATCGCTAAGACTTAAATAAATCGCCAAAAACAGAAAACTCACAAAACGAAAAATCACAAAAACGATTTAAAATTTTCAAAAATTCCCAAAATTATAAAATCGCCACAACAAAAAAATCGCAAAAACCAAAAAAAAAACGCCACAATTAAAAAACCGCTACAACTGAAATAAATCGCCAAAAACCGAAAAATCACCAAAACGAAAAAACAACGCCACAACTAGAAAAATCGAAAAAACTGAAAAACATCCTCAAAAACCGAAAAATCGCCACAACGAAAAAAAACGCCAAACCCAAAAAAAAACACCAAGGACCATAAAAATTCCAAACACGAAAAAAGCCCAAAAACTAAGAACTAAAAAGAAGCACAAAAACTCCAAAAAAATCCCCAAAAATTTTAACGGGTACTTAATATTTTTAAAAAATTTCTACACCTGGTATGATATTCGAAAAGAAAGGCTAAGTTCGTATACTTCAATGATGTCATGACTCAAAAAATGGGTTTTTTGATTTATTATTTATTTATTTATATATCTGTCTAATCTTAAGAAAATAAATTCTAAGATTAGATAATAATGCAAAATTGTTCTGCATTTCGTATTTTGTTTTGTAAAAAAATTTCAGAAATTTCCTCACAGAAAAAAATAGACAAAAATTATTTTCTATAAAACCATGTTATTGAATAAAATTTTTAATTTAAATAATATTTGTCATTAACTTGAATATTGTATTTATCAATTTTCCGCATTTTAAAATATCATTTAATTTCATTTGTTTGTGTTGGTGTTTTCCTTGCTTGTTGATTGACTCAACCTGGTCATGTGCTGATGTTGTTGTTTTTTTTTTTAATTGCTCGTGTTGTATACGTGTGAATTCTGACAAGAAGCCGAAAAACTTCGTGGCTTGTTTTTTTTACTCAACAAAGTGCTAATTCACACGGTAAAATTTAGGACGTCTATTTTTCTTAATTCACTTTCGATGTTTTTTTTTGGACGTCTTCACCATTTAGCCAATAAGTTAGAAGAGCAAGAATAAATAAATACAATAAGATAGAAGAGTAACATTAAAACGTAACAACAATAACAACAAGAGCAATGTAATGAGAAAACATGGAAAACAGAAATCGAGTCATTTTTTCTACCCCTCTTTCTTCTCTACGCCGTTCGCTAACAAACAAAAAGAGACGTCGAAAAATAAACTTCATAAAAGTCTTCGTGTGAATTAGGTGAAAGTTATTTTTAAATTATATCAACACAATACGCACATAAGAAATCATGTTTTTCTTCTATTCATTATTTGCTTATTCAATAATTATTTGCTCTTTAGCTGAGTGGTAAGTACGTTAGTTTATTAGTCAAAAGATTGCCGGTTCGACTCATCCCAAACACATTTAGTTTTAATAGCAGCCAAGCAAGAGCAAACAAAAAGGGGTTGAAAATGTGACATTCAATTCATCCACACACATACATAATAACAATTGTCACTGAAAATAAAATTTCAGTCAAAAACCTTTTCCTTGGATTCATTAAATTTCTTTATTGACTGAAAAAAAATATATATTCAATAAACGTGCATAGATGCACTTTACTGATTATTGTGATATTCATCACGATTTCCTATCCAAAACAAAACCCAGTAACTCAAAATTATCTTATGCTACAACGAAACAACTGCCCATGTAGCTAATTCACACACCTTTTTAAATACAGAAGTATACTTTTTAGTAAAATTTTGAAACAAAAAAAAAACGATAGCTGCACATCTAGTGGCGAAGCAGATTTCGTTTTTTACTAGATTTCGCCCGAAATCTGTTAAGTACTAGATTTTACTCAAATGGAAATGCACTGTAAGTGTGTAAAGTCATATTTATATAAAGAAAATTTATTATTTGACATATTGTCAGAAGTGTACATAAAATAATTGAAATTTATTTGCTGGTAGTTTAGCATGTCTATATACGTATTTCATTGGCGCTTCAACCAAATCTTCAGTAGACTTTAACCACAAATTTTAAACAGTCACAAACCTCTTACTTTATGCATAGACTTTCAAAAACTATATGAGAATTCATAAAATAATAATACTTTTGAAAATCACAAAAGAAAAAATAAGCTTAGTAGGCATAAAGTAAGAGGTTTGCGACTGTTTAAAATTTGTGGTTAAAGTCTACTGATGATTTGGTTCAAGCGCCAATGAAATACGTATATAGACATGCTAAACTACCAGCAAATAAATTTCAATTATGTCATATTTATATTTTCAAAAATCTCTAATAATGATTTTTTTTTTTTTTTTTTTTTTTTTTTTTTAATTTAATAACGACTTACCCGTGCAGCAATCATCCTCAAAACTTCTCGCATGGTAATTACTCTTGATAATAGGACGTACGTAAAATTTAGCACTCGTAAGAGGGTGTGAGGTAAAATTATAGCTTAACTTCCACACAATTTGCTTAAGCCTGTAATTGAGACCAAGAAAATAAGTTTTATATTTATCACCAACTTAAAGAGACGAAATCATTTTGAATACAAATTTGTTTTTTTTTCTTTTTGCAAAAAATAAAGATTGATCAAAAGCCAAAATAAATAAAATAAAACATGTATTTACCACCCATAAAAATTTAAACGCCACATAAAAAATATCTCATAAAAATATTTTTTTTTGTATTCAATAATTTTCAAACACCCCTCTCATTGTCGGTCATTTAGATTTAACGTATATGTGTGTGTGTGTGTGTGTGTGTGTGTGTGTGTGTGTGTGTGTGTGTGTGTGTGTGTGTGGAGAGTGTGTGTAAAACTTGAAATTAAAAGATAATCTTGGTTGCAATGAAAATGAAAGAGTTTAAGGGAAAAAACAAAAGAAAAAAATTAATAAAACATTTAATAATAAACCAAGATCGATAACAAACTCATAAAAAAGCCCCCAAAAGCTCAAAATGATGATGAGGAAGGCGCTGACTGGATTTGGGTGATGGTGATGTCGATGCGGCGCATGCTGATCAAATATGAAAAAGTGTTGAAAAATTCATGTTACATGAAAATTTATGAATTTTAAAGTTACTTTCTCAGAAATTCTTAAAAGAAGAAAATAAATTTAAAAAAAATTGCAGTTCACAAGGCGGTAAATATTTATTTCTTTTTTTTTTGGTTTTTAAGGGTAGAGCATGCGATTTTTTTTGGCACTTGTGCTTATGAAAAAAATACGCTTCTTTAAGGTTTCATCCAGTTGTAAACTTTGTTATTTTTTTTGAGTTAAAACGAATATCTTGCACTCTGTTTTCTATTGGCAAAGTATTTAGGAGTTACATAGATACTATTGAAATAAATTTAAAATACTGTCACATAATTGCCTTTTGTACTTTTCAATAAAACTACTCTAATAGAAATACATACAACATAATTATGAGTAGCTTATGTGCATCATAGAAGTACACGAAAACAAGGTTAATTTAACATTGTTTGGCAAAGATTTTGCCTCACATGTGTTTCATGTTAATTCAACCTGCTTTAAGATAATCTTTACATTTTAGAGCATGTGATAAAAATTAAAAAATAAACCCTGCTTTTTCAGCTTTCTGAAGCTTAAGTAAAAAAACGAATTTCTATATTTTTATTTGATTTCACAACATTTTTAACCTTTGAGACTAACGTAGTTAATATTTGCACTTCACTGCTAGACTATAAAATACTTAAGTTCAATTAAGTTAGAGTAGGAAAATTAAAAATAATCAATTAAACATTTAATTGAGCCAATTAAACTTTTGTAAAAAAACTCAATTGATTAAACATTTAATTAAAATTTTAATTGGGTCCATTAAATTATTGTTTAAAAATTTTATTATTTAACAAGTTTAATTGACACAAATAAATTTTTAACTAAGGGCTTGTCCCACGATGTCACCAACGTTCGACTTGTCGTACAGTTACATTGGAAACAACCACAACATTTTCAAATTTGTTTTTGTTTTGAATGTAAGTGTGCGACAAGTCGAACGTTGTTGAGTGACATCGTGGGACAGGCTCTAATTCTTGATTTTTTTAATTAAGCATGTTGATAGGAGAAATATATTTTTCTGCGCTAAAATTTTATCATTCAAAATGTGGAATGATCTCTCATATTTAACTCTTAATTATTTTATTCATATGATTTTATAATTGATACACCTTAAATTATAAAAAGGGGTACTAATGGTTTAGTGATGCGCCCCTACAGCCTCTCCTGCACAACTGTCAACTTCCCCTACACGTGGCGTACCCTGTTATTAGCTGCCGAGGCCCTGACGACCGACCCTGGGCGCTATAACCCTCACAATCGGTGGCGGATAAATCTCCACTCTCGACTATCTTCCTGGAGAAGTACTGGCAGCCCCAGATCCAGGATCGAATGCAGAAGCCCAATTAGCTACTCATCTTAAATTAAGCAAAGATTAACGAAACCTCATGAGGTCCTATGCTATTTATAGAAGCCAAAGGAACCACTATATACATATATATAAATTATATAAAACATTCGTTTTAACATGCTGCTTATACTTAGTGTAGCGCTTTCTTTACAAACAACTAAGACAAAATAAAACTGGTTCTTTTTTATAAATGAAAATATGAAAAAAAAACAACATAAAAATATTATTAAGTTAAAACTTTTTTTATGAATTTTTTTTTTACCGTTGCGCTTAATGACGATTATCTGCTAATAAGGTATCAATAAATTTTAATACACAATGTATATACGACGAACTACATACGGCCAATGAATCAATGAGCCAAACAATCTTCTATCCCATTCAACTGAACAATCAAACGCTCAACCCTGAGGCCATCCAACCATCCAACCATCCAACCAACCAACCAACCAACCAACCATTCATTCCATATCCACTCAATCGAATCGTTCGTTCTTCATTGGCAACATGAAAGGGAAATAAAGATTCCAGCAATTGAGAAAATGATTTGCAAAATGTATAAAAATATGTACAGACAAGCACAACAAAGATGCAAAAAATATTTAATTAATTTGCTTAAGTGTGAGTAAACCTGAAAACATCATTAAAATAATAATGATAAATTTATTTTTTTTTCTTCTTTCATGGCCCAAAAAAAAAACGATGTGTGTAGTATATGGATGGACAGCCACCCCCCCCCCCCCCAAATATGCACAGATCAGTGATGGGAAA
Organism: Tachina grossa; assembly: GCA_949987645.1. Classification (NCBI taxonomy): domain Eukaryota; kingdom Metazoa; phylum Arthropoda; class Insecta; order Diptera; family Tachinidae; genus Tachina; species Tachina grossa. The sequence goes on along the minus strand of OX465276.1, from coordinate 24,629,118 downwards.
TAAGATTTACCTTTCGGTATCAACAAAAAAAAAAAATTTTTTTGAGAACTTTTTTGATCCCTAGAGTACCAAAAATTATTATTATTTTTTTATTTAAATTTTATTAACAAAAATGGTAAAAAAAATTCATTTAAAAAGAAATAAAAAAAGGACAGAAAGTATTTACATACATATGCAGGTACAAATGTCAAACTTATAACTAGATGCATTTTTAAACTTCAATAAATCTTTGGCCTGGATAAGACTTGATACGGTTGGAACATAAAAACCGGTTCCTTTGTTTTATTTTCATGAGATTTTGGTAAGAGAAAATCCTTTCGACATTTGTAGAGGAGTGAGGTATGGACAAAATTCCGTAAGCTACTCTTGATATATCGTGGAACATGTGTTCATCAAATGCGTTTTTAGTTTAAGCCACTGTAGATACATATATATATATATATATATATATATATATATATATATATATATATATATATATATATATATAATTATATATATATATATATATATATATATATATATATATATATATTCTGTTGTTAATAGTTTCAGTTCTTTCATATCAGCCAGTGCTCTATACAAGTATTGGTTGTTAATAGCTTCAAAATTTTTCTTTCCGCTGGGAAACATTTTAATTAAAAGAAGTATAATGATGTTGGTTTTACCAGATAAAACATTTCCAGGGTAAAGCTCATACATTCCAAAGTCTTAATTCAGCTGGGAGAAGGCGATATATGGATATAAAGAGATGGTATTTTTTCTTTCTGTCTTTCACACAGCTGAATTAAGACTAAACTTTGCGTGTCTAAAAGGGGTATTACTAAACCAAACTAATATTTCATTGTCAAAGTCTACTTTTGCCCTTAGAACTTGATAGAATTTAATATAAAACTTTTTACAATTTTTTTCAAACCGATTTGAAACAGTTGTTTCAACATGATTTGTGTTTTTATATACACAGATAAACTTCTAAGGCACAGAAAATATAATTGGTTTTCATTTATATTGAATTTTGAAAGATAAACCCTTTTCTAAAATAGGTTTAATAATGAAGTTTCGTGCTATTTACCGAAAAAGAAATTTAATTCTTGGCAAAATTATATGCATACGCGCGTCATTTGACTGCATTTCTAAGTTGAGCGTGAGAGTATCAAATGTGTTGGGGGAGTACTACGGTACTTTTTCATGTTAAATAATATCAAAAAAAGTACGATCGTATCAACTTTCCCATCACTGATGCAGATGTATGCAGTATGTGTATGGACAAAGGAGAATTGAACAAATGATGAATAACTAACTACAAATTAATAAATATGCATAAATAAGTTTATTTGTGAGGCTGCATGAATGTGCATGTAGAGAAATTCGTAAAAGGAATTTTATTTAAAAAATTATTCTTAACCCTATGGGTTAAATACGCGCACACACTTGGTAAAATGATTAAACAAAGTTGGTAATTGTTACACAATAAATTTTCTTATTTTTAATATTATATTTTCAACAAAAATGATGTTTAAGTAGAATTTTGTATGGGAGAACATATCAAAGTAAATTTGCAATAGAAATTATCTGGTGATTTGAAAAGTGAGAACAGTTTTTAATAGTTATTTAAAATTCAATTAAATGTGCAATATCATAATGTGATAACCAGGGACAAGGACTTCATGCACTTAAAAAAGATATTTTAGGCGCCTAAGATATGACATCAAAAACGCAAAATATGCACTAAAAACAATAAAATATGCACATATCTTTAAAAAAAATTATTCAAAAGTAAAGTTCTCAATCTACATATAACTAAATAAAGATATAAATACATTTTGTTTTCTCAAGAGGTGCGTGTACAAGCCTTTTATATTAAATCTTTACACAAGATTAAATATGGTATAATGATTCTTTCTGCATTATTAACTCCAAACTCGCATTTTCGAGATACATATGTATGTTTATATTACACTAAAGGAGCGATACGTAAATAGAAAAAGAAAAGTGTTGTTATTTATTTATTTTCATTAAAAATCTTTTTATTATTCATACATACATATGTATCATCGAATGTGAAGTCCAATCAATTTGTTCTTAGAAAGCTTTGTGCATTGAAAAAGGCCTTGTAACGTCTGTGGATGTAATCGATGATCAAAGGTAAATGATTGTTTTTATATAATGTTGTATGTTTATTTAACTCAACCATTACAATGGATTGAATACTAGCTAATAGATTTGGTTTTTGAATCCGTTATAATTTTTAAAAACAATATCAAGTTTAAGCATAATTGTTTCACTACTTTCGGCTTTAATAGCAGACATTACAATTTCCATTAAATTTGGTAGGTGTGTGCTTGTATTTACAATCGTTCCACCATTCTATAACAATGCAAGCGAATACAGTTGCCAAGAATTGGTTTGAAATATTTTTGGAAATTTGAATTTTTGAGAAAATATGACACAAAATCAGCATTTATATCAAAATATGAGACAAAAATATGCATTTACGACTAAATTATGCAAAAATATGAATTTTCAGCAAAATATGCAAAAATATGCACTAACAAATCGATGCCATTTTTACGCAAATTCATTGTTTCGTAAAGATATTTCGTTCCAGCCATTATCAGAGTTAAGGGAAAAAACATGCATTTGCATGAAACCCCTGTCCCTGGTGATAACCATACAGATATATTTAGTGTTGTCATAACCATAAACAGCTGTTTATGTTTTCATTTGTTTATTCATTTCAAAAAAGTAAAAACATTTATACATACATATATATGTGACGCGCAAAATAGAAAGGGACCTAAGGGTAAAAACCTGTTTTGTTCAGGAGAGCCATTTTAAAGATTTAAATACGTGTATCTTTAATGTACCATCACTGAATAAAACGCGCACATCTCTGGGAGGGAACACTTTTGGGGCATGGGATCGGTCTCATTCGATGCTCAGATGTTGTCCACATCAAAAAAAAAAAAAAAAAAGAGTGAAAATTTATTATTTTTTTTTAACCCTTAGGTGACTTTCTCTATGCGCTGTCACATATATGTATTTATGTCTGACCAGCAAACAGCTGTTTATGGTTACGGCGTAAACAGCGAAATTCAATTGGGTCCAATCAGGCGTGCCAGGTGTAACTGTTCCTCTGGCCGCGATCTATGTAATTCGGCTTTCTTATGTGTATAGTTTGTATATGTAGTCGTTCTTTATATAAGAACTTTTTACTCAATTTAAGAACTTTGTACTTAATTTAAGATTTTTTACATGATTTAAGCACTTTATAATAAATTTGAGGAACTTCAGGATTGGTTTTCTAAAGTAATCCCGTTTTCGGTTTGTTTTAAGTAAATGTTAGTGCTATTCGTACTCAAATTTTTAAGTACGGTTCGTACTAAAATTAAGTAGAAAAAACTTGAATTTAGTACGGCATTTTTCTTTCTGTGTAGTTATTTCCTTTAGCCGGAAAATAACAGAGCAAGAGATGTGCACAGATTTATTAAATGAAATAAATTTTCTGCAAGCCTGGAAAGGACTGAGAGTCATCATGGATTGCCTTGCGTTCAAAAGATGAAAGACGATGGGAAGCCTTATGTGATGGAACTTAAGGGTGTGGTGCTAAGATTACCAGGATACATCGGACAAACTGCCAGAAAGTAAATGATTATGACACCAGAGTCTACACTAATAGATTAAAGATAATCTATACTAATGAGTCTAAGGTTGTAGCAAGTGATCTGTGTGTACATATATCGTACCAGCTTCCCGATGGTGCAAGTATATTCCAGGCTGAACTACTGGCTAAAATGTAGAAACAAATACTCAGGGGAATATCCACATTTTTGTCGATAGCCAGGCAGCACTTCTTACTCTAAGATCCTTTGAAGCCTCCTCAATTTTAGTTACTGAATGTAAGGATGTGCTATTCAGACTTTGTCGTCAGGCTGACACCATTCTTATCTGGGCTCATGTAGCTTCATCAGCAATGAGCGGGCTGACAAAGTAGCCAGGGCTGGAACCACTTCTTACATCTTCTTATTTACTTTTTACATCTATCTTCTGCCCCACAAGGTAGAAGATAGATTTAATATGTTGAAAAGGTATAGGTTCACAAACGAAATGTTGTTATGGTTCCCCTATAAACGCTCAGAACAATTAGTTAGCCTAAGAAGCAAAAACATCTCGCGTTTGGTCGCCATACTAACGGGACACTGGGCTATCAGCAGATATGGTTGTAGGCTAAAGTCTACAGTACACGGCATGTAAAAAACCACATGCGCATGTGGCTCTGACGTAATTTTGACGTCATCATGATGCTACATTTGCTACATGCCGTGTACTAGCACCTTATGCACATATAGATATTAGCATGCGTACAGATGAGCTGCCCCAGAAAATGTCTTCGATTCGGCCACATGTGCCACATATGTATTTTGGAACAAAAATACTATAAAAATTTTACGGCATGTAGCCACTACTAGTAATTTAAAAAAATGCAACGAACATGCTGAAAATTCTTGTGACGTCATCGCCACATACGCATGTGGCTTGTTACATGCCGTGTACTGTAGGCTTAAGGGCCAATTTCACCAACTCTATTTAAATATCAATTCATATTTAAATGTCGATTTTGATTAATTTTTGTATGGAAAAATTATTTTTAAAATATGAATTGATATTTAAATAAGTTGGTGAAATTGGCCCTAAGTCTTCCCAAAAAACATTCTGTGGCAGCTATCAGGTCGAAGGGGATATAGGACGCTCTTCAAGTGTCCGGAATTACACTATACGCGATATGAATTTCGAACAAACTTAACAAACTTAACAAGCTTAACAAGCTTAACTAGAATCACAATGGACTCAATTGGGTCTCCAAGTGGAGATAAAGCACCACCCTCCCTTCCTAACCTAACAAGCTCACCGAGGTTCCACAGACTGGCATGTGGGACCTAATGCGGTACCTGAACATAACGACTTAATACTACACGGTCGATCTTGAGGTATCACCGATTGGTATGAGGAACCTATTGCCGTACCTTAGCGCAATAAGGTGGAGCTATTATGACTGATCACTGGTTCTAGCATTGAATCCAGAAGTTCTTCATAGGTTAGAATTCGGATGAGCAAAATCTCACAATTCTACTTGATGGCTTGTAGGTTCCAAGCATCCAGGAGCTAACTAACAGCCAACGGGCACCGTTGATACCCAGCAGCTAATCCATATTTGGGCTGTTTAAAGGATAATGGCGCAAATGAAGCGATACCTCTTACAATGACAGATGTGCGATAGCTTTCCGTGAGCACCTGCCATTACGGCCTTATCTCACGGGTGCCAAAGCACCGGGTGTGGGTTAGACGCCAGACCAACGCCCCCATGCACCCTATTAGAATGAACCTATGGCCCACTCCATAAGGCACATAGGTTGCAATCTTTGAATATAGTTAGCCCTGTACTATATTCAATTACCTTGCTGAGGTAATTTGAGCTATCTAAACTCTGCTGCTATGTCCGTGCCCATAGCAGCTTCTGTTGAATGGCAACAGCACCTAGAATAGTGTCTGGCTGACCGCGTCAGACCAATCACTAGCATTGATTTCACACTGGGAAGCCAAGACTATTCTCCCAGCGTTTTTGGTAGCAACCACAGCCACCACGATAATTCTCCGGCTTCCACGCTAAGGTGGTGTGTATACACCTAAGCGAGGTCCCCAAGAGAATTCCTCAACCATTGCCGGCACAGCTCAACCACTCATCCATAAAGAACGCATGCCTGTGTCGCCAAATAACCAGTGCCTACTCCACACTTACCAAAATCATCCCTTTAACCCCTTAGGGGTCTACCCCTTTGGGGTAGGACGAACTCGGCATTTCAGCAAAGGAAACTGACGACCGCTACACGCACTCAAAACTTCAAAGCAGCTCGGCTGTTGGGCAACCGGCACCCGTGGCACCAGAAGTAGCCTCTGGTTAGACCTCGAAGTTCCACCACAAGGGCTTCACCTCTATCGTCTTTTGAACTCAGGGGCAGTTCTAGGTGACGCTGCACCTAACTGACATCAACAGGACTTGTCTTCCTTTTGTTATAAATATGTGCACATCCGTTACTCTGTTTATGTTCAGAGATTGGGTAGTAACACATAAGTTCTATGGGTAATGTACCAAAGGTACGTCAATGGAAAAAGCCACATCACCCCAGCTGGGGCCCCGGGGTTGCCACGCCCGTAGTCCATTACAGACTCCCCTGGGGGGACCTCTTACAATGACAGAAAACCGAAGGGATATTTTGTTTTTAACCAACGGGGTTTAACGGACAATGCTTGACGTTGGCAAGTAATGATTGAACAAGGTACGCCTGGGAAATAAGCTCTAACCTCTGGTTTTAATACCACTGAACTTGCTTTTGGTAATTAATTGGGTATTTTCTGTGAGTAACCAGAGTCAATGCGTTTAAGCTCGCAGGATAATAAGTAGTGGATGTGATTGCTAAAAAAAATCGTTGAAATCAGGGTCTTATATGTCTAGATTACGATCTATTTTAGTGATTGATTGGATGCGATCATCCAGGCACCCTTTTAGGTGCTGTAGTCAGTCAACAGATGCAGCTTCTGATCGTGGAGAACGGTTTTGATATTGAGGTATGCCTTTTAGAATGTTCTATGGCAATCGTATACATAATTTCTCTAGATTGGCTTGGCAACCAGGTCAACCACTCTTCAACAACTTTAGCAAGATGCTTGCTCAAAGTCATTGGATATAATCTCGTAAGAACACACGTAATGACTGTGATTGCTATGAAAATTGCTGGAAGAAGGGTTTTGGATAGTTGGTGCCTGATCAATTCTAGTCGTTAATCAAACATGGAATCTATCAGCCGGAAATATATATAATATTAAAGTCTAAATTTGAAAATGCAATAAAACAAACACGGTTTGAAATTTTGTAATATTTCATTCATATGGCTAACAGGGCTGGCCTCACTGTACCCCATTCGATCGGACCATATTTCTAGAACTTTTTCGAAAGTATGGGATCGTACCCCAATCGATCGAACCGATTTTGGAGCACTTTTTCGAGTGTATGGGGTCGTATCTCGGTAATGGTATCTCGAATTTCACCCTTCAAGTGCTCAATTGTCTCTGGTTTGTCAGCATAACACTTATCTTTAACGGCGCCCCACAGAAAATAGTCCGCCAAGATGAAAATGAGCATCATCCAAAAAGATGATTTTTTTTTTTTGGCAAAATCGACACCATTCAAGAGTTTCTCGTTGGCAAGTTTAGCAAAGCAAAAACGAAGTGGATGGTCATGCGGTTTTTAACTCTTGAGCCAATTGAACTTTGTAAGGCCTTATAATGAGGACTTTTTGCAAAAGTTGACGCAAAATGATGCGCGAAATGTTTATTTCTTGAGAACGATGACGAATTGATGTTGATGGACTCTTACGCACATTCTCAGCCACAGCTTCCATATTTTCGGGTGTACGCCCTGTACGAGCATCACAGAAGAAAATATCATCGAAATGCAACCTACAAAACAAATTGTTAACATTTAATTTAAAAATTAACAATCATCATTGTTGATATAACAAATTTTAATTTTTGTAGTCAATTAAATTACTCAACAAAATTATTTGTTAAATTATATCATAATGGAATGCGCACATTTAGAAGAAACAAGAAATCACATTTTGTGTGTACTCATCATTTGCGTATTAAATAAAGTGTTGGTCTTTAGCTGAGAGGTAAGTGAGTCAGTTTATTAGTGTTTGATGTTGCCGGTTCAACTCCGCCCAAAGACATTGAGTGTTTTTCGCAGATAAGCAAAAAATCGTTTAGAGGATTGTGATTGTGTATAAAAAGCTTGTTAATAAAACAATTATGATACATAAAATCAACAATTCACATTGTTAATATAACAATAATTGAAATAACTTTGAAATTTAACAAAAATAAATGTTGAAAAAAAATAAATAATTTTCAACAAATTATTTGTTGGTATATTTAATTGAAAATATTTTTCAGATTTTCCTTCAACTTACAATTTCGTTAATTGTATTTACAAAAATCGTTGTAGGTTCAAAATCAATTAATTATTTAATTGATATAACAAAAAAATTAATTGTATTTACAAATAATTTTTTTCTGTGATGCCCACGTCTTGGCGCATCAATAATGAAACCAGTTTCAAGCGTAAATCGATTCATTTCGTTCAGTGGAGATAATATACTTAATTTTGTGACAGAATAGAATAACATAAGCATTGCCAGATTCAATATAACCGTTGGTTCAAATTTAAACCGATAGATGGCCCACCCGAAAAATCTCTTTGATAAATAATAAATTTAACAAGTGTTAGCAACTTCCAGAAACAATTTATGCTTTCATACTAATCAAACCTTATAATGTATTTTGACCATCAGCTTGCAGGCTGCAGTAGACTTGAGTCAAACTCATTCACTAGTTAATTTTTAGCCACAAACCGATGATCAAACCTATTTAAATTACATGAGTTTGATCAAAGGTTTGTGGCAAAAATTTACTTTTGAAGGAGTTCGACCCAAATCTAGGCTACAGTCGCTGCAAGAGTTAATAACAAATATAATTCAATACATTCTCATGTTTTTTTTTTCAATAAGATGCTGTTGATTAACCATAAATTTTTATATCTGTTGAAAAATTTATTTGGTCGAAATGGCCAAATATGTTTCAGCAGATGAACGAACGCATAAAGGCTCTTTTAAAATTCAACACAACAAGGCGACATGGCAAGTGAAAATGCTCTACTGTGGGCTGTTGGCAGTTAAACGATTACCAGATAATAAATCCGGCTAATGAGATAAACAAAAATATTTAAAATTTTGCAAAAGACAAAAACCTTTTTTTTTTTTAAATAAATTCAGCTAAAAATTTAATGCTGTTGCAACGTGAGGCAAGTCATTTAAGTGTATCAAGTGTAGTTAATGTCACAATCGCGTTCCATTCATGAAATTGCTAAAATAACATACGATAAAATTTTAAGAGTTCATAAAATTTAATTATACATTTAAAAAATTTCGTGGTTGGTCGAACGATTATCGGGTCAGTCAGTCAGTCAGTCAGTTGGCGCATTGCATTGCAAAATGTGTTTGTACTCGTAGGTTGTGCAGGCAGGCATGGCATGTTATACATGCAACCTCGTTATGTGAAATGACATCCAAAACATTCATTAAATCTTTCTTCATTCATTCATTTATATTTTCATATTTAACGATTAACAATGTTGTCAATAATAATCATAATGTTAATAATAATAATAATAATAAGAATAAGAATGATGATTATGAGGACGAATGACGACACAATATTAAAGTTGATGTTCTCGGAGAGTATGATTTTGTTTGCATTTCCATATTACCTCAATGTCATTTTGTTTATGTCGTCGTAACGTAAATTAAATATTCCAGTTGGTACATTTATTTCTCTCTCTCTCTGTGTGTGAGTGTGTGTGTGTGTGCACTTGTGTTTATATGAATTTTTAATATCAATAACAGAACATTCCTTAAGCACAAGTTTGAGTGAATGTTGTTGACAACATTTTCACAAGTGGTTGCTGCTGCTGCTACTGCTGCTGCCATTTAGGTTGTGCATGAGTTTAAGTTGTATGCAAAGTATTTACATTTAATGGCCCAGTTAAAACTGCTGCACAATGGCTTAAGAATTAAACATTTTTGGTAATATTTTAAAAGGTTATAAGAAAGATTTTCCAGCTCATAGATTTCTACTTCGAAGACAAGATCACAGGCATGTGAAACCCCTTTCAAGATCAACATACCTGAACTTAATTCAAATATATATATATATATATATATATATACATTAAATTATGTCCTTCAGTTTCTTCATGGAACAAAGGGACACTACAAATTGATTCCATACAGTTCTCGTCAATAATAAATACTTGATTTCTCTCCACCTTTGATGGCTTTTAGGTAAGTCGAGTTCAAGTTGGCGCACACAGGTGTGCATTGGATAAACGTGTTCTGTCAATAGCTGCAGTTTAAACTGCAATTCAAAAATCTCAAACTCAATTAATGTGAGATTAAGTTAGTTTTCGGATTAGCTAATAAGAAAAATAAACTAAGTTTAATCTCGAACGTAAAAATTGATCTTGAAAGCTTAAAATATTTTGCAGCAATTTTTTTCTCTTTTGCCCCCATGTGCATTACTTTTTTATATCATTTTATTATTCATGCACCATCAAAGTATGTGGTATTCAATCAATTGCTTTTTATATTATTGACATTCTTTTTTTTATTATTATTATTTTTTTTTTTTTTTTTTTTTTTTTTTTTTTTTTTTTGTTACTGCACTTGCCTCATCTTGTGGCTGTTAAGTGCATTGATTTTATTGCCAGCAACAACTACAACTGTTGCGGCAGCCAGCCAGCAATCACCAAGCACAGCAGATGTTGGTTGTATTAAAATTTAATAAAATTTTATTATTTTAAAAATATTTATTTTTTCATTGCAAATGATTTTTTTTTTTTTTTTTTTTTTTTTTGATGTAAAGTAAAATTAATTTGTAAATATCGCGTTACGAATGAATTTATTTTTTTTTCTCAATTTTTGTTTTTTGTGAAAATATTCGTTACTTAAATTAAAAACAATGATGGTATTTAATTCGTATAAAAAATTGAGTTATACATAAAAAATTCTATTAAATAGAGTTTTTTTTAGTTTATTGATTTTAAAATTTGCTGGCCATGGAATTGAGCTTAACCGCTGGGATGGGCTAAAAGCGTAATCCGCTACTGCAAGTTGCAAGGCATATGTTAGGTATTAAAACTTTTTTAAAAATTATTTAAAATATTTTAACAAATAGAAATATCATATGAAGTTAATCGATATATTGCAGACATATATTTTTAATAATTATGTAAAGAGTTTAAGGTAAATGTTCATTAACTGGGCTCACAGTGTGATTTTAGTGTCAAGAATTTTAATTTTCAGCCACTCACTTTCTAAAATCGAATGATACAGTTTTTTTTAGAAAAGTGCTCAAATACCAAAAGCTCATTCATTTTTTTAAAAATTGAAGTTAAGTCCATGCAAGTGTGGCCAAGCAAGAAAGGAGTTATATTTTCACGAAATTCAGTGGTTCATACCAAAAAAACAAATGACAATGAGTACTTAAAACAAAAAAATATATATAAGTTAATAGTGTTAACTGCGTATAATCATATTTTCGTATTTTCTCTCAAAGCAACTATGACTAGAGCCGATTCCAACACACTTCGTTTATGTAAGACACGCTACAACTAAAAATAGAAAGGCGCATGCGTATCAAATTGCATTGACAATCTCTCCTACTTTAAGTCTTAGTATGCTTATACCCAGACTATGGATATTTAAGCGCACAAAAAAATATACGCATGATACTCGGGATATTTATTTATAATTCGCCACTGCATACATACATTTGCGTATATAAAATGAAATGGCAAATGTGTGAGTGCATGTGTGGCTATTTAAACATATGCTTTTTGTGTATGTTTGTGTATATATATATATATATATATATATATATATATATATATATATATATATATATATATATATATATATATATAATAGCCCGGTATATATGCCAGTCTAATCTGGTCATATATGCGAGTATGTCTATCATTAAGAAAATATACTCAAATCTGTAAGACTCTAAAAATAAACTTATTTTTAATTTTCAGTGGAACAAAATTTATATAGCTCAAGCTCTTTTTTAAATCAAAGTTTAACATAATACATCTACTTGTTCTAGGAAATTATTGTGTAAAGGTTCCCTGATGATTTACATTAGCCGCAGCAAACTGTACATGGAAACTAACCACAATAATTAATTTCTATGTATTTTTGATTAAAAAAATATGGAAATCTATTGACCTTGCTACAGATTTTGTCCGATACACTTATTAGGTATATACATACATACTCTTGAACTTATTAGAAAATACTATTTTTTCGAAATTTTTTTGTCAATGATAACTTCCGCATCACTAAATGTCACTTAAAATATATTAAAAAAACGCAAAAACAAAAAAAAACTAAAGATCGCCAAAACGAAAAAAAAGTGCCAGAACTCAAAACAAACGCTACAACTAAGCTTAATCGCCAAAATTCCAAAAGTTCGCCAAAACGAAAAAACACCAAAAACCGAAAAAATCCGAAAAAATGGTAAAAGAGCCAAAACAAAATAAGCAAACTAAATTAAATTAAAAAAAATATCTTTATCAGGTAAGATATTCGATTATATAGGCTAAAGTATAGTATAGTATTACATAGTTAATGTCCGTACGGACAAAGGCGCTAGTCAAAGGTGCTCCTTACTGAATTTTTAATTCACATGAGATCGCATGTGACATAAAATTTCAATTATGTGTGTATGGAGATTTTGAAAGATATCGAATGGTGTAATTTGTGATAATTTTCTTCTCGAATATTTTCGAAATCTATCGAACCGAATCGATTCACTTTCTTACGACATTTGAGAGAGCTCCAAATCTTTCGAATACGGCAAATTTGCTTCCGTGCCGTTGAACCGTTCTTAAGTTATCAGATTAATACAAACATACACATACTAGAATCAAACATCAACGCGAAAATAATCAGAATCAGAGTCCCAGGACCTCAAAACGTCGAAATATGATAAAAACTCAATTTTCGGAAATTGAGTTAAGGCTTTCTACTATATCGGGAAGAGAAAACATATTTTACTAAATAAGTAAGATAATTTTGTGTGGAGAAAATATTGGGTGATTTTTTATGTTCGGGGTTGCTTTAACTTGGAACTAATTTCTGTCATGCGACAGCAAATTTGGTTGATTAAAATATCTGTTTCCTCAGAGTTATATTAGGTATTTATTAAATTTATTAAATTTTAATTAAATTTTTTTTTGTTAAGCAACGTCTATATGCATTCTGTTCCTGCTCATGGAACTAGTCAATAGACTTTAACATTAAATATTTTGAAATAAGTTAAAAAAGTTATGTTTATTTATAGTAAGACTCTTAATACATTACTGAGAATCACAATATACAAACACAATAAGTTAAAAAGCATTAAACAAAAATCTGTAAAAAACAAGCACCTTTATTCGATTTTGCATCTATTTTAACAGTTAACTGCCGCTTTGGGCAAAAGTAAAAGTATTGAAAAGAAAATCATAATATACGAAATCCCAAAGTATATTTATTTGCAATGAAGTCTTTACTTAATTTATAAATTTTGCTTGTTTCCGTGAAGCATGTATGAAAATGTCAAAGATGTATTCCGCGGTATTTCTTATACATTAAAAATTATAAAAAACTTCCATCGCAATTATTTTTTTTAATTCTATGTATTTTCCCTGTGTCACAATCTTTAAAAATTTTACTTGTAAAATATTAAAATCTGCAAAAATTAACAACAACTCCTTTTACCATAAGTTACATTCCCTAACATATACACAAGTGTGTATATGCTTAAATATTCTTATTCACAATCTTTAAAAATTTTACTTGTAAAATATTAAAATCTGCAAAAATTAACAACAACTCCTTTTACCATAAGTTACATTCCCTAACATATACACAAGTGTGTATATGCTTAAATATTCTTATTAACAACAATGAAAACAACACATAAATTTGCTAAAAGACCCCAATTCGAAAATCACTTGTCGCAATAATTTCCACCACAACATCAATTCTCACTTAAAATCAAAGATTAATCAAATTTAATAGTTATAATAATAACACAGTCTCTCGTTGCATATCAAATCATTTGCAGCAAGCAGATGTTATTTTATAATTATGAGTATAAAGTAAATTATTATGTCGAGGCTATAACAGCGGATATTGTGCTTAATGAATGAAAAAGTCTTCGCATTAAAAGTGACATTGTCTTTGGTGGGCATGAGAAAACGTAGAGAAATAAATGAAGCCACCAAATAAAGAATCAACTTCAATTAAGAGACAAGATTTTAATAATCATAAATTTTCTGTAACAACCAACCAACCAATCAAGCAATCGACCAACTAACCGGGCCATGTCTTTTTTATTAGTGAATAAAAAAAAATTTTTTAACAACTTTTCAATATTCGCTGGAAAATATTGTTTTACATATTGTTGCATTGCAAGCATAAGTTTGTATGAAAGTATGCATACAAAGTATTGCTGCTACTGTTAATGTTGATGTAGTTGTTGTTGTTGTTGTTGTTGTTATGCTCGATGTTGTATTAAAGCCATTATTGTAAAACGATTTAAGGAGTCAGTCCGAACGGATCGCTAGACGCAAAATTCAATCGCAATTGTCTGACGCTAAATGGCGTTGTAAAAATTTTCGTGCGTTAATTGAGTTGTTAAATGTCTATTGAGCCTGTTCATGTTAAGTTTCAGTGAAAGGTTTTTTTTTATATATATGTAAGTGAATGTATGAAATTTGTAGGTAGATAGCTTGAAAAGTTATCAAAAGAAATTTTTATTTTTTAAATTTTATAAAAATTCAAGTAGCGCATTTGTTGAGCATTAACCTTTTTAATGTGTGTGAAGTTTCGTAGCAATTTTTTACATAAAAATAAAACTGCCCCCTTAGACTGGTTGACGTAATTTGACTTTGAATACAACGTTTTGGTAATAGACTATAGAACACCGCTAAATTTTCTCTTTTTTAGCGAGTAACAAAATGTTATAGTTGAAGTCGACCACGTTAAGGCCCATTAATATAAGAAGTACTAATTTTTGATGTGTAAACATCTATACGCTAGGGGGTAACAAGGCGAATTCAATATCAGGTGACCTTATCAGCCCGGCTGATTATCAGCTGTTGATGCAAAATTGAGCAATTTGAACAAAAATGTCAAAATATGCTCAGAAATCTTTTGAAATATTGGTTTTGTAGCGTAACAAAGTATATGTTGTTTTTTGTGTTGTAAAATTGTTGTACCTTATACTGAATTCGCCTAGGGGGCTAAACATCTTTTTCACAAATCAATCACAAATTTTGAGTAAGATCAAATCAGTGTGAGCTATGTATGATTGTATTAGTGTAATCATACGAACAAGAAGTACAAAGGAACTTAGCAGCTGCATGGAAATAACTCATCCGATTTTTAAAGCATACCTTCAGGAGTTAATTTTAATACAAATTGCTTGTGAAGTGTAATAGTGTTGCCAGTGCGGATAATTTTGTTAAAAAATTGAAATATATAAAATAAATAAAATTTATAAATAAAAGAGCGTTTTAAATGTTAAATATTTGTTTAAAAGATATACACCAGTCTTTATAAAGAATTTATAATATTATATTTTAACATATCTTCATTACGTACTGTTGCCTTACACTGAAGCTGGTGCACGACAATTGGGTATCAATCTCCATCTCATGCCAATTATTATGGGTGGAGATTGTAATAAAAATTTTGCACACCCACAGTCGCAAACTTTATCAAAATTTTTATTTGACGCTTTCCACTTGCATATGAGCAATTCTCCACAAACCCCCATAACTAATAATTCCACTACTATAGATGCAGTTTTCCATTAATTTTTAAATACAGTAGAGTCAAAAATTTATATATCTTATTTTAGTTACCATAAGCCAATATTAATTATTTGTACTTAAGGCATTTACCATAGATGGGCACTTTGCAGTGCTACTAAAATTGTATTAAAAACAATTTTTTAACCAGTAAATTTTTACTGATTACTAAAAATTTTTTCTGCAATTTGTATAAAGTGCCTAAATGATTTATTATATGATGAGGTGCATTGCATTTTCAGTAATTTTTTCATACAAAAATTTCAAAATTTGAATGAAAAAAAATTTGAATACGGCCCTACGATTTTACTGGTAATGCAAATTAAATTTCATTAGCAGTAAAAATTTACTGCATTTTTTCAATAATCAGTAAATTTACTGCTTACTGCAATTTTGAATGCAGTACATATACATATAATGCAGTGTGCCCATTTACTAACTAAATAAGTTAAATAAAACAAAGAAAAACCAGCAAATTCCTAAGTATTTACAATATTCAAAGTTTTGATACTTTTAATTGATTAATTTTAAAAAATATACTAAAAGCATAAGTACTTCCAACTTTAAAAAAAAATTTCATTACTAGATGTTTACACATCTCGCCTGCGATCGGACTCACATTGCTTTTTTTTTTTATTCTCACAAGATTCGGTCACAAAAGTGATGATTTTTGTTACCGCCCACGTACCTTCAATAATGCATACATACACATATTTTTGCACAAACACGAAGATCTATTCTCCCCATCCCCGACTCTAAACACAAATGTTATATTATTCAAATAGGCTGTACATTTTATGGTCTTAACAAAGTAAATTCACTAAATCACTAAAAGCGAAGCGAAGTGAAGAGCAGTTCATGCAACAAAACAGTCCATGTCGGCTGTCATTCTAAGATGTGAACTCATTTGTACAGGAAATGCTTAAAGGATACCTGGCAACTAAACAATAAATGTTAAGGCATCAAGTATACAACATGAACAAATGCTTTTATAATGAAGCTTGAAATAAAACATAATACTGTGCAACAACATCATCAGCAGCAACAGCAACAGCAACAGCATCAGTGGGGCAGCAACAGTACAACTCTTCCAGCCAGCTGTAAACGGCCGAGCAATAAGCCGGAACATCTTTTTCATAAACTCGTTGCTGAGTGCAGATATTTGCTTTTCTGCTGGGGCCCTGTTTTTCCATTTGTGTACTCGTAGTATGTGTGGCAACAACAAATATTCTATGTATGTATGTATGTGTGTGTGTTAGAATAAAGCGCTACCGTTGGCATTTTGTCAACCCACGTGTTGTCAGTAGACATTTTGTAAGTTTGTATTTGTGTGTCTTTGTGTGCGAGTGAGTGCATAATACTACAGTGCACACGTTGTTATCCTGTTTAACAATTTTCTTTGCTGGTTGTTGTTGTTGCTGTTGTTGTTGGTGTTGGTGTTGTTCTTGTTTCTACACAACTACTGTTTGTTTCTAGACTTGCAACAACACTTGTTTAAAATGTTTAAAAAATTGGTTTCACTATTCACTCTGTTCTTTCGCTCTTCCTGTCCAGCCTACCTTCCATCCATCCTTCCTTTCTCTCTCTCTCTCTCTCTATCTCTCTCTCTCTCTTAGCTTAGCACGTTTGTCGCTATGTCGCTGTTGCATACATACATACTTACATCCATACGCATACTACTGGCCTGTCACTTTGTCATGGCAAGGTGGATAATTGGTCATTTGGTATGTGCACACGTGTAAGGTGACTTGTTTGCCTGTCAACATTTTCACAAAATAGTTTCATATGCACCACAATGTTGTAAGAATGTTCACATTGACGTTTGTATGTATGCATGTTTATCGAGAAATATTTTCAAACTTCTGTATCACATACATACTTCTGACTTAATAACAAAATTGTAAACTTCGCTTAACTAAATTATTCGTTTCATTTTTTTTTTGTTTAAATTTTTTTTGTGGTTGTTCCGTACGCTGCGCAAGTTTGCTTTGTCTGTCATTGAATTATGTTGCAAATTAAATGAATTATAGCGTTCAATTGTTATGAATTTCCTCATGGTCTGAAAAGATTTTAACGAAACGCTGCTGGTTGCAACATTTGTTGCCACAACTTTGGTAGATTCCAGATGGCATAAAATTTGGGTTGCTTTTTTTTACGTATATTGTAATAGTAAAGTCGCAATTCAATACAAAAAACTTAAAAATTTGTTTACAAACAAGTTTAAGGAATTGATTTGTTTTGTCAATGAACAGAGACAATGACTGGTTTGTACGCCGACATCTCTTAATATTGATCATCTAACAATGTACAGTTTATTTCAAACTATGAGACAATGGATGTATCTTCTGCTCCTTAAACGTCAGCGTTAAGCTAACGAAAAAGTCTTCTGAATTTCTATTTTTCGGCGAAATTTGAGTTTCAATTGTTTGATGTCTGATAACAGAAAGCTTACTATCAGCATAGCGCATGCTATTCACTCAGGCTTATTTTGAACAGCAAGCATCAACTGGTATTTGAAATTGTAAATATTCTTTAAAAGGAAACAAAATAACAGGTGAAAAATGACAAAAATATGATGCAGTGGCAGTCCGAGTTTGTTTCCATCAAGCTTACAAACTTTGCAATTTGCTTTTTGTTGCTCATAATATGCGACCTGTGCATTTTATTTTTAACGCTATTCAATTATATTTTCTATTTATTTACTAGTTACTTACATTACGAAGGAATATTTTTCTCCTATTATTTTGTAATTGCAAAAAAGAATAGAAATTTTGTAATTGATAGTTGAAAAATTAGGATTGACCGCTGACATTTCGTTATACTGATTTATCAACTTTGTTGTAAAAAGTTCTCTTATCAAACGCACGTTGCTGTTCATAATAAGCCTGACTAAATCTCCGGTCTTCAAATGATGTATAGATGGAAGATATCCGCTTGGACAAGGAAGCTGCGTCATCCTTTCATTTTCCTTTATGAAGTCTTAAAGGAATTCACTTGCTTTCTGGGCTATGCCTCTAAGTAAATAGTGTTTTTGTATATAGAGGTATGAAGCTTCAAGTTGGCAACACTTTTTTAATTGGCGGCCATTTTGTCATTTGTAACGTGATGTACATATATTTAGTTTGATTTGGCATTACAACATGAATAGACTGATGCCTGAACAACGCTACCAAATTGTATAAATTTATTTTGAAAATCATGGTTTTGTTCCAAATAAGAACAACATAATCGTCCACCAGAGCAATTAATTCGTTTAATTATGGAACGTTTGCGTACCACGTTTACTCTAATGGTAGAATTATTCGATTCGTATCGTGTTACTTTAGAAGTGGTCGCATCGTTTAATTCTGGCTGTTACTTACACTCCTTTTACACATGGAAAGTTTACTTTGCAAAGTCCTAAGGCTCAGTTAGCCGACTGTAATGTAAAGTAACTGCAACAGTAAGAAACAGCTGATCGATTTTGTTATGTGAAAAGTAATGAAAATGAGTAATGAGTTGGTCCTCCAGGCCTCCTATTGACAAATAAAAAATTTTCATGCAACTAATTTCATAAAAAATGCTTAATGTAAATTAGGTATTATTTTTTTAAAATAAAACTTTTACTAATTTAAAAAAAAATTGGAAAGAATTGTTATTGATTCAGTTAATTTATTTTCTGATAATATGAAAAATTTTGGTGAATGTGTTTGTAAATTATAAAAAAAAAAATTTGCTGAATAATACAAAAAAATCTGCAAAAATGTTTTTCTGTTCCTATTAATAAATTTGACTGGAAATATTTTGAGTTTCAGTTAACTTTTTTCTCTAATGCCATAATAAGTTAACTAAAATTAAAAATTTTTTTTCAATTAAATTTTTACAAAATTGTTATCAGAATCTACAAACTTCTTTGTAGGTCCGCATTCACACAAAAAATTTACTGATTCAATGAATTTGGTTACTGAAAACGAAATTTAGTTTTTTCTGTGTATCATTTTAAAGTTCTATACCCCTTGGAAAAAAATACACCCTTTATATATTTTCTACATAGAAAATTTCTCTTTCAATTTACCTGAATGCTGGACAGTGACACAAGTAGTGCTGGAGTGTTCCATAATCTGGCTACAAGCCCTACATGTTATCTGATCAAAAACATCCTTGCGATCCAGGTGTTTCTTTTCAACTATGTATGGCCCCTTATTATGTTTGCCAATCTCCAAAGTGTTGACCTTTTTAATATCAGAAAATCTTTGGTCTTTTCGATATTTGGGTTCGCCAGAATTTTTTTTAGTAGAGTTCAGCCAATCTCTGATGTGTTGTTCCATAGCTCATTGTTTTAGTTCGTTTAAGAGTTTTTGATGTTTAAACATCTATACGCAAGGGGGTAAAAATCTTTTGACTTTGATTTCTTTGCTGAGATTTCTTTGCTGAGATTTCTTTGCTTTTCTTTCACAGCATTGTCAAATCGGTGTGAGCTATGTATGAGTGTATTAGTGTTTGAAAGAAGCAATACCAAGCAGAGAAACAAGTCGACCGGCTCGAAGCCGACGGTGCGCCGCCGCCGGTTATTTTTCTGTATATTTCCGTACACCAAAGGTGAAAATGAACCTTAAGAGCTACAGACTTGAAATTTGGACACAATGTGTAGACATTTGGCCACTACAACAAAAAGTACATGAGAGTTAAAAACTAAAGGGTGTTCCAAAACGAGCAACGAAAAATGTTAAAATCCCATGTAATATACATACAATTGTATGTACATATATATATATATATATATATATATATATATATATATATATATACACTTGAAATTTTAAAAGTTAGTGTATTTTTATACAGACTACAACAATTAACACTAAATTTTTAAAATTTAAATCAGTGGGTGTTCCATCAGTTAATGCAATTTTGACTTTGTAATTTTGACAACTTGCTGTATCTTGTAAACCGTAAGAGCAAAACTCTTGAAATTTTCAAAAACGGTAAAACTAAAAAATCAATAAAGTATAAAATCGCCAAATATAAAAAAATCGCCAAAACGAAAAAAAGCACCAAATTAAAAAAAATCTCTAGGACTAAAATAAATCGCGGAAAACCGCAAAAATCGCCAAAATTAAAAAAATCCTTAAACAAAAAAATCACCAATATGAAAAAATCCCCAAAATTAAAAAATCGCCTAAATAAAAAAACCCCAAAAACAGAAAAAATCTTCAAAATGAAAAAACCCCAAAAAAACAGAAAAAAATCGCCAAAATGAAAAAATCGCCGAAATTAAAAAAATTGCGAAAATTAAAAAAATTAAAAAAGCGATAAAACTGAAAAAAAATCGTTTAAACTGGAAAAACTTAAAAAAGAAAGAAAGCTAAATAAAAAAAAATTATCAAAACCGAATGTGCGCGAGTCAAAGTCGCACTTTACTGAATTTATTTTAATTGCAATGCGTACACAACAACAAGAACAGCAACAACTAAACAATGAACAACAGGAATTAAAAATTAAAAAGTTAAAGTAAAGGCATTTACCATAGATGAGCACTGCAGTACCACTAAAGTTGCAGTAAAAACAATAAAAAATTTTTAACAAGTAAATTTTTACTGATTACTAAAATTTTTTTCTACAATTTTTATAAATTGCCTAAATGATTTGTTATATGATGAGGTGCATTGAATTTTCAGTAATCAGTAATGCCCGTATTCATAATGAAATTCTACCAAGTGGCTAAATGTTTTTCATACAAAAGCTTCAAAATTTGAATGAAAAAACTTTGCTACTTGCAACAATTTTATTATGATTACGGCCCTACGATTTTACTGGTAATGCAAATTAAATTTCATTAGCAGTAAAAATTTACTGCATTTTTTTAGTAATCAGTAAATTTACTGCTTACTGCAATTTTGAATGCAGTACATATACATATACTGCAGTGTGCCCATTTACTAACCAAATAAGTTTAATAAAACAAACAAAAGCCAACAAATTCATATGTATTTACAATATTGAAAGTTTTGATACTTTTAATTAATTAATTTAAAAAAAGATACTAAAAGCATAAGTACTTCCAACTTAAAAAAAAAATTCATTACTAGATGTTTACACATCTCCTCTGTGATCGGACTCACATTGCTTTTTTTTTTAATGTTTGAGAGTTTCTAGTGAGCTTTTGCATTTCCAGTGACAACCTGATATTTTAGAATCCATATTATTTCGATATATCATACATATTCTGTACATTCCCAAGTACATACGTATGTAATTATGAAATCTGTCATTTTCAAGCAAACCTTTACTCATTCCACAAAAACACAAGCTCTTTCCTACGCCTTTATGCATCCTGGGAAAAATCTGAAATTTATACTTTTGTTTGTTTTTTAATTTAATGCAATTCACTCAACTGCAACTAATAAAATTTTTTTTTTCTGCAAGGATAACACATAGAGTTCGTATGCTCCTGAGCTTATACTTCAAACAAAACAAAAAAAAAAATCCATGCAAGATGTAAAATTATTATTAACAGTGAAAAGAAAAAAAAACAAAGTAAAATAGAGGTGTTACGTATGGGAGGTACGTGTACTTTGGCGAGCGTTTGAGGCAAATGGATTAAAGTTAAAACATGCATGCACTTGCAAATGCAAGCAAAATGCATGTTCATTCTGCTCAAAATTGCCGAATACATTTGTCATTTCTTTAACACTTTTTGTCACTTCTGCTTTTCGTTTACTTCACTCCAGTTCTCTGTGTGTGTGTGTGTGTGCGTGTGTGTGTGTGTGTGTGTGTGTGTGTGTGTGAAACAAAAGGATTTCTGTTGAGCTGTTGGCACTTGTGCCTGTCTAGACGGTAGACAACTTGAATTTTATGACGCTTTTTTCTCTTACTATTGTCATGTTGAATTTTAACTTTATTTTTATCTACAATCCAGTGTATGACAAATTAATAATAAATTAACACCTTACGGGAGTTTCTCATATTAAATACTCACACTCCGCTACATTGAAGAATAATAAAACAAATAAAAAAAATATATGTATGTATATAACAAAAATAATAAAAGACAATCCCAAACATCTATAAAGACACAAAAAATGCACGACAGTTTTTTAAAGGACCCAACAATTGAGTCTCTCTGGGTGTGAGTTGTGGCAAAGGAAATGTTGCAATAATTTTTATCATTTGTACTTGCACTCGTACTGCAGCACTGTGGCACTTTGGTGCAATCATATCTTTTGTCTGGTCTTAAATTTCACGGCCGTCAATAGTTAGAAGATAAAAAGTCTTGCCTTTAGACAATACATTTGTTTGTAATGGTTATATGTACATATGTACGTATTTTGCACGTCCATAGTGCAACTTTGCCAGCGAACACTTGGCCGTTTGGTATTGTATGCGGTCAGTTGATGCTAGACTTTTGACACAGCTCCCTTGAGTGCAATTCATCACTATGTCCATGGGCCATGACATAAGACATGCCAGAAAATAAGAGTTGAGGGTTTTGTTTGCGTAAGTAGAAAAAAAAAATTAACATTTAATAAATGAGAAGACGTAAATGAAATAATGTGCTGTCATATGAAAGCTTAACCCATTGGGCTGTCGTTAGGGTCTTGGATATCAGATATAAAAAGATGTAAATTATTTAATGTCTCGATTTTTTTTTGTTTTCTCTTTACTTTTTTTTAAGTGAAAAGAGAACCCAGTAAAAAAAATGGAAGTCATTCTGAAGGAACCACATTTTCATTGCTTCCAAAAAACGATATTTTTAATATGCCGATAGTTAGCAGAAAACCAAGTAAAAGTTTATTTTAATCACACAAAACCTTGTAGTTTTTCCATAGTTTTAGTAAATACTCACCAAAATGTTCAATAAATCGATTTTTTGAAAGTAATTTATGAACTAATTTTGGCCTAAAATTTAGAAGTTATTTGCTTAAATTTACATGAAAACACTGTTTCGCGCTTAAATTCGTATAAAAAGAAACGAATTGTTAAAGTATGTAACTTTTTAAAGTTTTTCCTAGATGAAAATATTACCATAGAACACAAAAAAGGAAATTTTTCTTAAAATCGCTTATAATTCGGTGACTAGGCATCGAAAAAGAGAACTTCTTGCAATGACAACCCTATGCAAAAATCATTAGATCGGATCGAAATTTGAACTACTTCCAGACTGCAGCAAACTCTACATTTTCATGACTTCTTTGGAGTGTCTTTTTTTACTGGGAGGTCATTAGTCGTGTTGTGTTTAGTTCGATTTGAGTTTCGGAACCAATAACTTATTGTAATTCTCTGAAACAGACTTATAATTTTTGTCAAGATAAGTGGAATGCAACACGGTAGGGCACTGTTAAAGGAGCTTGCTAGTGGAACTTGTTTCAATGCAGCAAATAAACTTTAGCTATGAAACTCATCAATATTTTTTAACTGACTAAGGAATGTGTCTTCTAAGAGATTGTGAATCTCTAGCCATGGTCCTCATGGGTTTTCAAAATTAAAAAAGGCACAGAAAATTTACGTAAGTGAATGAATGAAATATTTATTTGGAGCTTTTTATTTTAATGAAAGCCATTTACTTTCTAAAAATTATTCCATGTAATTGTTGCTCACTGTATGTGTATTGTTTCAAGATATTTAGCAGATAACATTTGAATAAATCAAAAAATAGTTTTATATTATGAAACATTTTAATTAGAGGTAGAGGTCCATAGCTCGCTTTTTGCGCGTTATGCTTTACACGCGTTTCATGCTCTTGTGTCATTCTATACTTTGTTCGCGTTGGGTTACATGCACTGCTTTTCATGCGCCATTTTATTTTTGTTTTGATTAGCTGTGTGCGTTTGTTTATAAATACTTATAAAGAAAAAAATGGAGAGTGAAATCGAGTTATTAAAAGAATTTGTGGAGTTAGTCGAGTTTGTATACTTAATTTATTAAATTTTCTTCCATTTTATTGTTTAAAAGTATGTAATGCACACAAAGTAAATAATACAGATTTAGCGGAGATGACACTCAGTACGTAAAAGTAATCGACAAATAATATGCAAAATTTGTTACTGAGAAAAGTGTGGTGAAATGTTAATTAAAATACATCGCATTAATGAAAATATTCACATATTTTATTAAACAAATTTTTTTTTCTAAGAAATTTTTTTTATTGAAGAAAAAAAAAGAAACAAGTTATCCACGGCAAAATAATATTTATCGATAACGTAAGAAATAAAGTATTATTTAACATCATTAGCTTTCAAAAACAGCTGACTTTCTTTCATGGTGCTTGTAACGCGTACAAAAGTAGAAAGTACATCTACTTTTTGCTTTGAACGCGCCTACGCGTTCTGCGCTTTTTGCAATGTAACTTGTCAAATACTATTACATTGATTCTACTTTTTTGACAGATGCATAGAAAGCGTAACGCGCAAAAAGCGACTTATGGACCTCTACCTTAAAGGATTAAACACATTCACCACAGCAAGCTACCGACTACCAAATGTCAAGCATAGAATACACATGTTTATATGAGAATAATGCTTTTGAAGACAGCAAAGCAACATGGCGGCAGGTTATTGTCTATGCTGATTTTGTCGTTGTAGTCCAATTAAACTAATTTCTATTTCTTTGGCTACAATGAGAAAATTCAGTATTGCCAGTGCAATACAAAATGTTGAATGAATGATTTTGTACAATTATTTCATATTATTTAACAGAAACAATATCCAAAAATTGATGTAAAGAATAAATTGATTCATTTTTGCACTTTTACGTGAAATAAGTACATTTTAAAAGAGTAATTAATTTTTATAAATGCAAAATATATAAAAGTGGCAATACTGAACTATGTATTTGTACTTGAACATCAACTGCAGATGGTGCTGCTGCCGTCTCCAAAATAATTAAGTAGCCGGCTACGAGGCGACAAATGCTGCTAGCGGCATTTGAAGTAGTGTGTTCGTTTAGCCTGCTGTGGTGAATGTGCTTAATGCATCAGAGTTATAATGGCTTCGATTGATTTTAATTTAGAGTCTGAACACAATGTAACGAGAATTCATTGCGGTGCGGTTTTCATACGATTTTGAAGTAAAAACCCGCAGTGCGGAACGGCATAAATTTAAAATCTATTTTATTTTCATTGCGGACTTTCTTATTCTCTCAATTTTTGACTCTCTTTGTCTTTCTGATGTTGCCATAGTTTTTGATTAATATGGCGGTGTTCACAACAAAAAACATGATTTTGAAGTTCCAAAATGTTTGTCTTAATATATAAAAGTTTAAAAAATATATCAAATATATCTGCGAATGTATAAAATTTTAATAATTTTTTGTTTTTAGTTACTGCTATTACAAAATATTTAACAGAAAGAGTAAATTTTTTATAGAAATTTATGCACAAAAAAATTAATAAAAATTTAAAAAAAAAACAATGACATACATATTATGTTTATATTTCTCTCCCGCAACGAGAAATCGCACCGCAAACATTGTGCTTAGACTCTTATTCAATATTTATTGAAGTTTTTTTTTTTTAATATTTATTGAAGCCAAAATGCATATGACTTAGATCCCTTTCATAATTAGGAGCACATATGTATGTATGTAAGAAATAATATGAGCTCAAATACTTCTGCTGGTTTGCTAAGCGTAATGTTTAATGTTTCCTAAAGATTAAAATTTATTTCTTTGTCTTATTCTTATGCTTATTTTAGTTGTTGTAATCTTAATGCGCCTGGGTTGGGTGTTTATTTGACAGACATGGCAACTTAAGTGATGATGCAGCCAGCAAGCAGTCATTTAGCTGCTTCGGCTGCATGCAGCACATTAAATGTCAAGTTAAGTTCTTTAGCATAGAATTTACTACAATTTAAAAATGCAGCTGAAAGCCTTGTCAACTTTTAAATTTGAAAAAGCACTGAAACCAGGAAAAAAACCCCGTAATTTAAGTAAAAAAGCACTAAATTAAAATTTTTTGTTTAATAAAAAAAATTTTGTATGTAAAAAATATAGACATCGGTTGACCTTGCATTTTATCCCTAAAACTTCAAATTTGAAGCATCCGATACACATTTTTATTCTATGAGAATTAGTGAATTCTAAAATCAATTTGACGAAACCTTTTTAAGTTATTATAAAAAATTTAATTTTTTTTCTATATTTGTGATTTGAACGGGCTAAAGTTCGTATCGCTTTTTAAGCCAAATTACATGTGATAATTATTAATGAACAAATAACACCAAAGTCTGTTGTAAATATTCTGACTAACAACACACATGCAAATTTATTTCGAAAATAATGGTTCAGTTCGCGAAGTTTACCGCAAGCTCCGTCCATTTTATGGTCGACATAATCGTCCATCAGAGCAATTAATTCGATTAACAATGGATCGTTTTCGCACTACGTATGTGATAATACGCATCCGCAGAGACGTCGAACAGTGCGCACCGAAGATACAATTGCCGCTGTAGAGCAAAGTGTTGAAGAGGACCCGAATGAATCGATTCGCCACCGTGCACAGCAATTGGAGCTTTTTCCATCAACTTTATGGATGCGACCTTACAAGATCCAGCTTGTGCAAGAATTAAAGCCGCGAGACCATGCAATGCGTCGTGATTTTGGTGTATGGGCCGAAAATGAGATTGATCTCGATGCTGATTTTCATCGCAAAATTTTGTTCAGTGATGAGGCTCATTTTTGGTTGAATGGCTACGTCAACAAGCAAAATTGCCGCATTTGGAGTGAAGAGAATCCACATGAGACCCTTGAGACGCCATTACATTCACAAAAACTGACTGTTTGGTGTGCTCTATGGGCTGGTGGAGTCATTGGGCCATACTTCTTCCGAAATAATGCTGGAGAGTCAGTTACCGTTAATGGAGAACGGTATAGAGCCATGATAACCGACTATTTTGTTCCCGAATTGGATGGCATGAATATGGATGAGTTGTGGTTCCGACAAGACGGCGTTACATGCCACACAGCGCACGTCACAATCGATTTATTGAAGGAAACATTCGATGAGCGCATAATTTCGCGGAATGGACCTGTCAATTGGCCACCAAGATCGTGTGATTTGACACCATTGGATTATTTTCTTTGGGGATATGTGAAGTCGCTCGTCTACGCCAACAAACCAGAAACGTTAGGGGACTTGGAAGCCAACATTCGTGGCGTTATTGCCAACATACGGCCCCATATGCTCGAAAAAGTGGTTGAAAATTGGACCTGTAGAATTGGCTTTATTCGAGCCAGCCGCGGCGGCCACATGCCCGAAATCATATTTAAACATTAATGGCATAAAATTATCCTTCCAATAAAGCCAAATTGATGGACATTAAAACGATTTTCTTGTGTTTTATTTCAATTCGAAGTTTTATACCTCTAAAAAAACACATTTTAGTTGAACGGAACAGCCAGCCGTTTTCGAAGGCCACTAAACCTTCATCATCAGCGTTCTTTTGTGTTTGGT
This sequence comes from Tachina grossa, assembly GCA_949987645.1. NCBI lineage: Eukaryota > Metazoa > Arthropoda > Insecta > Diptera > Tachinidae > Tachina > Tachina grossa. Next base: position 24,601,153 of record OX465276.1, on the reverse strand, counting down.
CCACTGTGTGTGGTGTCAGTAGATGTAGATTTCTGCTTTATATACTTAGCATTTTATTGCAAATGGAATATGTGAATTGTTTTGATTCATCGTATTTCAATTTGCTGAAAGCTTTTTTGTATTATCATCACTAGACTTTAACCACAAATTTTAAACAGTCACAAACCTCTTACTTTATGCATAGACTTTCAAAAACTATATGAGAATTCATAAAATAATAATACTTTTGAAAATCACAAAAGAAAAAATAAGCTTAGTAGGCCTAGAAACTGATACAAAACCAAGCAAATAATTTATATCCAGGTGAACTTCTTTTATTTTTCTACATCCTTATACAATTAAAATTTGTGGTTAAAGTCTACTGATGATTTGGTTCAAGCGCCAATGAAATGCGTATATAGACATGCTAAACTACCGGCAAATAAATTTCAATTATTTTATGTATAAATTTAAATTATATGTAAAAAGTGTCCCAACAAGAACGCAAGATTTAAATTTTAAATAAAACACAGATATTTAAAAAAAAAAATCAAGAAACTTTATTATATCGTAAAGTAGACAAAATGAGGTTATGTGTGGAACAACAAATCGGGCAAATGGCCGCGGCGGCTTTGCTGGCACACACGCGATCTTTTAATGAAATTTTCAATGGCCGTTTTGCATAAATGCTGCGGTATTTCATTAATCCAGCGTCCAATTTTCTCTTTTAAGGCTTGAATCGTCGTCGGCTTATTCGCGTAAACCATCGACTTCAAAAAAACCCCAAAGAAAAAAGTCTAATGGTGTTAAATCGCACGATCTAGGCGGCCAATTCTGGTCTCCAAAACGCGAAATAACACGACCGGGAAATGACTATGCAGCAATTGCATTGTTTCTCTGGCTGTATGACATGTGGCGCCGTCTTGTTGAAACCACATGCCCTCCACATTCATTTCTTCAATTTTAGGCACGAACAAACTGGTTACCATTGACTATTTGCGCTTGACCTGCGTTTGAGCGACATCATCACGTACAGCTGCGACATTTTCGGTCGATCGACCTGATCGAAGGCGCGTTGTTGTCTTCACATCACTAACAGACCCAGTTTCGGCAAATTTATCCATTAATCTCCTAACAGTTGACTCTTTTGGAGCATTATTGTGACCCCAAATTGATCGCAAATTTGCGAACTGTAGCCGCAAAACTTTCACCATTTTGGTAGAACAATTTCACAATGAGAATGCGTTGTTCATTCGTGTAGCGCTCCATTTTTACTAACCTCATATCTTCTACTAGCAAACAATAACAATTGTTCAAATGTCAAACAATGACACTTCGAATGGCGCCAAATTTAAATCTTGCCTTCTTGTTGGGACACCCTTTACTATTATTTTAGAAAAAAGGAACGAAGTGGGTTATAAATATGTAACCTAAAACGCTTTTATATAAAGCCAATTGTAAAGACAATTTTTTACGTATTTGAGACTTAAATAAAGTAATAAAGGTAAAAACGTGATCATTTTCAGCTTTTAAACATTGAAGTTTGATGGGAACGCAATTCGATAATGCCCCCAAACGAGTTTATATCAAATGAATCGTTATAAGACTTTATTTCTGCCTAAAACTCGATAGCGAACTCAAAGTTTCTCCATTGCATTAAGTGAATTATTCTCTATTTACAGTATATACTAGAAAATATTTCGCTATTAGACTATACTTGCATTATGTCCTCTTTGTCGTGTGGCAAAACAATGTTTCCATTAATTATGCTTAAAATGTGAAAGTTTGAGAATAAAATGCACGTATTTCATCAACCAAGTTTTGTACAATCTTATTAGAATATTTTGAAATGTTCCATTTAAATTCAGTGCTTATGTTTTTTAAATGTTACGACTTCTTAAAAAAAATATATATATTTTATAAGGAAAATTCTTTTTGAATTTTGGGTTTAGTGCCACCGCCAAGAAATAAAAAGCACCAAAAATTAGTTTAAAAAATTTTCGCGTCGAAAATTTCAAAAAGCACTAAAAACGGTGCGAAAAGCACCGAGTTGACAACGCTGGCAGCTGATGATGTTGATGAGCACGACGATGGTGTTGCTGTTGCTGTTGCTGTTGCTGCATGTGTATGTTTAACATGAATAATTGTCCAAAAAGGTAACGCCTCTAAACATTCTTGCAAGACTTTATTTTTATTGCTGTTAAGAAAACAAATTAATAAAATTATGGTGAAAAATGTAAAATTTTTTATTATAAAATATACGATACTATATATCATAAAAAATATATGGGGAAATTAATCAAAATCATTGTAACTTGTTGCTTTTTTAATTTAACGCATTTTTATGACAATTAGTGTACACAATGTTGACTGTTGTTGTTTATGCTCCTCTCTATCTCTATCTCCCTCTCCCTTTGGTTACCTTTCTTTTATTTTATTTTATGTTAATCACTTAATGTTCATTCATGGCAAGGAATAATTAAAACCAAATTATAATGTTATTTTTTATTTTCTCTACTTGCAACAAAAACACAAACACTTCATCATATTCAAAATCAGTGGTAACAGTGCAAAGACGAGAAAAAATAATACAAAAAATCCTTTAAAAAAAAGGAAAAAAAAGAAATTATATATTCTCACCTCTTTGCAGGCAATCTACGAACGAAACAACTCAATTAAGTAGTGGATGTCAGTACGTTGCAGTGTTGGCTGACTGGCTGGCTGGTTGCAGTTTTCAGCCAAGTCAGTATACAAACTTAAAAAGAAGCTTTCAAAAAGCAAAACAAGTTACCGAAAACACAAAAGAAACAAAATAATTTAAAAGCCTTAAGACACTGACTGCACTCTACTGCACTGAACTCTACTGCACTGCAGTGCAACGAGTGAGTACATTTTAACATGCAGCAGCCAGTCATGGCAACCAAGCCAATATCGTAACAAAATTATACAATTGCCAAAACACAAAACAGTGTCAAACAGACAAAAAAACAAAAATAAAAACAAAACTAAGCCGGCTAAAACAGACAACACCGACAGACAGCCAACAAAAATTCCAACACAATTGATGTGAACGAGATGGAGATGGAGATGGAATGGAGCTCAAGCTGATGCTTGAAGAGAATCACCCCGAGAAAAAATAAGAAAAACTGTCTGACTGCAAGTGCGACTTGCAAATATGCAATCACGCTCCAAGGATGATGAGACAAACGACAGTCTTTGGCTTAAAAAAGAAACCCAGAAGAAGAATAAGAAAATTACAATACGAGCACATAAGAAATATGCTTTGCGTTTGATGCTTTTAGGGTGCAAACAACACAAGGAAAAGAAGCAGAAATAAATACTGCGGGTACGAAATGCAAAATTCAAAAATGTAAAAATGTGAAAAGTAAAAAACGCTGCATAAAATTACCGCTGCAATGAAGCATACAATTTATAAAAAGTCATGATTAAAAACAGCAACGAAACAGAAAATAAAAGAAAAAAAAACAAACTGCATTTATTTTGGGAAGAATTGAAGTGTTTTAATTCAACAACATGTTGTTGGCTGGCCATTTCGGTTGTTCTTGAAATAAAACTTGTAAAATTGTTAAAATTAACTAAATTTGGATTGCAAGCATTTATAAAAGAATTTCATAATTTACTACTCGATGTAATTTTACTTTGAAGCAAAAGACTCAACAACAACATGTGAATACAGAGCAATTATTTGCAAGCCAGCTTACTTTTAATTGAATATAAATTATACGAAAATTCACAAGAGATTTGAGGTTCATGCGCTAAAGAAAATAGCAACAGTTTGGCCGCCAACAATTTGTCAATAATTGGAAGAAATATCGATTATCATTATCATCGATTATCATTGGCTACACCGTATTTCGAAAAAAAAAATCAAGGTTCTACTCAGTAGATTCTACTGCCTGCAAATTTCATACCAGAGAATGACAAAAAAATATACATATGCACATACATATGTACATAAGTAAATAACTTTAATTTTAGTAACTGCGTATAATCACAATTGTAGCGCAAACAAACAACTATGATTATAGTGGATTCCAACAAACAAGAGCATCTCTACTTCGTTTCTGGGAAAAAGTAAAATAAATTACAACTAATGCTGGGAACACAATTGGGACGAACGACGAATTTCGTCCACGTCGACGAATTCGTCGATAAGAATTCGCTGCGTAAATTCGTTGTGTGAAGCACAATAAAGCCCCGTTCAGACTATTATACAAGTATTAATACTTTCATCACATTTTACGATACAGAAATCTAAATACATTCGTTGCGACTGTCAACAAAATCTAACGTAAAATCACATATTGTGTTCAGACCATCACACTTCAAATCAAATGTGTAATACAAGTAGAAAACAAAACAGCTGTTCAATGAAAATGTCTGTGCTATTCATTTACTAGCGGCGGCAAAACGGTGCCGACACTTGAAAAAATTCAGCAGTTAAAAATATTCTATGTAAATAACAGAAAAAATTTAAGAAAATATATTACAAAAACGTTAAAAAATTACGTCAAAGAAATATACTTCCATACGATTCACTTATTCAAAATTTTGAGCCGATATACATATGACAAAACATTACATCAATGACGACACGCTATCGGCGGCGAAACAGCCGACTTGGAAGTTTGGTTTCTGTGAAAATGCAACTCTGATCTAATGAAAAGTATTATCGTTTAGAAAATTTGCTAAAAACGAAAAAGTCTTATGGGATGTCAAAATTTTTATCGTATTATTTGCCACTTTGAGGACATTTTGCGTTCAGACTATCACACTTGCACATGTTATTTGAATTTTTGACAAGTATAAATACAAAGTGTAATAGTCTGAACGCGGCTTAACGACGAATTTATGGTACAATTTGTCGAATCGTATCCTGTTACTTCTGGAGTGGTCGTATCTCTCAATTCTGGATGTTAGTTAATAAAAACGTGAGGTTGCGAGCGAATGTGTTCTCTGTTATTGTATTTCTCTTCGCTTTATACCAGTGATGGGAAATGCATTTCGGTATCAAACAATTTTTTTTTCGAGTATTTTTTTGTGTCGAGAGTACCAAAAATTATTATTTTTTTTATTTTATGATTTGAACAGGCTAAACTTCGCATCGCTTTGAAAGCCAAATAACATGTGATAATTATTAATGAACAAATAACATCAAAGTTAGTTGTAAATATTCTGACAACACATAGTTGAACGGAAAAGCTAGCCGTTTTCGAAGGCCAATTAACCTTCATTATCAGCGTTCTTCTTTGTTTGGTCCACAGGGTGTGGTGCCACTAGATGTAGATTTCTGCGTTATATACGCAACTTTTTTGCAAATGGAATATGGGAATTGTTTTGATTCATCGTATTTCAATTTTCTGAAAGATTTTTTGTAATGAAAGCTCAATTTTACCATCCCTAAATTTACAACAGTTTTACCATTGACGTTTGTTCTTTACTAATTATGCACATGTTAGTTAATTTGCTTATTTTTTGTTCTACTTAATACAAACTTTTTTTGTTTCTTACATCAAGTATACTTATTTTATTTAATTTTTTAGTTAATTTAATTATTATTCTTCGAACTCCATTTGCTTCTAGATTTTATGATTTGAACAGGCTAAAGTTCGTATCGCTTTATGAGCGATTTAAGTTTTATTAACAAAAAATTATATAAAATTTACATATTTACAAAGAAATAAAAAAGGAACACAAAGCGTATACATTAAGAGGGGGTACATTTTTTTCAAAAGTTCCATAGCAAAAACGTAGTCTGTTCGAAATTTTGAGAAAATTTTTCGTTGAAACCATGGGTCTAAAATCAAACCCCATACCGCATTTCTCGACTTGAAAATTTATTTCCTCTTCAAAAGAAATTGTTTTAATTAAAACTCTTCCAATCCATTTTCGAATCATTATTATTTCTTCCACGGAAGTACTCCCTGCTTTTAATTTTTTCATGAGCTAGCTTATGTTTATCCACAATGATTAGTTCCCTATTTTACTCTTTAAAACCAATGTCCATAAATAAGGCAGTGACCAAACAAGAAGCATCTCTATCGGAAATGCTAAATCTATCACACACTATGGCAAAAGTTTAAGATGTCGTACTTATTAGTACGAGTCTATGGTATTTTTTGTCTCGTATGTGATCTTGCAAATTTAAATTCCGATTGATTGTTGATCAACGATGCTCAGCACGCATTCCGGAATCGTATGTTCCCTGGTGGTATGTTGGCCAATCACGAACTCTTTTAGGTTATAACGAATCAACCCGCAAATATAAATATGTATGTGTGTACATAGGTAAAAATTTTGAAGTTACAAGTTTTTAGACTTTAATAAATCTTTGGCCTGGATAAGACTTGATACTGCTGAAACATAAAGCATGTTCCTTTGTTTGTTTTCATGAGATTTTGGTAAGAGAAAATAGTTTCCACGTTTACAGAGGAGTGAGGTATGGACCAAATTCCGTAAGCTACTCTTAATTTATCAGGAAACATGTATTCATCTGACGCGTTTTTAGTTTTAGCCAGTGTAGACCAGAAGCTGCACATATTTTCTGTTGTTAATGGCTTCCGTTCGTCCATATCAGCCAATGCTTTATATTGGTTGTTAATATTTTCAAAATTTTGCTTTTTGCTGGAAAACATTGTAATTAAAAGTAGTATAATGCTGTTGGTTTTACCAGATAAAACATTTTCAGGGGGAAACTTTCTAAACCAATTTAAAATTTCATTGTAAAAATCCACTTTTGCCCTCAGGTCTTGACAGAATTTACTACAACATTTTTACAATTGCCTTTAAACTGATATAAAACAGTTGTTTTAACATGGTTCGTGATTACATATGTATAGGTCAACTTCTGTGCTACAAAAAATATCATTGAGCCAAATAAATTTTCATTTATATTTAATAGGGAAGGATTACACTTTTCTAAAATATCTTAACTATGTAATAAAGTTTCGTGCAATTTGTCGAAAAAGAATTTTAATTCTTGGCAAAATATATGCATACCGTGAGAGTATCAAATGTGTTGCGGGAGTACCACGGTTCTTTTTCATGTCAAATAGTATCAAAAAAAGTACGATCGTACCAACTTTCCCATCACTGCTTTATACATGTGTGTGAATGTATGTAAGAGAGAAGTTGACGTAGAAATCTATTTTCTGTAGATTCCCTGTCGGAGAATATGTGGTTGACTACAAAAATAGTTAACTTATAGTTAACTTTTCTTAGACTGACCAAAAGCTAGCTGCAAAGTCATCTAGAACAAACCCAAAATTAATTCTAAAGTTGAGCACGTAATCGAATTTGGTGAGAGCCAACAAATTTATTCTCAGCTACTTTAAAACTCATTTCAGTTTTATATTAACATTTTGCTGTTGTTATTTTGTATGGTAGCTTAGCAGAGTGGTAGTGCATTGAGTACACAACGTGTGATGTTACATGTTCGAGCACCAGAAATTTTTTTTAATTTACTGACTACCAAGTGATTTAAAAAAGTCAACATTAAGTTAGCTTAAAGTAGTGCATAGTGAGACAATTGACTACCGCCTAGGACATAGCAATGTTAAAATAGTCAATTGATTACATTGCAAAGTAATCCAAGTGTAGTCAGTACTAGTTGCGAAATAGTTAGCTTAAAGTTAGTTTAAGGCCCAACTATAATATGAATAAGCTGGCTTAAGCTAATGTCAGAACTGAACGATAAGTCTGTCAAATGCTTAAACAATTCAGATGTGACTTTTAGGTGGCCATAATGTACTTACATGCACTTAAGTATTCTTTAGCCACAGCTGCACATCTAGGTATTGTCAATAATTTTGTAGTAATTTTGTTTCTTCTCATAACTCCTAAATGAATGCAATTTAATCAAAATAACTTGAAAGAATGTCCTAATCTATTAGAAATTCACATATAAATATATCCATCACCTTATTACTTGTTTTATTTGTTTTGCCTACTAAAAAGTACAACAGTGAATATACATGTGTATGTGTGTATATGTGTATTGTAAAACAAACAAAAGTTTTGCTTTATTTTCCGAGTTTAAAATAAGCAACAATAAAAAAATATTTAAAATCAATGAATATTTTCTGCTGCTGCTTGTTTGAGTTTAAAAAATGCACAAACAGTTGTTTCCTTACGGAATGTGCGTTCAGTTTGGCACTTTACTTAAGCAAATGACATTTGACGAAACTTGACGAAAAGTTTGTTAAGTACATTATAGTTTGCCACATGCGTTTTATATGTAACCGCACAGTTGCTTAAGCTAGCTTATTCATATTATAGTTGGGCCTTTAGTGTTAGCCAAATTTCCGTTAGGGTTTCTACCGCACATACAATTACGATACATATTAAATAAACAGCAACATGTTTTATTAATGTTACAGATTTTGTTAGCTGATACGTCAACTCACGATACGATTGTACTAATTCTACCATTAATCAGCAAATTCTGGTCTTATAATTGATAAAGTTGGTTATTGTCAGTGTGGCCATATTAGTTAATTTTGGCTAAATTTAGCTTATTTCTTCTGGATTTAGCTTTAAATTTTTCTCTTAGCTTATTTTTTTTAGCTTTTTTAAAAACGGATTTAGCTTTTTTAGCCTTTTTTAATTCAAATTGCGTATTCTCTAAAAATATATTAAAGACATACGTGATTTAACTTAATTTTATTTTAAAATCTGGTCACACTGTTTATTGTGTATGTAAAGAGAGTGAGAGAGAATATTGTTTTTTCGTCGCTCGTCGCAGGGTGACCGATGACATTTTTCAAAAAGTGGCACCAACTAGGGGATTTATCAAAAAAAGGGGGCAAAATTAAAAAAAAAACGAGAAAACTGCACTAAACTTTTTATTTTTAATGTATTTTCATATAACTCACCTTAAATAAAGGGGGTCAAAAAGTGGCAAGGCAGTCGAAAAAGGGGAAACGCAGTCGAAAAAGTGGCAAATTGCTACTTTAGTCGGTCAAACGGTCACGCTGGTTCGTCGGCGTACAAAATAAAAATAAATCTATCTCAGAGTTCGTCACGCACGACGAATTTCGTTATACGGCAGTGTTGTGTTAATTTTCATATGAATAAATGTGTTTTATTTTTTATGACGAAAGTTCGCACCGAAAAATTCGTCGTTCGTCCCAGTTGTGTTTCTAGCATAAAAATAAAAAGGCATATGCGTATTATAGGTCTGCACAGATATAACAGTTTGCATCAGTTTTGCGTGTGGTGGTTCTGGTACGCACAGATACTGTATGTTATTCAGCATTTTTGTTACTAGTCATGTTTTAGACTCCATTCTTTTTCTTGAATCAAGTCTGAGTTTATGAAAGAGAGAGGAAAGAAGAGAGAAGTGGGTTACTGATTTGCTTGTACAGATAAGTTATGACTAGTAACAGAAACGCTGAAAAACATATGTACCTGCATATATCAGAACCAACATACGTAAAACTGGTACAAACAGTTATATCTGTGCAGACCTATAATGCGTATCAACCGCATTGACTCTCTCTCTCTCTCTCTCTCTCTCTCTCTCACACACTTATAGCGTGAGCAGGCTTATACTCAGGCCATGTATATTTAACGGGACAAAAATATATACACATGATACTCGGGATATTAATTCATTATTCGCTATCGCGTTCATAAATTTGAATGGAAAATGTGTGTGTGTGTAACTAAAATAGCCCTGTGTATACTAGAAGTGAGCACAAGCCGTGCAAAAGTGCACAGTATTGTATTTTTTTTTTTTCAAGAGCGTATATTGTTTGTACATAGTAGAAATCGTAATTGCGTGTAAAACAAAAATAGAGAACAAGGAGACAAACAACACAAAAAACCATTGTACAAGAGTTGAATAGTTGTGTCAAGTGTGCAATATTTTTATTGTACACTTCATAGTGCACCATACTTCATTTCACAAACTCAAAATTTCATAAAATATTAAGTGATAATAAAACTTTTTACAATTATATCTATTGTGAAATATATAATTTTTATTCTCTTATTTATTTATCTTATTTTTTAGTCTTAAATTAACAAATTATAAAACTTATAACAGTAGCACATGCAAACTAACACGCTCAAATAATATACGTTGTTGACTTGTGTGCTCATTTTACAATTGTCATTCGGTGTGCACTAGTGAAATATAATTCGATACATAACAATATCGATCAGCTGTTTCTTAAGGTCGGGGCACAATGAATCCGTCGTACGTTGTTAAGCTTCGCCTTTTTCAACTGACAGCTAAGATGAAATACATGGTTTCTTATGAGGGCTGTTACATTCAGTACGTGTCCGTCAACTTTTAACTTTTTACATATGTTGAGTAGATTGACAGATAGTTGGTTTTTTTTTGTATGTTCTGAATTAGGTTTTTGTGTTTTGTGGCAGCAAAAATAAAATTAAGCAAAAGAAATAAACGAAATAAATAAAAAATTTGAATTTAATAAATAAAATGGAGAATCAACCTATTGAAGCTGTTCAAATGCTTCCGTCAATAAAGTACGCATTGTGCCAACCTTCTCCGTCGTTGCGATAATGTCAGTTGAAAAAGGCGAAGTATGACGGATTCATTGTGCCCCGCCCTTCACTGTTGCAGTTACTTTACGTTACAGTCGGCTAACTGAGCCTTTATTCTCACAACTGTTTACATCAGATACGTAAACAGTTTGTTTGGTAATGCCACACAACGAAAAATATCGGAAATGACAAACGTTGCCACTAGTTCTCACTGTTAATTTTGCTATATTTGTCCCAATTTACACTATGCAAGTCTTATTGCTAAGCCGATTAGTTTGTTCGGGAAGAGAGACGGGGGGAAAAGAAACGTTGCTGTTCCCCTCGTCTCTCTCTCCATGAAACGAATCAGCTTAGCAATAAGACTTGCATAGTGTGATTTGGGACTTTGTCACAAAATGCCGCAGTGTGTACTCGGCCTAAGTTTAATGAAATGGAGAAAAAAAACCTATTGAAGCTGCTCAAATATTTCCGTCAACAAGGTATTCATTGTTTCAACTTCCCCCATCGTTGCGTTAATGTCAGTAGAAAAAGGCGACATATATATATAGCTTTTGAATGATTCTATGTGATTTGGCCTTAAGGATATAATTTTTTTCTTTAAAGGTGTTTGAAGCGCCAATTAAATACCAGCAGTATTTTTTTTAGAGTTCCGTACACCAAAGGTGCAAAGACACCCTATTGTTTTCGCTACGCTGACCGTCTGTCCGTCACACAGTATTTTCTCAGGAACCGTAAGAGCTACGGACCTGAAATTTGGACACAGTATGTAGAACCTTGGCCGCTACAACATCAAATACATGAGAATTAAAAATTAAAGGGTGTTCCAAAACGAGCAACGAAAAATGTTAAAATCCCATGTAATATACATACAATTGTATGTACATACATATATGTATATTGACACTTGATATTTGTAAAATTATTGTATTTTTATACAGACTACAACAATTAACACTAAAATTTAAAAAAATTAAAATTAATGGGTGGTCCATGCAATTTTGACTATGTAATTTTGACTATTTGCTATATCTTGGAAACCGTAAGGGCAAACACTTGAAATTTTCAAAAATGGTAAAACTAAAAAAACCGAAAATTATAAAATCGCCAAACCATAAAAAAATCGCCAAAAATTAAAAAAAAATCGCCAAAACGAAAAAAATCGCCAGAATTAAAAAAAATTTCTAACACTAAAATAAATCGCCAAATTCGAAAAAAATCGCCAAAATGAAAAAAATCGCCAAAATGAAAAAAACGCCAAAATTCGAAAAAAATCGCCAAAACGCGAAAATGTCGCCAAAACTAAAAAAAATGTATAATGTAATGAAAAAAATCGCCAAAAATAAAAAAAAATTCGCCAAAATGAAAAAACGCCAAAAACCGAAAAAATCGCCGAAACGAGAAAATAAAGTGTCAAAACTAAAAAAAATAGCCAAAACTTAAAAAAATCGTCAAACCCGAAAAAAAAACTCAAAAAACGCCAAAACAAAAAACCGAAAAGACCCCAAAAACGAAAAAAATGCCAAAACTATATATTATATAGGATGAAGTTTGTATTAAATTATATATCTAGTGTTCGTGCGCGAGTCAGAGTCGCACTTTACTGAATTTATTATTTCTTGTTATCTGTTGTATTTCTTTTTTCCTTTCATACCCACTGTGCAATAGATCATTTCATAAATTATGTGACAATGATTGAGAGAAAAAATCACTTTGACAGTTGGCATTTTATTAGTTGTGGCATATTATTTATTATTTATATACGTATCACTACTGACCAGATAATAGGAAACGTTTAATCAACTTTCATTTTGAAATATGTGGTCAAATTATAAATAAGCATGTGTGTGTGTGTGTATTTTTTGGAAAATTATAAAATAAAATTAATAAATTTTCATTTGAAGTTGTTTAATTGTTGTTATTGTTGCCGTTGCCGGGTATTATTATGTGGCTTGAAGCAAATGGCTGTTAAACATTCTTTTTTCCAACGTATGCATTTTTTGTTTGTTTGTTTGTTAATTTTACTGCTGGCTTTTTAATAAATATTGAAGGGTATACGATAAATCGAGTTAATCGAGAATAAAAAGCAACAACAATGAATATAAAATATAAAACAACAACAAACCATTTAAACAACAGGCCAAGTGAGTTTCTGATTTCGGCAGCAGCACAACCGTAAAAAGCCTGTAAAAACCAAAATTGGATTTGATTGTTTGTGCTGCATTCACTGTATGTTGAACGCGACTTTTTTTCGGTTGTTTAATTCCACCGTTAAATTGAGTTGTTCATACCACGCAGCAGGGTGTACACTGTACAGCGTCAATATTTTTAACAAGCGCAACTGACTGGACACAAACATAAATTCACAGAAAAATAATTTTTTAAAATTTTCATGGCAAAATGTTTCGAACTTTTTGTAAATTTCCGTATTAAGCAGATCACACAACCCTCGTACATTTCAGCTCTAACAAAGTTCTTATTTTTCCTATAACAAGCATAAATAACTCTTAAAATATATTTTTTTATATTGTACATATAAAAAAAGATTATCGTACTAACATTCGCATTAAAATCATAAATTAAAATAAAATAATTTGACGCCGCTATCGGTACGAGTCACACCAGAAAAGAGAGCGAAAAAATATGGCAGCAGCTTTTGGCTATAATTTATTTGTAAGTATAAAATATATTTGCGTACAATCTACTGAGAATATAAAGAGGAAAAGAGAACATTTAACAAAAATATCAAGTCAACTAATAGTGTTTTCACACTGAAAGTTAAAACCTGGTTTTAAAGTTAAAACCATAAACAGCTGATTTTGCATTCACACTGCAAGTTTGTTAAATTCAGGTTTTAACTCACAGACTGTCTAATAACTTTGTTCAAAAATAAAATAAATCTCCTGCAGAAATGCGTGTATTTGTTGTTGCATTTTTTCTGTTTTTTAATAACACTTGTTGGACAACCTGTACAAACACAGTTTTTGTTAATATGAAAAACTTAGATATTTCACAATGCGCTCTAAATTGGGAATTATTTTATATATTGTAAATAAAATTTTTTTAAATTAAGGAACTTCTTATACAGAATGAAGAAGTGCTTGGAAACATTGTTAATAATATAAAAATGCACAAATACATTATAAGATAAACCTTTTTTATAGGCAGATGAATGGCAGTCATATTGTCTTTTTCCACTTTCCAGAATTCAATGAAAATATTTTCTTTGCTTTCCTTTCAAAAAAAAAACTCATTTTTTCTTATAATTTTTTGATTATTGTTGCTGCTGCATCCATTTTTAAGTTGAAAATCTTTCAAGCGACATCTATTGTTATTCACTAGTATAAACATTATCAGCTGCTGTCGGTCATTTCAACTTGGCAGCACTGAATTTATCACAGCGAAAACAAGGTTGCATTTTATAAAACCAACTTAAAACCAATTCAAAAATGGTTTTAACAACAACAATTTGTATGGTAAAACCAGGTTTTAACAGTTGGTTTTAACGTTAAAACCAACTTTTATTAAAACCATGTCAGTGTGAAAACACTATAAAACTTAAACAAAAACCGTGCAATTCTATGAAACTTCATACATTCAATTATCTACATTTACAGCGATATCAAATTAGGTCGACTGCAGAAAGTGCTACACTGTAATGTATGATATGAGAACAAACTGTAGCATAAATTGTGGGAATAAGTCCTACTTTACACTATGCAAGTGTTACTGCTAAGCTAATTAATTTGTTAGGAGAGAGAGAGAGAGAGACACAGGTGGAAAAGAAACGTTTCTGTTCCCCTCGTCTCTCTGTCCATCAAAATAGTCTGCTTAGCAATAAGACTTGCATAGTGTAAACTAGGACTAACTTAAGTGACTTTGTTAAAGGTGTGTTTATACTCTTTTTTTACATAGACTTTTTTGCCACACACAGCAAAGCCACAGAGGCAGCCAAAAATGGTAAAATGCAATTATAAATATGCGAAAAAAAAAACAATCTGCACTTTGACTTAGAAACAGATAAAATCATTAAGTAAAAATATGAATTTTTGCGAAGTTAAATGCGCCAAATTTGCACTTTGTAAACAATTTCAATCGTTTTTTTTTTTTTAACATGGAAAATTTCACTTTTACCTAATTTACATTAAGCATTTTTTTCATGAAATTAGTTGCATAAAATTTTTTTATTTTTCAATAGGAGGCCTGGAGGGGCAAAACTTATATCAAAAAATTTGTCAAAAATGCATCAAGGATTCATTATACGCTCTTTTTTATATAAAATTATCTTCCATTGCGCTGCAATTAGCAAATAGAAAAAGTTGCGTGCAACAAAATTCATGAAATTTCATGAAAAAATGCTTAATGTAAATCAGGTATTTGTTGTAAAGAATTAAAAATGTAAAAATTTTGTACCAACTTCAGATTGGCAATACTGGCAAACCGATAATGCCAGCTCTGCCAAATTGATACCAATGCCAGTTGTTTGCATATATTGTTTACAAGCTACCTAAGTTTTATAGAACAAAATAAGGTAAATTCCCATAAGGTATACTCAGCTCAATTCGCTTTGAGAAATTTATACTTTAAATATAAACCCCCATATTTATAAAAAAAAAAATAAAATGAATTTGAAATTCATTTTAGGAAAATTTTGTATGGAAAATTTGAAATAAAATACATTTAAAATTCGTTTCAAATTTTATGAATATGGGGGAAAAAATGTACTGAAAATTTTGTGTTGACATCCAACGTATATTCAAATTACAAGCGGCGGAAATAGTCACCTGATCCCTTGCGACCATCTAGTATGAATTCGCCTTGAGAACAAAAGTTATACGAAATGTCATTCAAACATAATAGTGTGATTGCGTTATGTTTGGCCGGGAAATCACAACCTGGGGCCTTTTTCTCAAAACTTGCAACAATTGTAATACAAGCAGTGATGCCAGAATTCCTCCACCAAAAATGGCTAAATGTAGACAAAAAAAATGGCTAAAAAATGGCTTAAAACTAGCTGAAAAATGGCTAAGCAAAATCGAATGCAAAAATCATGAATTTTAGCAAAAACAAGAAGGTATTTCATATATTGTTTTTTTAAAGCAAATCGGGAATATTTTTAAAGTAAATAAAAACAATAAATTGAAGTAATAAATAAAATAATTTTTCTTCAGGTAATAAAAAAAAACTGCGCATATAGTGCAGACTTACAATACTTGCATTACACCTTCTATTCATTTGTACATTCTGCTATTAAGTTTTTAAATTTTTGGGATACTAATCCATTCCTTACGAAATTTTTGTGTATACTTTTTATATATTTTTTAAACTTTCATTTAAACTTTTATTTTTCTTGATATTTTCACTCGTGTAAAACAAATATGACACTTGTTTGATTGATATCATAAACCACCAATTACAGTGAAACCTCTCATAACCGAACACTCACGGTCGCCCTGTTTTTGTCTGTTTGTTAGAGGTGTCCGCTTATGAGAGAGCTACACATCTTTTTGGATTTCATTGTAGTTGAAAAATTATTTTAAGAGTAGACTTCTTCAAATTAGATTAATATAATTTCAGATGTTGGGTTTCAAATGACTTTCAATGATTTTATTTGTTGCAATACAACAAAGTCGTCTCTAGAAAAATGCTTTCAAAAGGCAGTTTGTATAAGAAATGTAGCAATATGAATTGTTAAAATACACAAGAAACTTTATATCTAGCTAAGCAAACAACTTCTTCATATAAACAGCAATTTCTTTGAGTCTCCAACGAATCAGTATTTACATACATATGCGTTAACCAGGGAACCACCCAGCAAAAAATTTAAAAAAAGGTAATCGAGTTTGGAATTAAGCATTTTTGGTGGAAGCACTTCCCTACTGGATTACCAACTTAATGATTTTAACAAGGCGTGAGACTAAAATAATCGATTCTTGAGAAGTACTTAAATTTTTGTTATTTGTCCACATTTCACGTAATCTATTTCGTCTAAAAAAATCATTCTCTTCATTTAGCAACTTGCACGTCATTTTTTGTAATTTAAGGTAATCATCATGATTTGTAAGCGAGTAATGAAAATTGGCAATCAGAAAAGTAAGTCATTATATGGCAAGTAGTTCTAATGGTAATGTGTAATTTTTTGCTGGGCAGTAATATCATTGACATATAAATATGAATCAGAGTTGAATAAAGAAAGACCTACTATTTAAATGGAACTCTTGTCGCCGTGTTTCATCCCTTCTGTGCTTTTATGAGAGTGTCCGTTAATGGGAGTGCATTTTGTATGGAAAAACTAATGAACGTGTTGGATCTACAAAAATTGTCCGGTTATTAGAGGTGTCCGGTTATAGGAGGTGTCCGTTATGAGAGGTTTCACTGTAGACCCGACAACTTATAAACACCTTGCAACTATTATAAGAATGCAGTAGCAAATCTTATTGTTACCTATTGAGCCATTTCTTTTATATAAGCGCTTTTAGACTGCTGCAACAAAAATTGCAAGTTGGAACCGGTATTTATAGATATTGTTACGAAAATAGCCGTCGACAGGTTTAAGCAGCATTACACAAAAAATATTCCAACAGGGTTAATGTAAGTGCTACGCGAAAATATTCCTACAGGATCAAAGAAAGAATAGTCTAGAATAGTAGCCAACAACTAAATAAGCATGTCTAGCTTGATTAAACGTAAACAAGCAAAAGCAACAACAACAAAAAGCGTCTGCTTATTAAGAAGATTCACATATTTACACACATACATACATGCTAATTCAAACGAAAAGCAACCCTGCAGAAAGTGTGAATAGTGAAATTGTAGTGATTTACTAGTGACATTGTCAGTAGTACTACTGACCCGGTGTACCCCAGCCAATGTAATCATCTATTGACATTTAACATTAGCTTGTCATTGAAAATCCACCACTAGACTGTAGCACTACTGACTAAGTAGTTTTTTTGGGACCATATGGAGACATTGGCACCAAAGATTCTCTAGTAAATTTTAGGGGCTCTAGTCTACAATATCGATTTTTCTTCGCTTGTTGTCAATAGTAAAATTATGTTGATTTTCTAGTGACATTGTCAATAGTGCTACTGATATTTGAACAAAAGTTTCACTAGTAGATTTAAGTAACCCTCGTCTACATATATTTATTTAATATTATTGCACAGAGTAATAAAAAAGAAAAACAATCTATTGACGCGTTCATTGACAATATCAGCAGAAATACACTAGAACTATTGTCTCTAACGTATCTTTACTCGCACATAAAAGGAAAGTTGTCGACATTTTAACTAGAGTATTGACATAGAGACATATGGTTCTAGGCTGACTAGAGGGAAAAGATAAACAACCACCGTGTATTGCTTAGTTAATGATGTACACACGTATGCATATTCACATGTATGTACATAGTTACCACATGAACTTAATTAGGCAGCATATAAGATGATAATGATCGTCTAGACATTGCTTGAAACTTCTAGTGGAATTTGTGTGAAATATAAAAAGAGGTGACGCATCCAATGAGTTAGTTAGTTGCAGTTGTAAGTCAGTCGCGAACAGTTATAGTTAGTGCTAATCAGAAAGTAGTGAAGTTAAGAACTCGTTAGTCAGTTGATAATTAAGTTGTGAATTAATAATAATCTGCGATACAGTGGTGAGTTGATAGTTAAGAGCAGTCTGTGCTTTACACAAGAGTTGGAGTAAAAGAGAAACTATAGGACAGTATATAGTGACAGCAAAGTCTGTCGTGGAATTGAGATTATTGTAGAGTCTATCGTGTCGACTGGAGTAAAGGGAACAGCGCAGCGAATAGACGTGTGTAAGGGTGTAAGTAAAGCCAGTGCGTCTTTATTGGTGTATCAACTGTAAGTGTCGGCAGAGTGAGTCTCGTAAGTGACGAGCAGCAGACAAAGAGGTGTCACGTGATTACTTGCGCAGCCAGCTAAGAGACGTGCGTAAACTACAGCGAGGAAGGCGTAGTGGTAACCAGTTGTGAATATCTGTGTGTAATTTATTAGTTTAAGTTGTATTAGTGTATTTAAGCTCTTGAGTAATTTAGTATAAGTGTATTTGTAAATAAAACTTGTATCATTCTTAACCATAATTACTACACTCGGCTCATGTATTCATTTGCAAATCTTCGGATCTACGGAAAAGCGTTTTTATAGAGAGAAAAACGTAACAATATTAATGCAAAAACAATAACATATTACTCTGTTGTGTTTTTTTGGTAGTTGTTTAATGGTCCCATGTTCCGAGTTTAAATTTTTTGTGAAAAATCAAAAACAAATTTCATGTTTGGAAAAATAGTTAAAAAATAGCTAGATTAAAATAAAAATGGCTAAAAAAATAGCTAATAGCTAAACTCACTGCGCTAGAAAAATGGCTAAATCTAGAAAAGCTAGGATACCTTGAATTTGCACTTGCGCTAGACTTTTTGCATCAAACACCAAAAAAAATACAGTAAAGTGTGACTTTTACTCGCACACGAAGGGTTCCCTACGGATGTTACATATATATGTAATAATATACGAACTTTAGCCCATATAATCGAATATCTTACCTGATGTAGATATTTTTTTTTTAAATTTTAAGTACACGTTAACTTTTTTCGGTTTCTGGCGATTTTTTTTTTAGTTGTAAAGCTTTTTCTTAGTTTTCCTTTTTTTGCGTATTTTTAGTTTTAGCGATTTTTTTTTTAATTTCTGCCGAATTTTTCGGTTTTTGGCATTTTATTTTAGTTTAAGCAATTTTTTTAAGCTTTTTTTTGCAATTTTTTTAATTTGGATTTTTTTTAGTTTTAGCGTTTTAAAAAATTTCAAGAGTTTGCCTCTTACGGTTTCCAAAATACAGCAAGTTGACATTTTTATCCGAGTATGCTCAAAAATATCGAATTTATTGACGAAATTCAAAATACTACTGAGAACTAAATACACTAAAACTTATACTGTATTTTGCTTCTGCTCTAAAATATCTTAAATTTGACTTACGCCTTTTTAGAATTTATGTGACGAAGGCCTAGGTCAATTTTAATAAAAGGTATGAGAGTATACTGTCAAAATTTAATATGGCGGCAAAGAGGCGCATGGCGCATCACAAATTCTTTTGTCAAGAAATACAGGGTGGGCCAAAAGAAACCAAGGGGTGTAAAAGTTTAATAACTTTTTTGTTTATTAATTTTTTTTTATTTTTTCTTTCAGATTATATAGACAACACTTGGAGAATTTATAATGGAGAGGTTCACAACTGAACAGAGAACCAGAACAATAGAATTTTATTATTTAAACCAGAGATCAATTATTTTAACGCAAAGAGCATATCGTCGACATTTTAACGTCAGAATTTCGCCCTCTGAAGCGATGATTCGTTGCTTAGTTAATCGTCATCACCAACATGGCAGCTTAAGAGATTTGCCTCGAACCGGTAGACCACGTTTAAGTCGCACTGCGGAAAATATTGAACGAGTACAGCAAAGTGTTAACGAAGCACCGGAAACATCTGGCAGAAGGCGTTCTGCTCAGCTAGAAATGTCTCGTACGTCACTACGGCGCATTTTAAAAAAAGATTTACAGTTATACCCATATAAGGTGCAATTGGTCCAAGAATTAAAACCCGCAGATCATCGGCAACGTCTAAATTTTGCAGTTAAATTTCAAGAGTTGGCCAGAAATGAAATCAACTTTATTGAAAATTTGATTATGAGTGATGAAGCTCATTTTCATTTGAATGGCTTTGTTAATAAGCAGAACTGTAGGTTCTGGGGTTCTCAAAATCCAAGAGCCATTCATCAACGCCAATTGCACCCCATCAGGTGTACAGTATGGTGTGGGATCACATCTGAAAATGTCATTGGGCCCTACATCTTCGAGAATGAAGATGGAAGTGCTGTAACCGTAAATGGAGAGCGGTATCGGTTTATGACAGAAAATTTTTAACGTCCTGCTCTTGAAAACAGACCTGGTATGTGGTTTCAGCAGGACGGACCCACTGCCCATACTGCCCGAGACACAATGGTACTTTTAAGTCAAATTTTTGGAGAGCGAATAATTTCTCGAAATTCGGAAATTATTTGGCCAGCGCGATCGCCAGATTTGACAGCACCCGACTATTTCCTTTGGGGTTTTTTGAAGGAGCGAGTGTATGTGAACAAGCCAGAGACAATCCTTGAACTCAAGGCAAACATTGTTGCAGAAATTCGAACGCTACAGCCACAAGTTTTGAAAGATGTTATGGAAAATGCTCTAAAAAGAGCCCATCAGTGCGAAGCTGAAAACGGTGGTCATTTAAGAGACATCATTTTTCATACTTAGTGTAAGAAAATTTCCATTTTGTATATTATATAATCTGAAAGAAAAAATAAAAAAAAAGTTAATAAACAAAAAAGTTATTAAACTTTTACACCCCTTGGTTTCTTTTGGCCCACCCTGTATTTTCTTCTTTACTCCTGTACCTGCAATAACTAAAACAAATTCCTTGCAAACAGTGTTGTTAAATGCGCTTTCAGACTATAATACAAGTATTAATACTTTTGTGGAAAATGCAACTCTGACATGTTGAGTTGTTATTGTTTTTTGAAATTTTTTAAACAGAAATTAGATCAGGGAAACATTTTCCTCAAAAGCATTAATACTTGTATTATAGTCTGAAACCGCCTTAAGCGTTTGTTTTAGAAGGTTTCACTATAGTAAAGCATTTGAAAAGTCCCTTATGTCTTAAAAGTCCTTGTAAGCGATCTTGTGTAGGGGTCTAATACATATGTATATACTTATACTTTTCCATTCATTCATTCAGTTCACTGAAATATTATTTATTATAATGAATTCTCATAATAAAGATATGAAGTTCTGTTTTTTTTAATACTTTTACGAAAACAAAAAATGGCCAAGTTGAAAGAGTATTCGTACATTAATTGTGAACCACAAGATTCTCAATAGTATCCGTTCGTAAAAATGTTGCATGTTTTCAACAATAAATTCTTAAATTAATAAATAGTCTTAATGAGTTTGTACACAAGTAGTTGCAATACGACGTGTATGAGAATGTAAATGTTATTGAAACGACTAAATGGTATTGACTATTTAATAAAATCGCAGAAAAAAAACTCCAGCCATTTGAATGTTCATACTCGTACGATATGTTTTAAATATTTAAGTTTGGACGAACGCACATACATACACACATATGTATTGATTTCGTTTGGTGAATTGGTAAACAGTTGAAAGAACCGGTTCACACTGCTCATGCAGCCAACAAGTGTATTTTTAGTTTTAATTAAACTGCTTAAGATAGTCTTATAATTAATCGCTGTACTTAAATGCAAGCAGTCTTGTAATCCATGCAAATAAATGAAAGTTGTGTGAAGTGAATTATTTTAATTTTGGCGCAGAAATCAATTAAATACGATTTAAAGAAAATCTTTTGGAGATGCGAGAGGCATAAATATGTACATTAAGAATTGTTGCTGGATGTTAATACAAAAAGAAGCTAGATAATAAGGTTGTAGCGTGATCACAGCTAGTCAGCCTAGAACCATATGGCTCTACGTCAACACTACTTTCTCTAGCGACAATTGCGTTACTTAAAATGTCGACAACTTTCCTTTTATGCGCTAGTAGAGATATGTTAGAGACAACAGTTCTAATGTACTTCTGGTGACATTGTCAACGAACGCGTCAATAGTTTGCTTACTTTTTTTTATTATGCTGTGAAGCAAGGCACATTCACCAGCTAGTAGCAGAAGACGAAACTGAGCTGTTTTTTGTTTTCAAATTAAAGTTTATCGGAAACTTCAAACATTGTTTATGAAAGAGAATTAAAAAAAAAATTTCAATATGAAAAATATTTTATTAAAAAAAAAATTCTTTGAAAACAAATTTAAAAATATAATAAATATATTAAAAAATTGTGAAAAGTGATAAATGTTGCAAAACGGTTACCAAGACCGGTTAATTTATTTTTTTTTGTCGACTTTAAAAAGCTTTAACTGTAAACCGGTTGGAAAACCGTCATATGCATTTTTGTACCGAAATCTATATAATTAATAGGCGAACATGTTTTTTGTAATCCCTTTTACGCTGGTACCACCGCACTGATTTGAAAAAGATTTATATGGTTTTAAAGGATTTTTTATACAGATGTGCAGAATCTATATTTTATTGAAATCGGTTTAGTATTTTGGGAGCTATAAGCGTTTAAAGTTGCTACTACGACATGCACACATATTACACACGCATTTATTAGCTTACGAGTAAAAAAAGAAACAAAACATGAGCGTGTGTGTGTGTTTGTAGTATTTCTCTTGACCTTACAATTATTTTTCTCTTATTTTTTGTTGTACCAAAGCCATAATACTTAAAGGAAGAGAGTTGAATAAATTGAATTAGGATGGTTGAAGGGATTTTGTTTATGCTTTTTTAATTTCATGTATTATTTAATTATGCTTGCATATGTATGTAAGTTTTTGTATGGCTGTGTTTTAATGAATTTTTTTATGACGTTTAGATACATTTTCTTTGAATCTTAAATTATTTACATTTTGATTCTAGAATACGGACGAGTGTGTCGTCCGTTTGGTATATCTAGTATTAAATAAATCTTAAAAAAACTTCAATAAATTTTTAATAAATATTAAATAAATTTATATGATTCGAGACTAGCACAACTCTTAATTAATATGTTGAATAATAAAAAAAATTTTTTGATTTGTTTCAATGTAATACACTAAATATCTCGGTCACATATACATATATATATATATATATATATATATATATATATATATATATATATATATATATATATGTGTGAATGAGACCACTTTCATAATTAAGGGCACATATGACAGTTGAAAATTAAAGGGTATTCTAAGCGAGCGACTAAAAATTTTGAAATCCTTGAAATTGTCAAAGTTAGTGCATTTTTACCAATTAAGTTGTTCAAAAGCGCTAAATCCTAAAATGAAAAAATGCCGAAACAAAAAATCGCCAAAATTGAGAAAGCGCTTAAATGAAAAATATCACCAAAAGTAAAATAAATCGCGAATATGCAAACAAACAAAAACTCACGAGAAGTAAAAAAGTCGGCAAAAACTGAAAATAAACGCCAAGACCCGAAAAAATCACTAAAATAAAAAACAAACGATAAAAAACCGCCAAAAACCCGAAAAATACCGGCAAAACGAAAAGAAAAACGTCAAAACAAAAAAAAAATCGGTTAACTTAAATCAATTGCATTGCCAAAACCGAAAAAACGCTTAAGCCAATTAAAAAACGACAAAACTAAAAAACGCAAGAAACCGCAAAAACGAAAAACAAGCGCCAAAACAAAATCATTAAAATATATAAAATATTGCTTACTTTAACGCTAGTGTAAACGACACAAGTCACAAAAAGTTGTCACAATTTTTTTTCTCAAAATTTTGTAATTGTTTCTCTTGTCTTGCATTTAAGTATTTTTTGAAGGTTTCAGTTTTCCTAAAGCTATGTACAGACGATTGTCAGATCTTACAATATTGTCAGATCTGGCAATGTGCTGACAATGTACTGGCAATCGAAAATTGCCAGCACAATATTTCTTGTCAGTTCACACGGATGTCAGAAAATCTTACAATTTATTGTTGGACGGTTGTATGACAATAAATTCATCTGACAAAATCGTCAGTAGAAAAATTGTCAGTTCACACAGTTGTCATATGCACAAATTGTTCGATCTGTTGTTATGCGTTGCCAGACTTAAACCATTTGTTGGAAATTGTTAAATATTTATCATTTGTGTTTGTGTTAAATGTAAAAAGTGAAAGTATAAATTATTATGTACCATAAAGAAGCAATTGCAATGATTTTGTCTGCATATATTTTATTATAAACTTTTTCTTTAAAATCAAGCGTGTGCAGTGTTGCCCATAGAAAGAATTATCTTACAATGACGCCATTGTCAGATGCATGAACTTCGCACATCTGACAATATTAAAACGTCTGACAAATATCTGGCAATAATTTTACAATGTGTTCACACGATTGTAAGATGTCTGACAATATGGTGTCAGTTGCTAGTCTTGCAATGGACTGACAATGCTTTTTCTGGCAACGTCGTCTGACAAAAATTGCCAGTTAACACGGTTGTAAGAAATTTTTAGCACATTTTACTGGCAATATTGTAAGATCTGACAACCGTCTGTACATAAGTCTTGTAAGTGTTTTTCATATTTCATTTTGAAAATGTCAACCGTAACTGAACACAATCAATAATTGCAATTAACTGGTATTAAACATTTAGTTGGTTTTTATTAGACAATATTTTTTTTCAATATATCTCTTTTTTTTTTCTTTTGCAGTTCTTGTACTTGTCTGTTGTATTTAAAAACAAAAAATATAATAAAATAAAACTAAACTGTCAGACTTAACGTTGGTTTATGTTTGTTCGATTTAATGTTCATGTTATTTTTGCCGTAAATTAATTTTTTTTGTTCATATTTATTTATTTAATTTTTTTGTTTCTTAAAAAAATTGTTGTTTTCAAGATTTATATAGGGTGTTTTTTTCAGGGGTATAGACCTTCGAATTGAAATAAAATACAAGAAAATCGTTTTAATGTCCATCAATTTGGCCTTATTGGAAGGATAATCTTATGCCATTAATGTTTAATAATGATTTCGGGCATGTGGCCGCCGCGGCTGGCTCGAATAAAGCCAATTCTACAGGTCCAATTTTCAACCACTTTTTCGAGCATATGGGGCCGTATGTTGGCAATAACGCCACGAATGTTGGCTTCCAAGTCCCCTAACGTTTCTGGTTTGTTGGCGTAGACGAGCGACTTCACATATCCCCAAAGAAAATAATCCAATGGTGTCAAATCACACGATCTTGGTGGCCAATTGACAGGTCCATTCCGCGAAATTATGCGCTCATCGAATGTTTCCTTCAATAAATCGATTGTGACGTGCGCTGTGTGGCATGTAGCGCCGTCTTGTTGGAACCACAACTCATCCACATTCATGCCATCCAATTCGGGAACAAAATAGTCGGTTAGTCGGCTCCAATTGCTGTGCACGGTGGCGAATCGATTCATTCGGGTCCTCTTCAACACTTTGCTCTACAGCGGCAATTGTTTCTTCGGTGCGCACTGTTCGACGTCTCTGCGGATGCGTATTATCACATAGAGTAAACGTAGTGCGAAAACGATCCATGGTTAACCGAATTAATTGCTCTGATGGACGATTATGTCGACCATAAAATGGACGGAGCTTGCGGTAAACTTCGCGAACTGAACCATTATTTTCGAAATAAATTTGCACGATTTGCAAGCGTTGTTCTTTTGTCAATCTGTTCATGATGAAATGGCAAACCAAACTAAATATTAATCACTTGACAGCTGACAAAATGGCCGCCAGTTAAAAAAGTGATGCCAACTTAAAGTTCTATACCTCAATAAAAAACACCCTTTATTTAAATATAGCGTGTTAATTAATGTGGTTACGTAATATTTTAATCAACCCATATAAGAGTGGCTATAAGGAGATTTATTTTTCTTATTAATGTTTAGCTAAGAGAAATATAATTTTAATTTTAAGATCAATAATGATAAGCAGGTACATTGAAATATTAATACAGAGAGACAAGCCTTGCAGGCAATAGAAGTTTTGTTTGCACAAACTATTTAAAGTGTTATTAATAGTTTTTGAAAGAAATAAATATTTTTAATTGTGCCACAGCCTTTAAAAGCTTGCAATATTTTGAAAATAGCAAGAATCTAACTAACAACTGATTTTGGCATTGTAGACAAAAAATGGGAGCTTTAAAAGTAACTATATATGAACTTTTAAAGCTTCCATTTTTTATTCCTCCTTCCCCCTAACCCCATCGCAGCAATCTTGTGCTCATGATTATGTTCGATTGACATAGCGAACCATAAAATATTTTTATAGGGGTGCGGAATTTATTCAATAATTTTGTGTTAAATTTTTTAAGGAATATTTTTATAGAATGATTTCATCCCCTAACTCTTCTCTGTGTGTTTCGTTTTTGGGTCCTTCCCAAAAATGCCTGCTCGAGTTAATGACGTCAACGAAAAAAGCTTATATTGAGATGCTCTTGAATGTGTAAAGAACAGATAAGTTAACATCGTGGTATTCCAGTAGTGTATAATTTAACATTGGGCTATAAAGTTCTTAATAATAGTGTTGAATAAATAAGGTGTTGTGATTTGATAACAATTGTACACTAGCAAACTTTTGATTTGAAAAAATTATTAAAAAATTAAAACTATTAAACCCCCATATTTATAAAAAATAACTAAAATGAATTTGAAATTAATTTTGGGAAAATTTTTTATGGAAATTTTGAAATAAAATACATTTCAAATTCGTTTAAAATTTTATGAGTATGGGGGTTAATAGTTTTAATGACGTCAACGAAAGCTAATATTGAAAGGCTGTTGAATTTGCTTTGATTTTCAGGATGTTGCTAAATTTTTAAAAATTAGCGATGCAGCAGCTAAGCAGACAGATTTGTGTAACATCGTGGTATTACAGCAGTGAAATTTCACATTGTGCTTTAAAGCTCTTAATAACAGTGTTAAGTAAACAAGGTGTTGTGATTTGATAACAATTGTACACTAGCAAACTTTTGATTTAAAAAAATTATTAAAAAATTACAACTATTAGACATCATATCAAACAACGAAGTTAACTGAAAGAAAATAAAATTGATAATAGTTTTAGCTGTTTAAAAATTAAGTTTTTTTTTATTAATTGATATGTAGCCTATAATCAATTCAATATATTTCAATTGTTCTAGCAACACTATAACTGCAACCCTCAACATTTTCCACATCTTTAGCTAAATTTTTGTCACGCACTGTTTGGTAAAAAGAGAAAATTGTCCATATAATCCAAAGAGTGAGAGCTAAAATAGAAAAATCAATATGATATGTATATAATTTATTGGAAAGAATAATTCAACAAATAAATACCTGTTCCAAGTAGCAAAAATAAGACATATATACTATGACCTGTGGCCAAAATATAAATGACAAATGCCACTTCACTACAAACGCTGACTAGGCCAATTATTAGCCAAGGAATCATTAACCCATGACGCTCCTGAAAAATTTTTGGTTTTAGAAAGAAGCGCAGAATTTAAGAAATAAATAATAAAACACGTATAGTAAAACATTTCGAAATTGTCAAAACATTTGAATCTGAGAAAAAGTTTGTAAAAATATTCGCCATTATTCCAGTTGTCAATATCGACGCCACGTCAATACAATATCAAAAAATCAATACTTCATTACTCGACATCGATAACAATTTGTTTAGGGTTCCGTCACAAGCTGTGAAATAATTAATATTGACCTACTGCGTCTTATCACAAGCCAAATTTAAAGGCCGAATCACATAGTATCCCTCATATCATATAGTTCGCTCTTTTGAACTGACGGCTAAGTTGAAATACACATTCAGTACGTCTGTTTTCAATGAAAAGTGCAAAAGTTGGACAACCTTGAACCTTAAGCGTACGCAGTTTGACAGCTATTAGTTTGGTTGTTAGGGTTTCGCACACCAAAGGTGAAAAGGAACCCTAATGCTTTCGCTATGCTGTCTGTCTGTCTCTCGGTCACAGGATGTTTTTTCCAGAACCGTAAAAGCTACGTACCTGACATTTTCACAGAATATGTAAAACTTCGTTTGCTACAACAACAAATTACCGAAACCGATAATATCGCCGAAAAACAAAAAAAAAATTTGTGTTTTTTATGGGAATTGTTACAATTTAAAATCAAAATTTTTTAAAAGCACTAATAATCCCAAACTAATATTTTACTTATTAAGTAAAAAAAAAATTTTTATGAAAAATACATTGAAATTGATTATTGAGGGGTTTAGCTGGATCCTATGCGCATTTCACTATTGTTAATGCAGATCATCAAGGAACCTTTACCCAAAGTTTCTAAAGGCTCAGTTAGCCGACTGTAATGTAATGTAACTGTAACGTAGAAAACAGCTGATTGATATTTTTAAATGAAAAGAATGTTGCGTTACATTACATCTCTATAACCATTTTCATTACTTTTCACATAACAAAATCTATCAGCTGTTTCTTACTGTTGCAGTTACATTACATTACAGTCCGCTAACTGAGCCTTTAGAACTACTAGATTTATTATGTTATAAGCATTCATTTAAACAAATAAGAAGCTCAACAACAAATAACAAAGTTGAAACAAGAACTCAATAATCAACATGTTTTTTATTTTCTTTCTGTACCATTGTTACATTGGCTGACTTTTTTCAGCTTCAAATGTGTCTGAATCAAACAGTTTTTCATTACTAATTAGTTTTTTTTTTTTTTTTAACAAACACAACTCGCAAAACGATTAGCTTATCTGTGAAAAACACCCAGGGTCTATGGTGGGAATCGAACCCACAACCTCTGGACTGAGAGGCTAGCATCGCTACCACTCAGCCACAGGGGCACCCTATTGTAGTCGTAAGAGTACTAAGGTAAAAAGAAAATAAATATAAATAACAACAACAGCTATTCAAGAATAGAGCGTTGCCTCACAAGTATTTTTTTGAGGTACTATGCTCCTTATAGGAACGACGGGAACATATTTATATATATAAAGCATTTGAAAAATCCCTCATGTCTTATAAGTTCTTGTAAGTGGTCTTGTGCAGGGGTCTAATATGTAGCAAGCATACCAAGCATCATCAAAACACCCCACACGGAAATTTCTGTTGAAAATATTTCTCAATTACGAATGAATGTAGGAAAATTTTTTTGTTGACGCCTGAACTGCATCAACCAACAACAGGCAAATATTTTTGGTTTTTCTCGAATTCGTATTGACTTGCGTTGAATACATAAGCTTGAAGTATTTTCATCTACATATGTACATATTTTTATTGCCAACTTAACAAAATAATAAACATATGATTTCAGTTCCAAATACATATGTATTTTGAACAATAACGTATACAAACAAATATTATTTGTACTCGTACATACCTTGATAATAGCATAAATCAATAACATTGACAGTAATCCCCATAACATGTAAAGCACCAAGTTTATATATAATTGAATATTTATGTATCCATCCACATCAAATTTCGGTTGAGTGGTATCTTTTAGAACGGACAACAGAAATTCGCTACGTAAAAAACAAGCGATTAAACTTAACGTTGCGAGTATTAAACTGGTAGTAAATTGTTTTAAGCACATCAGTTCCATTTATTTCAATGTTATTTTTTAATTAAAAAAAATTTAGTGCAAGCTCTAAGTGGCTGAAGAGAAGAAAGTTAACTAAAGCTGAAAATTATTAAAAAGAAAACAAAAAAAAAACTTAAATAAAGCGAAAGCAATGAAGCCCACTAAAAATTAGAATAAACAAAAACCAAAAATAAATACATATTTTTTTGTTAAATAAATAAAAAGAGCAGCATAGTAGAAGAGGGACAGAAAACAATATGAAACAAAATAACAAAATTGTTGATAAACGCATATTCTACGCTTGTGTTTTGTGGTGAAAAGTGAAAAAAAAATTTATAAATAATTTCTAGTTTGAGAATCTTTGTTTTCACAGCAAATTTCTACAGCTGGGAGGGTTTAAATATCATGCATTGAACACATTCACCACAGCAGGCTACACGAACACACGACTTCAAATGCCGCTGGCAGCATTTGTTGCCTCGTAGCCAGCTTCTTAATTATTTTGGAGACGGCATCAGCACTATCTGCACCTAATTTTTAAGTATAAATACATAGTGCAGTAGTGCAACCTTCAAATAAATTACTCTTTCGAACTGTACTTATATGACGTAAAAGTATAAAAATAAATTAATTTATCAATTTTTGGATATTGTTTTTGTTAAATAATATGAAATAATTGTACGATATCATTCATTCAACATTTTGTATTGTACTGGCAACACTAAATTTTCTCATTGTAGCCAAAGAAATAGAAATTAGTTTAATTGGACTACAACGACAAAATCAGCATAGACAACAACCTGCCGCCCTGTTGCCTTGCTGTATTCTATCCTTGACATCTTGTAGCCGATGGCCGGCTGTGGTAGCGGATTGTGTTTAATGCATCAGTTTGCATTTTCAGCTGATAAGAGAGTCTTATTACGTATGAAAATAACAAGAAAACATTATTTTTAGCGAGTACTTACTCGTACAATAATTTTACTCCCACATTAAGTGCACACTAATGTATTTTTAAGTTTTTTATTAACATTAGAATTTTGTGTTATCGCTGTTTATTTAAAAATTCATAACCACAACGAAACCTGGACATCACAGACCGTGTAGAATTTGTGCAACCAATTCACTTTAATATTAGTACATATCGCCGGGTGGTTATTGGTTTGCCGCAGTAATAATTTAATTAATTATTAATTTAATTATTATTTTTCGCACTTCATTTGTTTCTATATTTTATGATTTGAACAGGTTAAAGTTCGTATCGCTTTGTGAGCCAAATTACATGTGATAATTACAGAACTCGCAAAAAATGCTCTGTGCGGTCTTCTCACTCAAAAGACCTAAACAAATAAGACGGAATCATGCTAGGAACACAACTGGGACGAACGAAGTATTTTTCGGTGCGAACTTTCGTCATAAAAAACAAAACACATTTGTGCATATGAAAATTAACACAACACCGCCGTCGAACGAAATTCGTCGTGCGTGACGAACTCTAAGATAGATTTATTTCTATTTTGTACGCCGACGAACGACGAAACAATAATTTTCTCTCTCACTCTATCGGTCTTTGCACACACAACAACCAACTTTATAAAATATTAGAGAGGAATTCCCTGAGTAAACTCGTCCATGTTCGACGAATTTACGCAGCAAACTCTTATCGACGAATTCGTCGACGTGTACGAAATTCTTCGTTCGTCCCAGTTGTGTTCCTAGCATCACTCGGTGTCTGAACAGCAATCCTCTTTTTCGTTTCAATCGTGTTCTCTCTCCCATGTTATGGGTTGAGTGTAACACACGAATCGGTCTCTTACTGACCGCATGTTACGAACAGAATCGTTCGTTGCTCAGCTACTGAGGGTCAGTAAGTGAGCAGAACAAGCAAAACGTTCGCAAAAAAGGACTTTATTTTTGTTGTTGCGTTTGCTTTATGTTGTTGCCGTAGATATTTCGTCACAGGCAAAGCATTAAAGAGGAAGGAAGAAGATAAGAATAAATGACAATAAAAAATATCTGTAAATCAAACTAAACTCGCAATACCCATACATGCTCAAAAGACCGTTTGCCGAGATTTTACGAAATAAAGGGTCTCGAGTGAATACATGTACCGAACGATCGAACAAAAACGGTCGTTGGTTGAGTGAATAGCAAGCCAAAGAAGAACGAAGTTTGACGGTTTTTTCGCGACAGTGTCGTATCGTGTCAGTTAACGAGTGTTTTTTTTTCTGACAACAAGCACGAGAGGGACCAATAACAACCAAACAAATAACATCAAAGTTAGTTGTAAATATTCTGACAACACATAGTTGAACGGAACAACTAGCTGTTTCCGAAGGCCACTAAACCTTCATCATCAGCGTTCTTTTGTGTTTGGTCCACTGTGTGTGGCGTCAGTTGATGTATATTTCTGCTTTATATACTCACGGTCTAATTCATAAAAAATATTTCAGGTTTATTACAGGTTTATTTGACAAATTTCCCATAGAAATATGTAAAATAAGCGTTTAATAAACCTGAAATATTTTTTATGAATAAGGCAGTCAGCTTTTATTGCAAATGGAATATGTGAATTGTTTTGACCCATCTTATTTCAATTTGCTGAAAGCTTTTTTTGTAAAGAAAGCTCAATTTTACCATCTCTACATTTACAACAGTCTTGCTATTGTCCTTTGTTCTTTACTAAACAGCTAGTTGTTCCGTTCTACTACAAGGTTTGTCAGAATATTTACGACTAACTTTGGTGTTATTTGTTCATTAATAATTATCTCATGTAATTTGGCCTACAAAGCGATACGAACTTTAGCCTGATCAAATCGTAAATATAGAAACAAATGAAGTTCGAATAACAATAATTAAAACTAACTAAAAGAAAATGGCATTTGAGTTTATCAAATAGATAAGTATTGCATTAGTAAGTTGCACAAGAGTGTTTTTTATAAAGGTATAAAACTTAAAGTTGACAACAGTTTTTAACTGGCGGCCATTTTGTCAGCTGTAACGTGGTTTATGTCTAGTTTGGTTTGACATTTCAACATGAATAGACTGACGCCTGAACAACGCTTTCAAATTATGCAAATTTACTTTGAAAATCATGGTTCAGTTCGAAATATGTATCGAACATTGCGCACTACGTCTGTTTTACGGTCAACATAATCGTTCATCAAAGCAATCAATTCGATTAACTATGGAACGTTTTCGCACCACGTTTTCTCCAAATGATCATTCGCATCCACAGAGACGTCGGACAGTGCGTACAGAAGAAGTCATTGCTGATGTAGAGAGTAGCGTAGAGGAACACGCGAATTAGTTTAGTGCCATGATTACTGACTCTTTCGGTCATCAATTGAACAACTATGATGTGAAGGAGCTGTTTTTTCAACCAGACGACGCAACATGTCACACAGCTCGTGCCATAATTGAGTTATTGAAGGAAACGTTTTGTAACCGCATAGTTTCACGTTTCGGACCCGTGAATTGGCTTCAAAGATCGTGCGATTTAACGCCATTGTGAATTCGCTAGTCTATGCCGATAAGGCCGAAACGATTGACCACTTGGAGGACCACATTCGATGTGTTATTGCCCATATACGTCCACAAATTATTGGAAAAAGCCATCGAAAATTCGACCTCCAGATCAGACTAGGTCCAAGCCAGCCGTGGCGGTCATATGCCAGAAGTCATATATGTACATATAAATTATAATGCCACAAGTTTAACTTTCGAATAAAGTAAATTTCATGTCAATTTAAAAATTTGTCTTTTTTTATTCCATTTCAGAACAGGTAATTTTTTTGCACAACAACAATTATTGCACAATAATATTGCTGATGTATGGGAAGTTTTGTATTTTGAAAATAAAAAATTCACTGTTGATAAATTTGTTTTTTTTTCCATATTAATGTATCTTTTTTATTCATTTCCTCTATGGCGATTTAGAAACGTAATTGATTTAATGCAAACTCCAGGGGCCTAATTCCTGCACTCGTGATCGGAATTGCATTCGAATAGAAATTAATTTCGATGGCTACAAATTTTCGGATGATGTCATTCGTTACCAAGCGAATCGAGTTTTTGTTTCAGTGTTGGAAAAAGGCAAATATATTTATATATAAATTCATTTCATAACACTGAATAAATTGTAAGCAAAAGCATACATATGTTTGTATATATGTATGTGTGCAAAAACATATGTATGTACGTACAGGGTGGGCCAAAAGAAACCAAGGGGTGTAAAAGTTTAATAACATTTTTGTTTATTAACTTTTTTTATTTTTTCTTTCAGATTATATAATATACAAAATGGAAATTTTTTTACACTAAGTATGAAAAATGATGTCTCTTAAATGACCACCGTTTTCAGCTTCGCACTGATGGGCTCTTTTTAGAGCATTTTCCATAACATCTTTCAAAACTTGTGGCTGTAGCGTTCGAATTTCTGCAACAATGTTTGCCTTGAGTTCAAGGATTGTCTCTGGCTTGTTCACATACACTCGCTCCTTCAAAAAACCCCAAAGAAAATAGTCGGGTGCTGTCAAATCTGGCGATCGCGCTGGCCAAATAATTTCCGA
Organism: Tachina grossa; assembly: GCA_949987645.1. Lineage (NCBI taxonomy): Eukaryota > Metazoa > Arthropoda > Insecta > Diptera > Tachinidae > Tachina > Tachina grossa. The sequence goes on along the minus strand of OX465276.1, from coordinate 24,566,862 downwards.
ATTTCGAGAAATTATTCGCTCTCCAAAAATTTTACTTAAAAGTGCCATTGTGTCTCGGGCAGTATGGGCAGTGGCTCCGTCCTGCTGAAACCACATACCAGGTCTGTTTTCAAGAGCAGGACGTAAAAAATTTTCTATCATAAACCGATACCGCTCTCCATTTACGGTTACAGCACTTCCATCTTCATTCTCGAAGAAGTAGGGCCCAATGACATTTTCAGATGTGATCCCACACCATACTGTACACCTGATGGGGTGCAATTGGCGTTGATGAATGGCTCTTGGATTTTGAGAACCCCAGAACCTACAGTTCTGCTTATTAACAAAGCCATTCAAATGAAAATGAGCTTCATCACTCATAATCAAATTTTCAATAAAGTTGATTTCTGGTTTAAATAATAAAATTCTATTGTTCTGGTTCTCTGTTCATTTGTGAACCTCTCCATTATAAATTCTCCAAGTGTTGTCTATATAATCTGGAAGAAAAAATAAAAAAAAATTAACAAACAAAAAAGTTATTAAACTTTTACACCCCTTGGTTTCTTTTGGCCCACCCTGTACATACTAGGGTGATCGATTATTCGACTTTTTCCAGAAACCGGTTTTCGAATATTCGAATATTTGAAATTATGAAAAACCCGGTTTCGGTTTTTACAATTCAGGAAAAACCGGTCAACCGGTTTTTTAAGTAAGAAAATTATTACACAAAAGTTTTGATTTTAAATTGCTTTATAAAAAAAATGGTTAACAGTTCATGTAAATACTATAAAACAATACAAAAATTAAGGGTAAAACATAAAAATTAACTTCATATACTTATGTATGTATAGTACATAAATATTTATATATAATATACAGTTGAGGAATAAACTCTACATACAACCATAATTTTTTGGGTTTGTGGAAACTTGGGAAGAAATTCAAAAAATTAAATATGCCAATAATAAATATGTTTATACAAAAAATAAAAAAAAAATAATTATAGCACCTATAGCAGCAAAAATATTAAAAGTACATAGGCGAAAAGTCTGCATACAGACATAAAATACATGTCGTCAACTTGTTTGAAAATTCTGTGATTTCCGGTATCAAGCCATCAACAAATGGCATCCACAAATGGCATCCAGGTATGGTATTATGTTGTTGTAATTATAATTATTTTTTAATTTTTTATTTTTTGTATAAACATATACATTAGCAACCTAAATATTGGCATATTTAATTTTTTGAATTTCTTCCCAAGTTTCCTCAAACCCCAAAAATTATGGTTGTATGTAGAGTTTATTCCTTAATTGTACATACATATGAATGTATGGACAATGTGAATATCTACCTCTATATAAAATATGAAGCAAAATGGTAACAAAACTAAAACACACTTTTTGCAACGCCAATTAAATTCGCCTCTGCTATTACCTCATAAAATAAATTCTCTTAAATTTCATGTTTCAGTAAATGTTGCCATGCTCTAAAAAAGCTTAGAGCTTTTACACTAAAAAATACTTACGAAAATCAACAAAACATGCAAAATGTACAAATCGAAAAGTATTCGACTCAGCCGGTTTTTAAATTGTAAAAAAGCCGGACTATTCGACAACCAAATTTTAAAAAAACCGGATTTTAAAACCGGTTGAAAAACCGAGTCGATCACCCTAGTACATACCACGTATATGCAGAAAGAAGAAACGAATATACATAAATGTTATTTTCATTTTGATTTAATTAATAACTTAATAATAATAAATTAGTGTAAAGTTAGAGAATAGAACACTAGCTACATTTTCGATTCTTTTATTGGTTGACCAGAAGCAGTTAATTTGTTATTTAGATGCACCCAGAGTTGGTTGATTTTTTTACATTTTATTTTATTATTTGCCAAGTCAGTGTGTTTTGTTATATTTGAAGTCAACTAGAAATTTTTTGTGTTAGCTTTTGTTTTTTGACCAACGAATTGTTTTAGTATTATTAGGGGTTACCTTAGGTTGATTTTTTGTTCAGTTTATGTTTTAAATCAATTTTTTTTTCAATTTGTATTTTTATACGTACATTTGTGCATTCATTCATTTATAAATAAATAAGTCAAATATTGAACATACATTTTCCTTTTCTTCGCTTTTTCTATGTTAAACATGATTTCGAATGCCTTTTTGCTTGCGAGTAAAAACACGAACGGTTGCATTCGAATGTATGCACGTTATCGAATACTGTCATTAGAAATTTCGATATGCATTATTCGAAACCGAATGCGAAAATCCCAAGAGTTAAAAAACTCGAACATTCGAGTTAAAACTCGCTCGCAATCGAATACGAGAATTAGGCCCCAGAAAGGAGAATGATGAATGTTATTCATAATTTGCATAAATAGTGATGCAAAACAACGGTAATGCTGTTGTTGGTTGATTGTCAATTATTTTAATAGTTTCTCTAGCCACAAAAATCGAAAAACGTGGTTGTTAAGAAAATGATAAAGAAGAGAAAAAAAAAAAACAAACGACAATATCAATTCAAGGAACATTAATGGATAACAACAGCCAGGCAAATATAAAACTCAAATCAAAAAAGTAAATCAAACAACAGTGGAAACATTAGGATAAAAATGATAAACAATGTTTGAGAGGCAATAAGCAAAAAAAAAAGAAAGAAAAAATCCTTGTAAATTTAAAATTACAGTAGCCAAAAATGGTATTGAAGTAATAACAAGCAGATACAAGGGCAAAACAAAAAACAAAACCAAGCAGCAAGGAAATGCATCAAAAGTCTTAAAAACCTAAAATATCAGTCGTTGTTGCAGCAGTTGCTGCTGCTGCTGCTTACAAACAACAAAAGACAAACTCCTACAATACCATTTAGAGAAGATAAAGTTATGTAAAGGGTGTTTTTTATTGAGGTATAGAACTTTAAGTTGGCATCACTTTTTTAACTGGCGGCCATTTTGTCAGCTGTCAAGTGCTTAATATTTAGTTTGGTTTGCCATTTCATCACGAACAGGTTGACAAAAGAACAACGCTTGCAAATCGTGCAAATTTATTTCGAAAATAATGGTTCAGTTCGCGAAGTTTACCGCAAGCTCCGTCCATTTTATGGTCGACATAATCGTCCATCAGAGCAATTAATTCGGTTAACCATGGATCGTTTTCGCACTACGTTTACTCTATGTGATAATACGCATCCGCAGAGACGTCGAACAGTGCGCACCGAAGAAACAATTGCCGCTGTAGAGCAAAGTGTTGAAGAGGACCCGAATGAACCGATTCGCCACCGTGCACAGCAATTGGAGCCGACTAACCGACTATTTTGTTCCCGAATTGGATGGCATGAATGTGGATGAGTTGTGGTTCCAACAATGCCACACAGCGCACGTCACAATCGATTTATTGAAGGAAACATTCGATGAGCGCATAATTTCGCGGAATGGACCTGTCAATTGGCCACCAAGATCGTGTGATTTGACACCATTGGATTATTTTCTTTGGGGATATGTGAAGTCGCTCGTCTACGCCAACAAACCAGAAACGTTAGGGGACTTGGAAGCCAACATTCGTGGCGTTATTGCCAACATACGGCCCCATATGCTCGAAAAAGTGGTTGAAAATTGGACCTGTAGAATTGGCTTTATTCGAGCCAGCCGCGGCGGCCACATGCCCGAAATCATATTTAAACATTAATGGCATAAAATTATCCTTCCAATAAAGCCAAATTGATGGACATTAAAATGATTTTCTTGTGTTTTATTTCAATTCAAAGTTCTATACCTCTTAAAAAAACACCCTATATATGCCAATGTGAAATCGGAAGCTTTTAGCAAGAAATACAACAACATTTAAATGAAAAACACATTATCTTTATGAATATCAGTGAACGGAAATCAAACAACTTAATAATGAAAAGAAAGAACAAAAATACCATTTTTATTAGTTTTAGTGCATGTCAGGACCAGTCCAAACAAATATTATAAACCGGAACATGAGATACTAGACTTGCCTGGGAATTGTGAATAGTAGAAAAAGGGCAACCTTAAGTAAGTGTACAACCAAGACGAATTCATATCAGCTGATCTCAATTCAGCAGCTTATAATCAGCTGTTAATTTCTCTGGGGTCAAATCAAAGCAAGGCGTTCGGAATTTATAAACAGCAGAACAGTGCGAAATTTTACACTAACAAATACAACATATTCAAGGCAAATATGCAGAGTTGCAATTCGAGACCACCTGGTACGAGTATCAATGCGTTTTGTATGCAACTTACACAGCAGCAAATTAAGACTTATTAGACTTTATGCCCAAAAAATCAAAATGTTTTGCAGCAAGATCAAATTTGCATATATAGCTATAGCTCAGTTCCCTAAATATTCCTACCGGGCAGGAAATATGATGAAGAAATATGATTTGTTTAATACTCAAAAAAGGGCTTGGAAACGTGAGCTAAAATTAAACATTCAGTGTGCGAAGGTTTCGTACAACAAAACAAAACAAAAAAAAAAAAGTATGGAAAGATCTTTTTATACGCTTCACCAAAAATTGTTAAGGGTATACATATGTATATAGGTTTGTCATTCCGTGTGTAATTTCCACAATATGAATATGCGACCCATAGAGTATATAAGTATATTCTGGATCGTTATGTATGGGGAAGACGAATAAGTGATGTCCGCCTGTCTGTACATGAAATCGGTTTTGCGAAGCTCCCAGAAAAGCTAGAGGCTTCGGTCTGGAACTGCTGTGTCAGCTATGGTTCGAAATAGATTGGAATTGAAAATCATCAAAGTCGTGCAGACGGTTTCAGAGCTGGAAAATTTAAACTTTATTTTGCCTTATAAAAGTAACTAGATTAAAATAATTTGTATTTTATTTTTGTTAAATAAACTTATTTTATGTTTCAGTATGAATAAAATTGATATTAAAAATAAATAAAAAATTAAAAAAATACATATACGCTTATACATTTCTCTCGGTTTTCTCTTGTATGTACGTCTCTTATGTACGTCGGTGAAGGGTATATAATATTCGGCACAGCCGAATATAGCACTCTTACTTGTTTTTTTTTTTCATCTTTTTTGTAATTTTGGGTTGTCGTTTATATTTGGCTGGAATTGTTTAAAGAACTATAAACGCAAAAACTGTTTGATCTTACCCAAGTGGCGCCACAATAATGACTTCATTTTCTTTATTATTTTCAATATTTGTTTTCGTTTGTTGTTGTTGTTGTTGCATTGCCAGCAGTGTGTTTTATATCGCGTATTTCGTATTTAAAACAAATGTCATTTTATTTAAGTAAGATCTTCAATGATAATAAAACCTCTAAAGCTTATTAAGCGCTTGTTCAGGGCTTAATGCAATCATTTTTGTCCTCCTTCTGCTGCTTATTGATTTTCAGTTTTCTCAATTTAGTATATCGAAATGTTAAATTTACATAGAGACACGTGTTGTGAGCCTTTCCTGCATTTTATTGCAAAAAAAAACAAAAAGGAAAATGCAATAAAATTGCACTTTTTTTGTGAAATTTAAACATGAAATTGATTTTTACAAATGTCATAAACTTAAAACTTGCAACAACAACAACTGCTACAAACAACAAAGATATACAACACAAATACATACATATTTATTTCTATACATCTTCTGATCACAGATTGTAGATGTAGTTAATAAAGTTAATGATGAGTTTGGTGATCAACCTCTTTTTTTTACGCATTCTTTTAGTTCTCAAATTTGCATTGAACGCAAAGGCAGCCTTAAGAAATATGGCTTAAATACATTTAAAAACAAATAAACAAAAGCAACAGAGAAAAAAGAACAAATGCAAAACATTAAATCGGCTGTATTGATATGAGACCAATTAAAGCTGCACGATCAGTGATGAAAATCTTAATGCGATCTTGTTATTTATTTGTAGCGCCACATTGACAACACTGACTGCACAAGACAACAGAAAACCGCATCCCTTCCCACAGTTGTTTAAACGACTGTTTATTATGTAGTTGATGGTATTAGCAACGGCAGTGTTTTAAAGGAGTGAATTAAAGGAAAATATCTTTGTTTGTCAAAAGGCTTAAGAAGCACCGAAAAAATTTTATTCCGTATTTAACTACCGAAATCATATAATATTTTTACTGATATAGGACCTGGTACGGAGTTTGGAAAAAAAACTAAAACTATACAAAAAATAATTAAAATCGATATTTTAATATGAATCGATATTTAAATAGAGTTGATGAAATTGGCCCTAATGAGTTTATAGTAAACTATTTAATGTGTGAAGTTATATTTTAAAATTTAAAACCCTTGACACAAACCTTGTGCCTTAACATAGTTGTGTTAGCGTGTAAACAGGGCTCTGTTAAGCTATAAATAATCGATTAATGTTTTTCGAAAGGTCTTTTCTAAAATAAATAGAGCAACCGAGACGGAAAAAAGGTAGTATTTCCAAATTTTATTTATAAGGTAAAATTTGAGAAAGAAAAAAAATCAAAGAATGCTAAATAAATTTCTCTAGCAAATTTAAAAATAAAATCCACAAACGAAAAGAAATTAGAATTCGCGATTAAATTAAAAATACAGATAATCAAGAGTAAAGTCTAAATTTTTAAGGATATTTTATTATTAACGGTTATAGCTAGAGAACTGGAATTTAGTGTATAGGTTCTACTTCCGATGCATAGATGCACTAAGAATCGATTTTTGTAAATTCGAATGCGAAAACGGGGTAAAAACTACGTTGGATAGACTAAAAATTCTGAAAGTATACGAAAACTATACGACATACGTTTGGTACTTTTTCGATATGTGTACTGTTAGTGGTTAAAAGGGGGTAAAAACTTAATTTTGGTACCTTTTTTTGCATTTGACATATCTTTTAAATAACGTAGCAGAAAGCTTTTTGGGGCGTTCTTTTCTTTTGGACATATTTTCGAATGGGTTTTAGCAGTTTCTGAACATTCTTACTTAAAATGGGGGTAAAATCGTACCAGTTCTTGGTACTTTTTTTTGTTAATGATAAGGTAGATATGACATACATTTGAAAATAATTAACTATGACTTCCTACCGGTCAGTAGAAGTTGGGATTATAAAATGTATGTTTTTTTTGAAGGGCCCAAGGAGTGCAAAAAGGGTAAAACGGAGTAAAAAAGGGTAAAATTTGCTATTTTCGTGTCTCGGAAACTACATTAGATAGACTAAAAATTCTAAAACGATAAGAATGCTGGTAAAAATTAAGCCGACATGTGTTTGATACTTTTTTAATATGTGTACTTTTAGAGGTTAAAAGGGGGTAAAAAAACTGAATTTTGGTACCTTTTTTGCACACGACATATCTTCTACATTGTTGAATATAGCAGAAACTTTTTGGTGCGTTCTTTTCTTCTGGACTGTGCGTTGCTGATCATTGGCATTACAGGGTTAAAAAGTACTTTTTAGGAAAAGCTACTTCTTTGAAAAAGGTACTTTTTGAAGAAAGTACTTTGTGGAGAAGCTACTTTTAAGAAAAAGTATCTTTTGGGGAATATGTACTTTCTGAAGAAAGTACTTTTTGGAGAAGGTACTTTTTACAAAAACGTACTTTTGGAAGAAACTACTTTTTGGAGAAGGTACTTTTTAGAAAAAGGTACTTTTTGAACACAGTACTTTCTGGAGAAAGTACTTTTTAGCAAAAGACAGTTTCTGGGAAAAGCGGCTTTTTAGAACAAGGTAAAATAGAATTCTTTTCCGAATTTTATTTTTAAAATTTTGAAAACAAACTTTAAAATAGCATTTGCGAGCAGAATTTTCTCCTATCTTGGCATATGTATATGTTCATTATCAACTGCTTCAGGTAATTTTAACTTGGAAGCACTGAATTTAGCACGACAGAAACAAGGTTCCATTTCAGAAAACCGACTTGAGCCCAATTCAAAAATGGCTCTAAGTTGGTTTTAACAAAAATCATTTCGTTTGGTAAAACCAGGTTTTAACATGTCAGTGTAAAAGCACTATCAAAGAAACTCAAATCTCAGCACACTTTGACATCTCTGTCAAAATTTGATCACATATTAACAAAGTTATTTTTTCCCCAACTACTATTGCTCCAAGCTTGTCGTTTTCCTTAACATTTGTTGTAGTAGATAACGTTTCACCTGTATTTTAGATAGAAAAATTGTTTTTCTTCAATTTTAGCAAAGTAGTCAGTCATGGCTTTCAACTCTACTCCATCCTTAACAGTTCTTGTTTTTTTTTTTTTTTTGGTAATTTTCAGCCATGCTGATAATGATCATCAACGTAATGATGATAGTGATAATGATTATGATGCCCTTTTGCAGATAATTTGCATGAATTTGCGATTAAGTATTGTGGCGATTGGTAATCGATGTGATCGTCGTTGTGATATTTGCTTTTTCTGTTATTATACTTGTTGCTTAACTTTTTTTTTTGTATTGTGTTCGTTGTGGCGGTTTTTATGCGACAACGTTATCGTCAAAGCATGCAAACAATGTTTGCGTGTTTTTTATATGAGTATAAAGTCACTTAACAAAAAACAACACAACAAAACAAATGCTGCATGCCTTTTTAATGCATTAAAACCAAATGGAACAGCAAAAAAAAAAAAGGTTAAAAAAACACTTACGCAAGAGGAGAAATGCCTGCCTGCCTGCTTGCGTTTTAAGTGGTAAAAACAAATAAAGTAGTCATCTGCCAAATAGTCGAATGCCACAGATTCTTATCTTGGCAAAAATATATGGCGATGTTAAAAGTTAAAGATTGCGCTTTAAAATCTTTCGCTTTTTCTTTATTCCTACTCTCAATTTTATGGATATTTAATAAATTCAATTTAAGTTTATCAACAAGTTTTATTTGTTTCTTATTTTTAATTTTTTATTTTTGTAGTTTTTTTTTTTTTTTTTTTTGCTTTTCACTGTGATAGGAATTTTGTGCTGTGAGTTCATTACAACATTTAATGAGTTTATGCTTTCATCGATTTTGTGAAATTTCATTAAAGCTGAAAAAATTTAATTCACAATTAAAGATTTTCTGGTTTAAATTAAAATTTTGTAAAATCAATTAAAATTTTGTAACACATAAAACTGTTCTAAATAATATCAATTAAAAAATTTAATTAACTAATTAATGGATTAATTGAATCAATTGAATTTTTCTTTGAAAATATTTATAGATATTTATAAAAGTTTACGTATTTTTATTTTTTTGCTTTCATATGAAAAAGGAACAGCTGTTCACAAAACAGTGATGGGAAATAAAAAAGTTCAAATGGTGACTTTAGCGAAGAAAAAGTATCTAAAATATTTAAGTAAATGCTACTAAATGTGTACATAAAAATATATGTATGTATGTATGTTATAAATTCATAATAAATTTATTTATGTAAAAACCTGCTTCCTAAAATTTAAAATATTGCAAATAAATAAATAGAGGTGAATGTCTATTAAAACTGGTACTCACTATCCTACTTAGGGCCATTATTACAACTTAAAGTTAGTTAGAAGTAGAATTTTATCGGATGTATAAAAGGATTTCCATTATTGCAAATCGTATTGAACTTACCAGTATCTGGATTCTGTAACTTTTTGGGAACCGAAAATCGTAATATTTATCGACATATTTATTCGTTTGTGGTAACGATAATGTGATTCCGTAATTTCTTTTTTACGATAGTCTCCAACACTATCTTAATCGCCATTTAATTCAATATTATGTGGCATCTTTGTATAGAAAATGTAAAAATAAGCGAAAAGCATAAAAAATGATAAAGAAAAATTCAATGAATTTGAGCTTGTGACTTTATTTTATTTTCCTCCAACCAACAGCGAATATCGTTAAAATATGTTACTGAATAGCAAAGTCGATAAATTTTCGTTATATTTATTATAGCGATACGATTATCGTAATAAAAGTTAGTGAATCCAGGTACAGGTAGGATAAACTTGCCTGTAATTTATCGCTCACTTTAGGTTAAAATAAAATTTTGCAAATGATAAACTTTAAGTTGTAATAATGGCCCTTAATTGCTCAACTTTTGAGAAAATGCACTCAACCCTGATGTAATGAGTTATTCAGGGTTTTCATGAGAACTCTTAAAATTGCCATTTGTGCAATTGGACAAACTTGCGAGACTTGTTTCGTGAAGCCCCTTTTGAACCGTTGCGCAAACAGTTTATGTAAATTTGAAACAAATGTCAAAAAATTCATTTAACAAATATAAAATAAGAAAATTTTAAGCAATTTATATGTTTTTACAATATTTATGTACATACATATATATTCCTATAAAAATAAAAAAGCGTATCTGTGTGTCTAAAAATGCCTAAAGAAAGCCAAAAAAAGCAAGAAATTGTTATTTACAAAATGCACAATTGCACAGCTTAAGTTTACGATTCGAAATTATTGGGCAAACTTAAAAGGTTTGTGTAAATAAATTTCTATACAATTTTTGACATTTTATTTATGAGAGTGTAAAAATGCACAATTGCACAGTTTGCGAGACTTTTGAAAATTCTCATAGAAACCCTTATTATCTTTTGAAAATGTTCATAAACTCCATTAGATCAGGGTTGCTTTTTCTCAAAAGTCGTTCGACTATGTAGGATCTGGTATAAGATGGAATTAAGCCTACTAACGGCTGTGATCAGCCTGCTTGATTTTGCCTAATCAAAATTTTCAACTTTGCAATTAACAAATGTTTTTGTGTCTCATATTTTCAAATCACACGAAAAAATTATAATTCGCATATCATCTTTAAAATGTCGTTTAAAAAATTCTATTGGGTGCTTCAAAACCAAAACGAAAAATAAAAAAAAAAACTCCTAAGAAACTTAGTCAAATTTGACAATATTAATATTTGTTCCCCATCAAGTAACAAGCAAGTGCTAAAAGCTCTTAAGAGTAGCTAGACCTAAACCTAAAAGCAAACTGCTGCTGGGCTAACAAAATTTGCTGCTGTCACAGCAACATTTAGCAGGTTTATAAAGGGTGTCCCAACAAGAACGCAAGATTTAAATTTTAAATAAAACACAGATATTCAAACAAAAAATCGTGAAACTTTATTATATCGTAAAGTAGACAGAATGAGGTTATGTGTGGAACAACAAATCAGGCAGATGGCCGCCGCGGCTTTGCTGGCACACACGCGATCTTTTAATGAAATTTTTAATGGCCGTTTTGCATAAATGCTGCGGTATTTTATTATTGCAGCGTCCAATTTCCTCTTTTAAGGCTTGAGTCGTCGTCGGCTTATTCGTAAACCATCGACTTCAAAAAACCCCAAAGAAAAAATTCTAATGGTGTTAAATCGCACGATCTAGGCGGCCAATTCTGGTCTCCAAAACGCGAAATAACACGACCGGGAAATGACTGATGTAGCAATTGAATTGTTGCTCTGGCTCTATGACATGTGGCGCCGTCTTGTTAAAACCACATGCCCTACACATTCATTTCTTCTGCATAGTGAATTTGGAGACACCAATTTGCTGAGCTCGGTGTCGAATCGAGATGGATGGAGTTTGAGCGACATCATCACGTACAGCTGCGACATTTTCGGTCGATCGACCTGGTCGAAGGCGCGTTGTTGTCTTTACATCACTAACAGACCCAGTTTCGGCATATTTATCCATTAATCTCTTTACAGTTTACTCATTTGGGGCATTATTGTGATCCCAAATTGATCGTAATTTGCGAACTGTAGCCGCAAAACTTTCACCATTTTGGTAGAACAATTTCACAATGAGAATGCGTTGTTCATTCGTGTAGCGCTCCATTTTTACTAACCTCGTACCTTCTACTAGCAAACAATAACAATTGTTCAAATGTCAAACAATGACACTTCGAATGGCGCCAAATTTAAATCTTGCATTCTTGTTGGGACACCCTTTATGTATACTTATTGCTTTCAAAATTTTGTTTAACTATTGATTTAGAAGGAGAAACAAATTTTTAAGGTTTTGAAACTCCATTGCGGCTGTTAGTACCCTACCATAAATACAAATAAAAAAAATTATATCAGCCAGATTGTGATGAAAATAATCGAATATTTTTTGGTGGAAAATGTTTGCTAAAGAAGTTTTGTTAACATTATACATTTTGTAAATATTTATCGAAATTTTCATTCGGAAAATTTTTCTTATCGAAAATATTTTCTATAGGTTAACATAAAAATTTTCTATGGAAAGCTTTCTACAGCTTTTTTATAGAAAGTTGTCGATAACTTTTCTAAAGGATGTTGTCAATAAATTTTCTATATAAATATGTATATCCGTAAGTATATAGAATTATATTATTAAAGATTATAATTAATTAATTCTAGTCTATAATAATACAATACGAAAAAGGTCTAATAAGAACTATTGCAATTAACATTTTACAGAATTATATTTCTTTACCACTTTCTCAAACTTTCTATGGGAAATTATCGATAAATTTCCTATAGAAACATGTGCATAACTTTTCTACAGAAAATTATCATCAGATTTTTTAAATATGATATTTTTTTATTGATATTTTCTTTAGAAAATTTTTGTGTGGAAAGTTATCAAAAAATATTCTACAAAAAGTTATCTATATATAACTTTTCAACAGAAAGTTATAATTTTCTATAGAAAGTTATCGATAAATTTTCTATAGAAATTTATGTACAACTATTCAACAGAAATTTAACATTGGATTTGTTATAAAGATTTTTCGATATTTTCTGCAGAAAATTTGATAACTTTTTGTTGTTATCGATAACTTTTCTATATCAATATTTTTTATATAAATTGTTCAAGCAAAAATCTATGATCAATAATATTTCAATAAATATTTATTGTTATCGATAATTTTTATCTTCTGAAATCCTTTCCATGAGAAATGATATCTGAAGAAATTTTATTATTACTATTAATTTATTATTATAAAAATATAATTATTTTATTTATTTATTTATTTATTATTATATTATTATTTATTTATTTATTATTATAAATTAAAGTTATTATCGATAACTTTTCTGTATCAATATTTTTCTCTATAAACTTTTTAAGAAAAATTTATTTCCAATACACTTTCTATAAATGATTATTGTTATCGATAATTTTTTTAAGAGAAATTTTATCTTTCGACATCCTTTTCATGAGAAATGATATCTGAAAAAATTTTATTATTACTATTAATTTATTGTTATAAAAAATCTTATACTTAAACCTTTTATAAGTCATCGATAACTTTTCAATATTGATATTTTTCTCTATACATATTTCAAAACAAAAAATTTAATTTCGTTCGATTTTCTATAAATAATTATTACTATCGACAACTTTTATTTTTCAACATCTTTCCTATGAAAAACTATTTCTAAGGAAGTTTTATTACTAAAATTACCATTAAATAAGATTACAATCAAGAGTAGCTGCTCTCTTAATCGTATTCTACCGATGATTAGTTCTTGCCCATTTTTCATTGTTCAAACCATTGACAACTTGTGTGGGGACTTCTTGGGCATCAATATCTTAAAAAAAAAATAACCTAAAACTACAAAGCAGCTACAACATTAAACAATAAAAACTCAGGTTCAGAGTTCAAGCTTTGCTTGACTTCGTTTAACCAAAAACACATAGAGAAGGAGAGAGAGAGAGATAGAGAGAGAAACCTGCAAGAGATGTGGCAAGTAGCGAAAATTATTTCGCTTCTATTTTAGTTTGGCAACAACAGCCAGCAATATTGCATGTCACCAAATAAAAAATAAAATAACAAAATATAATACCTTGATCTAAGGTGCTGGTGGGTATGACTTACAAAATGCCATAACTAGTTTTATAGACTCTTTTTCTATTACTTTGCATTTTGTGCACTTAAAAACAAAAAGAAAATTTTGAAATAAGTTTTGATCATTGTTTGACGATTATGCAACGTTATCGATGGTAACAATATTTTATTTTATTTTATTTATTTGTGCGGCCATCGTAATTTTATTTAAAATGCTAATTTCCTTTGATAGTCAGTGATAAACTTTGATCGTCATTTGAGGGCAAAAATTGTGCAAATAAAGCAAACATATTTTTGGGAAATTGTTATTTCTTTAAGGCATATATATAAAAACTAAGGCAGTTTGGTTCAACACAAAAGAAATAACTTGCAATGCAGGAAATAGTTTAACAGTTATGAACTCTTAAAGAAAGAGCTACTAAGCAGATTCCGTTAGGGCTAGATTCAATTAGATAACTTGAATTTAGCAGCAAATACCTTAACTAAGTTTTCAATTTTAATGAAATAACTTGAGATGATACGAGTATAGTCTAAGTATGTATTATGTATGTATGCCAATTAGGGATGCCAAAAGGGACTAGGCTTCTTAAAACCCGGGATTCGGGATTTTGAATTTAAAAAAACGGGATCCCGGGACGGATCGGGATTTTTCGGGATTTTATAAACTAAAAAATATTAGATAATCTCATTTATTAGCTTTTAGAATTATAATTTATTATTGATGTAAGTATAAGCATTAAAAAAAATTCTTAATTCATGAAAAAAGTTAAATTCATTACAGAACCAAATAAAACATTTTTAATGTAATTTATTTTATTGCAAACATAAGCTGCTGACGAAAAACAACGTTCGCAACGAAAAAGTACGTTCGTACTGTAATTGCGCTATGAAATAAGGTTCAAGGAAATAACGCCCAAATAAGAAATGAAATAAAGCCCAATAAAATAAAACCAAAAAAAAATTAATTGTGACCCAAGAGCAAATTTATGAAATAACACCCAATATAAATGAAATAAAGCCCAATTAAAAATTCCTTAATTTTATTGCGTTTTATTTCATTTTCCTATTTGGCGGTTATTTCATTGGGCTTTATTTGATAGCGCCAAGCGACACCTCTTTTTGTCGGCCAAGAAAGTTAGTAATTTTTAGTATTTTTGGTTGAGGTGCAACCGTCTCATGTCGTTTTTCTAGCTGAATATCATGGGTCTATAAAAATATTTAAAACATTTTATTTCATATATTTATCTGACAAAGTATACTCAAATTGATATGTGTCAAAAGACCTTTGAACCTAGAACCTCCCTAAAGTTTTTAATACCTTTTTGCAAAATTTGCTTCTTGCGTGCGCAGTTCCATTATCATCCACTAAGAAAAAACACCAAACCGAGCTTCCGACTTAGTTTTTTTATGTGGTACAAAATTCATTACTAATATTTTTTTCGCCTACGACTTCTTCATGGCTACTATGATTAAATTTCAACTCATGTTTATTTACAAACGTAAATATACAAGTATGTGATAAAAAAACGATTTAGACACAAAAACAATTTGAAAACGATAAAAGGTGTGATATGTTTCTTATAGTCGTTTTGGCAATAATTTTAAAACTTATGTTTAATAGTATTTCCAGAAATTTTTGATAAATTTTTTTTTCACAAGTCCAATACACTGAAAGGAAAATCATTCATTCATAGAATGAAACGGTTTCATTAAATGTTCTGCATTATATTAATGAAACTTTTCATTAATACAATGAACCATTTCATTGTATGCATGAAATCTTTCAATCTCTGCTCTTCGTGTGTTCTTCATAGTTCATTGTATTAATGAAAATCGTTACATTGTTTAAACGAATTTTCTTTTTGGCGAATTTGGGGCAAATATAAGTAAGTTTCACAAATTTTGTCTTCTTACTGTATACAGTTTGTCAAACATAAGTAAATCAAAAGTTATTTTGTTAAAAAATAATATCTATGTATTTCTTATTTTTCTAATCCCTTTTAATTTCACTTTCTAATCCCTTTTAATTTCACTTTTACAATGTAATATTCTTCATTGTATAGCAGATATCTCTCTCTTTCTCTTTTTTTATCCATTCACGTTCCTCACCTCTATACAAACACAAAAAGGTTGTGCCAAACACCTTATAAAGATGCTCGTTTTGTTAAGATTTTTGTTTGATTCTTTTAAACTTATGTTTGTGTATTGTGATTCTCAACAACATATTAAGAGTTTTACTATAAGCATGTAAGTTTTTCGGCTTTCTTAAAGCATTATTTGGCTTGAACTCTACTGATGAGTTTCTTAAATTTTAACCCCCATATTCATAAAATTTGAAATGAATTTGAAATGTATTTTATTTAAAATTTTCCATACAAAATTTTCCTGAAACGAATTTCAAATTCATTTTATTTTTTTATGAATATGGGGGTAAATGTTTTACGTTAATAAATAACGGGTGTTTTTTTTAGAGGCATAGAACTTCGAATTGAAATAAAACACAAGAAAATCGTTTTAATGTCCATCAATTTGGCTTTATTGGAAGGATAATTTTATGCCATTAATGTTTAAATATGATT
Organism: Tachina grossa; assembly: GCA_949987645.1. Taxonomy (NCBI): domain Eukaryota; kingdom Metazoa; phylum Arthropoda; class Insecta; order Diptera; family Tachinidae; genus Tachina; species Tachina grossa. Next base: position 24,550,560 of record OX465276.1, on the reverse strand, counting down.
TCGGGCATGTGGCCGCCGCGGCTGGCTCGAATAAAGCTAATTCTACAGGTCCAATTTTCAACCACTTTTTCGAGCATATGGGGCCGTATGTTGGCAATAACGCCACGAATGTTGGCTTCCAAGTCCCCTAACGTTTCTGGTTTGTTGGCGTAGACGAGCGACTTCACATATCCCCAAAGAAAATAATCCAATGGTGTCAAATCACACGATCTTGGTGGCCAATTGACAGGTCCATTCCGCGAAATTATGCGCTCATCGAATGTTTCCTTCAATAAATCGATTGTGACGTGCGCTGTGTGGCATGTAGCGCCGTCTTGTTGGAACCACAACTCATCCACATTCATGCCATCCAATTCGGGAACAAAATAGTCGGTTATCATGGCTCTATACCGGTCTCCATTAACGGTAACTGACTCTCCAGCATTATTTCGGAAGAAGTATGGCCCAATGACTCCACCAGCCCATAGAGCACACCAAACAGTCAGTTTTTGTGGATGTAATGGCGTCTCAAGGGTCTCATGTGGATTCTCTTCACTCCAAATGCGGCAATTTTGCTTGTTGACGTAGCCATTCAACCAAAAATGAGCCTCATCACTGAACAAAATTTTGCGATGAAAATCAGCATCGAGATCAATCTCATTTTCGGCCCATACACCAAAATCACGACGCATTGCATGGTCTCGCGGCTTTAATTCTTGCACAAGCTGGATCTTGTAAGGTCGCAAGCCAAGATCTTTGCGCAAAATCTTCCATAAAAATGATGGACAAAGCTCCAATTGCTGTGCACGGTGGCGAATCAATTCGTTCGGGTCCTCTTCAACACTTTGCTCTACAGCGGCAATTGTTTCTTCGGTGCGCACTGTTCGACGTCTCTGCGGATGCGTATTATCACATAGAGTAAACGTAGTGCGAAAACGATCCATGGTTAACCGAATTAATTGCTCTGATGGACGATTATGTCGACCATAAAATGGACGGAGCTTGCGGTAAACTTCGCGAACTGAACCATTATTTTCGAAATAAATTTGCACGATTTGCAAGCGTTGTTCTTTTGTCAACCTGTTCATGATGAAATGGCAAACCAAACTAAATATTAATCACTTAACAGCTGACAAAATGGCCGCCAGTTAAAAAAGTAATGCCAACTTAAAGTTCTATACCTCAATAAAAAACACCCATTACATACATATGAGCATATTTTAAGTACATATGTATTTGTATATATTAAATTAAATAAAAAAACTATATATTTTTTTATGAAGTAGGTGGTTTGGAATTATATTTATATATATATTCATTATATTTATGAAATTTTCTTTATATTAATGAATAAACTTCATTTATAGTATGTAAAAACTTCATTAAATCAATGAAACAACTACATTATATTCATGAAAAAGTTTCATTGAACTAATGAAATAGTTTCATTCTATTTATGACATAGCCGCCAAAATTAACTTCATAAATACAATGAATCATTCTTCATTGATCCAATGAAGCGCTTCATTAGCTGACTTTTAATGAAACATTTCATTAATACAATGAAGAATTTCATTGTCTGAATGAAGATTTTCCTTTCAGTGTATGTGATTTATGTTTTGTCTTCTAGTGTACTTTTTAAAAGTCAGTAGTTTAAGATAAGCTCAAAAATTATACTCAAAATCTATCAGAATTCATCACACCTTTTCAAAACGATTGTTTTGAAATCGTTTTGAAAACGATCGTTTTCCATCACATGCCTGATAGTTGCATTTAATAAAAAAAAAAATCAGATTTTTAGTGTTACCAAAATCCTGGGATTTCTGCTTAAAAATCCCGGGATTAGGGATTCAGTTTTTTAGAATAATCCCGGGTTTTCGGTATTCGGGATTTCGGTATTGGCATCCCTAATGCCAATATCTAAAAATTATTTTTCATGGAAAACAAACAAAATTTTGCAAGAGAGATCAGGACGATCTAATATTGTCAAGCTTAAGGCAGATTTAATAAAATAAATAATAATAATAATAATAATAAAAGTGCCTAAACCAAAAAAAATCGCTTAAACTAAAATAAATCGCCAAAAACTAAAAAAAAATTCGAAAAACAAAAAACGCCAAAACTAAAAATAACACCCATAACCGAAAAAAATATATGAAACAAAGAAGCAAAACTGAGAAAAGCGGCCAAACTAAAAATAAATTCAGTAAAGTGCAACTCTGACTCATGTACGAAAGATTCCGTACGGAAAATGGATATGTCGCACTTTAGCCTATACGATTATAATCAGCCGTGTCACAGATTCCGTTCGGAATGGTTTTGATTACGTATTAACCATTCCGTTCGAATTTCATTTTGGTGCTTCAGATTCCAATCGTTTTCATCAATCCGAAAAAAATTGTCAAATAGTTTTTATGTTACAAGTGTGGCAATATAATTTTGTATTTAATCATAATCTGGCATTTGTTTAGGCGGTTTGATTTTTTTGTAATCCAGCTTTGAATAAATAAATGAAAAATTAAAATATTATTTTTTAATTTAACATGCAGAAAATATTAATTCCGTCCATGAAATTAAAAGTGATTTAAGTTTAAAATTTTTAAACGCACTAATAATCCCAAATTAATATTTTACTTATTAAGTAAAATATTTTTTTATTAAAAATACATTGAAATTGATTATTGAGCGGTTTAGCTGGATCCTATGCGCATTTCACTGTTGCTAATGCAGATCATCAGGGAACCTTCACCCAAAGCTTCTTAGAACAACTAGAGTTATTATATTATAAACTTTCATTTAAACAAATGAGAAGCTCAATAACAAATAACAAAGTTGAAACAAGAACTCAAACAGAAAAAACTAAATTTCATTTTCAATAACCAAATTCGTTGAATCAGTAATTATTTTATTTGAATGCGGTCCTACAAATAATTTTGTAAATTCTAATAAAAATTTTGTAAAAATTTAAATTAATCAGAGTTCGGCTGAGAGAAAATGTTATTTCAGTGTGTTGGTGTTTATCTTGCTTGTTGATAGGAACAACGTGCTGTTGTACGGTTGTTGTTGTTTATTTTGATTGATCGTGTTGTATAGCCGAAAAGTAGCCGACAAACGTCGTGGACTGTTTCTTCTCTACACAGTTTTTTGGTACAAATTAATTTAATAGAACGGTACAGAATATTTACTGAAACTAAGTTTGATTTCAAACAAATATTTGTTTAAAAATTTTTTGGGTATAATTTTTTCTGTGCAATAATCAACATGTTTTTTATTTTCTTACTTTACTATTGCTACATTGGCTTTAACTTTTTTTCAGCTTCAAATTGTAGTCGTAAGAGTATGTAAAAGAAAATAAATGTAAATAACAACAACAGCTATTTAAGAATAGAGCGTTTTTTATGGGAATTGTTACAATTTAAGTTTAAAATTTTTAAACGCACTAATAATCCCAAATTAATATTTTACTTATTAAGTAAAATATTTTTTTATTACCAATACATTGAAAGTGATTTCATTCCGAAATTTTTTTGTTTTTCGTTTTCTAAAGCACCAAAATACGGATTGAATTATATTTCAGAATGGAATTGAGCTATGTGACATGGCTGAATATATAGTTTTGATATTTTTTTCGTTTTGGGAATTTTCTTCGGTTTTGAGCTTTTTTTAATATGGTTTTTTTTTAGTTTTGGCGTTTTTTCGGTTTTAGCGATTTTTTAGATTTGCCGCTTTTTTCTGATTTAAGCGATTTTTTCAGTTTTTTAACGTTTTTAGGGTTCCGTTGGTGTAAGGAACCCTAAAAACCCAAACGGCCAGACGGACAAACGGCCAGACGGACAGCGTAGGTCCTTTTCACCCTTGGTGTACGGAACACTAAAAAGATCCCCAAAAGCCAAAAAAAAGGTTAAGAAAGTTATTTAATTTTTTTTTAAATGAAGTAAGATGTTCAATTATATAGGCTAAAGTCGTCGCTATTTTAACTAACCGACCTAACTGACATTTTTTTGAAAAATGAGTTAAGTCCCCTACTAGACTTTATAAGTCATAATACACATTGCCTAAAATTTTCGTGACTGTAAGCATTACTTTTGTGCCTATATAAGTAAAAAGATTTCTGACGCACCCGTAAGAATGAATGTATAAAACAACCATAAATGCTGCTCTCCTATTAAATTTTTAAAATGTTAGTTAGGTCAGTTAGTTGAAGCAGCGACGATATGTAGTGTTAGTACGGAAGCCTTCGTGTGCGAGTCAAAGTCACACCTTTTACTGAATTTAGTTTTTGTTAATCAGAATTGGAGACGATTCAATAATCATCTGGCGAAAAAAAATAAAAAATATGATGAAGGTTTAGTGGCCTTCGAAAACGGCTGGCTGTTCCGTTCAACTATGTGTTGTTAGTCAGAATATTTACAACAGACTTTGGTGTTATTTGTTCATTAATAATTATCACATGTAATTTGGCTTAAAAAGCGAAACGAACTTTAGCCCGTTCAAATCACAAATATAGAAACAAATGGAGTTCGAATAATAATTAAAATTAACTAAAAAATATGATTTTCATCAACATTTGCCGACAAAGCGTAATTGTTGAGTTTATTTGATCGTTTCCACGCCACTTAATGACTGACACTGAAATCCAGTGTACCAAGAATATCAATGCTCGACTAGCCCCATTGAGGCTGTAGCTGCTAGAATATCTGTGTACATACATATGTATATATGTATGTGTATTATTTTTAAACATTTTTATATTTATACATGAAATACTGAAGTATATTTATTTGACATAATGTCTTTATTTAATTTCAAAAATTGGCTTGGTTTTATGGTTAAGCAATTGTCTATATGCATTTCGTTCCCGCTTGTGGAACTCGTTTGTAGACTTCAACCCAAAAAATTTTTTGTAAAGATTTTTGTTTGCGGTTTTCAAACTTATTATGTTTGTATATTGTGATTCTCAATATAGTATTAAGAGTCTTACTATAAACATACGGAGTTTGTTAACTGAATTCAAAATAAAATTTTGGGTTGAAGTCTACTGACGAGTTCCACAAGCGGGAACGAAATGCATATTGACAATTGCTTAACCATAAAAACAAGCCATTTTTATATTTTTTATATTGTTAATAGTACATAAAAAATATACATATTAAACTTCTTTTTCGACATCTTAATTATGCTTATTTAACATTTTTAACACATTCAAATGATATCAATTAATTGAGTGGCTTGTAGTTGTGCAGAGTTTCTGCTTGTAAATAACCTAACTTAACTTCTATTATCCTTATTAAACTTAGTTAAACACATGTTTAAGCCCATTATACACCATAAATATGAACAAGTACCGAATGCAGTTTGCTTTTAACTACATATTTGTTTTCTTGCGTTCAGTATTCCTTCTTAGTTTCCCATCTTGTTTGTAGTTAATTTAATTTTATTTTTTTTTACAAATAAAAACATGAAAATTGTAAAACATTAAGAGCGTTAATCACTTACAAACACATACTCCTCTTCAGACGCTTCACAGTCCCAAGCCCCTCTTGGTCTATTACTAGACTCCTAGACTCTTTTAACACAATGCTTCAATACAGAGTATAAAAAAATCAGAAACACAACAACACAAGTAGTTAACACTCATGTGGGTACTCTCACCACTGCTGCACCGTATCAATTGATTTGAAGTCATAAGCAGCAGGATCCATATGTGGAATTCCTTTCCTTCTTCTTTTTAAGATGCTCCTCGTTGGGTCTTTGGAACAATATTTTTGTATACGAGTATTTTTGCAAGTTTAAAGAAAGGCAAAAAGGAAGGAAAAAAAATCAGCAAGAACAAACAACATTAAAGTTTTTGCGCTTTGCTCTATGCCATAAAGAACAACTTTGTTTTTATGTAGTCTAAAAAAAAATATGGAATAGGATTTATGGGTACCAATTCTATCTACACTAAAGTGGTAAGCAGGCAAAAGCAGCATCTTGTTAAAAATCCAATAAAGCTGCAAAAGCTTTGAACTTCAACAACAAACAGCTGAGGGCTGAAGAGTAATGCAAAAACTTAACACATGTACTCGTACATACATATGTATGAGCCAAGGCTCATGTGAAGCGATTATAGTCCAAAGTGTATGAATTAGAGTGCCGGAATACCCACACACATGCATATTGTGTGTGCATATAGTGAGTAAGTATATTGATGCACATAAAATATGCACATGCAGATTTGTACTTGTAGCAGTTGCAAAAGAGTTACCTACGTATGTGTTTGCAACGAGGATCGAAGGTAAACTTGCAGAATTTCAATTTATTCAATATAGAAATATTTTTTATTAAAATTTCTAAACAAACTTATGAAAATTAGTAATTTATTTAGAAAATGCCTCGTTACGTCAAAGAAACTATTTTTTTTAATATATTAGTTTTTTCCCACTCAAGAAGATGTGGGTGAGAAAAATGTCATAAATAGTATAGCTGTCACTTAAGCAGCATAGCTGTCATAAACAGTATAGCTGCCCTAAACAACAAATCTATCACAAACAGCAAAGATGACATAAGCAGCATAGCTGTCATAAGCAGCACGGCCGTCATAAGCAGCATAGCTGTCATAAGCAGCTGTCATAAACGGCAAATATAGAACAGGGATAACTATATTCAAAGATTGCAACCTATGTGCCTTATGGAGTGGGCCTTAGGTTCATTCTAAAAGGGTGCATGGGGGCGTTGGTCTGGCGTCTAACCCACACCCAATGCTTTGGCACACGTGAGATTAGGCCGTAATGGCAGGTACTCACGTAAAGCAATCGCACATCTGTCATAAACGGCATAGCTGTCATATACAGCATAGTATATATATGTACATATATCATTCAAATCCCAACTTCAGTTCTTTTCCAGCGCTAGTTTGTGGCAAAAACAAACGAACTTATTGACCAAACTGTTGTTCAATAAGTTCTTGATTTTTTCAATGAAACATAAAAAATCATTTTATTTTTCAATGTAGTCTGCTTTGAGCTCTATACACGTTGTCTAATATTTCTAAAATTTTGTTTATACCTTCTAAAAAAATAATATGAAACGTAATACATACATAAGTGTACTCACATAAGAATTTTGTAAACTTACGTTAGGGTGTTAAATATAGTGACTTATAGTATGTTTCCACCGACTTTAAATCAAGTAGATTTAAGTAAATCACTTCAAAGTGTTTCCACCAGGCTTCTGAATGATTTGTTGTTCGAATTTTCGTATTCAATTTATGCACGTGTGGGCGCAGCAGCTGTAATGTGAATTTTATTCACACGTAGTTGACATTTAAGATTGATTAAATATTCCTTAATGTCATTTTTTTTCGAAATTGTCAATCACTATTGTTGGATGACCCAGGGATGGAATTTGTAATTTTAAAAGCAACGCAGGGTTGCATATATAAATTGAGTTCGAAAAAAATGGTATTTTCGACATTACATAAAATAAATCAACAAGTTTGAGGAGATTTATCCATATGCAAAATGTATGGTAAATCATGTAAAAATTAACATGATTTGCACAAATCATCATGATTTGTCTAAATCATGCCGGTGGAAACATACTATTAGTTAGTATCTCCTCTTGTTGTGAAAAGGCATCGGAAACCATTTGACTATTGTATTTTAGTCAAAAGATGTGTCCAGCCTAAGATGGGTGCGTGTCGAATTTTTCCAACACGACACGACACGATACGAACACGAATGCCAAGACGCTCAACACGTTCGAAACGCGCACGCGAAACATTTCTTCAACACGATACTGCACAACACGCACGAAATATTATTGGTATGGTATTGAAGATCAGGAAATTTAATTGATATTTTTCAAGAGTCGCATTTCAAACCTGCCACCTGATACTATCTGCCACCACAGCTGATATTATCAGTTTACGTACATAATTTTAAGATTCAGAGGCCTATACAATATCAACAAATATGCTGGTGTTGTGCTTTTGATGTTACAAAGTATTAAATTTTTTTTCTCTATTGGAAATTAATTCACACATATTTTACATCTTAAATCGTTTTGTGTTGTTCGTGTCAATTTTGTTCAAAACGAAACGTATCACGACACGCGCCCCTCTCTAGTCCAGCCCCGGTATTCTGCGTATTCTTAACTCGCTGAAGCCAAGTCTCTATCGCTTAGCGATTTATTGATTTTCGCTATGAATACAGTTTTCAAATGTGTATTACTAAATCAAGCAATGGCTTAGAAATCTAATCTACTTAAATTTTACTGTTTTATGTCATCACCAAAAATCTTAAATTTTTTATTTGTTCAGTACTTTAGCTTTAGGGACTTACAGAGCACGAAGGCATCTTTGCACCGTAAGATCTAAAAAGGAATGTTTTTGTAAGATATGTTAATACTCTAATTGCTCTCCTTATGGGTCGTGAATGTATCTTGCATAAAATCAACAAAATTTTTTACGAAAATATTTGCCATAAATTCTTCTATAAGTCTCTGAATATAATAAAACTTCAAATAACATTTTAACACCAGACATAAGTAAAAATTTAAATGCATTTAAGGTTCAATTAGGTACTTACTAGTATTAATGGTTCCGTTTTAGGCAAACCTTCGATAGCTATGTTGGTAGAGCAGTGGACTGTAAGTCTATAGCCATATGCACAATGTGCAAACTTTTATAAAGAGCTTTTTATGCTTTCACACCGACGAGTGTACAACATCCACAACAACAACACAACAGACAGCAATGCTTGCTCTTACTTTGAAAGGAAACAAGAACAAATTTAAGAGCTTTCAAAGCTTTTTACCTCAAATGCAAATATCAGTGTATGTGTGTTTGGACGTAGCTGGTCTATAGGTTGTTGGTTCATATCCGGCTCGTAGGACCATAAATAGTTATGCCGTGCTTGCAGAAGTATGTATGAAATTTATACAGATGACAGATGAGAGGGGCCAATCTGCTTCAAGGAAAATGAGTTGAAATTTATCGTAGTGGAGCGATTGTAATTTAGGGTGGTTTGGTAGAGAATTAACAAAGGGATTAGTTCTTTTTGTATAGTATGGTATTTTCTTCAACTTGCCTTTACTTACACTTAAATGGGTGAATATTTTGCTCCCATTAATTCAATTAATTCAGGTTAAGGTAAATATTTATTGTAGTTTAATTTCAGGTTAAGCTAAGTATAACTTGTAGATTAAGTTTTTATAATTTCTTTAGGTTAAGAAAAATAAAATAAATAAAATTAGTGGGTAAAGCAAAGCTTGTACGCTTGTTGGAGTATAAATAGAAAGTGATTTACTCGCAAGTATGTATAAAAGTAGCGATACATGTTTCGTATATTTTAACGAAAAAATGGTTATGATAGTTATGGTTATAACACTTTTGAAATTGCAACGATCTCTACTAAATTTTTAAGTGATGCCAGCCTTATTTTGAATAACTTATATTAATTAATTATATTAATATAAAAATTATGTTAGTATTCTTCCATTTTACCATAACATGACATAATGTAAGTGTCCAACAGTGATTGGCAATGAATCCGTATTTTCGCTATTCATACTGACTCATGAAATTTTAAATATAAGTGAGTAGACATCATTTAAACTCAACTACTCTGATTTACGCATACTCACGATGACATTGATTTATAAGTAAAGGTTGATATAAATATGAATGCGACGTCGGTATCATAGTCATACCACACTTACACTCATAAGTCACCTTAGTTTGATTTCTAATTTCAGTAAAATACTTACACAACTCACATTGATTCAGCTCACTCAACTCATGCAGGTATGTTTATGTAAAAGTTTAGGGTCTTATGCAAAAAAACTTAATAAAGCTTTGCCAAGCAATGTTAAGTAAAGTTGTATTCTAAAAAAATTATTGTATAAAAATTCTAAGGTAGGCACCCACGTTTGTTAAGACTACTTCAAGTTGATATTTCCAAAATGTGTATTTTGTACCTCAAATATTTTTACTAATATAGCACATACTGATTCATGTTACATCTGAAAATGAAGCTAGAAGTGCCTGCTCTTATCTTAAATTTATTATTTCTGTCATGTAATGGGAAACATCACCAAATTATCCAACTGCTTCGAAATACATAGCAAAATCCATAAAAAAATATTAAAATAAATACAATTATACAAAAATGTTTTAGTGATGTACATACAATCAAAACAAATCGAAAAAAGCTGCATATTCAAATACTCGTTTCATTCGAATAAAACAAATTGTGATAATTTTTCAAATTTTTTTACTTTTACTTCATGGTTGTGTTTATCTGTTTTCCTATTAAGTCAGAAGCTCATTTTTTTAAATTAGGTTGCTTTACTTCAAGATAATAAAAATTTATTTAATAAAATAAAAAAAATATTTGAATACCCGAATGAAATTGTATTCAATTTTGTACATCATAAGCCGTGAAGTGGTTGTTGAACACGGTGGTGTTACCAGTATTTATTATTAAATCACAAAATATTTAAAGTTGTCTTTTGCATATGATTTTTTAATAAAGCTATGTTAGCCTTAAAGTGCTTATCAACTACTATGAACTTTAAAGCTAAAGTAAAATATTTTTTTGCATAAGGGGGTTAGTCATTAAACAGTTTGCAAGTAGTTTAACAATAGTAGTGAATAGGGTTGTTTTTGAATTCCTGCGAAAAAAAAAGCAACAGAGCAACACATAACCTCATAATGAGAACTTTAATGTTCGTACAGGAAGTTCGCATTTTAAATGATACTTATTTTGCATCTGCCATGGGCATTGAGTTAAGGAGAGTCGAAATCAACAACGTCATAAATATTGCTAAGTATGAGTTCGATGCTCACTTCAAACTTTCTAGTGAATATGATTCATAGACAACATTGCAATAAATATGAATGCGCATAATTACAAGAAATTATAAGTCATGACTCAACTCTACTCACTTTTTCACTACTCATTGCTGTTCTCTGGTGTGAACTCATATTAGGGCCTTTTTTGTGCCAAACCTTACGAGAAACATTTATTTTCCCCATTTTAATCCTTCATCGTATGGGTCGTCGTTTTCATGCTTTGCATGAAAAGGGATACATTTTTATATTAAATAAAACACTTCTTCAAAACAAGAAAACATAAAAGTTTTCCCTAAAACCCGTATTTCACCAAAACAAATCAAATCTACAAAATCATGAAATGTTTTCAATATCGGGAAAAAGCTAACAAAGTTCATTAAAGAATTTTGATCTCACGAAATGCAAATAAACAAGATTCAAGTAACAATAGAAAGAAAATACACTACTAAATTTAAATTTATTTAATGAAAAGAATTATTGTTTTCTAACACCCCTCGATTTGTTGTAGTCTCAACAACATTTAGAGAAGAAGAAAAAAAAACAAATATGTATAATATTTGCTGCAGCAACACCAACTACAAAAATATATTGACACAACAAGTGCGAGTAGAGACGTGTTAGATTGAACGTAATAAATTAAAATGCCGACTAAAGCTTTTTTGGTTTAAAAAATTGCAAAAAAAAAGAGTTAAAGAATTTGTTTAGTTTTCGCATAGAAAATTGCACCAACAACATCAATGGCAACAACAACAATAGAAATGAGCAACAAAGTTTTACACCATTCAACATTGTTGTAACAAAATACATTTATTTTTGCGCAAAAGCTTCTTGATATCGAACATTAACGCTTGTACTTTTGTGGTTTTATTTAAAAGGAACTACAAGGAAAATTGCCCGAAATTTAGTTTGTCATAAGAGTTGGTAACGTTGTTACTCAAAGCGAAACGTTGAGAAACTTAATTAGCTATTAAAGTAGATTATTTGAAGAGTTAACAATATAAATTTTGCGCAGTTGAGTTATAGATTTTCTTGTACTACATAATGCTAAATCCCATCTATTTCCCTTCATTTATGTTAGATTCTAAAGTTTCTAAAAGCAGAAATTCTGAACTCAAGTTTGTAACTGAATAAACTAAATTGCAGCAAAAAGTTTTGTTATATGTACATATGTATGCCTAAAATTATTGTATTAATCGAACCTTATAATTGCCGTTACGCTCCGTCAATTATAAGTTTGGATTAATACAATAAATACTCTTTGCGAAGAGAAGAAATTGAAATAAATTCAGTAAAGTGCGACTTTTACGAGTATACGAACTTTAGCCTATATAATCGAATATCTTACCAGTATCTGGATTCAGTAACTTTTATTACGACAATCGTATCGCTATAATAAGTATAAAGAAAATTTATCGACTTTGCTATTCACTAACACATTTTAATGATATTCGCTGTCGGTTAAAGTAGAAAAAGTAAAATCACAAGCTCAAATTCATTTCGTTTTTCTTTATTATTGTTTGTGCTTTACCACATGATATAGAATTATTTATCATGTGGTAAAGTTTAAAGTTTTTTAAGTTTCAAGTGTACATATATAATTTTCTGCATATTACATCAGCATTTCCATGTTTCGTTGATCGCTTTAGAACACCCTTTAATTTTTAACTGTAAATTTTTGTATGTAAATTACATGGGATTTTAACATTTTTCCTTGCTTGTTTTGGAGCAATTGTGCAAATTTCAGGTCCGTAGCTCTTGCGGTTCTCGAGAAAAAACTAGTGAAGTTTTATGAAACATAATTCTAAGTATGTAATCTCGTAGATCTCCGGTATTTGTCGCCCCAGTAGAAAGATAATCCAAAATAAATAAACCTTTACACGCCATAATTAGTTGTAAGTAAATATTCGTTATAGCACAACTCTACTGTCTTACCCCCTTATGCAAAAACAATTGTTAAACTTAAAGTTGGTTTAACAAATGAATTTTTTTATGGCAAAACCGGTTTTAACACATGCTTTAACTTTAATAAACGTTTTTGCATAAGGGGGTTAATATTCGATCATATTGATCCAATATAGTTTAAATTTGAGAATCCGAGTTTTTATGGTTGAATTATTCGATTCGTATCGTATTACTTTTGAAGTGGTCCTATCGTTTAATTCTGGATGTTAGTTAGTAAAAACGTGAGGTTGTTAGCGAACGTGTCAGCTGTTATTGTATTTCTCTTTGCTTTATACATGTGTGTGAGAGAGAAGTTGACGTAGAAATCTAGTTTCTGCAGATTTCTACCTCACATACGTTTCGATACATATTAAATAAAAAGCAACATGTTTCATTTATGTTACAGATTTTGTCAGCTGATCCGTAAACTCACGATAGGAATCTACTAATTATACCATTAATCGCAAAACAATGTCATATTACGGCTGGGAATCATGGCATCACAAAGCAAAAGATGTCTGCTTTAACGGCTGGATCAATATTAAAAGCTATAGTGCAACTTACATTTCGTTATTTCCCTGCCATAAAAAGCTCTATATGTTTTTGCCGTAAATTACAAAACATCAGCGTCATCATGGGTTTTTGTGTTTTCACTTAATGTTTGTATATCAGACTTGGATGCAACCGCTTGTTGGTGGGATGGTAAAAAAAAACACAAACGAAAATGGTCAATAGCAAAAAAAAAAAAAAATTTAAATAAAAATTAAAAAAGATTTTGCCATAATTTCAGTGTATCTCTTTTTATTTCTGCTGTACTAGTGCGACAACACAACAGGAAAATGTGTTCTATGAAATGGTGTGAACTAGGGATGCCAATCGTGATCGATTTTTGGAAATCCCGGGATTCGGGATTTTGTAATCCCGATCCCGAAAATTCCGGGATTTACGGGATCTCGGGATTTTCGGGATCCCGGGATTTTTCGGGATCACGGGATTTTCGAGATTTCGGGATCTAAATATTTTTCGTCAAATAAATTATTTTTTTAAATAAATATTACTTTAATAATTACTTTAATTGTTTTGTTAATAATATATCTACTAACGTTTTTTTAATTGCGATTGATCAACAACAAGTATAACGGTTGTTACATATGTATGTATAACAAGCATTATCTAATATTTAAGAAATTTATTATTCGACATATTGTCAGAAGTTTATTTTAATTTGAAATTTATTTGCTGGTGGTTCAGCGTTGTCTATATATTTCATTGTTTGTGACTATTCAAAATGTGTGGTAGAAGTCTACTGATGATTTGTTACAGCAACAATGAAATATATAGACAACGCTGAACCACCAGCAAATAAATTTCAAAAAGCATTATCTAATTTTTTATCGATTTCGTTACGACTATGACAACGATAATAAGGCTGAACATGTCGAAAAATTAAAAGAAATGTATACACTATTCTAATCAGATTCGATTAATTACGTTTAAAGATCACATTTTTATAGGTACATGCATTAAAAGTTTGCCTGAGCACTTGAATAGTATTTTTGCTCTACTGAAAAATTTTAAATTCATACATAAGTTTTTTTCTACAAGTTCAACAGATACATATGTATGTATTCATACGTTCGCTAAGAGGAGTGTGGTTTATTAGTGTCCTGGCCTTCTACTCTGCAACTCGAATACAACTACAATTGAGTTGAACTCATTCAGTCGGTCGTTTTTGACTAAAACTATTTATCAAATCCATGTAATTTAAATGGGTTTGATCTTAGGTTTGTATCAAAAACGACCTAAACGGTCTAAATAAAAAACAAAATAATTTTGAACTGTAATGTAAAAAACATACATACACATTCGAGCAGTTTTTTAGACAAAATACTCCGGATTATTCTATAAATATTTCTCGCTTTTACGTCAACCCGACAACAAAAACTTTTCACTTGCCTTGTATTGTATTCTACTCCAACTGTAAGGAGGTGTCAATAGTACTCAATTGTTACCGACAAGTAGATAAGTACTAATTTTTTTAGCGTTGAGAAGTCGACATACGGATAGTTATACACTGCAATTATGAATAAATTTTCGCAAGAAATTTCTCCCTTTTCCAATTAGATTTTTTTTGTTTTCCCTATTATTTGCTACTGTTTGAAATTATTCCCCGGGAAAAATTTCTCGTGGAATTTGAATTATAATTGCCCTCATAATATAGGATAATACGGAATAAATTTGTCAAACTTATGAATTTTTCAAATGTTATTTTCCTTCCAAAGGTAATATGTTTCTTTTGTTTTCAAAATAATTCTAAAATGTATATATACCACCCAATTATCAATAAAATTCCGCAGGAAATTTTTCCCTGGGAACAATTCCAATTAATAGTAAGTAATAGGGAAAACAAAAAATTCTAATTGGAAAAGGGAGATATTTCTCGCGGAATTTTATTCATAATTGGGTGGATATTGTAGCACCTTTGATGAAAATAACCGTAAGAAAGTAGTTTATTTATTTTGCTCTTGTTGTTAATTTATAAGAAATATGTCACGAATAGTCATTAAATTGTTAAAGCTGTAAGTAAAAATTGTATGAGATTTTTGAATATTACAAAAAATACCTTAAAATCAACGAAAATTTGCATTTATAAAGTTTTTATATAAAAATTACTAAGAAATCCCGATAATGAAATCCCGGGATTGAATTTTACAAATCCCGGGATTCGGCATTTGCCAAATCCCGAAAATCCCGGGATTTCCGTGTTCGGGATTTCCCGTTTGGCATCCCTAGTGTGAACTGGCATCACATGAAGAGGTATGACATTCTAAAAAAAAAAAACAACAACAAACACATACATACATACATACGAGTATAAACAAGCAAGAAGAAACAGATTGAAACAAACATAACAACCAAAATGGGCTTAACAATGACGATCGAATTTATTTTTTCAGTTTAGTTCCTTTCTTTTTTTTATAGAATACTCAAACTCCGAGACCCTTTTTTAGAGTCACATTAAAGTTGTTTGGTTGCCAGTGATCGATTTACGTATAGGTTCGGGTTTCGGGCTCCATAGCTTTAGGAGCGGCAAAATTTTAAGAATCCTCTAAGAACTAACATTTCAAAGTTTGATATTAAAAATTTTTGTGAATTACTTTTGCTTTATATCAAATTTAGAATATAGTTCTGATAGAAAAATAGCGATCTAATTTTAAGAATAAAAATCTTGAATTTAAATTTTCGAAACTTTCAAATTTCAATCTTGAAATTTGTTTAGTAAGATTGACTGACGTTCTCAAATTTAAGCAAACATTTTTAATTTATAGAATGAATTCTAAAAATCAAGAATGCATTCTTAAAATCAAGAACGTTATCTTAATTTTAAGATTATATTCTCAAATTTTTGAGAATATGATCTTATTTTAAGATTTTTATTAAAAACAAAATCTTCAATTCGATCTTAAAATGAGATTTTATTCAAGATTACAATCTTAAATGCGATCTTAAAAAAAATAAAGATTTTATTCTTGAATCAAGAATTTTCAAGTCTGTCAGACTATTAAGATTGAAATGATTTGATTTTGAGCTTAAAATCTTGACATAACCACGTTTTTTTTTCTCGTAGTAAACCCATTAATGTATCGGTGCAATGTAAATTTTCTTATAGTGTTTTCACACTGACATGGTTTTTAATAAAAGTTGGTTTTAACGTTAAAACCAACTTTTAAAACCTGGTTTTACCATACAAATTGTTTTTGGTAAAACCAAACCATTTTTGAATTGGTTTTATGAAATGCAACCTTGTTTTCGCTGTGATAATTTCAGTGCTGCCAGGTTGAAATGACCGACAGAAGCTCATAATGTTATGCCAGATAATAACAATAGATGGCGCTTGAAAAATTTTCAACTTAAAAATGGATACAGCAGCAACAGTAATCAAAAAATTATGGAAAAAAAATAATTTTTTGGAAGGAAAACAACGAAAATATTTTGAATTGAACTGTGGAAAGTGAAAATAGACAATATGACTGACATTGATCTGCCTATAAAAAAGGTTTATCTTTTATTGTATTTGTGCATTTTTATATTATTAACAATATTTCCAAGTACTTCTTCATTCTGTATAAGAAGTTCCATAATTTAAAAAAAATGTTAAAAAAAAAAAAAATAAAAAACAATTTCCATTTTAGAGCGCATTGTGAAATATCTCAGTTTTTCATACAAACAAAAACAGTTGAACAGTATGTGCAACAAGTGTTATTAAAAAGCAGAAAAAATGCAACAACAAATACACGCATTTCGACAGAAGATTTATTTTATTTTGAGCAAAGTTATTAGACAGCCTGTGAGTTAAAACCTGAATTTAACAAACTTGCAATGTGAATGCAAAATCAGCTGTTTATGGTTTTAACGTTAAAACCAGTTTTTAACTTTCAGTGTGAAAACACTATTAGATTTATATGATAGATAGTAATGGGTGTTTTTTATTGAGGTATAGAAGTTTAAGTTGGCATCACTTTTTTAATTGGCGGCCATTTTGTCAGCTGTCAAGTGATTAATATTTAGTTTGGTTTGCCATTTCATCATGAACAGGTTGACAAAAGAACAACGCTTGCAAATCGTGCAAATTTATTTCGAAAATAATGGTTCAGTTCGCGAAGTTTACCGCAAGCTCCGTCCATTTTATGGTCGACATAATCGTCCATCAGAGCAATTAATTCGGTTAACCATGGATCGTTTTCGCACTACGTTTACTCTATGTGATAATACGCATCCGCAGAGATGTCGAACAGTGCGCACCGAAGAAACAATTGCCGCTGTAGAGCAAAGTGTTGAAGAGGACCCGAATGAATCGATTCGCCACCGTGCACAGCAATTGGAGCTTTGTCCATCAACTTTATGGAAGATTTTGCGCAAAGATCTTGGCTTGCGACCTTACAAGATCCAGCTTGTGCAAGAATTAAAGCCGCGAGACCATGCAATGCGTCGTGATTTTGGTGTATGGGCCGAAAATGAGATTGATCTCGATGCTGATTTTCATCGCAAAATTTTGTTCAGTGATGAGGCTCATTTTTGGTTGAATGGCTACGTCAACAAGCAAAATTGCCGCATTTGGAGTGAAGAGAATCCACATGAGACCCTTGAGACGCCATTACATCCACAAAAACTGACTGTTTGGTGTGCTCTATGGGCTGGTGGAGTCATTGGGCCATACTTCTTCCGAAATAATGCTGGAGAGTCAGTTACCGTTAATGGAGACCGGTATAGAGCCATGATAACCGACTATTTTGTTCCCGAATTGGATGGCATGAATGTGGATGAGTTGTGGTTCCAACAAGACGGCGCTACATGCCACACAGCGCACGTCACAATCGATTTATTGAAGGAAACATTCGATGAGCGCATAATTTCACGGAATGGACCTGTCAATTGACCACCAAGATCGTGTGATTTGACACCATTGGATTATTTTCTTTGGGGATATGTGAAGTCGCTCGTCTACGCCAACAAACCAGAAACGTTAGGGGACTTGGAAGCCAACATTCGTGGCGTTATTGCGAACATACGGCCCCATATGCTCGAAAAAGTGGTTGAAAATTGGACCTGTAGAATTGGCTTTATTCGAGCCAGCCGCGGCGGCCACATGCCCGAAATCATATTTAAACATTAATGGCATAAAATTATCCTTCCAATAAAGCCAAATTGATGGACATTAAAACGATTTTCTTGTGTTTGATTTCAATTCGAAGTTCTATACCTCTAAAAAAAACACCCATTATTCTAAAGCACTTGAATAGACCATTGTGCATTATTGAGATTTAACGAAAGTTCGGGTAAGTGTATTTTACATTTTTATTTAAGAAACCAGTACCCATGCTCTGCAACTTTGGTGCGAACTTCTCGCGTTGGAAAGATGTGAAACAAAATATTCCATCGTTTCTCGAAAAGTAAGAAAAACGTGTTGTCTGTAATTCATGGCGAAAACTATCAACGTTGATTACGTCATTTCGTTAAAAATCAAAGCCGATTTAAAATCGCAGAATTTGTGAACGCTTATCAAAAATGTGTTTGACGGCGGCCGAAATTCACTAAAAGTCGAAAACTTTCAACGACGGCGTCGAAAATACAACTGTCGGTTAGACAAAAAATGTATAGTGCGACTTTGATGTTTGTTGTTTACAAAATTTTTGGAAAAAAAATAAATAAAACATGTTGTTAAAATAATTTAACAATGAAAGTATCATTTCAGACCAAATTCTTACCTTTTTGCTTTATTATTCATTGCATTTTTCATTTTGAACATGTATTTTTTGGTTAAAATTTTATCTCACCCCGTTTTTATTTGCGAGTATATTTGACAGTACAAAGCGCAAACTTTTCTCACGAAAATTTTACAGGCACACTTTTTCTGTAAGTTGTAGAGTAATTTCCTTACGTGACTACTATTAAGACTCAATCAGACGTGACATAACCATAGCCATAGAAAACAGTCGTTCGAACCAAACTAATGGGCAATACTGTATTTGTTTATAGGTGACTCGCCATAACGCCATAACTCTCACCATAGAAACCAATTGAATGTTGGTTTGGTTATGGCTATGTCACGTCCAATTTAAGCTATACTCGTCAAAAAGGTTACAGACACAGGTTAGTGAGAAAAATAGCTGTTTGTTTCAATTTATGGAATTTTTGTTTCATTTAACATGTTCCAAGTGAAAAATTTCTCGTAACCAGAATTACAGATCATGGGTAAAGAGCGCACTCTATTTAGGAGGTATTGACGAGCAACGTTTAGAAACTTCTGATTTGTCTAATTGCTTTTGCTTCTGCAAAGCGAACGCAGGAAACGAAAACTTATACACAGCGGAGATTTTCAGGAGTCTGTAGATTTGACTGACTGCTCCTTTAAATAAATTCGGATGTTAAATTTTCGTTTTTTACTTGACTATCGGGTATATTCTGCATTCCATGTGAAATTAAAACGAGTGGAATTGCCATAAAATTGTTGTTGGAAATATGTAATTAGGCCCTTTTCAGATTAGGCAACTTTACTTGCGCAAGTTTTGTGTTTGTGGGTGTGAGAGGAAAGGTCGGTTTGAAGGGGAAAGAATTGCCGAGATTTGAGTACAGACTTGCTTTAACTTGGCAATTCTGTTTCCGTTGCATCCGCTTCTCCGATGCATTCAAGTATATCTTTAACTAAATTATTTTTTTTCAACTTCCATTGTATACACCAAATTTCAAATCACTTTCACAATTACAATGAATACAGAAATAAAACAAAACGTCAACAAATTAAATAAATTCGAGCATGAGAAAATTAAACTTAAAGTTGCTGAATGTGAACATAAAAGCAAGTTCAAAAGAAAATAAATAAAAATGAAAATTATACTTGCGCAATTAAAGTTGCCTAATCTGAAAGGGGCCTTATAACAACAATGCTATGGCAATTCCACTCATTTTAATTTCACGTGGAATGCAGAACATACCCGTATGTATTTTTTGTTTTTGCAGAAAGTGTTACTGAAACTCAACCGAGAAGTGTTGATTTTCGAAAAAAAATTTTTTGTTAGCGCCGAAAAATTTTGAAAACAGATCAATTCTGAGTTAAAAAGTCGTCTGTATGACACGTTCAGATTATATTGCCAAATAGTGTTAGCAAAAAATTAGGAGTGCCTCCCTGTTTGTTATTCTCAGAGAAATGAAAAAAAATAATTTACTTTACTTTTGCAAAAAATACTGCATGAAGAAATAATTTTTTTTGGCGTAAAATGTTAATGAGATTTATTTAGTGGACTCTTAGCTACATTATTGCCATATATAGTAAAGCGCTATCACTAAGTCTGAAGTAGCTGTTGGCTTAAAAATGATAAAACCATTTTTTGAGGGCGCACTGATTTTCGAAATCTTTGGAGGTTCATAAAAATTAATTGGTCACCAAAATCGCCAATTTGAATATGTATAGTTTGGTTTTACTTCCCTTTGGTAATACTATCAAAACTATACTGTCAGTACCGTGAGGTCTTTTACTGTTGCACAGTGTAATTTAAATATTTATAAATTGCATATTTAATTTTAAAAAGTTTTTCTTCATAGTGCAAAAAGGGCGGCATATTTCAAGAGGCCTAGGGCGACATCAAACATAAATCCGCTACTGTTGGTTGCATGCTGTTGCACATAAATATCTACATATACGAGTATGTACA
This sequence comes from Tachina grossa, assembly GCA_949987645.1. Lineage (NCBI taxonomy): Eukaryota > Metazoa > Arthropoda > Insecta > Diptera > Tachinidae > Tachina > Tachina grossa. The sequence continues at coordinate 24,529,593 of OX465276.1, read as the reverse complement.
TATGTATCAGTGATCTGCATGATTACGAATCAAACGGCATAATTTTGCATTTTCTAAAATGAATATTGAGCTAGCACTTAACATTAAAATAATGAATGATGCTATTCATATCAATGAGACTGTTGTTAATAAATGCATGCCACTGCTTGCAATCTCTATTCATTCATATGATTCACTAAAGCAATGAATCAGTATGATTGTTTTGAATACTTCTTAAAACCTCTTCTGACAAATATAGTTTTATGTAATATTATAATATAAAATAGCTAGCGCCTTTTTATTTTATAAATTGTTTTAATACGAGAAAAACTATTAATTAATACGGCATGTTCCATTAACTTAAGACTACATCTAGTCAACATGCTTTTGTGAGTTATTTGATTGCTTGATACAAAACAATCAAACAACAGTAAGAATTTATATTGATTTTTAATAACAGCACCAAAAAAAAAAAAAAACAAGAGAGTGAGTTAATGGCAGTCAGTTGTTAGAGAGGTAACCCTGCAAGCAATATCATTTATATATTGAAGTTAAAAAAACAAAACAAAAGCATTGTAAATGTGAGTGGACAGCGAAAGTGAATCAACTCATACAGTTCTCTGATATGTATATATACGTTATAGTCTTGTTGCTCTTTCTCCGTTGTATTCCTGGCCGACTGGCTGTTTGTTGGTTTTCTTCCTTTTGTGGTAACTGTCCCAATGACAGGCTCATAATACCAGAGACCACAACAACAATTGACCAACCTACTAACTGTCCTGACCGTCAGAGCTTAAAAATCAGCCAGTTTTTGTTTGCTAAAACTTGTGGTCCGACCTTATGTCCGTCACTTAAAGTCGATTTGGGGTTTATGTTGGGGGTCATGTGATATTTATTTCATTGATGGTCTGTAATGTGCCAGTGGCAAAATATTTATTACACCATTGATGACGATTTGCTAACGATACTCTATAAATATTGTTTTGTGTTCAAAAGTTTTGTTGTTTGCAGTTGCTACTGCTGCTAATGTTGTTGTTGCTGTTGCTGATGATTTTGGTACGAGTACTTAAATGTCTAATTAAAATCAATTGTGATGTGGCCAAGGAAATGCAACAGAAATAAGAAGAATAAAAAGAGAATTATGGGCTACACCCAAAAACTAAGTGACATTTAAAAAGAAAAAAAGAATACAAGACAATTTATGTTATTGTGTCTTCAAACAAACTGAAAGTGTTAATGTACGGTCACACTTGTCAAACATTTGCCCAAAAAAGCATAACTAATGAAAAAAGTTTCTATCCAGACACTTGTTTATCATATTAAACAGTTTCGAACACAACTAATGGACAATGCCATAGAATCCAACAATATTGTTTACTCTTTAACTTGACAAACTTTTGTCTGAATTGAAAGATTTGTCATTAGCATTTAGTGGTTACGTTTTTTTTTTTTTTTTTTTTGCAAATGTTTGAAAAATGTGACCGTGGCTTTATTATAGTTGCAAAAACCTATTTTCGAGTTTGGATGAACTTCAAAATGAAAGAGGAAATGTTTAACGTATAAGCCAAGAGGCATATTTGAATAACTAATAAATTACGAGTATTTAGTTGCAGTTCAACCACATTATTACAGAAGATTATAATAGTTATTGCTTTTTAACCAATTAGATGAAGAAAACCAAATATTCTTACGAAATCTGTGTCACTGAATGTGTCTAGGCCAGCACACTCTCGTATTGCTTCAACTATTATTGTTATTAGACAGACAGTAGTGCAATGAAGAAACTCAGTCGATTAAGAATCATTATCATTATTATCTTTAAATTTCTTTTTCTGTTCCCATTTTCTATTTATAGCATCCACTGACAAATAGCATTTCAGCTTTAGTGTGACGGGTGTGACTATATATTTCCTGCGACTAATTACATTTTCAAATATTATAATACAAAAATTTTATTATAATTTTAATTGCGCTTAGCATTTTATTGTTCGAGATTATCAAATATTTACTACACATTTTCAGTTTTTAATGTGACGGGTGTGACCGAAAATCTGAATATTTCAATTAGTCAACAAAGTTGAAACTTCAACAAAGAGCAAGCAAGAGTATAGATAGTGTTTGCAGAGATTTATTTTTATTAAAGCTAAGGAAGGGAATAAAAGAAAACGTAAAATAAAGAATAAGGGAGGGCAGATTGTTAAGTAATATCCTCACTTTAAAGCGTTTTCAAATTGATAAAAATAAAAACAATGTGTAGTTTCTTTAATACATCGATAATTGCCATTCTCTTGTGAACATCAGTTGAAAGATTTTTATTAAAAATAAGTAAACTATTTTTTCCTGTATGGAGTGATTTTGCAACAGTTTAAAGGTAGAAATACATACATACATGCAATTTAAATGGGTTTGATCAATGATGGAATAATGAAAAATTGAAATGGTACCGACCGCCAACAAAAAGAGTACTTTTTTCAACATTTTGGTACTTTTTATGAAACATGAATTTTTTTTTTTTTCAAAAATAAATTTAAAAGTCCATTCATATAATAAAAAAAAAAATCTCTCAATCACAGCCCGTCTCGAAAACCATCTAGTTTGGGCATACCTCAGAATCACGTGAAAATATTCTTGAAACTTTTGAAATTCTTCTTTTCGGCTCGAGCTGGTACAGAAGTAAAAGCTGATTTCTTTCATGAATTTGTGAATATATTTAGGTCGACACAAATATGCTGCGGACGAAGCTAACAGTTTGTTTACACAAACACGTTAACGATGAAAATCGTAATGTAATAGACTAAAGAAAAGTTGTACAAATTTCATTTAATCTATTACAAAAACACTAATATTTCTAACGTCAACGTCTTACACGAACAGGGGGTAAGTTTAAATTGTGGCATACACAACCATTTACGAACAAATTTGGCAATATCATTTCAATCTGGCCTGGCACTAAATTGTTCCATCATTATATTAAAATTATCAGCCGCAAACCCAATCGCGTTTTCCAAAGGAACATTGTGTTCCCGTAAAACGTATACAATTTCGTCCGTAATTCCCTTTGCCGGATGATCGCTTACAAGTTCCAATGATAATAATCTATCCATAAGTTCTATGACACCGTGCAGTCATTACTTTCATCAATAATAATTGAAAAATAATTAGTTATTGTAGTTAATATACACAATTTTGAAATAATTTTTGTATTTTCTGATGCTATTATAGATCTTATGATACTTTGGGACTTATGTAGATTAATTAAAATTTGTTTAGTTATTAGCGAATCAGAAATTCCGTTTTTAATAATATTGTTGATGTGGTCAAGCATCGCAAGTGGCAAGTTGTACTCTGCCACAAACAAACAAAGCATTATTTCCAATTTTTTGCTGTACTGGTGTGTGCTTCCTAAAAATTTATTAACCTTACAACAACACTAATAGCGAATTTTTTTCACTCCCTATGGTCTTGTTTTGTAGCCAATGTTGTCAATGATTATAAAAACAGTAACGCTAGATTTCTAAACTGGAAACAAGGCAAAACAAAAAAAAAAGAGCACTAAATATGACGTGGTGGTACTGCAGTATTTTTGTTGCGAAAAAGTACTGAAAATAGTACAAAAGTACTGAATTTTCCATCACTGGGTTTGATGATGAGCTACTGAAAGAGTTCGATACAAGTCTAATGTAGACCAGCTAGGTAAACAGCTTTGAAAGCTCTTGCAATTTGTTCTTGCTTCTTAGCAAAGTAAGGAGCAAGAATTGTTTACGTCGAGCTGAGATTGGCTGTTGTGCTTGCGGTGGTGTGAAAGCACAAAGTTCTGTTGCAAAAGCTTGAACATTGTGCATATGGCTTGGACATAGCTGATGTAGACAGACTTTCGCAATGTTTCTGCAAAGAACAAACGTTTATTTTTATATATTTTCATACTCTGAAAATACTCTTAAGTTATTATGCAAGCTTTTATAACTGTATAAAATATTTTAAATTGGAGCTTTCCCGCCTTTCTTGCTTTAAAAAAAAAAAAAAAAAAAAAAAAAACAGCAACTGCAGAGCCTGTAAAATAGATAAAGATTAAAAGCGAAAAGTTTAAAAAAAAATTGACATTAATCTGATTTGTTTTTAAAGCTTTTTTAAATTTTTTTGTGCTCAAATGAAATGTTTTTTTTTTTTTGGTCACTCAATGCCATGAAGGACTTTAACTCTCTCAAGGCCATTTTTAAGGATAAAACTTTCATTCGACTTAATTCCGGCTCTCCATACTCCATAGACTACAACTTAATATACATATGAATTATTATTTATGTACATATGTCTATTCCATTTACTTAAATGCCACTTGCCACTTACAATCAATTTGTCATGCAAAATTATACATTTTCCTGCTAAATCTGAAAAATATTGCATAAATTTTTACAAATGAAATATTTAATGTTGTAACTGAGACTATTTTGCATACGGAATGCCTGAAAGCTAAGTAAAAATAATTTTTGTTTTTCTTCTCAATCTTTATCATAAACGCAACAACTCCATTCTAGAAAAACTCAACTGATAATCAAACTAGAACTACCAGTATGGAATCTACCAACTCATAATTTCGTCAACTCCATTCACATTCGAATACTCGTATGTAAAATGTAAGAAGATTGAGTCTTATTTTTTTTTAATTTTTTGCAACTTTTTTACATTTTGCTTAAAACCCCTTCAAGCATGAAATGTTGAATAATTTTAAGTCTTAAATTATACGAAAGGGAAAAGTAAAATTCCTTTCGCATCTATTTTACACCATTAAAAACACGAAATATAACAAGTAGTAGAACAATCATGTTTTAAAGGGACGGAGAGGGAGAGAAAAAAATCAACACAAATACGATCAACGAATTAACAACATGCATCAAAATATATTTGTATGACTTGGGTACACTGCAAGTGGAATGAAGAAGGCAAATAGATATATAAAATTAATTTTAACAAAGTTAATTGCAATATATTTGATTGGATATTTTTAAACAATATTTGCAATTTTAATTCAATATTACGTATGATAAGAGGAAGTAAATTTTGACTAACCCCCCCCCCCCCACACACTTCACCCTACCTTGGATATATTCAGATAAATAAGTTAGATATTTGAAAAAATTTCATTATTAACTTTTCTTTTGTATAACAGTTCAATGATCTATTTTAGAAAGCTCGAAATTAAATTCGAATTATCGAACATAGAAAATATCGGATTTCGTAAATTTCGTCATAAATAAATAGTGATAAACGTTTAGCATTTACCTAGCTTCTAACGAAGAGTATATTATATCAGGTAATTTTTGGCCTGATTTGTTAGTTCCAGTGCCTCGTTTCTGTAAGGAATGTGAGAAGTTTTCGAGTCGAGAAAATTGTTATCATCCTGTGAAACACAGGGTGAGTAAGAAAAAAACTGTATTTATTGATATTTTTTGTAAGTTTGTATAAGTTTTTATGTGACTAACCCTGTGTACAATAGGACAACTAATATAATTATTTAATTTATCTCGATGCGAAAACTTCTCACAAGTTACAGAAACGGGGTACAGGTTTATTTTAAATTTTCGAACAAACGAAATGTATAGTTTTTTTTTTAATCAATATGTAAATACTATTTGCAATGACGTTGCTTTTTTTAATAAAATGCAATATTTCTTCCAATTTTGGACTTTCCTCGCAAGTTCGAATTTTCGAAATTACTCAGGGAGGTGAAATTTTTTTTTAACACTGATCTCATTTTGGTATTGTTTTTGGCTTCAAAAAATGTTACCACAACCCTGCTAATTTAGCTTCATATATTTTGAAAGTTCAAAATCAAATTGAAATTTTCGATTATTCGAGATGCATGATTTTTTAACTTATTTCATGATATATACTTTTTGATTTATATTTACTGTCAAGCGCAGTAGTAATTCTTATAATTTTTAACTATTTTCAAAGTTCGAAAATAAAACTTATGATTTGTCTGTTGTAACATAATTTTTAATTTCCTTTGCTTCTGCTTACTTTTCAGCTGCTTTGAAATAAATAAATTTTTTTATATATTTTTTAATAACCTTTGTTGTAAATAATAGCTTATTTTTAAATGAAAGCACAATAGTAGTGGCAGTTTTTGACATAATCCAAAATTTCGAAATTGAGTTCGAATGTGAACGCATTTTATTAATACCGAATAAATTTTTGCAATGCCTTCAATTTTGAAAAACTATGTAGCAGTCCCAATAATTTTTAAGCCACATGGGAATTTCGGAATTCAGTCGAATTTTTTAATATATATATGTATATACAGAAATTGATAATTTTCCATTTTTTTATAGGTATTACGAATATTCCATTTATTCGCTTGGGTTTTTAATACCTATAGATAAATTTGAAAAGTTCGAAACTAAGTTCGAACTTTCGAACATATTCGAAATTCTAAGATTCTATCTTTTTTTTAAGCGTTGATGCAGTGTTATCAATTAAGTTCATAAAGTTGTTGTTTTTGCTGAATTCGAAATAGGATTTGGGTTTTGGATAATAACAATGCTCAAATATTTTCGAATTTTTTTCTTCAGAACCAAACTCTTATTGAATTACTTTGAAATCCTAAAAGTAACTTTATATACAAACATTTGGGTTTTTAAGTCAGGGGCCTAATTACCGCATTCGATTGCGAGCGAGTTATTACTCGAATGTGCGAATTTTTAAACTTTTGGGATTTTCGCGTTCGGTTTCGTGTAACACATATTGAAATTTCTAATGACAGCATTCGATAACGTGCATACATTCGAATGCAACCGTTCGTGTTTTTACTCGCAAGCAAAAAGGCATTCGAAATCATTTTTAACATAGAAAAAAACGAAGAAATAGAAAATGTTTGTTCAATATTTTACTTATTTATTTAAAAATGAATGAATGCACAAATGTACGTATAAAAAAATACAAATTAAAAAATTTCTAGTTGACTTTAAATTTAACAAAACATGCTGGCTTGGCAAATACATAATGTTCTGCCCAAGAGTTGTCTCGGGGAAAATAAAAAAAAATCAACCAACTCTGGGAGCACCTAAATAACAAATTAAATGCTTCTGGTCAAGCAATAAAAGAATCGAACATGTGGCTAGTGCTCTATTCTCTAACTTTACACTAATTTATTATTATTAAGTTATTAATAAAATTAAAATGAAAATAACATTTATGTATTCGTTTCTTTTTTCTGCATATACGTGTGTATGTGCGTACATACATATGTTTTTGCATACATACATATATACAAACATATGCTTTTGCTTACAATTTATTCAGTGTTGTGAAATGAATTTATATATAAATATATTTGCCTTTTTCCAACACTAAAACCAAAACTCGATTCGCTTGGTAGCGAGTGACATCATCAGAAAATTTCTTGCCATCGGAATTAATTTCTATTCGAATGCAATTCCGATCACGAGTGCAGGAATTAGGCCCCGGGTCGACTTTAGAATATAATCATCCTTATTCCAATTGTCGACAGCGACGTCACCTTAACACAATACCAACAAATTGGGACTTGTTTACTCGCACTCGAGAACAATTTTGAGCTACTGACAATATATTTCCATTCTCTGAGGTATAAAAAATAGTATAAAACTGTCAACAGGAGTCAGTTGTTTTCGACAAAGGGCACACAAGCCCCAATTTTTATTTTTTATTTTTTTTTTTTGGTATTGTGTTAAAAAGACGTTGATGTCGTCAAATGGAATAAGGGTGATTGTTTTCCATAAACGTGTTCAAGTTGTTTTAAACAGTAGAAACATTTGGTTATACTGTTAGTTGTGTAGAAAAAATAAATAAATTAGGAAATATATTTAATATTTAAAATTATATATGATCTAAGGGGAAGAAACCCCATAGTGCAAATAAAAAAGAATTGAATAACAATTTTATACAATTTCATACAAACACTGTGTACAACGGCAATGATTTTTAGGAGCTGGTAATTTCATAACACACAAAATAGAAGCTTAAGAATTTTTCCTTTACCTTACTCAGGGGACGCGTGATGTAATGAAATGATTTAGGTACGTGTATATATGTCATTTGTCTGTAAGCGTATGCACATTGAGATACAAATAATTGTACCTACTGCTGGGTTGTTATTACTGTTCTACTACGTAGTTGTAAAGATAATGATCACTTGTAATAAATACCTTAAGTATCTCATATATCAAGTAATTTCAAGGACGTGTAGCTGGCGGATACTCAACGAAATTAAAAAAACAGACAAAGAAACATTATTATTAGTGAATTGAAGTGCACAAAAACAACAGCAACACCGACAGCGACAGCGACAACGAGAAAATTTATATTAAACGCAATTAAAACATTAAAAAACACAACTACTTCAAAGAAACACTCAATCAGGAGGGTTAAATGAGAGAAAAAAAACGCTGCATAAGCCCACAGTGCAAATGCCACTCTGTTACAATTGTTCGGTCGTTCCTTCCTACTCGTACTACTAATGTCGTTTCGTGTTTGAGATCTTGCAAAGCAAAATCTTACAACTTCTTCACTTTGGCCGTCCTGTGTCAGAGAAACAAGTCGAGGCAAAATTATCGGCGGCGGCGCCGCAGTAGTTCTGTGACCGGCGGCGGCGCGCTGAGAGAATTTTCCGCGGCGCAAATAAGCATATGAAAATTTAAAGAGAAATTAAAAATTTAAACTTAAAATTGATTTTAAAAATATTTTCTCGGAACTTTGTCTTTGAGCAGATAAAATTTCGGCTAATTTTGAGCCGATGCGAGCCGATACAATCGGCGGCGGCTTGATATACAGAAAAATAACTGGCGGCGGCGCGCCGTCGGCTTCGAGCCGGTGGACTTGTTTCTCTGTCATTTTTACAACTTAATTATTGCTAAACTGCTCTACAGCAACTGCAATAACAACAAGATTATTTTACAATAAATAAACGACATGCAACAAATAGTCAAGAACCGTCGTCGAAAGGAACTAAAGCGAGAGAAAATAAAAATGTAAATGCACACACATGTTCATACGTAATCACACTTTTATTTACAACAAAGTGCAGGAAAATATAAAAAAAAAATATACATATAAATACATACTCGTATAAGAAACGCCAGCCCATTCAACATTTAAAGACTTCCAATAAAATTTCAAGATTTTAATGTTGCGATATGATCGAGCTTAAGCTACTGAAGCTGTCGTCATTATTATTGACATATCTTTGTATCGACAGTTGGCGCTGCGACGACTGCTGCTATTTGCACGGCTTTAGCCATGCAGCAAACAAACTTGCCTTCCGTTATTGTTGCTGGGAAAATTAGCATAAAAACGCAATTTTTGAATATTAATAGCTGTGGCTGCTGGCACTCACTCCAAGTAGAAAAAAATCTAAGTACAACACTAAAGGAATAACAACTCCATGTTTAAAGAAAATCACTACTAAGGCGATAAAGTCATTTACACTAGATTTTGAAATAGAATATATGTACATATTTACCAATAGAAAAAGCTAGAGGAAAAATATTACGAGCACAAAATTTTGTATCACAAGAAATAGGTAGTAAAGAAAAATTAAATAGATTAGGTTTATAAGTTTTCAAAATAAAAATTTTTATATGTACATATATGTATATACTTGTATATGTACGATATATTATACCACTCCCAGAGGTTCATTTAATTTGTGCAAGTTTGTCCATCTTGCAAAAAGTCCTAAGCAATCCATTAGTCGAAGTAATCCGTTTCTGCCGCTGTTTTTTAAAGCACATCTAATGTCTGGAATCGACTTGCTATGGGAAATTTATCGTATGTCACACTAATTTTTTAACTGGGTAGCGCACACTGCAAAAAAAACTTTAGTCCTACCTAAGAAATGCCCTTCTTATTAGTAACAAACATTGTGTATTCTCATTAAGCGCAAACAATTTTTAATTTTTTATAAAAAAATGTGCATTTCTTTTATTTCGTTTGATTTTTGGAAAGTTCGAAATTATATTCGAATTTTCGAACACATAACTTAACACATAAGGGTCTTATGCAAAAAAATTTAATAAAGCTTTGCCAAGCAATGTTAAGTAAAGTTGTATTCTAAAAAAATTATTGTACAAAAATTCTAAAGTAGGCACCCACGTTTGTTAAGACTACTTCAAGTTGATATTTCCAAAATGTGTATTTTGTACCTCAAATATTTTTACTAATATAGCACATACTGATTCATGTTACATCTGAAAATGAAGCTAGAAGTGCCTGCTCTTATCTTAAATTTATTATTTCTGTCATGTAATGGGAAGCATCACCAAATTATCCAACTGCTTCGAAATACATAGCAAAATCCATAAAAAAATATTAAAATAAATACAATTGTACAAAAATGTTTTAGTGATGTACATACAATCAAAACAAATCGAAAAAAGCTGGATATTCAAATACTAGTTTCATTCGAATAAAACAAATTGTGATAATTTTTCACATTTTTTTACTTTTACTTCATGGTTGTGTTTATCTGTTTTCCTATTAAGTCAGAAGCTCATATTTTTTAAATTAGGTTGCTTTACTTCAAGATAATAAAAATTTATTTAATAAAATAAAAAAAAATATTTGAATACCCGAATGAAATTGTATTCAATTTTGTACATCATAAGCTGTGAAGTGGTTGTTGAACACGGTGGTGTTACCAATATTTATTATTAAATCACAAAATATTTAAAGTTGTCTTTTGCATATGATTTTTTAATAAAGCTATGTTAGCCTTAAAGTGCTTGGCAACTAATATGAACTTTAAAGCTAAAGTAAAATATTTTTTTGCATAAGGGGGTAAATTGTTATTTCAGATATATTCAAAACAACAGACGATTAGAGAATCTCATAAGACATCAAGTTCATTAAAGCTGAATCCCATTTTCATTTGTTTCAGACAAAATATTTGTCCGAACAAAGTTTTCTTTGTATGTAGAAATTTTTGGAAATACATATATACATATCGATGGCTTAATATAAAAAGGGCGTATCTCAATTTTTTACGAAATCGAGTTTTAAACGTTTTCTGATAGTCAACGTATGAATGCATCTTCATTTAAGAACGAAGTAAGTAATAGAGACCTGCGTAAAAAGTCTTGATATGTAAATACGTCTGGTTTTTTTAAATGTATTGTTGTAGCATGTATTAAACTAAACCAATAATAAATGATGTCGTTTAATTACCCTCTAGTCAGCCTAGAACCATATGTCTCTATGTCAATACTCTTTCTCAAGCGACAATTACACTAGTTAAAATGACGTCAACTTTCCTTTTATGCGCGAGTAGAGATACGTTAGAGACAACAGTTCTAGTGTATTTCTGGTGATATTGTCAATGAACGCGTCAATAGTTTGTTTTTCTTTTTTATTGTGCTATGCAATAATATTAAATAAACATACATATCTAGACGAGGGTCACTAAAATCTACTAGTGAATCCTTGGTTCAAATATCTAAATATGGTCGTACTAGAACTACCTTCTCAATAGTGCTAAAGTCTACTGGTAGATTTTCAATGGCAACCCTATGTTATATGTCAATAGGCGATTACATTGGCTAGGGTACACTTAATCAGTAGCACTATTGACTATGTCACTAGAAAATCACTATAATTTTACTATTGACAACGAGCGAGGAAATATCCATTTTGTATACTAGAGTCCCTAAAATTTACTAGTAAATCTCTGGTGCCAATGCCTGCATGTTGTCTCAAAAGAACTACTTAGTCAGTAGTGCTACAGTGTAGTGGTGGATTTTCAATGACAAGCTCATGTTAAATGTCAATAGATAATACCATTGACTGGGGTACACCTGGTCAGTAGTACTACAGCCAACGTCACTAGTAAATCACCACAATTTCACTATTCGCACTTTCTGCAGGGAAGCGAAGCACTATGGATGTATTGGTGTACGTGTATATGAGAGTTAGCAAGCAATGTCGCGAAGACTTCTTGTCTGTAACAAACACTCAAAAGAAGTAGTGTTGATGCATGTATGCTTGTTATTTTGCATATTGTTCTTTTGAGTGTGTGTGTGTGTGTGTAAGATGTAGATGGTAAGCTATTCTGTGTTTAAGGCTGTGTGCACGACTTTAGTGTAACAATTAACAATAATGTAATGTAACGATTAAAAATAAAACATTTATTTAATTAAAAAAATTTTTCTTGCATGTAAATGCTTTAGTTTTTATTCAGTTTTTTCCTTCTCCTGTAAAATATTGAAAATTCGAGTTACGCCTTTTTTATATTAAGCCATCGATATGTATGTACATATAAAAAATTGTTAAAAGATACCCAATAATATGGAAAACCAATATTCAGAGCTAAGTAAATTTTCCAAGAGAAGAAATTAGTCACTTCCTCAATGTATTGACTTCGGTAGATACTTATATATTCAACTGCAAAAAACTTAAGACGTAATTAAGTAATGACAATATTATTAATAAAAAAATTGAGGCATAGAAAATTTTATAATTTTAAAATTTTTTTATATAAAAAATGAGTATTTCTTTTATTCCGCTTGATTTTTGGAAAGTTTCGAATTTTCGAACATATAGTTATTTTAGTTATTTTGATACAAAGTTACCAATTAAGATCATTAAATTGTTATTTCAACAATAATAAAAATATAATTGCCTACAATAGACGATTAACGAATCTCATTAAACTGGAAGCTTATTAAAGCAGAATTAATCCTTGTTGTTTTAGACAGGATATTTATTTGTTCGAAGGAAGTTTTCTTTGAATGAACACACATAAGCAAATTTCTCTCTAAATAAAAAAATTGTTAAACGACGCCCAAAAAAATCTTGTCCGAATACGGAAAATAAAGCGCTCGGACTAACAGGATTTTCCGCAATGGGAACTCAGTTACTTCTTGAATATGTGACCTTCTCCGAGAAAAGGAACCGAGTGTGTGAAAATTAAGTTTTGAGAAAAACGCATTTAAAAAATGAAATTTTAATGTTTTTGTCATTTTTATCGATTTTCCCAAGTTCCCGTTTTTTGGCACACTAGATCCATTTTCTTGGAGAAGGTCACATATATCACTGGCAATGAGAAAAAATTGCTTAAGTCATATTTTACTGTTTTGCAGTAGAGCACTTTTACACTTTCTGGTCGATTTTTAGAAATCTATTTCTTTTACAGTTAAATTAGGAAATTCGGTATTCAGTTAAATTTCTTTAAGAAAATTTCGTTTTATACAATAAAAATAATACATTTGATTTGAAATATACCAAAGTATAATCCAAATTAAGCGATTATTCCATATGAGATTATAAAACAAACAAAAAAAAAAGATAAGAAGCAAGTCATTGCGCTATAACTTCATGAAAAAGCGCACAAAATAAATGAAATTTTGCCCAGGGGTACTTTCAAATATGGAGATTAAAGGAGTATTGTTAATCCAAAAACAGCTTATTTCGGCTTAAGCCCTTTTTCCTTTTTGCCATAGATATAATGTCATCTGTTGAGATATTATGTATGTATACATTAAGCTACAAAAAAAATTGAGTCGTTCTTAACTAACGACATTCATATAGATATCAAACATTGAGAAGTCACATTAAACACAAACAAAAATTTCTAATATTTAATTTTTTATATAAACACTGAATATTGTTTTTAATCAGCTGGATTTTTCGGAAGTTCGAAATTATGTTCGAATTTTCGAAAATATTCGAACACATAATTTTTTATAAATATTTGAAAATAAATGCATAGGAAAACATAAATAAATAAATACCTACCTAGCTTCTGAATAACGCTATTTCATTTTAAACAAATATTTCAAATCATTTAAAAATCTATCTACCTACATAGGTACGCAACTTGCAAATATTTGACAATAGAATAAGTGATGTGTAAATTCGAATACCAAGAAGCCCCTTAAGCTGGGGTCACACGATTGGCGCAATGTACCAATTTTCGTCGGCTCAATGAAATAAATTCATAAGTAACAAAGTAAATTTGCCTTATTTCTCAACTAATTGAAATATAATTACATAACTGCACCACACTGCATTAGTAATAAAGCCATATAGACTTATTCAAGAATTAATTAAGTAATAATGTCATTTTGGCTTATTACTTATGACTTTATCTCAGTGAGCCGACGAAAATTTGGTGCATTGTGCCAATCGTGTGACCCTAGCTTTAAAGCTACTCTAAGCGAAATAGTAGAAGATGATGTTCTCTCTGGCAATGAGGATGAGAAAGCAAGAAAGTAAAAAAAAAATATTTGCTATTTTTAGTGCGTGCTAACGTCATTCATTCATTTAAAATTTTGCTTAGATTATTTTATAGAGCTGTTTCGCAATCAGATCCTTTCACAGTGATAAAACGGTAAGAAAAAAAGAAAAATATATGGAGATGTACATATGTATGTATATAATAGACCCCTGCACAAGACCACTAACAAGAACTTTTAAGACATGAGGGATTTTTCAAATGCTTTCTACAGCGAAATCTTCTAAAACAAACGCTAAACAACACTGTTGGCAACACATTTGTTTCAGTTATTGCAGGTATAGGAGTAAAGAAGAAAATACTTCGTGACGGAAGAATTTGTGATGCTTGCTTATTCCTACGCATATACGAACATTATGTATGTTACCATACGTGAAGATTTATCTTATTTTTGAAGTTTTTAGACATGTTTAACGACAAAAAAAGATTTCTTAACTAAAAATAAGATTTTTAAAAATTTTACTTTTGGTACTTTTAATATATTATTTAGGGATTTTTTGACTAAACTACTTACAAATAATCTGATTTGCTTCATAATGATCTTGCACATATTCTATGCAGTAAATATTTTGTATTATTTGGCTTTACTTTTAATAGTTCACAAGAAACAAAATAAATTTTAACTCATTTTCATTCAATAAAATAACAAAAAAGATTTTTGGTAACAAAAAAAGATTTTTTTGCCCGACTTTAAGATTTTCTAAAAATAAATATGGCAACACTGGCTGATCTTTTATTTTTCTGCGCGTATACAAACGCACACATGCATTGACATTAGTTGTGTGCGATGGCTTTAAAAAAAAAAGCAGCCTCCCAGTTGACCACGGCTTTCGTTAATGATATCGATTTCGGATATACCTCGAGCATTTATCGTGTAAAACTATCGAGAGTGACACTCAAAAATGAATCGAAAAATGTTCACCCGTCGCTCAGTTTTGTCCCAAAAAGCCTTCGATCTCGGATTTCGTTAGCAATATCAAAAGTGAGAGATTATGGAATTAATTTCGACTAGATATACCAAACGGACGACACACTCGTCCGTATTGTAGAATCAAAATGTAAATAATTTAAGATTCGAAGAAAATGTATTTAAGCGTCATAAAAAATTCATTAAAACACAGCCACACTCAAACTTACATACATATGCCAGCATAATTAAATAATACATGAAATTAAAAAAAAAAAATAAACAAAATCCCTTTAACCAAGTTAATTCAATTTATTCAACTCTCTTTCTTTAAGTATTATGGCTTTCATACAACAACAAATAAGAGAAAAAAAATGTTAGATCAAGAGAAATAGTACAAACACACACACACCCATGTTTTGTTTCTTTTTTACTTGTATGCTAATAAATGCGTGTGTAATATGTTTGCATGTAGTAGTAGCAACTTTAAACGCTTATAGCTCCCAAAATACTCAACCGATTTCAATAAAATATAGATTCTGCATATCTGTATAAAAAATCCTTTAAAACCATATAAATCTTTTTTTTCGGTGCAGTGGTACCAGCGTAAAAGGGATTACAAAAAACATGTTCGCCTATTAATTACATATATATATATATATATATATATATATATATATATATATATATATATAGATAGATAGATACCGCAAGAAGGCAGCAGAAAAAGTAAAAAAGTAATTTTTTTTATTAATTTATTTTAACCTACTTATGTTATTAATTATATTTATTTGTTTAATTCCGCAACTTACGCTGCAGGCGTTGAACATGGCACCTCGATTTTAACAGACTAAGGCTGAGTTTACATCTGGCATTTCTTGTGTGTCATTTGCCCAAAAAAGCGTAACCAACTAATTACTAAAGAAAAACTGTTTGATTCAGACATATATTTATTGATTTCAAAAATTTCCAATCATGTTGGGTTCTATAAAATTGTCTATTAGTTATGTATATGGAACTATTTAACTTAATAAATATAAGTCTCAATCAAACAGTTTTTCAATAGTAATTAGTGGTTACGTTTTTTCTACGCTTTTGTGTCACAATGCACACAGATGTAAACCCGGCCTAACACACAAAATTTTTTTTCATTCAATTATTGCACATATGTAAGTGTGTGTTCTTATCTTTTTTTAAACTTGCAATTCTGCCATGCATTGAACTTGGTATCTTTTGACTAACAGGCTGACACACTTCCATGCAGCTACCGTCACACATTCGAAAAACTATCGCGAGACGTTCGAAGTTGGAAGCTTTAGCGAACGTTCGAATTTTTTTAAATTTGCGGACAAATATCGAACAATTTTGTTTCGAAATTTTTTCGCTTTAGTGAGCATTCGTTTTTATCGAATCTCAGGTCAAGTGGGCTTAAACACAGAATAGCTTACCATCTACATCTTACACACACACACTCAAACGTACAATATGCAAAATAACAAGTATACACGCATCAACACTACTTCTTTTGAGTGTTTGTTACGAACAAGATGTCTTCATGACATCCCAGTTAACCAAGACTTTCGCTATGAATATCGATTTCTAATATATCTCGAAAACGTATAGTGTAAAATTATCGAGAGTGACACTCAAAAATGAATCGAAAAAGGTTCACCTGTCGCTCAGTTTTGTCCCAAAAAACATTCGATCTCGAAGTTTTGCTTGCAATATCAAAAAAATGAGAGAATATCGAAATACTTTCGATATCCCAAAATGCCAGAAGAAAAAGTAAAAAAAAGTTATTTTATTTTTCTATTTATTTATTTTCACTTACTAATTTTATTTATTTATTTTTTTTAATACCTTGACTTACGCTGCAGGATTTGAACATAGTACGTACCTCCATTCTAACAGACTAACACACATCCACTAGGCTATCGTGACAAGTTTTTTATTTTTTTTTTTTTTTTTGTTCAATTATTGCCCTTAAGTAAGTGTGTGTTCTTATTTTATTTTTTTAACTACCAGTGCTGTCATGCATAGAACTTGGTACGCCTAGACTAACAGTCTAGCACACATCCACTCGGCTACCGTCACACATTCGAAAAACTATCGAGAGAAGTTGGAAGCTCGAAGTTTTAGCAAACATTAGAATTTTCTTAGATTAGCGAACAAATATCGAAGAATTTTGTTTCGAAATTTCTTCGCTTTAGTGAGAATTCGTTTTTATCGAATCTCAGGTCAAGTGGGATCGCTTAAAAACACTCACATATACACGTACATCAATACATCCACAGTGCTTCAGACATCATTTATTATTGGTTTCGTACAATTCATGATACGACAATAAATTTAAAAAACAAGACGTATTTGCATTTCAAGACTGTTTACGCAGCCCTCTAGTGCATAAAACTCAGCTAAAATGGCACGTTGTTAAAATGTCTTCTCTATTCGTTTGTTGGCTCGTTGCTGTTCGATTGGAAGACAAAAATAACTACAGGTGCGCTATTATCTAAAAAAAAACAACCCAACAAACAACTCACACATCTATTGGTGGATCTATTGGTAATCTTTTTCTTAAATGGTTTGTTGGTTAACTCAATTCATTTAGAAAAAAAGAAAAAACAACAAGTTGATGATATTTAAACATTTTTATAGAGTGTTTAACACGCATAGATGCGTTTTTCTTTTCTTCTTTAATTTTTTTTTTTTGCATTCACATTCACATACAACTGACGGCGCGGCGCGTTAGTTATGAAACAGTAAATGAAAAGATGTTTTCCTTATGATAACCTCGTTATTTTCTGTTTAGCTTAAAGTTTTTCTTATTGGAGATCTTTTTGAACACAGTTTCCAATTTGTGAACAAGTGTTAGAGTAGTTTCTGTGTATTATTTATTTGTGGCACAATTCGTAACACTGGTAGTACATGTGGTAGTTGTTTGTTAAACATACAAAATTTATCATTGCAATCAACAGCAATAATAACAGCAGCAACAGCATCATCAGTAATTATTATCAATATTTTTATCTTGCAGTTGCTGCTGCTGTTGCAATTACAAGCAAATAGAAATTTTTTAAAATTAAAAGTTTTCAATCTTTTAGTTTAAAAAAGGACTCATTTAAGAAATGAAGAAAGAGATAGAGAGAAAGAGTAAGAACGGTGCGGAGGCCAGTGATGGGACGATCCTACTTTTTTTGATACTATTTAACATGAAAAAGTACCGTAGTACTCCCCCAACACATTTGATACTCTCACGCTCAACTTATAAATGCAGTCAAATGACGCGCGTATGCATATAATTTTGCCAAGAATTAAATTTCTTTTTCGGTAAATGGCACGAAACTTTATTATTAAAGCTATTTTAGAAAAGGGTTTATCTTTCAAAATTCAATATAAACGAAAACCAAAGATATTTTCTGTGCCTTAGAAGTTTATCTATGTATATATAAACACAAATCATGTTGAAACAACTGTTTCAAACCGGGTTAAAAAAATTGTAAAAAGTTTTATATTAAATTCTATCAAGTTCTAAGGGCAAAAGTAGACTTTGACAATGAAATATTAGTTTGGTTTAGTAATACCCCTTTTAGACACGCAAAGTTTAGCCTTAATTCAGCTGTGTGAAAGACAGAAAGAAAAAATACCATCTCTTTTTGGCCTTCTCCCAGCTGAATGACTTTGGAAAGTATGAGCTTTACCCTGGAAATGTTTTATCTGTTAAAACCAACATCATTATACTTGTATAGAGCACTGGCTGATATGAAAGAACTGAAACTATTAACAACAGAAAATATACATATATGTATCTACAGCGGCTTAAATTAAAAACGCATTAGATGAATACATGTTCCACGATATATCGAGAGTAGCTTACGGAATTTTGTCCATACCTCACTCCTCTACAAATGTCGAAAGGATTTTCTCTTACCAAAATCTCATGAAAATAAAACAAAGGAACCGGTTTTTATGTTCCAACCGTATCAAGTCTTATCCAGGCCAAAGATTTATTGAAGTCTAAAAATGCATCTTGTTATATCTTTGACATTTGTGCCTGCATATGTATATACTTTGTGTCGTTTTTTTATTTCTTTTTAAATGAATTTTTTTTACCATTTTTGTTAATAAAATTTAAATAAAAAAAATAATAATAATTTTTGGTACTCTAGGGATCAAAAAAGTACTCAAAAAATTTTTTTTTTGATACCGAAATGTAAATCTTATTTCCCATCACTGGCGGAGGCAGGAGGTTTGCTCCTTTTTAGTACAAAAAATTACAAGTTTGTTATTTAAAACATGGGTGACCAAGATAAATTTGAGGTTGTGTAAGTGAGCGAAAGAGATAAACACACAGGCAGAAACAATTAATAAAAGTAATTCGTATATGATTTTTTTATGAAAGAATTTTTTTCTAGAAAACCGTTTCAACAAAAAGTAATAAATAAACATTATTATTCACTTAAATTCTGAGTTTAAAACTACTAAAAACCAATTTGTAAGAGAAAATAATTTTTAATTTTCACGTAAGCAAAATCATTTTTTAACATAAACAGCATACACAATAAATTTCTCGCAGTGCGTTTGAGAAAAATGAGTGAAAAGATAAGCAAAAATTTATCTCAGATAAGACTAAATGAAAGAGAATAAGAATACGTGTGAATTCGATTTGCAAAAATTTGCTACATGATGTTCACCCATGATTTAAAATAATTGAACATTAGAGCTTTTTGAGCCCAAAGGAACTTACGAAAGGATTAACTGCCAAATTAGTAACCAGCGAAAAGAGTAAAATCTAGTACTTGCGGGTTTTTGAGCAAAATCTAGCAGATTTTCCATACAAAACAATATTTACTTCGTCACTACATTTTTAATTTTTAATAATAATTTTTACTTAAAATCTAGTAAAACTTAGTGATGGAACTATGATTGTTTTCAAACTTGTACTAAAAAAAAATAAGTCGATGTACTTAAAAAGGTGTGTGAATTGGCTATATTGCAGTTGTTTGGTTGTAGTTTAGGAAAATTTTCAGTTAATGGTTTTTGTTTTGGATAAGAAATCTTGATAAAAGTAAAAAAACCTTGGTATGAACGGCATGGATTTTGATGAAGATTTCAATTTAAATTTACTATTTTAGCATATTTAGGGTGATGGCATATTAAGTTATTTCTTGAAATTACAATATATATAAAACGCTGTTTTTCTACTAAAAGCTCCTTTTGTACAAAAACCTTAAAGTGTCAGAAATATTTTTTTTTTAATTCTATACAAAATTAAAAGATGAGCCAAAATCATTATATTTATGACGATTCTTGTGACAAAAATTTTTATAAATGTAAGAAAGCTTTATTCAAGTGAAAAATGTAGTCCAATTTGTGCGGCAGGGAATCAGAAAAGAACTCGAATGTCATTCAGTGCCAGTTTGAATACTTTTGATTTCGTTCGTAATTTTAGCTTGAAATTAGTTAATTTTAGCTTCAAATTACTTAGTTTCTTATGGGCCAGAATGAACTGTTACATTAATTCATGAAACTTTAAGTTTGTTATGATTATACGAATAAAAACCGAATAATTTTTTTAGTTATCGAATAAAATAAAATGATTTTATTTTGATTAATAGAGGTTGAGGGTGGCGTTGGCTGAAGTAGTTAGCACGTTGACTGCAAAATCGGAGATTCTGGGTTCCATCCATGTATCCAACAGTCATTAAATAACAACACCACGCATATATATTCATATATGAACATTTAAGTTTTATTAGGCTATTCGAATAAACAACTAATATTCATTTTTTTAAGTAATCGAATAATATATAATTTAAGATTGAATAAAATCTTGACAAAATTTGTTTTCGATTAATCCAATAGAAGTCAATATTAATTCTATTGTTAGAATACACATATCAAAAAAAAAATCGAACTATGTAATCAATCGATTAATGTGCTAAATTTTTAGCAAAGAGCGAGGAAATTTTGAGAAGAAAATTGTCATATAATCGAATAAAATATAAATAAAAGAAATAATAAAGAAATTTCTTCTTATTAATTCAAGAAACTTTAATAGGTAAGATTTTGTAAAAAAAAATCGTTTCTAAACGTTTTAAATTTGTAAGAAAAATAACGAAAATTCTTTTCAAAAAATATTTTTTCCACACAAATTTCAAAACGAAAGTATCGTTTGTATTTTCAAAATCTACTTTTATTAACCCCCGACCAAAAAAAGGGGTGTTATAAGTTTGTAGTGTGTGTCTGTGTGTCTGTACAAGTACTCGTACAGACCAAACGGCTGGACCGATTTCGATTTAGTTGTTTTTTTTTTTTTTGTTTGAAAGGTGACTTGATCGAGAGTGTTCTTAGCTATGTTTGAAAAAAAATAGGTCCAGCCGCTTAGAAGATATCACATCTTTTCTGGATATATCGGAGGTTTTTAAAATTTTTAATTTTTGTTATGTTTTATATGACTACACGATGAAAAAACGAATTTCTTTTAGAATAATCGAATAAAATACAAACAACGAGCGAGTGCAGAACTTATTTCGATTAATCGAATAAATTTTAAATTCGTTACTTTTATTCGGATAAAAATCGAAAAAATTCATTAACATGTAGGTTGCTAGGCAGATTAATTGCTCGAGTGTTACTTCTTAAAAAAAAAAAACAGAAGCGACCAAAATGATCAAGAACGATAGAAAACATGGAAAGTATTAAAGGAGGAAGCGCGCGAGTTCTCTAAATGTGCGTAGATGATCGTTACAGCGCATTTAACAAGAAAATACAGGGTTGCATTTCTAAAAAAATTCAATTGGAAAATGTATCCCCAAAAGATGTGACATCAATTGGCTTCTACACGCAAAGAAAAGATATGGTTGTAGAATGGTTGAGAAAATAATATTATGTTCTCTGAAACAAATGTGTGGTCGTTGAAAACTAGTTATTGTTATTTTAAACATTTATTTCGTTAAGATAAACAGAGTAATGTTTGAATTTAATAATTACATTATTACATTCATAGAAAGTGCGATATGCTTAGAGTTTAACAATATAGTTTTGTTAAAAATTTATGACTACAACATAATTTTTACTATTATTTAAAAATAATATGATGTAAATAAAAATATAATGTTATCCAAAACCATACTATGATGAGTTTTTAAAAAAGCCTTTTTCAGAAACATCTGTCAGTTCAGTATTTCGTTTGTAAGCTATCGGTAGTGCACGGGAGGTGTTAAATAAATAAATAAATAAATAAATAAACGGGTAGATTAATAAAAATATATAGGCATATGTGTATCTTTTTATACAGACATGTCTGTATGTCGTGTAAGTATACATTTCTATATATACATTTTATTTCAACAATATTAGTTTCTTTTTTTTCGAATTTAACGCACAGCTGTTTCTACAATAAATATATTATTAAAAAACAAAATAGTATTATATTAAATAATACTGTGGTCATATTTAACAATATTATTATTGTATTGAAACATGGTATGGTAAGTCTCAATTATATTTTAGTCTCATCTAACAATAGTGTTGTCATATTTACAATACTAAGATTAGGTGTAACAAAGTTCATTGCTTTTGTAGATAATATTATTATTAACTCAGATAATAATATTATTAAAGTTTGCTTTTCGATTAACAATAATATTATTTGACTGCAACAATGAAATTCAATCATAGTATGTTGCTGTTTGATTATGGTTATCTCAACCATATTTTTTCTTTGCGTGTACTCAGTCCTGATTTAATCCTCCATGGACTTTATCTTCTGAAGCTATCTCAAGTAAAAAGTTAACGTCAATAAGGGCTAATAAATCAGTGAAAGTTTAAACGCTGGTTTACTTGAACTAAACTAAAATTTATATGTGGTTTAAACTCAACAGAAGTAAATCAGTGAGCCATACCCTACAAGAACAATGGCGGCCATTTGATGCATCATCTGATGGCCATTTCTGATGGGTATATACATTAGGGTGGCCGTTCAATAGGTTCAGTTTTATGTAAAAAAATACAAAAAAATTCATATCGATAAGTTGTGTTTTAGGGGGTGCGTCCGGCCCTCAAAGTTGGCTTTCAAGCTTATTTTTCAATTATTTTTGCATATGACTATCTTTTTAAAAAATCATTTTACAAGAATATGACATATGTCAATATTTTAGCTCTTCAAGTCAACAACATTAGTCTCAAAGAAAGTTTTTTTGCTAAAATTAAAATTTAAGAAAAAAATGAGAAAAATAACCAACAAAATACCAAAAATTTTATATAACAAAATTATATTTATATGGAAATTTTTTATTTTAAGAATGTACAATAAGAGCTTATATATATTAAATTATTTCATACATATACCTATAGTCAAAGTAAAACTAAACAAAAAAAAAATATATAAAAACATTGCACTGAATATATGGGCTTGAGGGACAACTTTGACGGCCTAAAACACAACTTATCGGTATGAATTTTTTTGTATTTTTTTACATAAAACTGAACCTATGGGGGGGGGGGGGTGAGAGTAGTTGAAATCAAGAAAAAAAGTCTCCAAGCAATTAACGGCCACTCTACTATACATACATCAGAAGTTTCTATCATTTTGTTAATATGAAAAAACTGATTTAAACATTCGTGTACGTGTGATTTTGTTTCTCTCTCATACTTGTGAACTTCATGAACCAGTAAAACATATATGTATCTGAACTGCTCACTTCGCAGTATTTTACTAATCAGTACTGATGTAAGAATCGTCAGAGCTGAAGAAACAAATACATACAAATTGTATTTATGCATATTTTAAATTAAACTTTATAATTTTTTTTTTTTTTTGTAAACTATTGTTCTTATCTTACTTTTTCACAAGTATCATAATTTTCTTATCACTTTTATACATTCTAATTTTAAAAACCGAACGAACTATAAATTATTTTCAGTAAAATATAATATTTTAGAATTTTTTACATATGTACATTAGATGTTCCACTCTAGCATTGTTGAATTGAATATAAAATTGTTGCAAATGTGTTATTAAAAAAAATGTTGTTTGTGTTAGTTTTAATCACTCATTTCTTCATGTGTAGTTTACAAAATAATATTGTGGCAGCACTAGAATAAATGTCAAAGAAAAAACAGGTGTTTTGCAGCAGGCTATCAATTCTTTGCACAATCAAAAAGGCAAAAAAATTAAAAAAATTCTAATTAAAGGTCGCCAAATTTTACTGATAAAGAAGTTTTATTTATGCTTGGCAAAGTAGAATAGTATAAAAGAGAGATAGAAGGTAAGAAAACAGATTGAACAAAATCTGAAGAAAAAGTAGAGACTTGGAAAAAAAGTTGAGTGCTATTTAAATGCAAAACATATGGTCTGTAAGTAACCAAATCATATGGCCTGTATTGGTAGTTTAAACGTCCAATTTTATGCGTTTACAGATGGCTTAAATATTGCGCTGATTTATAGGTTTGCTGGTTTAAACACATTTTAAACTGAAAATTAATATTAACTTGTATTTAAGATTCTAAAATTAAGTGCCCATCCACTACCTTCCAAGCTATCATAAGAATATTCGACTATTCGATTAAATTATTGTCGTCCTACGCTAGGGCTTGTATTTGATCAATATTATTTAAATAACTAATAAAATCTTTTCGATTAAGGGTTTAATATAAATTTTCTTTTGCTGTACACTGTAGTTTCCTTTTCTGTTGGAAATGTCTACCAAAGAAGTCATTAAAAAAAAGTAGATTTTAACACTCATCACAAGGGAAAACTCTTCAGTTCTTCCGACCACTGGAAGAGGTTGAAAGTTGCTCATCATAAAATTCAGTTTCAGTGTGCCATGTGCAACACAAGCGTAAAAAAGCGTAACCACTAATTACTAATGAAAAACCGTTTGATTCAGACACGTATTTATTAAGTTAAACAGTTTCATACTAACTAATAGAAAATTGTATAGAATCCAACATGATTGGAAACTGTTTAAATCAATAATTATACAATGTCTGAATCAAACTGTTTTTCATTAGTAATTAGTTGGTTACGCTTTTTTGGGCAAATGACACACAAGAAATGCCAGATGTAAACTCAGCCTAATCATTTATGTGTAATACGCACTAATTACACTAGGGGTTGCAAATCTCAAATTAAAATGTGTTAATTACTTAAAAACTTTTAAATTTGTCAAAAAATGGATTGACTTTGTAAATTGATTTGACTTTTTGTCGGCGTGTAATTAATTTGTGTTCTTCTTTTTATGAATCAAAACAAAAAAGAAGCTAAAAAATTTTGAAATGTGACGAAATTAAACAAATAAAAAAAAAAACAACACATCATCAACACAACTACCTATATTTGAATGTTTAATCTCTCAAGACTGACTGATGATAGATTGTGTTGATTGTATGATTAATGAAATTGGCTTTGACATGAATAAATAAAATTCAGTAGTAGTACCAGAAGTGCAATGAGAAGTTCTATTTCGCCTCATAATGATTTTCTTAAAAATCTATTTATTTTTAGATGACTGATTGTCATTAAGTACAATTAATCATTTCACAATTAACAAGCCTTTTTTTTCTAAATGATTTCAATTAATAATATGCAAGAGTTATTAAAAATGTAGATTGTAATTTAAAAGTATATATGTTTGTATATAATAAAATTAATTTAAATTCTTAGGGTCTTATGCAAAAAAACTTAATAAAGCTTTGCCAAGCAATGTTAAGTAAAGTTGTATTCTAAAAAAATTATTGTATAAAAATTCTAAAGTAGGCACCCACGTTTGGTAAGACTACTTTAAGTTGATATTTCTAAAATGTGTATTTTCTACCTCAAATATTTTTACTAATATAGCACATACTGATTCATGTTACATCTGAAAATGAGGCTAGAAGTGGCTGCTCTTATCTTAAATTTATTATTTCTGTCATGTAATGGGAAGCATCACCAAATTATCCAACTGCTTCAAAATAGATAGCAAAATCCATAAAAAAATATTAAAATAAATACAATTATACAAAAATGTTTTAGTGATGTACATACAATCAAAACAAATCGAAAAAAGCTGGATATTCAAATACTCGTTTCATTCGAATAAAACAAATTGTGATAATTTTTCACATTTTTTTACTTTTACTTCATGGTTGTGTTTATCTGTTTTCCTATTAAGTCAGAAGCTCATATTTTTTAAATTAGGTTGCTTTACTTCAAGATAATAAAAATTTATTTAATAAAATAAAAAAAAATATTTGAATACCCGAATGAAATTGTATTCAATTTTGTACATCATAAGCTGTGAAGTGGTTGTTGAACACGGTGGTGTTACCAGTATTCATTATTAGATAACAAAATATTTAAAGTTGTCTTTTGCATATGATTTTTTAATAAAGCTATGTTAGCCTTAAAGTGCTTATCAACTACTATGAACTTTAAAGCTAAAGTAAAATATTTTTTGGCATAAGGGGGTTAAGCAATAACTTGAGTGTTTTGAAGTTGTTTGAAAATAAAAACTCAACAGCTGGAAGCAAGGTTGGAAACCGAAACAAATAACGGTATCGGTATTGATACCGGTACAATTATTTTAAAAATTTCGGTATCGGTAACGGTATTTTTTTTTATTTCGGTATCGGTATTACCGGTACATACCGTTATCGAGTTTAAAATACCGGTATACCGCTATTACTGTGAAGTTTATTAATTCATACAGTGTATATAGCAAGAAACCTCTTTTTATTAAGTTAAAAGTAAGTAATTTTACATAAAGTCTTTAGTAAACAGTAACATAAAAAAAACTAAGTTTTATATCTTGCACAGATTATTTACACAAGTGCAGTGTAAACTCGTATGTTTGTATAAACATACATACATGCATAAGTATATTTAGATCAGAGCTGCCCACAGAGATAAAACCGAGAGAAATGTATAAGCATATGTGTATTCATTTCTATAAAAAGCCGATTGATTTTCGGCACTCTTACGCTTCTCTGGGGAGCCTGGTTATAAACGTTTATACTAGTGTTTTTCAAACGGTATTTCCCGGAAAATGTACGAGAATTCCAGGGATTTTTTTGATATTATGGCAACTTGATGAGTGTCGTTATTCATTTTATGAATGCGATGGCGCAATAATAAGGTCATGTCACTAGCACAATAGCTAAAACTTTACAACAATTAAGGCCGAGTTTACATCTGGCACGCATGTGCTCTGAGACTAAGAGGCCTTTATTTGCCATAAGCAGAACGCGACGTTCAAAATTTAATTCTACAATTCATAAAAGTAAAAACAGAAATGTGCAAGGAAATAAAAGAAAAATTACAAAATAATTTCAGATTCTCTTAGGTAAAAAGAACGATTCTATTAATGCTTATTCTGTACTAGTGATGGCCGAATATTCGGCAATTTTTAAATATTCATATTCGCATTCGTATTCATCAAACTCAGGCGAATACGAATATTTTTCCAAAAAATTAAATAAATAAATGCATAAATCCTAAACCAAATTTAAATAAATGGATAAAAATATTAGTTTATACGAATTTAATTAAGTTTTTTATAGAAATTTTTGCTCATTTTGAAATATTATTTACTGACGATCATTAAAATTTTTGGGTAGTTTTCATTAACTTTAAAGTGCGCCAACAGGAGTATGCAGTTCTTTTTCATAACAATTTTTTTAATATTTCATATTGCAGGCGTAAATAGAACCCTAATTTAATGTCTATAAATTTCACATTAAATACTCGTATTCGTATTCGCGAATATCGTTTCAAATATTCGAATTCGCGAATATCAAAAATTGACATTTGTTACATCACTGTTCTGTACTAAAGTCCTTTTTTTCAAAGAAATATTTTGTAATATTTATTTAATAATATATATTTTTTAAGTGCGGTCAGGCTTGTGTGTATTGTCCGTCACAAAACTTTTTTAAAATACTCTTAATAACATCCTGGGCATATGGTCTAGTTACTCCACCCATGTTTGTTCAACACCATATTATGCAAATTTACTTTGTATAATATGAACTTTAAAGAAATTTATTATTTGACATATTGTCAGAAGTGTACATAAAATAATTGAAATTTATTTGCTGGTAGTTTAGCATGTCTATATGCGCATTTCATTGGCGCTTGAACCAAATCATCAGTAGACTTCAACCACAAATTTTTAACAGTCACAAACCTCTTACTTTATGCACAGACTAAACTTATTTTTTCTTTTGTGATTTTCAAAAATATTATTATTTTATGAATTCTCATATAGTCTGTGCATTGAGTAAGAGGTTTGTGACTGTTAAAAATTTGTGGTTGAAGTCTACTGATGATTTGGTTCAAGCGCCAATGAAATGCGTATATAGACATGCTAAACTACCAGGAAATAAATTTCAATTATTTTTTGTATAATATGTATCAATAAATAAATAAATAATTTTCTTTTTGGCATTTACATATAATATTGGTGTATATGCATTACTATTATTTAAAGAACTCAAATGGTATTATTTTTTTTACTAATGTGCTTATAAAACGTTTTATTTAATAGATCTCATGAATTATAATTTTTTATTTTTTTGTTGAAATAATTAAATTGAAAATATTTTGGATTGTTTTGCACTGAGCAGGAATTTCCCGGGAAGCCGAAAAGTCGTTCCCGCTTTCCCGGGAAAAATAAAAAGTCCGGGGAAAAAAACTCTAGTTTATACATATGTTTTTCATTATGGTGTGCTTACACTTTGTTGTCGATAAAAAGTAGTAAGAATAGAGCTGAATAAGAACGTCTAAAGGAAGAAATTTTGTTTCTGTAATTAATTTCAAAAAAAGTTAATTGAAATTAAGTTTTGTAATTTTTTTACGGAAATCGGTATACCGGTACGTACCGGTATAGACATAAACGGTATTGTCGATACCGGTATTTTCTAACCGAAATGAGTTTCGGTATCGGTATTGATACCGGTACCCAATTTTAACGGTATTTGAATCGGTATCGGTATTTTTACGATACCGTTTGCCAACCTTGTCTGGAAGTTTTTGATATTGAAGTGGCACTTTGTTAAATAAAAGAAATATAAACAAATCGTAAGAGTATATCTTTGTGAACATTGAACTTCTATATATTGTTTAGTAGCTACAGTCACAAAGCAACCCTCGTTACTAAAAAAAATAATAATAAAAAAGTGTTGATAAAGATACTCTTTTATGAATGTGGGTGTCTTTTATAGATGTATAAAACTTTAAGTTGGCAATACCTTTTTAACTGGCGGCCATTTTGAAGTCATCTTTACCCTTTCTTTTCTTACGAAAACACAAATGAAATTTGCACTGAGTTTGACAGAAGATATATTAAAAGAGTATGATGGTAAGATGCCAAATACAAAAAATCTAAATTTATTGGAAACCAAACCAAGCAGAAATACACAAATTTTGCATTATCCACCATTCTCAAATACCAAGTATGACA
Source organism: Tachina grossa (assembly GCA_949987645.1). NCBI lineage: Eukaryota > Metazoa > Arthropoda > Insecta > Diptera > Tachinidae > Tachina > Tachina grossa. Next base: position 24,500,000 of record OX465276.1, on the reverse strand, counting down.
TGATAGCCGCTTAAGACGTCTTTTGCTGTTTAGATGGTTTCCACCATTATACATTTGCATGAACGTAAAAATGAAAAAATACAATGAAGTGCACTAATTTTACTTATATAAATGAAAAAAATACATATGTATGTATTTATATGAAACTTATAAAATTAATAAATTCAGTGAAGTGCGGCTTTGACTCGCGCACGAAGGGTTCCGTATGGACACTATGTATGTAATTCAATACGAACTTTAGCCTATATAAAATATAGTTTTGGCATTTTTTTCGTTTTTGGGTTTTTTTCGGTTTTGAGCGTTTTTTAGTTTTGGCGTTTTTCGGTTTTTGGCGCTTTTTTAGTTTGGGCACTTTTTTCCCCCGTTTTGTCAATTTCTTCAGTTTTTGGCATTTTTTTCATTTTGGCGATTTTTTAGTTTTGGAGTTTTTTACGCGTTTTGACGATTTTTTCGGTTTTTGGCGTTTTTTCAATTTGAAATTTTTTTTTCATTTTGGCGATTTTTTTTTCATTTAGCCGATTTTTTTAGTTTTGGCGCCTTTTTCGCTTTGTGGCGATTTATTCCGTTTTTTTGGTGTTTTTTTCAACTTGGCGATTTTTTTTATTTGGGTGATTTTTTTCATTTTGGCGATTTTTTCGGTTTTGTCGATTTATTTTAGTGTTAGAAAATTTTTTTTAATTTGGTGCTTTTTTTTCGTTTAATCGATTTTTTTTTTTTGGTTTTTGGCGATTTTTTTTGTTTGGCGATTTTTAATTTTCGGATTTTTTAGTTTTACCGTTTTTGAAAATTTCAAGAGTTTGCGTCTTACGGTTTCCAAGATATAGCAAGTTGCCAAAATTACATAGTCAAAATTGCATTAACTGATAGAACACCCTTTAATTTAATTTTTTTTAAATTTTAGTGTTAATTGTTGTAGTCTATATAAAAATACACTAATTTCACAAATTTCAAGTGTCAATATACATATATGTACATATGTACATACAATTGTATGTATATTACATGGGATTTTAACATTTTTCCTTGCTCGTTTTGGAACACCCTTTAATTTTTAATTCGCATGTATTTGTTGTTTTGTAGCGGCCAAGGTTATACATACTCTGTCCAAATTTCAGGTCTGTAGCTCTTACGGTTCCTGAGAAAATAGCGTGTGACGGACAGACGGACAGCGCAGCGAAAGCAATAGGGTTCCTTTTCACCTTTGGTTTACGGAACCCTAAAACTGCTAATAAGCAAGAATGATAAACTACAAGATTACGCCAATCAGAGAGTTTACCGTTGGACGTGACGTCACACGTCTATTGTAAGAGTTGCCATGAAGGCTGGGAAAAATCAAATGAAAGACTTAAAGCATAAGTATGGGAAACTAAGAAATTTAAACAAAGAAATCGCAAAAAACAAATTCTATTCTATTATTTTATTTTCTCTACAAAAATTTTTCTTTGTTTTTGAGAGTTTCTTTTAATTTTTGAAATTAAACTTGTTTTATTAATAGCACCAAATCGAAACATACCAAAACTAAAGACTCTAACTATGATATATTTTTAAATAGCTATTTTCTAATATAATTCACACTGAATTCTTGAAAATGTTTTGTTCTCCAACTAGGGATGCCAAACGGGAAATCCCGAACCCGGAAATCCCGGGATTTTTAAAATTCAATCCCGGGATTTCATTTTCGGGATTTCTTAGCAATTTTTATATAAAAACTTTATAAATTAAAATTTTCGTTGATTTTAAGGTATTTTTTATAATATTTAAAAGTCCCATATAATTTTATACTTACAGTTTTAACAATTTAACATATTACAATAACAATATAACAATTTGACATATTTCTTATATTTGTACTTTCTTACGGTTATGTTCATCAAAGGTCCTACAATATATGTAATTTTAGAATTATTTTGAAAACAAAAGAAACATATTACCTTTGGAAGGAAAATAACATTTGAAAAATTCATAAGTTTGACAAATTTATTCCGTCTTATTCTATATTATGAGGGCAATTATAATTCAAATTCCACGAGAAATTTTTCCCGGGGAATAATTTCAAACAGTAGCAAATAATAGGGAAAACAAAAAAAATCTAATTGGAAAAGGGAGAAATTTCTTGCGAAAATTTATTCATAATTGCAGTGTATAACTATCCGTATGTCGACTTCTCAACGCTAAAAAAATTAGTACTTATCTACATGTCGGTAACAATTGAGTACTATTGACACCTCCTTACAATTGGAGTAGAATACAATACAAGGCAAGTGAAAACTTTTTCTTGTCGGGTTGACGTAAAAGAGAGAAATATTTATAGAATAATGCGGAGTATTTTGTCTAAAAAACTGCTCGATCGTGTATGTGTGTTTTTTACATTACAGTTCAAAATTATTTTGTTTTTTATTTAGACCGTTTAGGTCGTTTTTGATACAAACCTAAGATCAAACCCATTTAAATTACATGGATTTGATAAATAGTTTTAGTCAAAAACGACCGACTGAATGAGTTCCACTCAATTATAGTTGTATTCGAGTTGCAGAGTAGAAGGCCAGGACACTAATAAACCATACTCCTCTTAGCGAACGTATGAATACATACATATGTATCTGTTGAACTTGTAGAAAAAAACTTATGTATGAATTTAAAATTTTTCAGTAGAGCAAAAATACTGTTCAAGTGCTCAAGCAAACTTTTAATGCATGTGCCTATAAAAATGTGATCTTTAAACGTAATTAATCGAATCTGATTAGAATAGTGTATACATTTCTTTTAATTTTTCGACATGTTCAGCCTTATTATCGTTGTCATAGTCATACATATGTAACAACCGTTATACTTGTTGTTGATCAATCAATTAAAAATTAAAAAAAACGTTAGTAGATATATTTTTAACAAAACAATATTGTTTTTGCAACTTATTTGAAGTGAATCTAAAAATTTTCGTAAGTCAACTTAAGCAGTAGTACTAAAAGTCCACCGATATGTATATTCCTCTTGGTTTAGATAATAGTAAAACATTTATATTGAAAACAAAAACAAGTTTTCATATTTAGTTATTGTTTTCACTATAAATTCTCTAACATCAAATGTGATTAATTAACTTAAAAATAGATGAGAAAAGCTCTTTTGATTTTTATTTCATACTCGTATTAGAAAATTGTTCACTGTAAAGACATTGTGCAATGATAAATTATGAACATAAAACCTTTTAAAATGCATTAAATTGTTATTAAAGTAATATTAATTTAAAAAATAATTTATTTTACGAAAAATATTTAGATCCCGAAATCTCGAAAATCCCGTGGTCCCGAAAAATCCCGGGATTTCCAAAAATCGATGCCGATTGGCATCCCTATCTCCAACATACTCGTAAATGACAAACACCTCTCATCTTTCTAATACTAGCACCGCCGCTCTGTGCAGTGGCCTGTAGCTACACAACTGTGTATGGTTCTTGTCTTGAATGTAGTAGATAGTTGTCTTGACTATCTAAAGGTTTTTACACCTTGTATATGAAATTCACCACGGTAACAAAAGGTGTAGCCATACGAGGAGATTTTATCTCTAGGCTGGAGATTTCAAGTCTTTTTTGGAGAACAGATTTTTGTATTAGGAGATTTCTTAATAACAGCGATAAAAATAAGGAAGTTAATTTAGTACGAAAGGAAAATGCTTAAATCGCTACACTGAATTACCATCCAATGAATGAATGAATTTGTTTATTTTAAATAAATCTCTATTCCAGCCTTCCTGATAGTTTCGTATATAAAGCTTGAATTTATGTGAAGCTGTAGCTTTGAAATTTTTAAAGCGTGTGTAAAACTATGACAGCACCGACAAAGAAAAACTTTTTTTGTTGATAAACAACTGCTCTGGGCCATTGAAGTACATACATATATGTGTGTGTATGTTTATATCGTTGGTCACAAGTAAAAAGACCCTAACTAAAATAATTGTAACTTTACAGGAGAAGTTAAAAACATAATAATAAACAGTACAACTGCTTTGTACAAATGCTTTTAAAAGCGTCATTTTTTATAATATTGCAATAAATTTTGTGTGCAATGTATTGGAATCACTGAAAAACTCAATACTAGTTAGGGCCTCTCTACTAGTGACCATCGATATGTTTTATTCGGTATAACTGAATTTATCAGAACGTAAATGTGTTTATGATCTGAACAAATTTATACTATGCCGATAGCTACCGCTCACGTGAGTTCAAAATTTTTGTATGTTATGACGTGTCGTTACACAGATATGAAAACGTGACATTGGTCAAGTTGTCGTATAAAGAAATAGCAATAATAAATTGTAATTTTGCGGTTTCTATTTCTAAATGCATAAGCAAGCAACAAAGTTAAAAATAACAGCAATAGAAATTCTCTCATTAAAAATAAAAGTACTCGTATCTAGAGCTGCAACAGAGATCTAAAAATATGTGAAAAAATTTTAATTATTTTTTTTTTATATGTTTGCTATTGAAACTGTAAATCAGCAAACACGTGAACAGAATGCCAGCTACAAACTACGCAACGCTGTTGTTTTTATTGAGCATTCCATTTATTGCAAGGTAATATAACATCATAAATGAATGAATTTAAATAAATAATGAAAAATTCAAATAAATAACCACTTGCCACTTTTTCGCACCATCTTTGCTAATCGAATATTCGGTAGCAACCGCAAACCGCTACGCAGAACTCAAAGACTCCACTTTTTGGCGCCGGTAACCCTAGCCAACTGTTATACATAACCCTATAGCGGGTTATCTTCAAAGAGGAACTACTTTTTATTCCAGTTTCTTACAATAGAAACATACAAAATATAAATGTCTAAAATACCTCTAAAAATACAATACGTGACTTTTATCTACGCTTTAAGCTACTCTACACCGTTTTCCAACAAACTGTAAATGCATACCTTTTCTGTCATGGGAAAAATTATGATGTGCATAACCCCTACTTTGCACTTGTCGCTTGACGCCGTGATTGTAATCTTTAGAATTGTGTTTTCTCTTTAAATTGCTCATTTTTATACCCTTTACCAAAAAATGGTAAAAGGGTATATATAGGTTTGTCATTCCGTTTGTAATTTCTAGAATATTAATAAGCGAGCTATAAAGTATATATATTCTGGATCCTTATGCATAGGGAAGACGAATAAGCGATGTCCGTCTGTCTGTACGTGAAATCGGTTTTCCGAAGCTCCCAGAAAAGCTAGAGACTTCGTTCTTGGACTGGTGTGTCAGAAATGCTCGAAATAAGATTGGTATTGAAAATCAGCAAAATCGAGCAGACGGTTTCAGAGCTGGGAAGCTTAAACTTCATTTTGCCATACAACTTAACTACCGAAAACTAGTTATTATTTTTTTTATTAAATAAACTTATTTTATATATACTTCAGTATGAATAAAATTAATATTTCTTAATAAAAAAAATAAAAAAAATTAAATAGACGTTTCCAGGGTTGGAAAACTTTAACTTTTTTATACAAAATTAAACAAAATTAATTTACTAAAAGAAAATTTTCCTTTTTTCTATAAATTATATATATCTTATATTCTAAGAAGAAAGAGATTGGGTTAAAAAATCAGAAAAATCAAAAAGCATAATTCCAGGGTTGGGAAACTTAAAATTTTTTGATATAAAAAATTAACTACCGTAAACTAATTTTTATATTTTTTTTATTAAATTAACTTATTTTATAGTTCAGTACAAATTAAATTGGTATTTCAAATCAATAAAGAAAGTTAAAAAAATTAAAAAGACGTTTCCAGGGTTGGAAAACTTTAATTTTTTTCATATACAAAAGTAGCTTACTAAAACAAATTTTTTTTCTTTTTCTCTATAAATTAAACATATCTTAGACTCTTAAAAGAAAGAGATTGGTGTAACAAATCAGAAAAATCAAAAAGGATGATTCCAGGGTTGGGAAACTTACACTTTTTGAAATATATAAAAGTAACTAGGTCTTACTATTTTTTTATTTATTTATTAAATTAACTTATTTTATACTGCAGTATGCATTAAATTGATATTAAAAATTAAAAAAAAGTTTAATACATGAAAAAGACATTTCCAGGGTTGGGAAACTTTAACTTTTTTCTTATACAAAAGTAACTTACTAAAACAAATTTTTTCATTTTCTATATATATTAAACATAGCTTATCATCTTAAAAGGAACATGTTGGTGTACGAAATCTGAAAAATCAAAAAGATCGGTTAAAGGGCTGGAAAACTTAAAATTTTTATGATATATAAATTAACTACCGAAAACTAATTTTTATTTTTTTTTTTAATAAAACAAGCTTATTTTATACTTCAGTAAGTATGAATTCGGTATTTCATATTAAAAAAAAAATTAAAACGAAGTCTCCAGGGTTGGAAAACCTTATTTTTTATACAAAAGTAACTTACTAAAACAAATGTTTCCTTTTTTATTAGGGTTCTGTACACCAAAGGTGAAAAGGAACCCTATTGTTTTCGCTACGCTGTCCGTCTGTCCGTCACACGGACCTGAAATTTGGACACAGTATGTAGAACCTTGGCCGCTACAACATCAAATACATGAGAATTAAAAATTAAAGGGTGTTCCAAAACGAGCAATGAAATATGTTAAAATCCCATGTAATATACATACAATTGTATGAACATATGTATATTGAAACTTGAAATTTTTAAAATTAGTGTATTTTTATACAGACTACAACAATTAACACTAAAATTTAAAAAATTTAAATTAAAGGGTGGTCCATCAGTTAATGCAATTTTGACTATGTAATTTTGACAATTTGCTATATCTTGGAAACCGTAAGAGGCAAACACTTGAAAATTTTCAAAAACGGTAAAACTAAAAAAAACCGAAAATTATAAAATCGCCAAACCAAAAAAAAAATCGCCAAAAATTAAAAAAAAATCGCCAAAACGAAAAAAATCGCCAAAATTAAAAAAAAACGCCAAAATTAAAAAAAAACCGCAAAAAATTGAAAAAAATCGCCAATACGCGAAAATGTCGCCAAAACTAAAAAAAAATTTAAATAAACAAAAAATCGCCAAAATTAAAAAAAATCGCCAAAAATAAAAAAACGCCAAAATGAAAAAAACGCCAAAAAACCGAAAAAATCGCCAAAACAAGAAAATAAGGTGTCTAAACTAAAAAAGAGTCAAAACTTAAAAAAATCGCCAAAACCGAAAAAAAAACGCAAAAAAAGACAAAACAAAAAAACCGAAAAGACCCCAAAAACGAAAAAAATGCCAAAACTATATATTATATAGGATGAAGTTTGTATTAAATTACATATCTAGTGTGCGCGAGTCATAGTCGCAATTTACTGAATTTATTATAAATTAAACATATCTTACATTCTTAAAAAAAATTGTTTTTAAGAATACAGAAAAATCAAAAAGGGGATTCCAGGGTTGGGAAACTTACACTCTTTGTGATATAAAAAATTAACTACCGAAAATTAATTTTTATTTTTTTTATTAAATAAACTTATTTTATGCTTGAGTACGAAAAAATTGGTATTTAAAATATAAAAAAAACAATTAAAAAAATTAAAAAGACGATTCCAGGGTTGGAAAACTTTAACTTTTTTTATACAAAAGTAACTTACTTAAACAAATTTTTCCTTTTTTCTATAAATTAAACATATCTTAAATTCTTAAAAGAAAGAGATTAGAGATTGATGTAAGAAATTAGAAAAATCAAAAAAAATTATCTCAGGTTTGGGAAACTTACACTTTTTGTGATATATAAAAGTAACTAAGTCTAATTAATTTTTATCTTTTCCTTTATAGATTATACATATTTTATGTTTTGGAAAGAAAAGTTTGGTGTAGAAAATTATAAAAATAAAAACCACAGCTCCAGAGCTGGAAACTTTGACCATTTTTTCTGGATATTAAAGTAACTAAATAAAACATTTTTTTAATTTCCTTTTTCTTTTTTTACTTAACACACTTTCTATATTTTTTTAAGAACTACTAGATTGATATAAGGAATCAGAAAAATCTAATTTAATGATTCTAGGGTTTGTAAATTTATTTTTTTGTACATAAAAGTAACTAGGTCAAATTATTTTTTTTCTTTTTGTTTATACTTTATGTATGTGCTTATGTATGTGTCTCTATACTACATAAAAACACTTTGGTAAAGGGTATATAAGATTCGGCACAGCCGAATATAGCACTCTTACTTGTTACTACCTGCCATTAATTTTTCATTGTTGTTGACGTTAATATAAGAAGCACATTTAAAATAAAACTTAACTGAATTTCACAAATTTAACATTTTGAAAGATCAGTTCGCATTTTTGCCCACTTGCTGGTATGCGTCATCGCTGGGGTTTCGTGTTCACTACATGTATGTATGTATGTATGTATATTCAAACAAACTATATTTATTGTATTATATTTATGTAGTGCAACGTTTATTTCTGCACGTTTTTCGACTTTGACTTTTACACATACACACACGACGCACATACACAGATACCCAGACGCATTCACACAAGTTTGATTATGAAAACGTAGCAAGGAGATGGTGGTGGGGGGAGGGCGCAGCAATATTTTAGATATCAGCAAATTTGTTAATTATAAGACATGAATGGCAGCAGTAATATTTGGATATCAGCAACTTTGTTGTAATTATTGTTTTAATTTGCAGAGTGGATATGTATTTATGTATTTCTCTATATTTATTTATTGATTATTAAGCAGCTCATACACGATTCAATTCAATTTTCAATTGAGTCGGTTGTTGTCCAAATCAAAGCGTGTATGGCTTTGTCAATTGATTAATTTGGCAGTTGTCGAGTTGGTTGAAGAAAAATCAAAAGATTTTGATTTTTCATGTTGACTAGTAAATCTTTCAATTCGATTGTGCTGTGTGTGTTCGAGTCTTTTGATTTGCTGTCAAAATTTATGTTTGTAGCTTTGTTTTGTATAGAAAAAGTTATATATTTTTAAAATTGTATTTAATATCATTGAATTCTAAATAAAAAATATTAAAATTAATGAATGAATGCAATAAAAGTTTTAAATTTTAAAATTTTTAATTGTGAAAAAAATATAAATTTGACAGTTGAATGAAAATCTTTCAATTCAGTTTATGAAGTGTGTGGCCAAGAATCAATTCAATTGAAAGACTCAATTCACAATTGAATTGAAACGTGTATGGGGTGCTTTAGAGATTATTTTGTGTGCTTTCAATTTTTTTTACCAAATTTTCATGTAAAATTTAAATAATGCATTCTTTAATTGATGATACATGTATTGTATTTTTGTTGGACTTTTACTAAGACTTAAGTGTCCAGGGGACGTACAAAAAAAGCCATCAATCGGTAAGAATGTGTTAGTGTCGTTTAATTGATGATTTTTCGGAGACGTACAAATAAAATCGTCAATCAGCATTTTAATTTTGTGTTCATTGTGTGCGATGGCATATATATATAGGGTGTTTTTTTCAGGGGTATAGAACTTCGAATTGAAATAAAACACAAGAAAATCGTTTTAATGTCCATCAATTTGGCTTTATTGGAAGGATAATTTTATGCCATTAATGTTTAAATATGATTTCGGGCATGTGGCCGCCGCGGCTGGCTCGAATAAAGCCAATTCTACAGGTCCAATTTTCAACCACTTTTTCGAGCATATGGGGCCGTATGTTGGCAATAACGCCACGAATGTTGGCTTCCAAGTCCCCTAACGTTTCTGGTTTGTTGGCGTAGACGAGCGACTTCACATATCCCCAAAGAAAATAATCCAATGGTGTCAAATCACACGATCTTGGTGGCCAATTGACAGGTCCATTCCGCGAAATTATGCGCTCATCGAATGTTTCCTTCAATAAATCGATTGTGACGTGCGCTGTGTGGCATGTAGCGCCGTCTTGTTGGAACCACAACTCATCCACATTCATGCCATCCAATTCGGGAACAAAATAGTCGGTTAGTCGGCTCCAATTGCTGTGCACGGTGGCGAATCGATTCATTCGGGTCCTCTTCAACACTTTGCTCTACAGCGGCAATTGTTTCTTCGGTGCGCACTGTTCGACGTCTCTGCGGATGCGTATTATCACATAGAGTAAACGTAGTGCGAAAACGATCCATGGTTAACCGAATTAATTGCTCTGATGGACGATTATGTCGACCATAAAATGGACGGAGCTAGCGGTAAACTTCGCGAACTAAACCATTATTTTCGAAATAAATTTGCACGATTTGCAAGCGTTGTTCTTTTGTCAACCTGTTCATGATGAAATGGCAAACCAAACTAAATATTAATCACTTGACAGCTGACAAAATGGCCGCCAGTTAAAAAAGTGATGCCAACTTAAAGTTCTATACCCCAATAAAAAACACCCTTTATGTCTTCATCGGATGATGATTTTTTGTTATTAGCGGCATTAAAACTTTATGAAATCTTTGTATAAAAAAGCACATTAAACAAATATACAGAGCTAAATAATAATTTTTCTATCTTCCACACTAATTTTTCATCTATTATTATTATTATTTATAATAATAATAATTCTAGTTCTTCAAAACACTCTAAAATAACAAACATATTTTTCTTAAAAAAAATTCGAAACAAACAAACGATTTTTAATATAAAAACAAGACATTGGGTGTGTATAAAAAAAATATATACATACTCGTATGTATTTGCTTTTTAGTTAAAAATTTGTTTTAAACACAAAATTCACATACATAACTACATATGCATTTGGGGTTTCAAAAATAATTTTTAAGTAATTTTTTTTATTCACACTACCCATTAAGATTAGAAAAATTAGAGAATATAATATAGTATTTATAATAATCATACAACTGTTTGTAGACTTTTGATTGTTTGGTTTTTTACAAAGATCAATGGTGGTACATTTTCATAAAGTGCAAATTAATTTTTTTCATCCGCGCACTTCTCCATGTCGTCACAGAACAAATAACACAAAGCAAATGACGTTTTTTTCGTCGATCAGATTTGGAGACGTACAAATAATCAACCGTCAAATAAAAATATCAAAATTTTTTGATTCTCATCAATCAGTGCCGACAACGTGTACGTGTAGCCGAAAAGAAACGACTGCACGCACACAACTATGTGATTGATGGGTTTTTTTGTACGTCTCCTGGACACTTTACAGCAATATTGTTTTGCTTATATTTTTATAATAAACTTTGTTAGAGACATGGGTATTTCCCGCAGTCATGAAGTTTCGTCTGTATAATTTTGTAGCACATACCTATAACTCGATTATGTCTTAAGTAGACTTATGCTATTATCGCTTTAAAACAGACATATGTATGTATAAATATAAATGCCATTAAAGTCAAATAGTGCAAAATTACACAAAAAATATATGGTGCAAAAATAGTGCAAAAAAATTTAAATATGAGTCGTACAGATTTTGTACTATTACACAGAATGTGTCAACGCAAAGCCAAAGTACGTATTGCCAAGCATGCTCGCAAGTTGTCAAATATTTTGATAGGTATGTATGTATATTGGTTCGGCATCGACCATCCAACTTATGTATGTATTTTCGCTACTCATGAAATTTTAAATATAAGTGAGTAAACATCATTTAAACTCAACTACTCTGATTTACGCATACTCACGATGCCATTGATTTATACATATAGTACTGTGCAAAACAAAAGCAACAAATTCTGAAAAAATAAATGCAGACGATTATTTCCGAATATACATCATATGTGACAAAAACTGTGACCATAATTTATTTGTATTTATGTGGCCTATGTAGCGCATTAAATAAAATCTTGGTTAAAAATACTGGGTTTTCAAAAGTTATATAAAATAGTCCAGGCTTTGATATGGAGATGTGCATAACAAAGGCAACAAATGAATACTTTTCGTATAATCTTTAGTTTTTTCATAACACGTGTATTTCAACGCTGAATTAATTCACAAATATTATTTATTATGCACTATGGAATACATTTCGGCTGAGTTAATGGTACCTCGAGGTGTTTGTTGCAATTTTGGAACCATTTTCCGAAAACACTCCTGCACTATCTTGCAAACAGGTTTTCAATGGCGTTGAAGAAAACTGCGTGTTGGTCAAGCAAGGATTGGAGTTAAATTCATTTTCTTGCTATTTTTTGCCCAACATCCAAGTATGTTACGGACTACTACCGCATTGAAACATCTGTAGAAGTGTCATATTCCACTCAAAATGCCTAATGAACTTTACTTCAAGTATTTTTTTTTACAAAATTTTTGGAATGGTCTAACTTTAAACGTCGGAAAACAAAACATTACCATCACCTAACCGCTGTTATGCTTAAAACCCATTTTGATATTTCGTAGCGAAAACTGTTTGCTAGGCAAGAGCCGAACTTAAGATATGATACAACAATTTGTTACATAGAATTTGAATTCTTCAATAAATAAATCGGTTTCCCATTTTATTATTATTCAACTAGGATGTGTTCTACTGAACTCTCTTTTAAGCATATAAATAAAAACAATAAAATTGTATCAAGTAAATGTAAAATTTACCTATCTTTCTTTTTGGAAGTATCTCTTGGTCAACTATGATATTTTCTTAGTCTGCAACTTTTTCAATTGCTCTCTCTGACCCGGTTTCGAGTTTTACCATAATGCTCACTTAAATTTGCAGATATTATAACCTCATTAGAAACAGTAATGCAGCTTTTTGGATTATGTGAAATACAATTTTCTATCATAAGCTACGGAAGTTTTTCGCGGTCGTATACAAAACTGCTTAGTACGTAATTATCCTGCCGACCTTCCTATCGGAAAACTAGGGATATATTTTTATTACACTTCTAAGTGATTAACGGCCAATTTTTATATGTTTTTAGGCCCTTATCTTTTTAAAGATTCGGATGTACAGAAATATCTACTCTTTCCCATTCTTGCTAGATCAAGCAGCACCAACAACATTTAGAAAGGAATTTTAAAATCTAATATAAGGAATAATAAGTACTATTAAATCTGTTGGACTTCGGATTTATAGCGCTATATCAAAGAGTTTATTGATAATTTTGACATTCTCTATTTTGTTGCTTTTGTTCTGCACAGTCACGATACACGGGTTTGAGAATATAAGTTATTTTATTTTTCAGGAAATATCAATATTGAAAAATTTAAATGCGAATTCGTTTTCTAGTATGATTGCCTACAAAAATATGTAAAAAGGGCTGCTTGAAATAATCAAATATCCAAAATATTGCAAATTCAAGTCAAATAGGCATTTTGTTGCTTTTGTTCTGCACAATACTGTAAGTTTAGGTTGAAATACATAAATATGAATGCGACGTCAACATAGTCACCTCAGGTTGATTTCTAATTTCAGGAAAATACTTATACTACTCACATTGATTCATGTATGTTTATTTAAAAGTTTAGTCATTAAACAGTTTGCAAGTAGTATGCAATAGTAGTAAATAGGGTTGTTTTTCAATTCCTGCAAAAAAAGCAAAACAAAAGCAACTGAGAAACATATAATCTCATAAAAATGTTCGTATGCAAAGTTCGCATTGTGAATCATAGTTATTTTGCATCGTCCATAGTCATTGAGTTAAGGAAAGTCGAAATCAAAAACTTTCGAGTGAATATGATTCATAGACAACATTGCAATAAGTATGAGTGCTTATAAGTACAAGATATTATAAGTCATGATTCAACTCTACTCACTATTTCACTACTCATTGCTGTTCTCTGGTATGTTTGTACATTAAAATGGCCGTTATTTGTATGGAGACTTTTTTTCTTGATTTCTTCTACTCTCACCCAAAATAAGTTCAGTTTTATGTAAAAAAAATACCAAAAAATTTAATGCCGATAAGTTGCGTTTTAGGGGGTGCGTCCGGCCCTCAAAGTTGGCCGTCAAGCCCATTTTTTAATGTCATTTTTTGCATATGACTGTCTTTTTAAAAAATCATTTTACAAGAATATGACATATGGCAATATTTTAGCTCTTCAAGTCAACAACATTAGTCTCAAAGAAAGTTTTTTGCTAAAATAAAAATAATGAGGAAAATAACCAACAAAATACAATCAGTTTTATGTAACAAAATTATACTTTTATGAAAATTTTTTATTTTAAGCATTTACAATAAGAGTTGATATATATTAAATTATTTCATACATATACATATAGTCAAAATGAAACTAAACCAAAAAAAAAAAATACATTGAATATATGGGCTTGAGGTAGAGCTGCAAAACTATCGATAGTGGTTCCATTCGATAGTTTCGATAGTATTTTTTGATGCCATCGATACTATCGATAGTTTTTGATTCTTTAGAAACACCCCTTTTACACACGGAAAGTTTACTTTGCAAAGTCTTAATTCAGCTGTGTGAAAGACAGAGTGATAAATACTATCTCTTTCTGTCTTTCTCCCTGCTGAATTAAGGCTTTGCAAAGTAAAGTTACCGTGTCTATAAGCGCTAAAACTTATCAATTGTGTATTTTTCTAATATAAAATCTTGAATTTTTTAATCATTCCATAAAGTAATAACAAAAATTAAAAATTTTAAAAACCCCCGACTTTCTTCAGAAAAGATATTACATCTTCTAAACGGCTGGACCGATTTTTTTCAAACATGGCTAAGAACCCTCTCGATCAAGTCATCTTTCAAACAGAAAAAACTAAATGAAAATCGGTCCAGCCGTTTGGCCTGTACGTGGACACGGACAGACACACAGATACACAGACACACACTACAAAGTTATAACACCCCTTTTTTTAGTCGGGGGTTAAAAAGAAAGTTGATTTTTTTTAAACTTTTAGTTCCAATGTTTTTAATACACATATTCAACAAACATATATACACAATTATATAAAAAAAATAAACGAAATAGCAAACAGATAGATAATAGATGGATCAATAAAAAATAAATTAAAAAGGAATAAAATAAAAAAAAATCTTTCATCATAACTTAAACTATTGCAGTTAGCTAAAAAGTATTCTTTTAACAGAAGGAGAAGCAAACTATTTAGCGTCACCTTTTATTTAAAAGTAAAATTTAGCCGCCGTCAAGTTTCTTCAAGTATCAAAGCCGTTGGTACATAATAATTGTATTTTTATGCAATTTGCATCTGGTAGATAAAAACTGACATCTTATGTTGAAACAAATCAAAACTAATTAGTTTGTTTTCACATTTATATATGTAATGATAACCATTACCAAACCAGGCGGCGCAATTTTAATGTTGCATTTTTTATTACACAGTCGCCATCATTCCGTTTTTATTGACTTTGATTTTTTCTCTTTTAGTAGAGTGTTTTTGTCGATTCTATCGCTATCGAAAAAAAATATCGATAGTCCACTTAAAATAAAACTATCAATACTATCGATAGTACCATCGATAGTTTTGCAGCTCTAGCTTGAGGTCCAACTTTGAGGGCCGGACGCACGCCCTAAAACACAACTTATCGGTATGAAATTTTTTTTGTATTTTTTTTTACATAAAACTGCACCGATTTGTGGGGGGGGGGGGGGGGTGAGAGTAAAAGAAATAAAAATAAATAAAATAGCGGCCACCCTAATGTACATACACATGTAATTGAAAGAGTTGGAAAATATGGCAACTTTCGAGAGCAAGTTTTTAAAAGAATTTTTTGAATTGTTGTTTGCTCAAGTTATGGCAATAGAACAATTCCTGGCAGCCACATGCATACATGACAATTCTCCTAAAGCTTAAGTTTAAATTCAAAATTTGTATCTTTAATAATTGCAGACATCTTTTTCTTACATATGCATGTCAGTGTGCACACTTCTACCGATATTCGGTAGATTCTACCGAATATGTTTGTGAATTTAACAATCTACCAATGTGTAAATTGCCTATTTTGCCACATAGCAGTGCGGCCGCAGAGCGGTCATTTTCTGTCATGAAAATTATTAAAACAGAACAAAGAAATCGGTTAAAAACTGAAGCTATAAGTAACCTAATATTTGCCAAAGAATTGTGGGGATGAAATATTTATTCCTAATAATGATTTAATAATTTTTGCACAAAAGTTTAAATTCATAAATGGATCTTACATATACATAATATTTGTAGTTACAAATGTTTGTCAAATAAAAGTTATTTTAGTAGCTTTATAAAACCTATGTACAGGGTGGGCCAAAAGAAACCAAGGGGTGTAAAAGTTTAATAACTTTTTTGTTTATTAATTTTTTTTTATTTTTTCTTTCAGATTATATAGACAACACTTGGAGAATTTATAATGAATGAAAATAATAAATGAAAATCAGAAAATAAGAAATGAATAAATGAAATCAACTTTATTGAAAATTTGATTATGAGTGATGAAGCTCATTTTCATTTGAATGGCTTTGTTAATAAGCAGAACTGTAGGTTCTGGGGTTCTCAAAATCCAAGAGCCATTCATCAACGCCAATTGCACCCCATCAGATGTACAGTATGGTGTGGGATCACATCTGAAAATGTCATTGGGCCCTACTTCTTCGAGAATGAAGATGGAAGTGCTGTAACCGTAAATGGAGAGCGGTATCGGTTTATGATAGAAAATTTTTTACGTCCTGCTCTTGAAAACAGACCTGGTATGTGGTTTCAGCAGGACGGAGCCACTGCCCATACTGCCCGAGACACAATGGCACTTTTAAGTCAAATTTTTGGAGAGCGAATAATTTCTCGAAATTCGGAAATTATTTGGCCAGCGCGATCGCCAGATTTGACAGCACCCGACTATTTTCTTTGGGGTTTTTTGAAGGAGCGAGTGTATGTGAACAAGCCAGAGACAATCCTTGAACTCAAGGCAAACATTGTTGCAAAAATTGGAACGCTACAGCCACAAGTTTTGAAAGATGTTATGGAAAATGCTCTAAAAAGAGCCCATCAGTGCGAAGCTGAAAACGGTGGTCATTTAAGAGACATCATTTTTCATACTTAGTGTAAAAAAATTTCCATTTTGTATATTATATAATCTGAAAGAAAAAATAAAAAAAGTTAATAAACGAAAAAGTTATTAAACTTTTACACCCCTTGGTTTCTTTTGGCCCACCCTGTACAAAAGCTGAATTCCTGTTATTTATGTATATTATTTTATATATGCATATCATGTCTATATAAAGGGTTAGGGCAAATGACACTTTTTTTATTGGAAATGCTTCATTGTTTATGGCAGTTTAATTTTCAATCACATGTGAAGTTTTAAATGCGCTTTTGGAACCTGTTTAGTTTGATACTCCTTGCACTTACCCTTTATACATATATAAGTACATATGTATATTTTGTTATTTTTTATGTTTCTTTGAATTGTGATTTTTTATGTTTCTCTGAATAAAAAAAAATTCTACCGCATTTCATTCAAATCTACCGATTTTTTTCTCGATTCTACCGAATTTAAAAAAAAATTAAGTGTGCACACTGATGTATGTACATACATATGTACATACATATCTCTTTCTAAGCCATAATCAATACACACAGACATTGTTTGACTTTCAAAACGTCTTTGATTTATTACCAATACCATGCAACAGCTCAATTTAAAAATGCTCAAAGCAAAATATCCAAAAGAATAGACAATTTGAATTGTTTATTTTGTGGTCTTTGGTTTTCTTCTCTCAACTTGATAATGAAGCCCTCCCTCCCTCTTGTGCTGCTAACATGAAACACAACAATTTCTTTCTACAAGGGAACGTAACGCATACGCAATATTAAAGGTCACCTTGGAAGATGGATGATTCCAAAATGAGAAAAAATATTAGCAACAACAACGACCGTACAAAAATATCCAAATAAATGTGCGTTAACTCAATGCATTGTTTTATACAGAGTGACTGCGAATTATGGATACAAGAAATTTCATGCTATTTGTTATCGTTATAATCATTAGATTTTTTTTTTCTTAATTTAAAGAAAGAAAGTAGGCAAATGTTACCAATAATAGGTTAAGAGCAAACTAGAAACATTATTTATTATAACATAAAATTTATTTATTTTAGGTCAAATACATTTAAAAAAAAATTATTTATATTCAAAATACTCAAATATTCAACTCAAATTTATTTTTTTCTCGTTTTTTTATATATGTAAATATTTTTTATTCTGTTATCTCAAAGTATAATTTTTTTTTTGTGAAAACATATGCTAACTCTCATGTAAATTTCCAAAAATTTAAAAAAATAAGTATTTTTAAATAAGACAATTTTAGGTCTAGTTGAACTGTAGTAAATTTTAATCAGAAATAATTTCTTATTCGGGCTTAAGTTCAGTAATTTCAATTCCTATTGAATGAAATATTTTTATTAATTAATGTGAGTTTTTAAAGAAGAGAAGAAAAATTAAACTAGACTTTTAAGCTGGGGGAAATACCGATATTTTTCTGTGCAGCAACGCACTTCATCAGCACCCTAGTATATCTACTTGGGTAGAGATTGTTATTAACATCAGCTATTTAACGTAAATTCTATTGAAACGGAATGTGAGAAATGATTGTTGTGTACAATTATTGATTTACCTTTGGTAAATACATATGTAAGTATCACTATTCATTTCCCCTGTTTTTCCATTTTTTTTTCATTTTTCTATTTAGATTAGCACGAAGTTGTATTACTCTACCTACGTATGTTTAACTATTCTTGCTTATCTTTTTACGATCATCACATTAATTATCTTTTACTTATTCGATGTACCGTCGGTACATACATGTAAGTATTATAGTAGTGGATATAATGTTACATTGTTTTTGCTTTCAACAGTTGAAAGCAAAACAAAACTAAACCGTTTATAAAGCCTTAATAAGTTTTACAAATAAGACTGTAAAGCTTTCCATATTTGTTTAAGCCAATTCCAAAATAATGCTTCATTAATTTTGCAGCTGTGTGCAAAAAATTATGGGCAGAGCGAGTTAACCATTCTGATAGTTGATAGTCACAAAACTACTTTAAATACCTTCGCTTCAACCTAGACCGCTGATCCTACGATCTGGCTACGAGTTCTCGCGATTTTAGCATAAATCACAGACCTGAAAAAAGTGTTGAGCAGACTTCACCAGATACAACTTGGATGTAAAATAATTATTATAAAAATTAATCATTTCAGTTCAGACACATAGCTCCTTTATTCCAAACTAGACATATCTGAAAAAATTGGTTTTTGGAGTTAATAATGCAAAAAAATCGTTATAAAGTTTATATTTTTTTCTAAAAAAAATTTCATATTAAAGTCTTGTATACGCACCTCTTGAGAAAAGAAAAAAATTTTATATCTTCGAGTTGTTTGTAAATTGAATTGAAAACTTAAAATTCATTTTCAGCGAAACTAGATTTTTTTGAGTTATGCCTCTGTTTATGACAACTCTCACGTGCACTGAATTCCGCCCGTTTATGCTACGGTTAGCCTAACTAATGATAAATAAACATTCTAATAAAGCAAATCTAATAAAAATTTATTTAAAAGAAGGTTCAACTTCGATCGACAGTTTGAAGAGAATTTCTAAATTTGTTGCTGTTGACCTTTGCACGGAGCTAGGGCGGTTATATGAGCTTAAAAAAACAGATTAGATAACTTTAATCGATTCATTAAAATTGGGACGGTGCTTTATCTGCAAACATGCTTTTCTGAATACTACATTTCAATGTGCTGCTAACTTGATAACAAATCATGCAATCGATCTTATTTTCAAGTTAACACACTAGCCCAATTCAAATGCAAATAGTCGATATAATATACCATTTTGCACATGCTACGATGCAAGGCCTTTTGCACAAGATTGTGAATTGAGTTATTGCGGTATTTTCTGTTCAATGACCTTCTGGTTTTTTTTTTATATACATATTAGGGTGTCCGCTATTTCTTAAAGCATAAATATTTTTGTCTTAATGCTCAAAAAGTTGACGCTTAATGTACAAACATGACTTGAGCAAATATTTGCCGTAACCGCGACATATCAATAAAAAATCTTTAGACTTTAGTGTAATTCCAACTGTGATATTAGAAGTTAAGAAAAGGCTGTGATATTTTATTTTTATTTTATTTATATTTGCAATTATTTTTTACGTTATGTGTTTTATGTTGTACATTTTATGTCTCTTCAAAATACATCGCAAAAACTTAAAAGTAAATTGGAATAAAAGATAAAATATATTTCAATAAAAATAATTATCCCTGAAGATGTTGGAAAATCCCAACGAAACGTCGGATACATTAAAAATGAAATAAAAATACGTCTTTTATTACATTTTAAAGAAATTGAATGACCTTGAAAGCCTGAATAGATACAATATCTATAAAACCACACAAATTCATATTAAAAATAAGGTCGAGTAATTAAATACAAATACATATATAAAAAATCTTTTTATTCACCCTGCAAATAATATTGGACTACATAGTCCAATCTAGATGAAATAGACTAGTTACATCATGGTCCCATGCAATGCAGTCATGGATCATATCGTTTTCATACAAGCATTCAATGCTGCACGAATAAGTGCTCGTGTTTAAACGATTATGATCGTTCTTCTTATGCGCTTACAAATTGTATGCGAGTAGTCTATAACTTTTCTATATGGGGTAGTTTTGGGGTTAGTCCGATGTAATGCAAAATTGGACCATGTGGTCCAACCCTAGGATATCGCAATGCTAAATCGACAAAAATTTTTCATAAATTTGGAGTAGTTTTGGAGTAGTCCTACTCCTCTTTGAACTAGTCCTTATATGCATGTATGGACTAGTCGCATTATTTGCAGGGCAGACACGACAGACATTTTTTTTCCTCAAAAATTGTTTTTGTTTTTAATAATGAAGCTGAAAGGTTTATAATTTATAAATGTAAAAGCTTATTTAGTTTTTGAAATTTTTTGACCGAAAAATGGACTTGAAGGCCAACTTTGAGGTCCGGACGCACCCCCTAAAACACAACTTATCGCTATAAAATAGTTTTTTTTTACATAAAACTGAACCGATTTTGGGGGGTGAGAATAAAAAATATATAATAAATAACGGCCACTCTAGTGCCCATACATATATAATTACATATATATGTATATGTATGTATATTACATTAGGATTTCAAAATTTTTCGTTGTTTGCTTTAGAAACCCCTTTAATTTTTAACTGTCATATATTTGTTGTAGTTTTACATTTTCTGTAAAAATTGCAGGTCCATAGCTCTTACGGTTCTCGAGCAAACAGCCTGCGACGGACAGACGGACATCGCAGCAAAACCAATAGGGTTCCTTTTTCATCTTTGGTGAATGGAACTTTAAAAAAACATGTTACGGAACTAACAATTATTTTACATCTTCATGTGGCAACAATTATTTATCACACTGTAATGTACTAACCACAAACAAAAATTCACATAACAAACTCGATTGTCTGATGATGACGGTAGACAAAATTTTCATTCAATTCTTAATAAATTTCGTCATCATACTTGAGCAGCGACGCTGGCGTTATTTGACGCAGCAGCATTACTTCTAATAGTATTTGTATGTGAAAAAAATGGGGAAACGGGAAAGGAAACCACCACCAACAAAGTAAACTATGAGGAGTGTGGTGATTTTTACGATAATCTTGTGCATTTGGTTGTATATAAATAACGGCAAAGCCGGCATAATTTCAAATTAAAATAAATAAGCAACAATAAAAATATCAGTGAGTAACAAACAGCAAACGTTTCAGCAGAGTTTTTTACTCCAGCAAAGCAGCAAATTACACAAAAATTTAAGTATATAAAAATAACATACAACAGCATTTCACCACAATTTTCCTTTTTGGACTTAAGTGAACTACAACCAATAAACAGTACGTTGTCAAACGGCTAACAGAGCAGACGTTCTCATTTTAACTGTAAAAAAGTGAAATAAAAATTTTGATTTTTTTTTTTTTGGTGCAAAATAAAAAAAGTGAGTGAAAGAAAAACTAAAAAAATATTAAAACAATTTTATTTGATTAAAAAAAAAATAAAACAATAGCATTTTACGATACATACTAAAAAAAAGTGATGTCATTACAGAAATAATTATACCTAAATTTATTTATTTATGCACGAATAAAGTTAATAGTGTTTATTTATGTATATGTATGTACATACTTCATACATACAGATATGTATATGTAATTAAAAATAAAAATTCTTTATGTACATGCATACATAAATACATATGTACATTCATATGTACATAAATATTTAGCTGTGTCAAAAACCGGGCCAACAGAGAGAAAAAAACAGTCTTTTAGTACAATAAAATAAAAAAGCGCACGTACATACATGCACATAAAAGTGAAATAAATATTTATGTAAATATGTACATAAAATAAAATGTAAAATATAAATTTATATATTTTCAGCCTTATTCATAAAAAATATTTCAGGTTTATTAAGCGCTTAGTCCCTATTTACACTATGCAAATCTTATTGCTAAGCTGATTAGTTTATTAGGAAAGAGAGAGACGGGGGGAAAAGAAACGTTGCTGTTCCCCTCGTCTCACTATCCTAATAAACTAATCAGCTTAGCAATAAGACTTGCACAGTGTGTTTTGGGACTTATTTGACATAATTTCTATGGGAAATTTGTCAAATAAACCTGTAATAAACCTAAATTATTTTTTATGAATTAGACCGTTTATATACATATATGTATGTATGTATGTATGTGAATATCTACTTACATATGTATATACTTAATTTTATATAGTCAGAGAAGCATATTGGCATTTCCACAGGAATATCAACTTCTTGTAGCGTGCCACACCAAACATTTTTATGTTTTTTTTTTTTAACGAAACTTTTTTTTACTTCTTTATATATACATATGTATGTATATTTGTGTAGGCCGTCAGCAGCTCTACATTAGGTAAAATTTTAAGAAAACCCCAGTCACATTGTTCTAAAATACAAGTTTAATTGCTTGCTAACGCACGCGAATGCACATATGCTATTTTATTCTTTTTTTAATTTAAAAGTAACGGCAACTTTAGAAAATGTTATAAATACACACACACTCATACACACAAATTTTTTTTGGATTGTAATCATTCCCTCTAGTCAACTAGAACCATATGTCTCTATGTCAATACTCTTTCTTCAGCGACAATTTCACTAGCTAAAATGTCGACAACTTTCCTTTTATGCGCGAGTAGAGATATGTTAGAGACGACAGTTCTAGTGTATTTCTGGTTTTATTGTCAATGAACGCGTCAATAGTTTGTTTTTCTTTTTTATTATGTTGTGCTATAATATTAAATAAATATATGTAGACCAGAGTCACTAAAATCTACGAGTGAATCTTCGGTTCAAATATCTCCATATAGTCGTAAAAGAACTACCTTCTCAATAGTGCTAAAGTCTACTGATAGATTTTGAATGACAACCCTATGTTATTTGTCAATAGGCATTTGCATTGGCTGGGGTACACCTAGTCAGTAGCACTATTGACAATGTCACTAGAAAATCACTATAAGTTTACTATTGACAACGAGAGGGATATATCGATATTGTAGACTAGAGCCCCTAAAATTTACTAGTGAATCTATGGTGCCAATGTCTCCATGTAGTCCCGAAAGAGGTACTAAGTCAGTAGTGCTATAGTCTAGTGGTGGATTTTCAATGACAAGCTAATGTTAAATGTCAATAGATGATGTCATGTATAGATGTCAGTAGTGGTACTGACAACGTCACTAGTAAATCACCACAATTTCACTATTCGCACTTTCTGCAGGGTTGTTTTATTGAGGATTTATTTTTTTTTTTTATTAGTAGAATGAATCGACTGTCTTGCAATATTATTTTCCATGTGACATCACTGAACGAAAATTTGAGCTTCGTAATATTATGGGGGATCAGATATACTCGGCAAAATAGGCGTGGCTACTATTACTGTAATATTTTTTAAACCGCATGGGTGTTTAATGGCTTAAACAAATAATTGAAGTGTTTATACCCTGTTTCTCTTCGACTTGAGCATAAAATTTATATGGAAAGCACTAATTTTTTTAAAATGATTTTCACACAAATTTTTTAGCACGAAACAGGACGTTAAATAAACATCAGACCAAAATAGGTACAAGCCGTATTAAAATAAATTTAAAAAAAATGCAAAACCTTAAGAAATATGTTGAAATAATGATGAAAGTGGTGTAAATCATAAATTATCAATTCAATCATATACATATGTATGTATAATCAACAGGGAAACCGCAAATATGCAATTGCATGTTTTTTCTTGTGTGACGTATTAATGCGGGGACAATATATTTATCCATTTTAGAACTTTTTATGAATTTTGGCACCGATTTGTTAGTGCATATTTTTGCATATTTTACCCTTTAGAGCATGTTTTTGCATATATCGGCATATTTTTAGCATATTTTCTAATTTTTAGAGCATAATTTACGCTTTTCGGCATATTTTGATACTTTATAGATTTTTTTGTATCTTACACCCCATTCCGAAAAAATTATAAATTTTTTTTTAACTTATTAAAATTTCATTTTCGAAATAAAATTTTAAGTTTTAAAAAATAATTTTTAAGGCGCTATCTGGGTTTTTTCATTATTCACCATCTAAACCTCTGTTCCAATATTCCATGTAATGTATACAGTTTTACGGTCGTTAGTTTCAATACAAATTCAGTTTTGCTATTTGTGACGGAATCTGCCCCGAGTAGAGGTTTAAGGAACATTGATAATAAAAATTATAAATAAAAATCTTGTCTTATTTATCCAAAATACAGTTAAAAAGCCAGAATTATGATATCGTGATCTTTTGAAATTGAAGTTGAATTGTTGTTAGAGCATCTAATAAAAATTGATTTGTATTATTTGTTTTAGTCAAAATTTGTATGGTAGTTTTGTTTTAACCTGCACTTCAAACACATTTATTCTTTGTTAATATTGTATCCTTTTTTTATATATTTTTTTTTGTCTTATTTTATATGCAAATGTTGAAGTTTTGAACTAAAAATATATTTTCATTTACAAATAAACCAATTTATTTTATTTTTAAGAGCATATTTGTTGACTTTTTAGCGCATATTTTTAAGTTTTTAGTGCATATGGAATGCGCATAAAACACTTTTTTTAGAGCATATTTCTGGTTTCCCTGATAATCAATTTCAATATACATACATAATATGTATATAAACATACATAGCTAAGTAAGAAAACTCTGGATCAAGTCAAGTTGAAATAGAAGAAACTAAATCAAAATCGGTCCAGCGGTTTTGACTCGTGCAGACACACAGGTACACACTACAAACTTATAATAAATACCTCTTTTTTGGTTGGGGGTTAAAAATATTAAACCATTATCTAAAAAATTTCCAATAAAGCGCGAACTAGATATTTTTTGTTTGGACATATCGCTTATGTACTCAAACACCATCTAACCCCCCGTTTGTGTAAGACGTTTGAGTTAGAAATCTTGGCGTTTCTGTAATAGATTAAAGAAAAGTTGTTCAAGTTTCCTTTAGTCTATTACAAAAACGCCAAGATTTTTAACTCAAACATTTTACACAAACAGGGGGTAAGTAAAAAAAAAACAGTTTGCCAGAAAACGAGTTTAAAATCTTTAATTGTTGTCGGGGTTGTCATATATGACGATTTCTCTCTCGCCAAACGGAGCGATTTTTCAACTTGTTTGGCGTTTAAATTTTTTATTTAACGGCATGGCGATACATAATTTGTTGGCGATTTTTATGGCTATTTTTTTTTAACAAAATTGAACTTAAAAATTTTTGTAATTCAGGAAAATTAGTTTTTGAAAAAATAAATCCTACCAAGAAATTAAAACAATTTGATTTCGATGATTTTTCTCTTATTAATTATAGTTATTAATATATTTTGAACTTGGATGAGAAAAATTTACAAGAAATAATTTTTGGCGATTTTATTTCTAATTTTGGCGATTTTCTTCTCCTAACTCTTTTACAATTTTTATTTTATAAAAAAATGATATTAAAAAAGTGTTATATAAAAAAAATCACAAACATACATATGTATATTAAGAAAAATTACATAAAATTGATTTTGGCGACTTTTGGCGATTTCTAAAAAATCTGGCAACCCTGATTGTTGTGTGTAACAGCTAAATGGAAAAAGAAAATTTTATTTTTCTTTAAAGAGTTGAGCAAACAAGAATATTTGTATGAAATGTTTACACAATATGACGCACGATGTGAGGATTAATTCAAAATTGCCGTTTGTTTTAGTAAAGGTACCAACAGACGATATGTTTTTCACATTGTATGTGCCAGAATTTACATATGTAAACGAAAACATGTCGTGTGTTACCTTTAAAACATTGCTTGTGTAAAAAACATGACAAAAAACATAAGACATTATTTGAAATAGAGCGTGCTCTATTTTCTTATGTTAAACATACATCTCCAAATGTCTATGTCATGCGAACAAATTCGTCGGCGGTTGATTATGTGCACTATCATTAGCCGTCTGAATGAAGTATTTTGCAAGACAAATTAATTATATATTTTTTTTTTAATTTAACGTTGTCGTTTTATTAAAATAAGTCCAAAAATGTATAAGATTTTTAGATACAACCTCAACGTCTTGTTTAAAAAAGAAAAAATTAAAAAAGCAAATTTGCGTCGCCAGTACTACAGCGACGGAACCAAAAATATTTCGACGGCTGCAAGCCATTTATAAAACAAACTACGTGGATATTTATGTACTGAAAAAGAAGAAGTGATACTACATGTACGTTTGTGACCAAAAATTATAAACCTTATGTAAATTAACCAATATTGACAAGCATAAAGAAAAACATACGAGTCGAAAACTTAAAAAACACATGTAAAAAACATGTCGTCTGTTGGTACCTTAAATGAGCGATAAGTAAATGTTAAATGTTTGAAATCCGCCTGTCAATAATAGGTTTAATTTTGCTTTGTACAAAACCAATTCTATCTTTTAACTCTTAAATCGATTCACATAGACCTTATATTTGACGCAGCCTATAACACAAAATTCTAAAGGTGTTAAATTATAAGATTTCGATGAGCAATTCTCATCGCCACTTTGAGAAATCACAGGGCCTGGAAATCTTTTACTCTAACTTGCTGAAAATACACCTCGTCCAAATCAATGTCTTTCAATTAAAACAATGTAAAATCATTAATTAGTGTTCGATAGCACAATCCATTCATCAGAACATAAAGTATAAAGTCCAATAATCCCACCAGACCAAAAACCTCACCAAACAGTCACACGTTGATGATGGAGAGGCTTTTCAACAATGCCTTGCTGTTTCCGAGACCCAAATGCAACAATTCTGCTTGTTAAATTCCGGATCAGTTTGATGCATTTGAAGGACCCAATCAAAGAAACGTAGTAGCTGATGTTCAGTAGGCGTGTGTTAACTGAACTTAAAGAGCTTTAGACCTAAGTCTTCATGCAAAATACGATGTAAGGTCGTTCATGGAATACCCAATTCCAAATATCGACGAGAAATGCACAAAGCTGCGTTTTCCTCAACAATTTGGGCTACAACAGCAATTTTATCAAGTTTAACATTATTTAACGCACTAATAATGCAAAAACTATTATTTTATTTATTCAGTAAAATAGTTTTCATTAAAAATACATTGAAATTTATTATTGAGAGTTTAACTGGGTTCTATGCGCATTTCACTGTTTTAAATGCAGATCATCAGGGAAGGGAACCTTTACCCAAAAATGTCTTAACCCATTTTTCGCCGCACCAAGTTCCTGTTGACCGATTTGAATAAAATTTTATATAGAACATATTCTGATACTAATTAAGAAAATTTCCAACTTTGGACTAAGTGGCTTTTCACGTTTCCTAGAAAATAAGTGGTAATTATAATCACCATTGGCGTAATATGTATACAGGTTTACGATTTTTCAAAGATAACTAGAAGGCATTTTATTTAATGATAAAATGTTTTTATTATGGTAAACTTTAAAGCAATTCTATGCAGGTGCTCCTCACATTTTTTACACACAAATTGGGTGCGGATGTGGCATTTCTTGCACCGATAATTTCGCCATCATCTGTCTTACAATAACGTATTAGGTCACTTTCATGCGTTTTGGTCTTGGCACCTCTGTTTCCATTTACTGTTCGTCGGAATCCTCGCAAACCAGAAGAGTTCTAGTAATTTCCGACCGAAATTGGTGTTGGTTTTCCCTCAATTTTTTCTAATGATGCACCAAAAAAAATTTCAACTTACAAGCATTCACAACAACCGAGTTCACTACTTTCGAAAAAAGATGCCATCACCACTTCTTGCTGACGGTGGAGTTGGCTGAAGTAGTTAGCACGTTTACTACAAAACCGAAGGTCCTGGGTTCGAGCCCGGTCACTGACGAAGTTATTCAATTATAACTCCAGGCATTTTTCTGATGTGTATTATTGTCCCTTTGTGTCAGTTGTTGTAGGAAAGTTCGAGTGATGAAGGCAAAGACACTGGTTATTGAACTACATCGGCTTCAGCGAATACTAATCCGCCAACATCAGAACAGCCTCCTTCGTCGGTAATGTGTAGCAGGTAAAATAAAAATTAAAAATTGCAAGCTAATACACCTTCAAAATTTAATACGCCTCATTGACACCAGAGGCGCTTCAACACTGCATCATTAAAAACGTGCAAAAAGCAGAGTTGCAAAAGAATGCAGCTTTCCTCTATCTCTTCCTTCACCACCTGTCTTTTCTGTCACTATCCTTTCTCTATCACCCTCTTACTTAGAGGTAGCACAAAGGGATCATTGTATTGGACCCAAGTGAGCTGGACTCTAAATTTCACCCTTCCTTACCAGCAGTCTGCTAACCTCACCTAACCTAACCACTTCTTGCCTCTAACATTTATGCGGTAGTTCGATGCTGTATTACCTTCGATATCTACGTCCACCCCACCCCATATGCGATTTATAACTTTGTATCACATTAGATTATTCAACATTATATACTTATGTAACTTTTGGTAGCGTCGGTCAGTTGTAGAAGGATCGATGGTATCAAAATCCGATTGCTAAGGTAAAAATTACTTTATCATGCTATTTTGCAATATAGATCTCATTTGCGTGATCGAACATGAAGTTGTATTCTTTTTTGGTAAGCGGTTCACATATTTAATTTCTAGATTAATTAGCTGGCAATCTGTTTTTGTGCACTGGCATTAAATTTCATTTCAGATAGTAGACAGACGCTCCGGATGCTTCAAATATTCGATTAAGTTTAAGGCCACGAGAGAACCGAGGTCAATTTATGTACTATACACTTCTTCAGAGAGAGCGTATACAACAAGGCATGTGAATAAGACGTACTATAAGGTGTATACGTTTTTCGCCAGTGGTGATTATAATTACCACAATATTCATAATGAACTTTTACATTATAAATGAATATTATTTTTGGTAAATAGTACATAAAAGATAAAAGTAAACATTTAGTTTTATAAAAATAGGTGTAATTGATAGATATAATAAATTATTGGTACTTTATCTCCATGTTTTTCAATTCCCTTTAATTTAAGAAATTTAAGTAGCGAAAGGAACTTAACTGAGTATTTAATAAACAAACTAGTCCCCAAATAACTTATTAAAAAAAGTCTATCGAATCAAAACTATTTTGTTTGTCGGTTATGGATAGTAGAACTTCTGGTAATTATAATCACCGGTCGGCGAAAAATGGGTTAAACAAAGTTGAAGCAAGAACTCAATAATCAAATTGTTTTCTATTTTCTTACTTTACCATTGCCACATTCGCTGACTTTTTCCAGCTCGAATTGCAGTTGTAAGAAGTATGTAATGAAAATAGTAGAGTGTTGCCACACAAGTGTTTTTGACCGACTGCAGTCAAGTTAATAATTGATTTTTTTTTTTGGGAATTGTTACAATTAAGTTTAACATTTGTTAACGCACTAATAAAAAAAAAACATCAGCAATATGTTATCGAGCGAATCGATTATTCAAATTTTTCCACCAGTTTGTGAATTTCTGGCTGAAAAAGTGCTTCATGACGGCCAAAAAATGCAATTTTTAGTATAAAAATAAGCGCAAAATTTTATAAGTTAACAGACCATAGAGCATGAATAGTGAGCGATAAGCTAAAGGCAAGTTCGTGCTAGCTATAACTTTTACCGTTATGTTGAAGTTGCCACATTATCATAAGTTCACATACTCGAAGCTTACATACTTATATGAAAAAAAAATTACACAAAACAAACAATAACAAAAATTAAGTTTTAAAAACCTGCGTTTGGTCTGTACGTGGACAGTCGTACATACACACAGATGCAGAGACATACAGACAGTCGCGGATTAAAAATATAACACACAATTTTATTTTAGAAAATGACAAACTATATATTTATTTCATATATCAATGAATCTTGGATTAATAATATGGGAAAAATGTAAAAGATTATTGCGATAATTTGATTAACAAAATGACATTCATTTTGCTACTTTCAGTATTCGTTTAAACGAATAACTCAAGAATGTATGAAATTTTTAAATTAAAACGAAATTATTAAACAGTCAAACATTTGCAAACACCATTAAAGAATTAACAATCTTACTCCCGTATTCTAAGCACTGTGGCAAAATAAAAATTTTATAACAAATGACAAATGTTTACATTGCTTAAAATATAAAAATTGTCATTTGTTATAATATTGTTATTTGTCACAAAGTTCAAAATGGGGCAGGCAGTTAATTTACAATTTTTGTTTTTGTATATTTAATTTGAGTTTAAGTCCTGCATACACACAACTGAAGATGTAAAATGTGATTTATTTTAATAGAAAATATACATACATATGTACATACATATTTGACAGATGGGGCTTTAGCAAAATAATGCAAACTTACAAAACGTATCAATACAAAGTTCGTATGTATATACAAAATTGCGAAACATTGTAACCATGAGCATCAGCACGGCGACTATAAAAACAAACGGCATTTGTAGTCTTGTAGTTGTGTAGTTCCGGGCGCCTATGTGTTGAAAGTAAATCTTTGGAGTTCGACAATAAATTTTTCAAATTTTTAAAGTAAAAAACTCAGCAATTCCAACCAGCAAATGAATTGACAGCATTAAAAAAAATTATTTTACTTAGTCATGAAATGAAGTTCAGACAGGCCGTTTACATACATACATACATATGTACATATATTGTATTGTCTTAAAAACTCCTTCCTTATTCATTCTGTCAACACCATATAACGTGCAAACAATTTGTTTTAAGTTTATTGACCTTGACATGACCTTGCGAAGAAAAATCCAACAAAAACCTGAATATGTATCCATCCTTTTGCTTTCGCACGACACATGCGCTTTTAAACAAAAATCCCAGAAAAGTGGTATTGAAAGACCGGTTGGTCGTTTGTTTCCTTGTTTTGTTTGTCTTTTGTTTTTTCTTTATTTTTTTTTTACTTTGACATTGTTGCAAGGTCAAACAGAGTTGCAGTTGCTTTTTTTTTTGCATGTGGGTTGTTCCAACTTCAAATGAATTCTAATATTTGTTTGATATTGCACTTGATAAGATAAAAAGCCATCGATAGCTGAATATACATACATATGTATGTATGTACATCATTTTATTTGCAATAATTGCTCGTGAATAATTACTATAAAAATATTTATTAATAGTCATTACTGAAATATTTTTAATGGTGATTACCCAGAATACGGGTTTCACAAGAATACTTATTTATATTAATCATAAATATAAAAAATCACGAGATGTAAATATGTGAAACAAATAAAATTAAACCGTGAGTATGTACTTTAATATAAAATTTAATAGAACTTTTAACGTTAAAGTTTTAATGGATTTTGTCAAAGTTGGCTTTGAAAGTTTGCTTTAAAAAAAAATAATTAATTATAATAATAATCAAGGCACATTTATTTCCAGGTAATATCAGGATTACAAAAACAATGAAAAAATACAACAATGAAAAAAACAACATGGTTTTTAGTTCATCCGAAATATCAAAAATTGAATTTGTTATAACACAATAATAATGAAAATTATTCACATAAAGTTGAAAAAATTTCTCCACGGCAGCTAACACTAACAAAATTTGCAACGTTTAGCACTTTTCCCAATTCTTTAATATGTTTTTTCATATTTTTAAATTTGTTTCAAAAGAATTTTTGTAATAAAATATTTTTCACATTGAAAATTTTTTAAAATTTTTTTTTAATTTCTCTTTCGTAAACAATTTTCGAATTTTCGGATGAACTTTAATTTGAAAAAAAAAAATATCTCAGCTGCGTTTCCGCTACTACCTGGTCAATGTGTCTTGATTATAATATTTAATAACAATGGAGAAATGTATTATATACATATCGTTACCTTAATATAGAAAGGCCCTAGCTCATAATTTTTTTTTTTGTGATCCAGATTATTGCATTTTTCGCTACCTTAGATGTTCTTCTATACAAAAAACTCGATTTCAAAAGAAATTATGAGTTAAGGCCTTTCTATTTTAAGATAACGACACGTACTTTCCTGAGAAAGCAGTCGCTCTCATGAAACATTATTTAAAATTATCGAAATATTGTATCTGTTAGATGCGTATTATTTGCTTGTGTATGATTTGTGTATATACCCTGAGGGAAATGTCGGTGGTGAAAATGTACTGATTTGCTGGTGACTTTTAATGGTACATCTCTATACTTTACATACATACAAATTTATGTACATACGAGTATATTGACAAGTTGTTGGCAAATCCACTTCAAATACACCACATCTGTTTTCTCTCTTCATTTTATACTGACGGATAGAAGAAAACTTGTAAACAATGTACTCGTTAGTCCTATTTTGCACTATGCAAGTCTTATTGCTAAGCTGATTAGCTTGTGTGGGAGAGAGACGAGGGGAACAGAAATGTTTCTTTTCCCCTCGCCTCTCTCTCCTAACAAACCAATCAGTTTAGCAATAAGACTTGCATAGTGTAGTAGTTAGTTAGGACTAACTACTACAGTTGTCACTAGAATTTGAGTGTGACATAAAGACACTTGGTCCCAGTCTGACTGCAGGGTATGTATGCTTTAAAAATTTTGCTGTTAATGTACACATTTTTATTGTCTTGTGTTCATTTTTCGGCTGCTGTTGCTGGTATGAATTTATTGAACATAATAACAATAAATTAACCTTGAGGAAGGTTATATTAACATCAGTCAAGCACACGATACAAAATTCTAATATTTCAAAATTAAATTTCTTTTTGGATAATAAAAATTTATTATTTTAAGCAAATGTATGTAAGTATGTACATACAGGCAGAACATACGTTAAGAGAAAGAGGGCGCATCTAATGAAAAATTTTACGCAATCGCCAAACAGTGGCGTGTACAGTAAAACAATACTCATTAAAGCTTAAAATAGTTGATATGGAGCAAAATGAATGCCTCATAGCTCAGAAATCATAATAAGTTTCGTGAAACGCGTTTTTGATTCAGAAAGAGGGTATTCAAAATACATATGTATACCCATACCTAATTAATTTTTTTAAGAATGGTCGGTGGGGCAAAGCAATTCTAAGGCGACGATATGTATACGCTGAAGAATTAAACAGCTGAATTAATTCAATATGGTAAATCGTGAGCAAAACGAGTTGGCGTTTTGCAACCCGCAGGCGATTTGAGAATTATGCAAATGTCATAACATTCTTCAAAGTCTTTTAACTTCCATGTTAAAAACTTAAAAATTGTACTTACCGCCTTTTTGTGTATGATGTGACGATAAATTATATGTAACCATTCATTCATTAATTATAGTCGGCTTACCTGCAAAGAAAAGAAATTACTGTCACAAAGTAGTTCAATTTTAGGAGAATAAAACAATTATTTAATAGTCATAATTAAATTAGAAAATTAATTCGTTATTAAAAAAAACATTTATTTTCCTACATTTTAGATTTATAAAAAATGGCCACAGTTAAGGAAAATCTTATGAGCCAAGTTGCCGATATTTTGCCTTCTGGTGGCAACAAAGTAACGATTGTCGGTATCGGTCAAGTCGGCATGGCTTGCGCTTTCAGTATTTTGGCCCAAAATATATCCAGCGAAGTTTGCCTAATGGATGTGTGCAAGGATAAGCTAATGGGTGAATTGATGGACTTACAACATGGTTCCAACTTCTTAAAGAACCCCAAGATCACTGCCAGTACCGATTATGCCGCTTCGGCCAATTCCAGATTGTGCATTGTTACCGCTGGTGTTAGGCAAAAGGAGGGTGAATCTCGTTTGTCTTTGGTGCAGCGCAACACCGATATTTTGAAACACATTATTCCCAAATTGGTGGAAAACAGTCCCAATACCATACTGCTGATGGTGTCCAATCCTGTCGACATCATGACTTATGTGGCCTGGAAATTGTCCGGTTTGCCCAAGAATCGTGTAATTGGCAGTGGCACTAATTTGGACTCGTCACGTTTCCGTTTCCTAATGTCTCAACGTTTGGGTGTTGCACCCACCTCTTGCCACGGCTGGATTATTGGTGAACATGGCGACAGTTCGGTGCCTGTGTGGTCGGGTGTCAATATTGCCGGCGTACGTTTGCGTGAATTGAATCCCAACATTGGCTCCAGCGAAGATCCCGAGAAATGGAATGAAGTACACAAGCAAGTTGTAGATTCTGCCTATGAAGTCATTAAGCTCAAGGGCTACACCTCCTGGGCTATTGGTTTAAGCACTGCTGCCTTGACTAGTGCCATCTTAAGAAACACAAGTACTATTGTGGCCGTTTCTACCTCAGTTTTGGTAAGTTTTGATTTGTTAAGCTTAAATGTTGTTTAATTTTTTGTTGTTAATGTCAATGTTTTTTGTTTTTTTTTTGTTTTGCTAGGGACAACATGGCATCGACAAAGATGTTTTCCTTTCGCTGCCCTGTGCTCTGAATGCCAACGGTGTCACCCATATCGTTAAGCAAATCTTGACGCCCACTGAAATCGAACAATTGCAGAAATCAGCCAACATTATGTCGGAAGTGCAAGCTGGTCTCATATTCTAAACCAAATAGTCTAACGTAATACAACTGATTCCTTAAGGTTTAAACTCACAGTCTATGGTTAACTAATGCCCGCGGTTTAACTGACGATTTTTGTTATCAATTTCATTAGTTAAACCACCTTCATTACTTATCTAAAGACTGTGCAATTGAGCATAAGACACACACACAAACTTATAAATCACAAGTCCAACTCAAAATTTAAATATTTTGTGTACATGCTTTAGAGGCATGTCTAAAAATAATTTATATTGCAAATAAATATTTTTAAGTTTTATTATTTATAATTTTTATCTTTTTAAGTTTTATGTATGTATGTAGGATTTTCCGTTTAATTCAAAGCATTTAAATTATGTTGAAAAAAAAAACACAAATAAATTTTATGATTTTCTTTATTAATTCCTGGTTTTATTTTATTTTTTATCATCTCTAGTAAATTCTTAATTAGTAAATTAAAAGAAATGTTACTATAAATCAGCCGTTACTACCTCATTAGCAAATTGTTTGAAACACTTTGACTGAAATCCGAAACTTTCTTCGGATTTAGTTGTTTCATTAGCTAAATTTTCTTTATAAAAAGTATTCAATAAAAAATTAAAAAAAAAAACAAAAAAACACTTTTAAAAATTATTGTACAAGTATTAACAACAAATAAATAAATATGAATAGAAAAAATATATATTTTTCAAAATATGCACTAACAATAAATAGAACTAATTTTAGCACTTGCATTTGTAAAATATTTGGTAAATTCTTATTATAGATCAAATTTCTCAACAGCTAGCTGTTGGTGGCACACTAGCAAAGGTAACAAATATCTAATTACATATTGGGTGTGTTCGTAAATGCATCACTGCTCTGCATCATACGTGCGAACTTTTATTTAAAATGTAATACAAGTTTGCTGATAATTTCTTTTAGTAATAATCATGTTTATCTACTTCAGTAAACCAGTTTAGAACATTTAAATTTCCATTTGCAGCGCAGTGATGCATTTACGAACAGACCCATTTATTTAAGTAAGCTGTAAGTTTTTCTCACAAGCACCCACTCACTACTCTACTACTCTTACTACGACTGATGTACCTTAAGCCCTGTTCTTTGAGAGTATACGGCGGATATGACTGGGTCATGCAAAAGTATACTCCTCTAGCCGTAACCGGATAGTTTAGGCCCACATCCAAAGTGTTCGAATAATTACATTTTTGTTCCCTGAATTGCATCCAACTTTTACAGTTTACGACAGGTATGCGTACCTCTTCCACCAAAGCCTCCATAAACAACAGGAAAGGATACATATGGCTGCAGATAGATGTCCTACAGCCAGGTTGCAGACGTCTCTTGGGAAAATAGCCAATACCATTGGGATAAATGTCTATGGTACCCAAAGGCTGGCGTACACCAAACAGATTGCCTTCGCCGTGTATGACCACCACTCGAGAGGAGAAATTGCGGCGTATATACAAATCACTGGAGTCACACAGATACGAACAAGGATCGATGGCAATGAAATGACCTATTATTGATATCTGTTTGTAGTTGGCAAAATGTTCCTCAGAGTAGGTGGAGATGGCCAAACCTGCCACATTGGCGCCCACCGAATGCCCCGCCACTGTAATATCCTGAGGATCTATGCCATTCTGTGTCAAAACTGACAGAATTTTGGCTACAAAATAAGCCTGTAAGGCGAAATGATGTCGTAGAGCATAATACAACTGGGTTATGTCTTTGGCGAAATTCACTATGATGACATTTAGATCGCGTCGTCTTAGTTGCAACATGTGCAAGTGTGTTTGTATGCTAAAATAACTGTCAGACGCAAAGAAACCATTGACATACAACAAGGTTTTACGTTGGGGATTTATATCAAAGTCCCTCAGTTCCGACAAAGCACGTATGGGCAACTCCACACTTTGATTATTCCAAGTTACGACATGTATGCTGGTATCACTGGGACTGATACCCTCAAACAGAGACATGACCCCCTCATCGACTGCAGCCGCACCTGAGAAACATTAACATTAAAGTTAATGTGTGTGTTTCATAATTTGTTGTTAATAAACAAACAAACTTACAAAATGCCTTCCATCCTTGACCCAAGCTCTCCGTTAGTATTTCAATATTCTGTTGCTGAATTTTTTCAATCGATGCACTGTGCAGTGTGATAATGAACGTAGCAAAGTAAAATAAAATTTTAAATTTTCTTCGCATGGTGTTTATTTTATAATATTTGTTCTTGGTATGTGAATTTTTCGTGCCGCATTAAGACTAAATTTTGCTTGAGTTTGTCTTTATACATTAAAACATAAATTTATTGTAGGTTTTGGTTTTTAGTTGATTTGCTGTGTTTTGGATTTTATCACGTTTCGTGGTAATAATTTGATTAATTGAAACTAATACATATTTAAAATTTCTTACGCGAGTTTGACTTTGGCTTAATATTGTTCCGCCTATCAGAGGAATATAATATAAAAGATAATTTTACTATAATAGGCCAAAATGACGAGTGTCGTTTACCGACTACTACAAATGCTACAATGTTCTTTAGTCTGGTACAAAACCGTCGTGGTCAAATAATCACCCTTATTCTAATTATTTGGCGTCGGCAACATCGTCATCAATTTTGAAACAACATCAATGCTAACTTTGTATTCCCTAACAGTGTTATGACGACGTTGCCTGTTTATCGATAAATACAATACACATATCCAATATTTGAGTCAGCTGGTTCATTTTGTTTACTATTTTTGGTAAAAGTATTTTTGAATAAGTAAAAGCTTTGTAAATAAATTAAAATAAAATTTTTTTCTTTCCTATTGAGACGATGAAAAAAAAAATTAATAGTGAAAATAAGATTTCTCAGACAAAAGTGATGCATTTGCCAGTTACCCAAGGAAAAGTAAGTGATAAGTTCTCTCATGTTTTTGGAAAATAATGGGTAATATTCATCCTTTTAATATTTTACAAATATTTTCGGCTGAACAAAACATCATTTAGGAATGTATTGGATACAATAGAGCCTAACTTTTGAAACAAAAGGGATCAGATCAACGTTTATTGGAGCTTGGAGCTTCCTCCAAAGGTAATCAGTGCTAATTGTTTATATACCCCGCCTTCAGTTGCTTTGCTGTTGTTGTTTGCAACCTTTTTTTTTAATTTAAACCTCCCCAACACACTATTTACCTTACATTTTGCCATCCACCACTAGTTCTAATTGGTGGACCGAGGGAATTTAGTGCAGTCTCAATTTCTCACTGCACCTTGAAATTATTAGGAAACTACCCCTGAGGAATCCTCTAGCAAAAGAAGGACTTTTCCAACTCTTCCACAAGCTTTTCAAATTGGTTTGGGTTGCTAATTTTAATTTTGCCAATATTATATTTTTCACTTTTTTTAAGAACTTTTTTCAAATAAATATGTACATTTTTATATCTACTTATATTTCACTTTTTTACCATTTAAATTATTTTTCAAATTCGTTGAGGCATGCACACAACAGAACACGACATCAAAAACACTGACGACAAAATGAACGGCAACATCAACATCAATGTTTCTTTCAGAATACCAAACATATGCTGACAGTCATCGATAAATGGCAATACTAAATATCTACGGGAATACCGATTTGATAAAAAACATTAAAAACGACGTCGTGTTATGTTGCCGACGCCAAATAGAATAAGGGTGAATACAAAACCAATGTATTAAAAAACTTTTTTTAACGTGTAAAAACTAATTTCGGAGACACTATTTGGGTAAGAGCAACAACGACAAGCGCTGGCAATTTATGTACTCGTACACATATGTGTTAGTGTCCTGCACAAGACATCTTATAAGAACTTTCAAGACATGAGGGATTTTTCAAATGCTTTACTACAGCGAAATCTTATAAAACAAACGTTAACAACACTGTTTGCAAGAAATTTGTTTGAGTATTGTAGGTATAAGAGTAAAGAAGAAAACACTTCGTGACGGAAGAATTTGTAATACTTGCTTCTTTCTACGCATGAGCGTGTACAAACGTCATGCATGTATGTGTGTATGATTTTTTATTTTTCTGCGCACATGCAAAGGCACACACATGCATTAACATTAGTTGTATGCGGTTAATCACATAATAGCCCCGAAGGAAATGTCGATGGTGAAAATGTAGTGAGTCGCTTTTGACTTTGTCACCAGTACTACTCTACAATTATTCCCCATACAATACTTTGTGCTATAGACATTTAGCATGTGCTTGTCATTGAAAATCTACTAGTAGCACTAAAACAATTGACTAGATAGTGAATTGATAATTCTTATGGCAACATAGAGACATACCAACCAGACATTTACTGGTACATTTCTATACCTTACGTACATACAAATTTATGTATACTGACAAGTTGTTGCAAAATCCACCAGAAATACACCACATCTGTTTTCTCTCTTTCTTTTATACTGACGAATAGAAGAGAAATTGTAGACAATGTAACTACTACTAGCATTTTAGTGTTGACATAGAGACAATTGGCCCCAGTCTGATTGCTGGGTAGCTTACCATCTACATATTACACACACACTTAAACGTACAATATGAAAAACAACAAGCATACACTAATCAACAGTACTTCTTTTGAGTGTTTGTTACAAACAAACTGTCTTGCGACATCGCTTGTTAACACTGATATACACGTACACCAATACATCCATCGTGCTTCGCTTATAAATAGTACTACAGCATTTATTATTGGTTTAGTATAATACATGCGACGTGAATACATTTAAAAATCATGACGTATTTACATTTAAAGACTGTTTACGCAGGTCTCTAATATGTGTTTTGTTTTCGAAATCTAAATATAAAACTTGTCAACGTTTATCGTTACCTTGTTACAATTAAATTTATTACTGTAAAAATTAATTGAACATAGATATGCTTGTTCATTAAATAAAATTTTCGAATAAGAAAATTTCGAATAAAAATTATTCGAACAAAATTTATTTAAATAAAACATTACTCAAATAAAAATTATTTTAATAGAACTTATTCGAACAAAATTTAAGGGAGCAAAAACTATTATAGGCGCAAATTTTATTACATGCGAAAATATTATTTTTTATTAATTTTATAGTTTTTGCTGTTGTTTTTATGGGAATTGTTACAATAGTTTTGATTTACAAAAAAGGCTTATGCAACAAATTTCCATATAAAATTGTTCTATTTTTCTTTTACAAATTAGACAGTAAATCTTTATTGTAGCTATAATTTAATGAATATTTTAAGTTATTAAATTATAAGAATTTTCGAATAAAAACTAATGCGATTAAAAATTATGAGGATGCTAATTTTCTTATACATACATACATACATATGTGACAGCGCATAGAGAAAGGGACCTAAGGGAAAAAAAATCAATTTTCACTTTTTTTTTTATGTGGACAACATCTGAGCATCGAATGAGACCGATCCCATGCCCCCAAAGTGTTCCCTCCTAGAGATATGAGCGTTTTATGATGTGATGGTACACCAAAGATACACGTATTTAACCCTCTTATTCAAAAAAACAATTTACTTGAGCTTTAAAGTTCGTAGTAGTTACCAAGCATTTTAAGGCTAGCATTGCTTTGTTAAGAAATTGTATTCAAAAGACAACTTTAATTACTTTGTGATTTAATAATAAATTATGGTAACACCATTTCACAGCTTATGATGTACAACATCGAATACAATTTCATTCGAGTATTCAAATAATTTTTTATTTTATTAAATATATTTTTATTATCTTGAAGTTAAGCAACCTAATTTAAAATATATAAGCTTCTGACATGGAAGCAAAACAGATAAACATTTTTATGAAGTAAAAGTAAGAAAAAAATATGATGAACATAGAAAAATTATCTCAATTATTTTATTCGAACGAAATGAGTATTTGAATATCCAGCTTTTTTCGATTTGTTTTGTTTGAATGTACATCACTAAAATATTTTTGTATAATTGTATTTATTTTAATATTTTTTTTATGGATTTTGCTATATATTTCGAATCAGTTGGATAATTTAGTGATGTTTTCCATCACATGACAAAAATAATAAATTTAAAATAAGAGCTAGCACTTCTAGCTTCATTTTCTGATGTAACATGAATCAATATGTACTATATTAACAAAAATATTTGTGGTACAAAATACACATTTTGGAAATATCAACTTAAAGTAGCCTTAACAAACGTAGGTGCCTACTTTAGAATTTTGATATAATAATTTTTTTTGAATACAACTTTACTTAACATTGCTTTTCAAAGCTTTGTTAAGTTTTTTTTGAATACGACCCTAAATCTTTAACATGGCTCTCCTGAACAAAACCGGTTTTTACCCTTAGGTCCCTTTCTATTTTGCGCGTCACATATACGGAAATAGTTGGAACAAAATACTTCGAGTATTTGTTTATATTATTATTGTATGTATAACAAAAAGTAATAAAAAAATATTCGAATAACAATTATTCGAACTAATATTATTCGAATAAAAATTATTCGATTAAAAATTGTTCTCATTAAATAATATTGTTCGTATAAAAATAGTTCGATTAAAAATTATTCGAATAAAAACTATGCGAATAAAACTATGTGAGTAAAAATTATTGGAGCTTAAATTTTCTTAAATACGGAAAAAGTTTGAACAAAATTTTTCGAATATTTTTTTGTTATTATTATTGCTCAACAAAAACTATCCAATACAAATTATTCGATTAAAACTACATGCATATAATTATAATACAATTAAAATTGTTCGAATAAAATTAATTTCAGCAAAATTGCTCGAATATTTGTTTCTTTTATAATCATACTAGCTACCCAGCAAAAATTTACACATTATCATCAGAACTACTTGCCATATAATGATTTACTTTTCTGATTACCAAATCTCATTACTCGCTTACAAATCACATTACGTAAAATTAAAAAAAAAATGATGACAAGTTGCTAAATGAGGAGAATGATTCTTTTCGATTAAATCGATTACATGAACAAGTTGCCAAATAAAAAAAAGTTAGTGCTTCTCAAGAATCGATTATTTTAGTCTCACGCCTTGTTAAAATCATTAAGGTGGTAATCCAGTAAGGAACAGCTTCCACCAAAAATGCTTAATTCCAAACCCGCTTACATTTTTTGAAATTTTTTGCTGGGTTTTTACATACTCGTATTATTCATGTGAAAGTGAGTTTATTTGTTGGCTTCGCTTTCACGCCCAAACCGATAAATCGATTTTGAAACTTATTGCACCAATGGAATGCTACATTACCCGCGTCAAACATGGCCTATTATTTTATCCGGTTCTGAACCGGTTTTTAGTTTTTGGTTGGGATTTTTTCCGAAAAAAACAAATTTTTGGACAGGTTAGGGTAATTTGCGTTTAGGATTCGATAGATTAACCAGTTTTAACCCCGGGTTTTATTCTGCTTTTTTCCAAATTTTTTTTATCGCTTTTTAAATTTTTTCGTTTTTTTACATGATTTTACAAGTAGCATATAACAAAGCATTTATAAAATTTTAAGTATAGTTTCGAAAATATCAGATCAAAGCTAGCGGAGCCGCGGGTAAAAGCTAGTTAATTACAGTGTTTAAAAAACTTAAGTCGAAGTGGCAAAAGTAGTAAAATTGTTACTTTTCGTTGCTTTAACTTTTTCCAACTGTTTAAAATGAACCAATGCTTTTGCTTGTGCCTGTGAAAATAACCAACAGTCGCAGTCGAAGCAGAAGCAGAAAAGGAATTATGAACAATTGCGCAGTTCTTTCAGCAGTCGACGATTTTAAAAGTTTGATTTTTATTTGTTGTCGCTTTGGTTAGTTTCGCTAGTAAAAGCATAACCAGTCTGTAAGCTTTTGTAAATACCAAACAGTGGAAGAAGCAAAAGCTTTTGCTTTTAGAAGCTTTCTGCAGGTTCAATAAACTATTTGATAGTGTTTGTCATGTTTTTGTTGTTGTTTGGCACATCAGACAAGAAGCAAGAACAAAAACCACTTTACTGCGATTGCTTCAAACTTATAAAAGCACAATTGTTGTTATTTTTCAAAAGCCAAAGCAGAAGCAAAATGAAATGAAATGAAAATCACTTCAGTTTTTTAAACACTGGTTAATTATATGCTTGTTCTTGTTCGAAGAATGTGTTGGCTTATAAATTTAGGTAAAAAGTGCAAATTAAGCTATACGATTACAACCTAATCGAATAAAAATTATTCGAATACATATATCATTCTAGCCAAATAAAACGAAAAATCTTTGCGGTTCAACACACTTCAACTTTTGTTGATCAACTCATAATTCAGCTGTAAAAAAGATGGGGAAGGAAATCTATTAGTTGAATTAAAAGTTCCTCAACAAAAGTTGATGTGTATGAACCGGGACTAAGTAAAATCAATAGAATAAATTTTTAAATATGTACATACATATGTATGTATGTACATATATAAAATAATATTAAAAATTTTTATAATATTGAAGAAATTTTTTTATTTTATTAATGTTTTCAATACAAATTGTCAAGAAAAAAATATAAAGATATATACTGATTTCTTTTTATATTTTTTAATAAACTATTCTATTTTTATAAATGTGAAGTATTTAAAAGCGGCACCACTGAGCGGCGCACTCAGGCCGACACGAAATTAAGTAATTTCAGGCTCAAATTACAAACGAAATCAAAAGTGTTAAAGCATGTACTGAATGACGTTTGACTTGATTTCGCAAACATCTTATTCATTACGGCAGACATTGAAGTACTTTTTTCAATTCAATATACAAATTTTTCTTGCAAAAATCTTCACAAATATAATAATTTTCAATCTTTTTTTAATTTCATATTGAATTTAAACATTTTTATTTCATTTATTTGTTATTTCTCATAGTTGCAAATTTATTCAAAGTACAAAAACAGCGTTGTATATTGTAATTTCTTGTTAATTTCAACGATATCAAGTAAAATAACTTAATCTGTAAAATGTCAAAATATATGGGAAATTACTTAATTTCAACTTGATTTCGACCGGAATCACGAAATTGCTTAATTTGGCGTCAGCCTGAATGGGCTATCACGGACTTTATTTCAGGCAATAAAATTAATATTAAAAAAAATTCAGATAAATTTTATAAGGCATTTTACATTATCCCGAAGTCTAGTACTTATGAGATTTCGAGCTAAATCGAACTGCTTTTTACTTGATTTCCCATACAAAACAAAATCTAGTTTGTGAGTAGATTTGTAGGCAATCTAATCAAAATCTAATATTTTTATTTAATTTTTACTACCCTGTACAAAATATTTATATAAAAGATGATTGAATTAGCTACGGTTTGCTTAAAAATGTGTGTGAATTGGCTACGTGTCAGTTGTTTGATCGTAGTTTTGGAAATTTTTCTGTTATTGGGTTTTGTTTTGGATAAAAAATCTTGATAAATGTCAAAAAAAACATGGTGTAAATGGTATAGATTTTCGTAAATATTTTAATTAAAATATACTAGATTTTTTGCAGGTGTAAATGCCCTATTATTCTTGCATATGATTTGATTGTAAATTGTGTATCAAGTGTATTTCATATTGTAACATCCTAAAAGTAGGCTTTGCATTACAAATGAGAAAATACTTTACTACAAAAA
Source organism: Tachina grossa (assembly GCA_949987645.1). Classification (NCBI taxonomy): domain Eukaryota; kingdom Metazoa; phylum Arthropoda; class Insecta; order Diptera; family Tachinidae; genus Tachina; species Tachina grossa. Next base: position 24,455,378 of record OX465276.1, on the reverse strand, counting down.
ACAGCTGCCTCGACATCTGTTAACTAACACAGTTATAAACTTGCACACACACGTACATATGTATGCACACACACACACTCTTGCACTCTTGCACTCTCTTCAAAAGTCAAATACATATTTGTTAGTTTAGCAATGAGGGAGATTACCTATATGTACAATTGCCAGCAAATGCATTTAAGCCAAGATCTTTATACTCATTTGGAGCTACATATATCGACAACAACTACAAGCAGCAGCTAATAAACTAATAACAACAACAAACAAAAAATACTGTTTAATGGCTGTTGCCAACAGGTTAATAACGATATTGTATATACGATTTGAGCACAGTTTCGGCACGGGTTTCAAACGAATGAGTTGTCTCAATTCTACAACTAAAAACAAGCGGAAAAACTTGAAACCCAACATTTAAATAATACAAAAAAATATTTATTTAAAATTTAACAAGAAAACTGATTATTATTGGAATTAGTGAAAAAGTTAAACAAACATTTTTGTGAACTAGCAAAAGAGAAAACCTCCTAAATAAATTTTGAAATAAAGTAAATTTAAAAAAAAAAATACCACAATTGCAGCCAAAAATACATACAAATAATTAAAATAAAAAGAATTTTTACAAATAAAAGTGGAAAAAGTAAATGCCCTTGTAATATAAGATTAAAAGAAGTTTAACAAAAAAAAAACTAAGCTGGAAAAGAGAGAGAGAGAGCAGTAGGGTGAGAGAGTAGAGAATAAAGAAGTTAAATAAACTATGAAATATACGGAATGTTTGTAACTATTTACTAAGAAATAGTTATAATACTCGTAGGTACATATCTAGTTATTTTAACAAAAATTGCAAAAGTAGTAATTTAAATGTAAAAACAAATTATGCAAGTTTTTTTTGGCTTAATTTTCGCAATGTTTGCTGTTTTGCGTTTATTGTGAGGTACTTGGTAGAGAACAATGTACATATATTTAACAGAATAGGGACGGGATCGTGAGTATTACACCTAAATTGTATATGAAATACGTCCAAAATAATAGCCCAATTCACAATCTTGTGCAAACGGTCTTGCATCGTTGCATGTGCAAAGTAGTATAGTATATTGATACTCACCACTAAGAATTATTAAGTGGTGAGTATCAATATACTATACCATTTTGCACATGCAACGATGCAAGACCATTTGCACAAGATTGTGAATTGGGCTAATATTTCAAAGCGCTTTTAGGCAAATCTTGCTGCTATTTGAAAATAATTAATTTTACGCACTTTAACTTTCGTTCGTTTTCATCAAGCCGAAAAATATTATTAAAAGTCAAACTTCCTTATTCACACAAAGTACATAATTCTGTTTTATAAAGGCCTTATAAAAAAAATTTTGTATGGAAATTTGGGGTCTAATCGTCACTTTCAATAATGACCTTATTCGATCAAGTTTTTCAGTTTGAGATTATGGCATTCGCCATCGAACAATGTAATAATATGGTGCGATATGGAATGCAACGACTAGACACCCCTGTTCTACAAAGCTGTTATAAATCAAAAATATGTTTTATGAATAAGGCCTTAATTGTGTAGCGATTGTGGACGGTAAAAATACGTTTTCGATAATTATCTTGAATCCAGTACCTGGATTCAGTAACTTTTTGCGAACCGAAAATCGTAATATTTATCCACATATTTATTCGCTTGCGATAACGATAATGTGATTCTGTAATTTCTTTTTTACGATAGTCTCCCGCTTTATTTTATTCACCATTTAATTCAATATTATGTGGTAGCTCTGTATAGAAAATGTGAAAATAAGTGAAAAGCACAAAGAATAATAAAGAAAAACTCAACAAATTTGATTTAGTGACTTAATTTTTTTTTCTCCAACCGACAGCGAATATCGTTAAAATATGTAACTGAATAGCAAAATAATCGATAAATTTTCGTTATATTTATTATAACGATACGAATATCTTAATGAAAGTTACTGAATCCAGGTACAGGCATGAATTGAACTCCGCTTATGTGCGGGAATTTATTCGGTGACGTGGCTGAGTAATTCCACATTTTAAAATTAAAAAAAAAAAAAAAATCAGAATGCTTGTTATAATATTTTTTAATTTTTCATGGAGTTTCTGAGTACATTAGGAGCTTACCGAATGCGAATAGTTTTCGCAAACCGTTTACCCGTTTCCATTTATTTTATGCTTAAAACTAGCTAGATTGAAAGTTTTCAAATCAAAAAACGCCGAACGAAATTCTAATCACGGTACGTGATGATGATGACTGAGGTAATCTAAATAGTTGATCATCTCTAAAAATTAAATTTGCTTTGTTTTCATTTTATGTGCATACATATGTATGTATATTTTTCCGTCTAAAAAGTATTGACTTCCATTTGCGAAATTTTCGCGAATGTTTTGTTTTAAAAATTAAATAATAAATTTATTTTAGTATACATACATACATATATGTACACATATATTTTTACTTTTTCTGCTTAATTTTTCTGATTTAAATCATATCGTCAGTTCAAATTAAAAACCATGTAACTGACAATATAATCCAAATTGTTTTTTATATTCAGGGCTATCATGAATAAAATTCCGCGTGAAATTTCTCAATTTTCCAATTAGAATTTTTTGTTTTAGCTATTACTTGCTATTACTTGGAATTGTTCCCCGGGAAAAATTTCACGTGGAATTTTATTCATGATAGCCCTATTGTGTACATATTGCGCAAGATTTTAGAAAACTTTCAACATTATCAATTACTATCAGTGAAACAATTTCATAAAATTTAATAATCTTATTTTCGCTCAGCATGATTTCAATAGTTATATTGTAGTTACGTGGATTTTCGTTTAAGTTAACGTTATTGAGTTATTTTTTATTTTTGTAATTTTCTTAGTTCCAATAAATTTAAATATTTTTGTGGAGTTGCTTTAACTTCAATTGCTTCACACTTTGTTGAAATTTATTTTGCTTGCTCTTGTATTGAAACATAAAAAATTTAAACAATAGCAAAAAAGTATAAGTAAATATAAAACTAAACAAAAAAAAAATATTAAATAAATAAAATATAATACACTTAAAAGCCACTCGTTATTTAGTATTTCTCTCGCTGCCTCAGCCAGTTTTATTGGCTTCACACAGTGGCTCGAATGCGGACGAAATCAATCATCTATTTTTATATATAATGACAAATAGTAGCGCCTAGCCTGTTGCCTTTCCGCTTTTCACAAAAACAAGTTTCAATAATTAAGTAATCTGCCCTGTTTTAATCTAAAGTAATTTTCACCATATAAATTCATAATTAAATATCAAAAAAAAAAACAACTAAAAGCAAAAGAAAAGTTTAATATATTGTACAACTAATTTTTTTTGCCAAATTTGAACTTTTATATGATATTTTAATATATTTTACAAATTTCAATATAATCATATGAAATACATGTGAATGTATGTAAATATTTATTTATTATGCTTTTATTTTAATTATATTTAATCCGATTTTGTATTATTTTATTTCATATATAATATAATAAAATATATTTCTAAATTTAAATTTGTGTAATTATTTCATTATTTCATGTTATAATTGTTTCATTTTATTTTGTATTATTTTATTTAAGTTTTTATTTTATTATTTAATTTAATTTGCTTTTTTTAATTTATTTTATTTGATTTGATTTTAATTTATTTTATTTTTGTAAGTCTGTTTTATTTTATTACATTTTAGTTTATTTTATTTTATTTTATTTCATTTTCTTTTATTTTATTTCATTTTATTTTATTTTGATTTCTTTGATCTTATTTTATTTTACATTATTTTGTTTTGTTTGATTTGATTTTGCTTTATCTCATTTTAATTTATTTTATTTTTTATATTATTTTAATTTTATTTTTTTTTATTTTATTTTATATATTTTATATTATTTTATTTTTTTTATTTTATTTTATTTTATTCTAATTATTTATTTTATTTTATTTTATTTTGTTTTATTTTATTTTGTTTTATTTTATTTTATTTTACTTCATTTTATTTTATTTTGTGAAATTTATTTGCTGGTGGTAAGCATTTTCTGTATGAATTTCATTGTTCCTTTAAGAAATCGTCAGTAGACTTCACTTATAATAGAATTATGACAATATGTCGAATGATAAATTTCTTTAATGTTATTTTATTTTATTGTAATTTGCAATCCACAGCTCTTATAGTTCCAGTTCATGCGTTAGGAACACACACACAATAAGATTTTATAAATATAGATTTTCTCTTTAAATTTTTAATAATTATCTTTTAAGCCAAAAATGTTTTGCGTTCATTTCAAAATAATAAGTAAGTAGGACGTATAATCTTAATTATAAAACAATTGCTGCATCGTTTAAAGTTGTATTTGAAAAGATAATTAAAGACATTTCTTATAATTATTTGTGAAATATGTATGTATTTATTTTTTGGAAATTTAATTTGAAATTGTTCTTTTTTATATACGACTTTTCTTCCTATTATTCAGTTACTCCATTCGCCGAAATTCGTTTGGAGAATTGTTTGGCCTAAATACGACTTCAAACAAAATAAAATAAATATGTATAAATAAAAAATAAAAGAATTCAAATATATAATAAAATAATATTGCAGGAGACAAAATTGGCTTTTTGCTTTATTTTTTAACGATTTGATTTTGTTTTTTGTAACATAAAATCAAAAATTCACCAAAAAGTCCAATTTGTTTTAAATCAAGCTCAATCATTGCATAATGCGTCGCACTGTGCGTTTGTTCTATCTCACCCATCTCTTTTCAATGCGAAAAATCTTAAATATCAATTAAACTCGAGATAGAGATACAATACAACTTTATAGGCAGGGTTACCGTTAAGAATTTTTGAAAAGTCGCAAAAAAGGTCGTTTTATAAAAATAAAGTCGCACAAAAAAGTCGTTTGAGAAAATAAAAGTTGCACACCTTTTTTCACATTTTTTTTATTAATAAAAAGTATAACACAATAAAAAAAAATAATTTGAAACAATGCATATTCCATTATATGTGCTTCTGTAGATGTTTTCATGTATGTATACTGAACAAATTAACTTAAGTTTAATAAATTTGGCTGTCGTATGCTGCCGAAGTCAAAGGATTAGGATTCATTACAAAAAAATCAAGCTAAAAAAATCAAACTTAAGACATTTTTGACAAACATTTCCAAATAAAGCCCCTTTGATCTTGACGCCATATATTTTCGGTGAATGTATGTGTACTTCAACAATATTTTCTTAGCATAAACATTACTATTTTGAAATTTAATTTCTGTATTCAAAAATAAGTTCATCAGAAGAAATTTAGTCTTCTAAATATATCTTTGTCTAATAAATTTAAAGCTGACAGCATTGAGTTGCATGTTTTTAATTTTAGTTTATTAGTTAATTTATTATTAAGCAATGCTAATTTTAAAATGTTCACATGTTCGTATACACCTGTATTTCGGTGGGTAAAAATAATTTTGTAAAATAAGCACTCCAAAACCACAATTTTTATTTATTTAAACATTTTATTTTGCTAAAACTATTCTTCGAAACTTCTACAGAAAATTTGCGAACAATTTATTAAATACATTGTACTCGTGATAAGGTTGGAATTAAAAAAGTGCTTCCAAATGAACAATAATCTGTGAATTGCTTTTAAATTTTGAAGATTTTTTTTTTTGATAAAAATAATAAGGACATTTTTAATTTACTGCAATTTAAATGTTTTATGTGAGAATCTTTTCAAAAAAGACTAAAAAGTCCCAAAAAAATTAAAAAAGTCGCAAAAGTCGGTGATAAAAAAAGTCTCACAAAAAGTCCAACACCGCTAAAAAAAGGGTCAAATTGCGACTTTAGTCGGATGAACGGTAACCCTGTTTATATGTAGGTTTCTGTGCCAAGGTTGCCGCTTTGATCCAATTGTACCAACGTATTAGAATTTGTTTATTACAAAATTTAAAAGTCTTTTAACATTGAAGTGCTTCAGGGATTTTGTTGAGAAGTATTTAACATGTAATTTTTTTTTAAGAATAGTTACGCTCAGGCAATTACGAGTAATATGCCTACCAAACATAGGCGTAGAAAGGCCATTCTGGAGTGTGCATCATATCTTACATACATATATATGTACATAGATAATTGTATACATGTACATATGTATGTAAGTATGTACATACATCAACTTTTATTAAAATTAGATTTAAAGCGCAGGTTATAAAAAGCGAACTATGCTGTAATATAGCGCGGTTTTGAGAAGGGCATTGCCGCGCGTTTGGCTTATAAATACATACATACATACACACTTGACAACGCTGCTTAAGCTTAAATTAGACGTGACATAACCATAACCATACAAAAACGGCCGTTCGAACCAAACTAATGGGCAACACTGTATTTGATTATAGGTGATTCGCCATAACGCCATCGCCATTACCATAGAAAACAATTGAATTTTGCTTTGGTTATGGTTATGACATTATTGCTATGCCACGTCTGATTGAACCTTTACTTGTGTTCTACTCTACTCGAATAAAAATATACAATGGATTCAGCGTTACCATATGTGAGAATTTATCTTATTTTCGAAGTTTTTCGGAATGTTAACAAGACTAAAAGATTTATTTGCTAAAAATAAGATTTTTGAGAATATGTATAATATTTGGTACTTTTAGTATATTATTTAAGGTCCTTTTGACTAAAGTAGTGACATATCTTCTGCTTTCCTTCACTAAAAGTATGAATTATGTGCATACATATATTTATCTTATACGTGTTCTATTCAGTAAATATTTTGTGTTATTTAACTTTACGTTTGTTAGTTCATTTGAAACAAAATAAATTTTTTCCTGAATTTGAATTCAGTAAAATCAATGCATATTAATATATTTTGAGTAACATGAATAAAAAAAGATTTTTAATGAGAAAAAAAAAGATTTTTATGAGACATTTTTAGATTAAGCTTAAATGTAATGAATTAAACTTAAGCCCGAATAAAGCTTAAATTAGACGTGACATAGCCATAATGCCATAGTTATAACCAAGGACAGGGGTTTCATGCAAATGCATGTTTTTTTCCTTAAGCCTGATAGTGGCAAGAACGAAATATCTTTACGAAACATTGAATTTGTGTGAAAATGCCATCGATTTGTTAGTGCATATTTTTGCATATTTTATTGAAAATGCATATTTTTGCATAATTTGGTCATATATGCATATTTTTGTCTCATATTTTGGTATAATTTCATGGTTTTTGTGTCATATTTGCTCAAAAGTTAAAATTTAAAAAAAAAATATTGACAAATTATTAATGCAAAACAATTGGCAAATTCATTCGCTTGCATTGTTTTAGAATTGTAGAAGGAATGCACAACCACACAAGCCTACCAAATATAATAAACATTGTCATTTTGATGATTTCAAGAGGAAATCGTTTGCTATTAAAGCCGAAAGAAGTTAAACAATTCTGCGGAAACTTGATATTGCTTTTAAAAATGACAGATTTAAAAAAATCTAATAGCTAGAATTCAATCCATTGTAATGGTTGAGTTAACTAAATATGTAACATTATATAAAAAAAATTATTTAAATTTGAGCCTTTCTTCAATGCACAAAAGCTTTCTTTCTTTCTAAAAAAAAAAAAAGATAGAACTTCACATTCAAAAGTATAAAAAAGTACAATTTTCAAAAATTCGTGTTTGGAGCTAATAATGCAGAAATAATCGTTATATCATTTATAATATGGTGTACAAACTTAATATAAAAGGCTTGTACACGCACCTCTGGAGAAAATAAAATATTTTTGCGTCTTTAATTAGTTGTATGTGAACTTAAAACTTTTCTTTTGAACAAAAAATTTTTAAAATATGTGCATATTTTATTGTTTTTAGTGCATATTTTGCGTTTTTAATGTCATATTTTAAGCGCCTAAAATACCTTTTTTAAGTGCATGAAGTCCTTGTCCCTGGTTATAACCAAACCAAAATTCAATTGGTTTCTATGGTGAGAGTTATGGCGTTATGACGAGTCACGTATAATCGAATACAGTGTTGCCCATTAGTTTGGTTCGAACGGCTGTTCTCTATGGCTATGGTTATGTCACGTCTGATTGAGCCTTAAGAAATTATTTCTGACCAAAAAAAGGTTTTTTTGTTCGACTTGAAGGCTTTTGAGGAAAAAAAAATATGGCTACGCTGAATGGATTATAGAAAATCTATCTAAAATTTTTGCGTGCACAAAAGTACAGGTACAAAAGAAGATTTTTAATGAAATTCATGGATCTCAACGAGAGAATTGAAAACATAATAACTTAATTAATTCGCTATTTCCCTCTCACTCTCTTGGTGAATTTTTTTTTCTATTGAATTAATAAAAATCTCAATAACTAACATTTTTAGATAACCTAGCTATTTGTATTTATTTTATTTTTAGTATTTTTATGTAGAGAAGTGCAGACAGAGAGTGTGAAAAGTGTTCATTCAACATCAATAAACAGCTGAAAACTATTATTTCAATAAAATTAAAAACAAAAAATTTTTGTTTGTTAAAACATCGAACGTTCGATTGCGTCGTTTTGAGCTTTATTACATGTTTAAAACTACAATAACAGTAACAACAACAACAGCTTGTGGCAGTCAGCGTTGCCGATTTCTGTGTAGTTATCCAAAAATGGGACAATAAAATTCTTTTTGAACTATTTTGGGGCCATACAATTTTTTGTGTAATTTCGCCCCAACACCAGTAAATTATTTAATTAAGGATCTTAATTTCATTTAAAAAGACTTTTACTCCGTAAATTTACTTATACAAATTTTTATAATTTTTTTATGTTTTTGTTTGTCTATGCCTGTGTTGAAGATGATATTTTTCTTTTATTTTCGAACTGTTAGTAGGAAAATATTCCAGCAAATTAAAAAAACTTACATGAAGAATAAGTTTTCGTCTGGTACCATTGTGTCAATATTTTTTGCATATGAAAGTATAGGTCAATATTAAGCGGAACCTTTTAGAACCAACCAAAAATATATCGAAAATGAAATATTGGAATTGAAAATTGCAATATATCGGATACAGCAATACCTTATTTACATTAAGCATTTTTTTTTCACAAAAGGAGGCCGGAAAAACGAAACAGAGAAAAAAAGTCGCTGAAAATGCTTTAGAAATTCATGGCACGTCATTTTTTATAAATCACTCTCTTATATAATGCTGCAATTACCGAAAAGAAAAAAGTTTCGTTGTTAACATATCGCTATCTTTATTGACACTGGCCGATATAACAGCAATATTCTTCTCAGTGTGATAAATGTTCAAAAAAGTGAAACTGGTGCGAAATTTAGTCATAACAGCTTGAAAAGGTCCATCGATTATAACGACCGTAAAATGGACATAATTTACCAAACACATTTCTCACACAGTACGAATTTTGATAATAAAATTCAGTGATTTGAAAGTGTTGTTCGTTTGTTAGTGTATTTTCATGGTGAAATGGCAAACCTTAATGAGCATTTTTGGAATTGCCACAAGTTACGAATATTTTTTTTTTTGCACTGAAAAAATTCACACTGAAAAAACAAATAGTAAAAAAAAAATCACTCGATATATATTCTTATATAAAAAGCATCACTTATTATCAGGGACAAGGACTTCATGCATTTAAAAAATGTATTTTAGGCGCCTAAAATATGACATTAAAAACGCAAGATATGCACTAAAAACAATAAAATATGCACATATTTTAAAAATTTGTTTGTTCAAAAATAGTTTTAAACTTACATTCAACTAATTAAAGATGTAAAAATATTTTATTTTCTCAAGAGGTGTGTATACAAACCTTTTATATTAAATTTGTACACAAGATTAAATATGATATAACGATTTTTTCTGCAATATTTACTCCAAATATGCAATATGTTTATATTGCAGAGAAGGAGCAATACACAAATTGAAAAAGAAAAGTGTTATTTATTTATTTTCATTTAAAACTTTTCGAACGTGAAGTTCTATCAATTTGTTTTTAGAAAGATTTTCGTCATTGAAAAGTCCTTGTGTAATGTTATATACATATTCATTTAACTCAACCATTACAATGAATTGAATAATAGCTATTAATTTTCCGCAGAATTGTTTCACTAGTTTCGGCTTCAATAGCAGAAAATGTCCTCTTGAAATTATCTACCAAATGACAATTTTTATTAAGTTTGTTAGGTGTGTGTGATTGTACAATCCTTCTACAATTCTACAACAATGAAAACGAATTAATTTGAAATTTGAATTTTGTACTAAATATGGCACACAACTTGTAATTATACCAAAATATGAGACAAAAATATGCATTTATGACCAAATTATGCAAAAATATGAATTTTCAGCAAAATATGCAAAAATATGCACTAACAAATCGATCCATTTTCACTCAAATTCAATGTTTCGTAAAGATATTTCGTTCTTGCCATTATCAGGTTTGAGGGAAAAATATGCATTTGCATGAAACCCCTGTCCCTGCTTATTATCAAACACAAAAATTTGTTTTGTATAATTTATAATATTTTGTATAATTTTGAAGGTTCGTCTGTGTAAAATTGAATTTCGATTCCGGCAACACTGGTGGCAGTAGAATTAAAAAAAAATTCAAACGGTTAAAAATTAATTATGCCTGGCTTATAGTTTTAGTTTTGGCAAAAATTATTTTAGTTATACATGCAAGTATGTATGTATGTATATAGATACATACGTACATATGTACGTATTGTTCACATGCATATAATTAGATACATATAGGTACCTATACATATTTATGTGTATCTTTGAATTTAAAATTTATTATTTTTTTTATAAAAACTATCTGCTTGATCGCGCTTAAAATTTTTGATTTATGTTGCTGTTTTAACTTTAATCTTTCTGTCTGTCTGTTTGTTGTAAGTATATATTTACATATGTCTTTAATTTTATATTTTTGTGGTTATTCTTTTTGGCTATAGGTACATATTTATTTCAATTGAAAGATAATATTTACCACATCACAAATTCAAAGGTAAGATTTTCGTATGTCTTTTTGCTATTAGTACTATTACTCTAGAAAATATGTAATTTGAAATTTTGTGGTTAAGAGATTATTTTAAGCTAGAACATGTACTTATGTACATATCTAGTAATTAATTCAATACATACATCTTTCATTATACTCCATTACCATTACATTTTTATTAAATAATTTTAAAAAATGTTAAGTGAATTTTGGTGCCGTAATTGCAATCAATGAAATTGCAAAACGACACAAAACTACATAGTATATAAGCTGAGCTTGTGTATCTTAAAATCTGTTTTATTTTCTGGGGATTGTAGGAATTTGGAATTTTTTATCTAACGTCTAAAATTTCGTAGTCACAGTCTTGAAATCTAAAAACGTCATGATTTTTAAATGTATTCACGCATGTATTATACTAAACCAATAATAAATGCTGTCGTACTATAAGCGAAGCACGATGGATGTATTGGTGTATGTGTATATCAGTTGTAACAAGCGATGACGCAAGACAGCTTGTTTGTAACAAACACTCAAAAGAAGTACTGTTGATTAGTGTATGCTTGTTATTTTTCATATTGTACTTTTGTGTAACATGTAGATGCCCTATCAGAAATTTGGCTAACTTTAAACTAACTTTAAGCTGACTATTTCGCAACTAGTACTGACTGACACTTGGATTACTTTCCAATGTAATCAACTGACTATTTTGACATTGCGATGTCCTAGGCGGTAGTCAATTGACTCACTCTGCACTACTTTAAGCTAACTTTAAGTTGACGTTTTTTAATTACCTGGTAGTCAGTAAATTAAAAAAAAAATTTCTGGTGCTCGAACATGTAACATCACACGTTGTGTACTCAACGCGCTACCACTCGGCTAAGCTGCCATCTAAAACAGTGATGGCAAAGTTGGTACGATCGTACTTTTTTTGATACTGTTTGACATGAAAAAGTACCGTAGTACTCCCCCAGCGCATTTGATACTCTCACAGTCTACTTAGAAATGCAGTCAGAAGACACGCGTTTGCATATATTTTTGTCAAGAATTAAATTTCTTTTTCGACAAATGGCATGAAACTTTATTAATAAAGATATTTCAACAAATGATATTTTCTGCGGCACAGAAGTTGATCTATATATAAACAGAAATCATGTTGAAACAACTGTTTTAAATCAGTTTAAAGAAAATTGCAATTTTATATTAAATTCTGTCAAGTTCTAAAGTGGAGTTTGACCATGAAATGTTAGTTTGGATTAATAAGATTTCCCCTGAAAATATTTTATCTGGTAAAACCAACAGCATTATACCACTTTTAATTAAAATGTCTCCCAGCGAAAGGCTAAATTTTGAAAATATTAACAACCAATATAGATTATTGGCTAATATGGAAGAACTGAAACCATTAACAAAATAATATATGCAGTTTCTGGTCTAGAGTGTCTAAAACTAAAAGCGCATTAGATGAATACATGATTCCTGATATATCGAAAGTAGCTTACGGAATTTTGTCTATACGCCACTTCTCTGCGAATGTCGAAAGGATTTTTTCTCATCAAAATCTCATGAAATCAAAACAAAGGAACAGACTTGTATGTTCCTACAGTATCAAGTCTTAAGGCGGTGTCAGATACAACTTCAACGCTTTGCGTGACGTTTCTAACTTTGGAGAAAAAGCATGACGCAAAATGTGTATGACACAATGAAAACTTTGACAACACTCACTGTTTGTTTCACTATTCGGTTTTATGTTTAAAACACAACACAATTCAATTACTCTGATGTCACGAACTCGTTTTTTATGTAAATTTACCGACATTTTAATAAAAATTCCATATTTACATGCGAGTTTGGTCAAACAAATTAAAAATAGTATACCAACTGATTGTCACAGCATACAAAAAGTTGAGAGTTGCCTAAAGGCCATGTCAGATAAAACTTTTGCTTCGCATTGCGTTGAAGATTCGCTTTGACATCTAAGATGAAATGTGCATGCATGCAATTGAATTTTGGTTTGGTTATGGTTATGGCGTTATGGCTATGTCACGTCTAATTTAAGCTTTATCCAGGCCTAAAATTTATATAAGTCTAAAAACTCGTCTTGTTTTAACTTTAACATTTGTACCTATGAAAATCAGTGATGAGAAATGTGGCGCAATTGTGCCATTTTTGGCACTATTGGATGTTAGATGGCACAGGCACTTTTTGGTCCATTCGAGCCATAACCGCCAAAAAAAAACTTTAAGCGGCATACATATATTTTTAACTTAATTTTTTAACGAAAATCAATTATCTGCGATCGTAACTAAACGATTTTCATCAAAAAATTAAGCTCGAAAATTATGTTCCTTAAGCGCTTTGGCGGTTATGGCTCGTATTAATATGGAAACTTTTCTTATTCCAATAATAAGTAAATAAGTACAAAAAATTAATATATTATACATATGCATACATATGTACATATATATGTGTAGGTGTTTTTTTGTATTATTTTACATTTGCTGTTTTTTAAGTTGTGTATGTATTGGTTTTGTGCCGATGATGCGGTATTGTGCCTGGTTGAAAAATTATGCCAAACACAATACCACTCTCTTTGCCTCTCTCACCAACAAACTGCCATGTTATGCCAACACAATTGTTCTCGTGTGTGATAGCTGAATGAATACATGAATATAATTTTTTGCTAATCAAATTTAAATAAAAAAAAATAATAGTTTTTGATACTCTCGGGACCAAAAAAGTATTCAAAATTTTTTTTATTGATACCGAAATGCAAATCTCATTTCCCATCACTGATCTAAAATAACAACAGCAAATTGTTAACATAAAACTGAAATGAGTTTTAAAGTAGCTGAGAATAAATTTGTTGGCTTAACTTAAAGGCAGAATTAGTTTGTACGTGCTGTTCTGTTCTGAATCAGCTGTTTTGTTTCTGTTGAGTTGAAAATCTGTATGTGTGGTTAGTTTTTACTTTTTCGTTCTGTTCTGTTGCGGACGAATCTGTAGAAAATAGAATTCAACGTTAAGTGACAGCCAAAAGTGTGTATGTATTAGTGTGTTGTGATATTTTGTGTACAAGTGTAATCAATTCTGCAGGTGTCCAGCTGATTTTTTTCACAGACAAAGTAATTGCAAAATATTTTATACAGAAAGGAACGGCACAGAACAGCAACAGAAAGTAAAGACTAATGAAGCCTTAAGAATTAATTTTGGGTTTGTTCTGGATGAGTTTGAAGCTAGCTTTTAGTCAGTCTAAGAAAAGTTAACCATAAGTGAACTATTTTTGTAGTCAACCACACATTCTCCGACAGGGTGGTAAGCTATTATGTGATTAACCGCATACAACTAATGTTAATGCATGTGTGTGCCTTTGCATGTGCGCAGTAAAATAAAAAATCATACACACATACATGCATGACGTTTGTACACGCGCTCATGCGTAGAAAGAAGCAAGTATCACAAATTCTTCCGTGGCGAAGTGTTTTCTTCTTTATTCTTATACCTACAATACTCAAAAAATTTCTTGACGACTAAATGGAAGAGAATAAGAATGTGTGTGATTTTAGTTTGCACAATTGTGCCATGAAACTGACATCATTGATGTATAGTAATATGTATGGTAGTATGAGCTTATAAACATAATGAATACCCACAAACAAAATGTTTCGACTTTTTCTGAAGTCAGACTTGTCGTACCGAATTCGTTAAGACATTTCGGTAGTTTCTCTGAACAATTTTTTTAAACATTAAAACTTTGATTTTTGAGACCATAAGTAAAAGTTTGTGAAATTTTTTTTAAATAAATATGTATATGTTGATAAAAAAAAGGATTGTAACAAATATTAAAAAACGTGAATATGTTTAAATTATTTCGACAATAGCAGCAACATAACAGTGAAGCAGTACTCTGCTATAAAAGCAAAAAGAAATCGTACCTACATGTCGTTAGGAATTCGTACCGACTTATCGTAACGAATTCGTACCCACATATCGTTACGAAGTCGTGTCAACCATTTCATACAAAAATTGTTACGATTTCGGTAATATTTCGGTGACGAAATCTGAAGATTTTGTCGACCAATCGTTACGAATTCTTTACGAATTCGGAGCATTTTGTTTTGTATACATAAACCTTTGTAAATATGTATGTATGTTTCTTAGATACCCTTTAGGAAGTATCAATTGAGAAATACTACTGATTCAAACGTGCCTTTGTCAACAATACTACTGACGAATTGTACCGCAGAAAATGTTTTTTGCTTTAGGGGCTGTCCATATTTTACGTAACGCTGTATGGGGGAGGGGTGTTCGAGGGGTTCGAGTTTTGTTATGATTTGTTATGGTGGGGGGAGTCTTTGAAAATGTTACGTAACAGAAAAATTTTTGTAATTTGTATGTTTTCTCATTTAATATGCTTTTCTCATTTATTTGATTATCATGTATTTAATTGATCCGTCTTACCTTCACATTTATATTATGTATGTATACATACATACATGTGCGGAATGTCAATTTTTGATATACGAGAATTCGAATTAGAATAGTTCAAATGATATCCGCGAATACGAATATTTAAAACGATATCAAATTAACTTTGCTTTATTTTAATTTACATTGTAAATTTTACAAAAACACGAGCATACATATATACATACATATGTAGGTATGTATGTACACATTTATAATATACATATTATGTATGAACCTATTTTTCAACCCAAAAAACATGAAAATTATATTATAGATATACTTTTTCGTGAGCGTGCGTGATCGTGATAAGTTGTAAAGCACTCGTGCGTGATTAAAAATATTTTATTCGTGTTCAAAATCATTCGTGCGTGAAAGTGCGTGAGTAAAATATTTTTCTGCGTGAGCGTGCGTGTCGTGAGTCAGAAAATACTCACGTGCACATCTCTAGTATATAGTTTTTAAGTATATTTTTCTTAAGGACTTACTGTCATTCTGTGGTATTTTTCATGCTTTGTTGTGGTGAAATAAAATGATAAGATTTTGCAGCAATAAATTCATGTCAAATCTCTTAAAAACCTCAGACAGCTTTGACTTTTTACACTTCATTGTGCTTATACCTAGTTTCTGTAAATTTAATTAGTTCTATTATTATTAAAAATGTGGGATTTATGTAAATTTTTGGCCTTTATTACGAAACATTAGAACAATATAAATTAGTCACGGTCCAGAATAAAAAATTTAACTTTTCCTATCTCTCTGCTCATTTTTTGATGCCAAGAACGATTCAAGTAAATTTCTGTTACCCTATTTTGAAGTGGAGTGCATGCTAGTATACCTAAAATATTCAAAAATACTCTTATGGTAATTTAAGCAGTTTCCGGCTTTGTTTTATTTCTCTTACACAATCTTTTTTTATTTAATAAATGAATATCAAAATCTGTATTTTATTTGCTTACATATTTATTCCATTTTTGTTTAGTTTGGCACTTAATTAATATTTGTAAAGCAAAAAAAAAATTACTTAACAAATGAATTGTAAATATCGATTTTCTATAGAGATTTTTGTCTACTCATCAACGAAGTTGCTGCGTAAAACTAAAATAAAAACAAATTTTTGTTTAACTAGTATTTGGTCATAAATTCAATTTTAAGCTAAAATTAAAACTAAACAATTAAAACAAAAAAAAAATTAAAATAAAACTTTTTATTTGGACTCTAATAAAACAAAATACAGACATACAGAGAGAGAGAGATAGAGAGAGAGAGAGAGAGAGAGAGAGAGTGCTTGAACCGTTTGTTTTACTTTCTGTTCTACTTTCCAAACGGTTAACTAGTTAAGTGCTAATTAATTTTATTGGAAATCCTTGCCAACTTTCTTTACAATATGTATTTATGATACACATTTTCACTATTAAACACTAAATACTAAACATAAATTGATTTCAGTTGTCGAATAATAAGAAATATTTGAATAATTTTAGATGATAATATACTATTTTACTGGTTTTGTTTATTTTATTAATTTTATGGCGCAATTTTGTTTTAATCATACTCGTAGTAAAACTAAAGACTTGCTATTCGTAATTAAAATACTTTTCAGTGACTACTTTGCATTATTTGCGTCACATGGAAGTACATATGTAGCTGTTTAACTAATTGCTATTACATTTGAGTGTGTTGTAGTAGAGTGGAAAAAGCTTGCGATCACGCCTTTCATGATGGTATTATTTTTAAATTGATTGAAATTGTATCTTTCAAAGCTTTTTCTTTAAAAGTAAATTTTGTGTGTGTGTAAGTGGCGTTGGTTGAAGTAGTTGGCTCGTTTAATACAAAAGCGAAGGTCTTGGGCTCGAGCCCGATCTTCGACAATAATTAAAATCATCAGAGCCCTCTCTTTCGTAGGAAATGTGTAGCAGATAGAAATGTCTACTAAGTACAGCTTAGAAAATTAAATACGCCTCATTGACACCAGAGGCGCTGCAATACTGCCTTAAAAAATAACGTGCAAAAAGCACCTTCCTACACCACCTTCTCTATCACTATACCTTTCCTAAAAGAAGGTAACACCTAGTAATAATAGTCGGCATTCATTGCCTGAGTGTTGCTTCTCTTAAAAAAAAAATTAAAGAAATAAATTGATTAATTTTTATACTTTTACGTGACATGATTATATTTTAAAAGAGTAATTTTATTATTATATATTTATACTTGAATTTCATGCAGTATGAATCTCTTTGTGTGTGAAACACAATACAAAAGAATTTGTGTCTCACTGTACCTAAAATATTTAAAAACACAACTTTAAAAAATTTCATTTGTAACCTAAAATTTGTGTATTCTTTTTTATTTAACTTAAACTTGTTTGATTTTCAATTAATTTTTAAGCTTGATAAAACTTCTTCCCTTTTCGATAGATATTCACTAGGACTGATAGAGGGGACACATTTTCATGGGAAATTCACGATAGCATTTTTCCCTTCGAGGGAAATAAAAATTTCACAGCAACTACAATTCAACTTGTTATTCACGGTTGAGGTGAATATCTCACTAAGCACTAGAATAATATCGAGCCATCAACGCCAAAAAAGCTTAAACGACATATATTTTGAACTTCGTTTTTGACTGGAGTAGATAATCCACGATCGTAAATAATCGATTTTTCAAACAAAAAAATTAATCTCGAAAAATATGTCGCTTAAGCTTTTTTTGCGGTTATGGCGCGATATCTTCTCTTTGGTAGTTCATTTTCCAGCCCATTAAGCTGGAGAGATTAGATTTTCCATAAATAGTTTGGTCTGTCTTGTCCAGCACTAAATACATTTTTAAATATTAATACAATTTGTGTTTATCATTTAATGAAATGACAAATCGAATACAATTCTCATAAATTTGGTATAAAAAAATAACGAAAACAATTTTAAATAATCATGTTTTTCTCAGTAACAATTACGTCTCTGGTTTCCAAATATATGCACAGACTCCGTCGTTAATTAGTTGTTAGTTGTTTGTGTTTCTATCTTTTTTTTTTGGTAAATCCCCACAGCTCAAACTTTTTTGTTTATACAAAATCCATATGTGTCAGCTTTTCGCTATAATTTAAGTTTTATTTCTTTTTACATTCGCATAAGCAGCAAACAAACCTTGAATGAATGAAGGAAGCCTTAAGCTATTTACAGAACACTGTTCAATAAAATTTTAATACTGAAAATCAAAGATAAGTCAAAGAGTTATTTTTATTTTTATTATTTCACCACAAGATTTAACAATTAAAAAGAAAAAAAGTAATAACTTTGTTGCTCTACAAGGCAGTGTACCCATCCCTAAATTGGCACGATTTAACTTGGCATGATTATATTTTAATTTATTATATTTTTGTCAATCGGGATATTAATCTATCTGAATTTTTATTGTTATTTTCTTTTTATGTATAATACAATTTAGGTTATTTTTTTTAAGGAGAGTTAAAGAGGTCAATATCTAAAAGCAAACAGGTGCTTGAAGCAAAAACATAGAGGGAGCAGAAACTTTTATTAAATTAATATTCTAGTGCGCATCACACGTCACAAAAGGCAATAAATACATATTTATTTGTGTGGGCTTAATTTATAAAACTCCAGTTGTATGAGTGTAAGAAATTTGCTTTCTTTCGTAAAAGTCTACCCATAAGTGCACCGGAGACGATCAAATAAACTCATCAATCACATAGTTGTGTGCATGAAGCTATGTTTTACTGCTACACTTACGGGTTGGCGGCAATGATTGTTGAACATCAAAAAGTTTTGTTTGACGACTGATTATTTGATCGTCTACAGCTCTGATATAAAAAAAAAACACATCAGCTTGCTTGTGATAGAGAAGAGCGCAAACAAACATGTTTTATACGAACGCTACGCAGTTAAAATACAAACGCTGATTGACGTGTTTACGTGTGCGTCTACAGTTAAGCGACAAGCATACGACACTCAAACATATGCAACGGCTGATGAGCTTATTTCATTCTCTCCAGGGCGCTGTATATCACAAAACCCAAGGAAATGCGCAATACGCAATCTATTATTTTTCATTCACAAAACTGGTAGAGTTTAAACTATATTGTTGTCGCCACCTCTGAAATATATATACAATTTCGAAAAGCATGTCCTGTCATTGCAACACCTTTTTGTCAGAGCTTATACCACCAGGCAAATTTATTGGTACATCCATTCCATTTTTATATTTGACCACGTCTCTGAACAATTTTTCAAAATTGCATTATTGATAAGCAAGCCTAGTTCAATTAGAGTTTTAACACAATACATGGCAATAGACGACCTGATCTCATAAGATGTTAACTCCCTGTTGCATAGAAAATTTATATAAAAAGTATTAATTTTTTTGAGGGATTTTCATAAAAATTTTCCAGAGCAGTCGACTGCATTGCTAGTGAAAAAATGTGTAGGGCACTGAGTGCTTCCTGGTTATCTGATGTCAAGTAAATATGAATACCCATATATTTTCTTCTCAATAATTCTCTGACATATGTAAAGATGGAATAAACTTTCGACTAAAAAATAGCAAGGACTTTGGCCATGGGAATGAGTCTTTGGTAGTTATTATCTTATATGAGTGCCAAGTGTTCCAATTTTGTGTAATTTGCCAATATTAATTTGGATAATGTTATCAGCTAATAAGAGAGAGGGAGAGAGAGAGAGAGAACGAACGTCGGATGTAAGACTTTTCTGACTGTATAATAAGCAGGGTGATCGATGACATTTTTCAAAAAGTGGCACTAAATAGGGGATTTATCAAAAAAAGGGGGCAAAATTTAAAAAAAGCGAGAAAACTGCACTAAACTTTTTATTTTTAATGTATTTTCATATAACTCACCCTAAATAAAGGGAGTCAAAAAGTGGCAAGACAGTTGAAAAAGGGGAAACGCAGTCGAAAAAGTGGCAAATTGCCACTTTAGTCGGTCAAACGGTCACGCTGATAATAAGAGAGAAACAGAGAGGTATAAAAACGATATATATTACTTTCTCATCTCTCCCAGACAAAATCAAAACTTGTTCTGTGTGAACCAGATCTAACCCAAAATAAAGGCCTGAAGTAATTGAACCTTTTACTTGAAGAAAATATCAAGCTCGGCACTGAATTTGATTTCAAAAAGTTCAACAAAAAATTTAATGAGTCGAATGTAAAGGATGTTTTTGTATAGAGGTATAGACTTTTGAAATGGAATAAAACAAAATTGAAGTTTTTAATATGACATGAAATTTACTTTATTCGAAAGATAATCTTCTGGCATTATAATTTAAATATGACTACTGGCATATAACCGCTACGGCTGGCTCGGACGTAGTCTAATCTGGAGGTCAAATTTTCGATTACTTTTTCTAACATATTGGCAATAACGCGCTGAATGTTGTCCCCAAGTGTTCAGTCTGAATTAAAATTTTTTTCACGTGTATTTAGTGGCTACGCTTTTTTGGGCAAATGTTTGCCAAGTGTGAACGTACCTTTAGACACACATATGTATGTATTCTGTACACTAAACATTTTGTGCTATTTAGCTCAATGTTAGGCCGGGATTCCATCTGTGTGACATGTGCCACACAAGCGTAAAAGAAGCATAACCACTAATTACTAATGAAAAACAGTTTGATTCAGACACGTATATATTAACTTAAACAGTTGCATACATAACTAATAGACAATTTTATAGAATCCAACATGATTGGAAACTGTTAAATCAATAAATATATGTATGAATCAAACAGTTTTTCATTAGTAATTAGTCGGTTACGCTTTTTTCGGCAAATGACACACAAGAAATGCCAGATGTAAACTCAGCCTTAGTTATGTTTGTTAGTTCGCTGAAAACATGATAAATTTTAACTGAATTTGATTACGAAAAAATCCTAATGTATGTGTAATTCGAGTAAAATCACAAAAAAAGATTTTTAATGAAGAAATAAGATTTTTCTTGGTCGAATTAAAAATTTTTTAAAATTAAATATGGCAACACTGATGCACACATATGTATGTATGTATATTCGTTTTTTAATTAATTTCATATTTTCATATTTCATATTTTTCATTAATTTAATAGAAATTTTTTATTATCCAAACACATTTTCGAATTTTAATTCCACTTACATTCTTTAACCTTTAAATTTTAATTTAGGCCCTTTAATTTAGGCCGCCTTGGGTCCTAGCCTAACAAGCCTAGGCCTAAATACGCCACTGACCATGACAGCTTTATGATCAACTGATATTGCATAAAAAAAAGATTAATTTTCTTCCAGTAAAAAAAAAGTTGTTCTTAATATCGAAGCGGTTTAACAAAAAAAAAATAAATAAAAAATAAAAAAAATGACAAAACAATAATTCTTTCCCACTTAATTTAACCTGTATATGTACATTTGTATGTATGTATATCTCGCAAAGTGAGGTTTAGGTGTACATTTGATTTTATTATTTAAACAAGTTTCTTTTATTTAAATTATACAATTTACTTCATTTATATTTCATAAGATTTTGTTAAATATTCACTTAAAAATATTGCTATTTGTTCTCTGTGCGTTAATTTTTGTTTATTTTATTAATTCTCGTTTTATTATTGTTACACCTGTCTGTCTGTTCTGTTTAGCCAAATTATTGTGCATTTTGCGCAAATCATTTTTTTTAATACTTTTATTTGGCTTTTTTATTTTTTGGTAATTGCAACAACATTTCTATAACTTTATTAAGAATTTTTTGAACACAACAGTTCATAAATCCATCCAATCGAACGAAGGCCATGGCAAATGTACTTTCTTGAGCTAAACATGTTTAAAGTTAAAATTTGAAGTTATACATACATACATATAAATATGCAAATACACATATGTATGTAAATGCGTATGTATGTATATTAAATTTTAAAAAAATTTTATATATCAGCAAAAATTCAATTTTTTTTGTTATATATTTTAAAATTCGTAATTTAAGTGCAGTAGAAGTTATGAAAAATTCTAATATTTTAAGATTTGAAATATTTTCAAAATAAAAAATTAAATCGGATTTAGTTAGTTTAATTACCTGTTTTATTGGAAAGAAAATATATTTAAAAGAAGCGATTATTTAAAAATTTCCTGGAATTGTTTGAAGAGTATGTTGTCTTTGATTTGCTTGCAAATATAATTTATGCCGATATTAATTTTTATAACTGTAAATATTTTTTGCGTATTCATATATAACGGGTTATCCATTTTGCGGTTTCAAAAATAAAGTTAAATAAAACATACATAAAGTTATGATTTCGATAAAACTTTTATTTCATTACGTACAAAATAAAATGTCCTTTAAACGATCTCCTCTGGATTGCTGGCAGCAGTCCTTTTAAGGTAATTTTCGACCACTTCTTCGTACATTTCGGGTGGGATTTCGACGAATATTGGTTGTCAAATGCTCCAACGGTAGCGAATTATTCGCTTAGACACAGTCTTTGTAGTTAGTAGCCCACAAAAAAAGTTTAACGGCTTCAAATCTTATGATTTTGGTGGCCAATTGACATCGCCAAAACGTGATATTACGCGTTCTGGAAACTTCCCACGCAATACATACATACATCCAAAATTGGTCGTGTTGTCTGTTTGGTGGCACCGTCTTGTTGAAACCACATATTGCTTAGTTCATAAACTTCAATTGAGGGCTAAAAAAGCTGGTTATCATGCGGCCATATCGCTCTGAATTGACGGTAACGGTCCTTCTTCTAGCCTCATTTTTGAAAAATAACACCTCCAGACCATAAGGCCAGATGCAATGGCTTTTCCAAAATCACCTCTGAGTGCTCTTGGCTCCATTTGCGATAATTTTGCTTAGTCCTAATTTACATTATGCAAGTCTTATTGCTAAGCTGATTAGTTTGCTAGAAGATACAGAGACGAGGAGAAAATAAACTTTTCTCTTCACCTCGTCCCTCTCCCCACACAAACTAATCTGCTTAGCAATAAGACTTGCAAAGTGTAAAATAGGACTTATTGACGTAACCACCGTGTGGGAAATGAAAAATCGAAAAATCAGCATTGAAAGCCAGTTGCTGTAGTACCATTGGCGTAGCTATAAAATTTTTCAAGGCAAAGGTGGGGAAGGGCATTATGACTGGTGATTTTTCATGAGTAAAATTAAAATAAATAATTACATGCAATTTTTAATCATTTTAGGGGCACCTTTCCACCCCCCCCGGGGAGGGCCTTTCTACGCCTATGTGTATCACCCAACTGTGAATGGCTGGCCGGCTTACTACTTGACTAGCTTGACTTTATATGGATGGAGGTGCAAATCCATGCGGTGTGTACACTGCGTTAATGCTCAGTTGCTGACCACATATGCAAATTTCTTTATCTTAATCTTGCGAATTCCTTGCACAATAGAACGATAATGATGGTTATAGCTAACTACCCCGAAATGCCCGAAAAGTGGCATCCACTTTTGCAAAAAGTTGTAACTATTTTTACGAGTTCTTCGGTTGTGAAAGTTCCATATTTATTAATAGCAAATCTTGCACTAAATAAATGACACTTCAGATGACAGATATTTAACAGCTGACAGCATTGCCACAGCGCCGGTTTTGAAACCACTAAATGCATAACACTCGTAAAGTTTTTGGTAGATACTAGCAACTTTGATCTAATTCGAAAAATTATAGTTAAAATTTTTAGCTTATTTTATAAAAAAAAATTAAACAAAAAGATTAAATTAATTGTTCCGGAAGTTAGTTTTTGCTTTTGCACACTCTTTTTGCCGATATCATTTTTGAATAGTAAAAATTATGTTTATTTTTAAATTAATATTTATTAAATAACTCTGAGAAAAATTAACATATGAATTTCATATTTGAACTGTTACAAACTCGTTTCAAAGTATTTTTGTTTGTTGCTCAAAGATACGTATTTGATTTTCTAAGAAAATTATATTTATTTTATTTCTTTTATTTAATTCGACATTTGCTGAATTTGTATATTAAAATGTATATACGTACATACTCGTATATAAAAATGGTAGCACTTTAATTGACTAATTAAATAGATTTCATCGAACAGAGATGGAAATGAGAATAATATTTTAATCATAGTTATTTGAACAGAAAAAAAGCAATGTGAGTCCGATCACAGAGGAGATGTGTAAACATCTAGTAATGAAAATTTTTTTTAAGTTGGAAGTACTTATGCTTTTAGTATCTTTTTTTAAATTAATTAATTAAAGGTATCAAAACTTTCAATATTGTAAATACATATGAATTTGTTGGTTTTTGTTTGTTTTATTAAACTTATTTGGTTAGTAAATGGCTACACTGCAGTGTATGTATATGTACTGCATTCAAAATTGCAGTAAGCAGTAAATTTACTGATTACTAAAAAAAATTCAGTGAATTTTTACTGCTAATGAAATTTAATTTGCATTTCCAGTATGAATACGGGCATTACTGATTACTGAAAATTCAATGCACCTCATCATATAACAAATCATTTAGGCAATTTATAAAAATTGTAGAAAAAAATTTTAATAATCAGTAAAAATTTACTTGTTAAACATTTTTTATTGTTTTTACTGAAACTTTAGTGGTACTGCATTGCTCATCTATGGTAAATGCCTTTACTTTTTTTTATTTTAGGCTTTTTATTTAGGTTTTTTTATTTAGGCGATTTTTTTATATTGGCGATTTTTTTGTTTAAGGATTTTTTCATTTTGGCGATTTTTCGGGTTTTTCGCAATTTATTTTAGTCATACAGATTTTTTTTAATTTGGTGCTTTTTTTCGTTTTGGCGATTTTTTTTGTTTTTGGCGATTTTTTATATTTGGCGATTTTATATTTTTTTGATTTTTTAGTTTTACCGTTTTTGAAAAGTTCAAGAGTTTTGCTCCTACGGTTTCCAAGATACAGCAAGTTGTCAAAACTACAAAGTCAAAATTGCATTAACTGATGTAACACCCATTGATTTAAATTTTTTAAATTTAGTGTTAATTGTTGTAGTCTGTATAAAAATACACTAACTTTTAAAATTTCAATTGTATGTATATTACATGGGATTTTAAAATTTTTCGTTGCTCGTTTTGGAACACCCTTTAGTTTTTAACTCTCATGTATTTGTTGTTGTAGTGGCCAAATGTCTACACATTGTGTCCAAATTTCAAGTCCGTAGCTCTTACGGTTCATTTTCACCTTTGGTGTACGGAAATATACAGAAAAATAACCGGCGGCGGCGCACCGTCGGCTTCGAGCCGGTTTCTCTGCTTGGTATTGCTTCTTTCAAACACTAATACACTCATACATAGCTCACACCGATTTGACAATGCTGTGAAAGAAAAGCAAAGAAATCTCAGCAAAGAAATCTCAGCAAAGAAATCAAAGTCAAAAGATTTTTACCCCCTAGCGTATAGATGTTTACACATCAAAAAAAATTTTAAGCTTAACGACTAGCTTCCACTGTGCAAGCAAGCGACTTCCGTAACTTAAAAATATAAGAAATACAAAAAAAAAAAAAAGATTCTAGACAAATCGCTTGATTGCATTGTGAAAACACTTAATGTACCTTATGTAAGCCCATAAGTAAAGGCCTATCCCACGATGTCGACAACGTTCGACTTGTCGCGCAGTTACATTGGAAACAATGACAAAATTTTAAACTTTGTTTTTTATTTCGTGTGGGACAATTCGAACGCTGTCGAGATCGTGGGGCAGGCCCTAATTTAATTAAAAACGCTTGCAGTAGTGAAAGATTTTTCAATGATGATGTTTTCATGTAAGTTTTTGTTAACTGAACTTATAAATTTTAAACAAAAACAAGTAAGAGTGCTATATTTGGCTATGCCGAATCTTTTATACCCTTCACCGAAGTACGTATGGAGTATATATATATATATATATATATATATATATATATATATATATATATATATATATATATATATATATATATGTATGTACATACATGCATAAGTACATACTAGTGATGTAACGAATATGAATTTTTGATATTCCCAAATACGAATACGAATGTACGTAAAATTTATATACATTAATTTGTGGTTCTATTCACGCCTGCAATATGATCGTCATTAAATGACGATTTAATTGAACTGTAGGGTGCTGATGAAGTGCGTGGCTGCACAGAAAAATATCGGTATTTCCCCCAGCTTACAAAAAGTCTAGTTTAATTTTTCTTCTCTTCTTTAGAAACTCATATTAATTAACAAAAATATTTCATTCAATAAGAATTGAAATTACTGAACTTAAGCCTGAATAAGAAATAAATAATAAAATGATACAAATCACAAAATTCTTTTAAAAAATTTAATGGATTTATACAAACTATTATTTTTAGGCAATAAAATATATTTAATTTACAACGAAAAAGCTGATACTGATTTTCAGTACCAATTTAGTTTGGACCATTTCTAACATACCAGTCCAAGACCGAAGTTTCTACCTTTTTGGGGAGTTTTGAACAACTAATTTCACGTACAGACAGACAGACAGACGGACATAGCTTATTCGTCTTCCCTATTCATAAGGATCCATAATATATGTATAAACTTTATGGGTCGCATATTAATATTGCGGAAATTTCACATGGAATGACCAACCTGCAGATATACACCGTTTTCCATTTTGGTGAAGAATATAAAAAGAACATAAAAGCTTTTTAAATCAATTGAAAATTCTTCTATGACATATATAGCTTTTACCCACTGTAGCTTTTACCTACTGCAGTGCTTCATTTACACATTTTTAACCGACGTCAAAAGAAAGAGGAGTTTATCAATTCGTTTGTATTTTTTTTTTTTTTTTTTTTTGTTGACATTGTTACATCGTAACTCTGTAGATTTTAGACCGATTGAAAAAATTATTTTTTTGTCTGATAGGGTGTAGGTGCCCATTGGTCGCATTTTAAAAAAGTGGTCCGTGGCACGCCCAAAAATTTTTTTATTTGATTTTGGGATATTCTACTTGGTTCTTATAATTACACAATTTAAAGTTGAAAAAATGGGCGAAGCTATGCCCATTAAAATTTATTTTTATATTTTACGTGGTTCTGCTTAACCGATTTTTACGAAACTTTGCCACATACCTTGAGCTCCAAATAAAAAACAATATCTTCTATTTAATAAAATGGGCGGAGTTACGCCCTTTAAAGTTTAACATTTATTTTAAGTGGTACTATTTTACCGATTTTTACAAAACTTAACACAAACCCTGAGCTCTGAAATCACACGATCTTGCATTTAAAAAAATTGGCGGAGGCACGCCCATTAAAATTTTATTTTATATTTCAAATACTTCTTCTTAACCAACGTATTTTCATATATATATATATATTTTTTTTTTTTTTGAAAAGGTTTACTTCCAGTTTGGTTGGTCCCATGAATTTTTTTTAAGTGATCTATCAGATCTCTGCATTTAAGTCGGTTCTTTTGACAGAATTATTATCAACTATGGACATATAATATGATATTTTAAATAAATCTGAGCAAGTGCTTAGAAAATGTATAATTATTGCTCTTTATATTGCGAACACCTTCACGTTAAACATGTGCAAGAGTGGACAATAAATTATTGTCAGAAAGAGATAGGGAGAGTAAGAGTAAGAAATGTTGTTGCCTTTTCTTTTCGCACACTGCACTATGCACCACATAACAAAAAGAAAAGCTATGGATATATTATACTTAATTGAAGTCTTACAATTACCAGCTTTTGATGTGTAAACATCTATACGCTAGGGGGTAAAAATTTTTTGACTTTGATTTCTTTGCTGAGATTTCTTTGCTTTTTGCTTTTGCTTTGCATTGTCAAATCGGTGTGAGCTATGTATGAGTGTATTAGTGTTTGAAAGAAGCAATATCAAGCAGAGAAACAAGTCGACCGGCTCGAAGCCGACGGTGCGCCGCCGCCGGTTATTTTTCTGTATATTTCCGTACACCAAAGGTGAAAATGAACCGTAAGAGCTACGGACTTGAAATTTGGACACAATATGTAGACATTTGGCCACTACAACAACAAATACATGAGAGTTAAAAACTAAAGGGAGCAACGAAAAATGTTAAAATCCCATGTAATATACATACAATTGTATGTACATATATACACTTGAAATTTTAAAAGTTAGTGTATTTTTATACAGACTACAACAATTAACACTAAATTTAAAAAATTTAAATCAATGGGTGTTCCACCAGTTAATGCAATTTTGACTTTGTAATTTTGACAACTTGCTGTATCTTGGAAACCGTAGGAGCAAAACTCTTGAAATTTTCAAAAACGGTAAAACTAAAAAATCAAAAAAATGTAAAATCGCCAAAACGACAAAAAGCACCAAATTAAAAAAAATCTCTAGGACTAAAATAAATCGCGAAAAACCGCAAAAATCGCCAAAATGAAAAAAATCCTTAAACAAAAAAATCGCCAATATGAAAAAATCGCCTAAATAAAAAACCCCAAAAACAGAAAAAAATCGCCAAAATGAAAAAAACCCAAAAAGAGAAAAAAACGCCAAAGCAAGAAAAAAGAGATATAACTGAAAAAAAAACGTTTAAACTGAAAAAACTTAAAAAATTAGGAAAGCTAAAAAAAAAGATCAAAACCGAATGTGCGCGAGTCAAAGTCGCACTTTACTGAATTTATTTTAATTGCAATGCGTACACAACAACAAGAACAGCAACAACTAAACGATGAACAACAGGAATTAAAAGTTAAAAAGTAAAAGTAAAGGCATTTACCATAGATGAGCACTGCAGTACCACTAAAGTTTCAGTAAAAACAATAAAAAATGTTTAACAAGTAAATTTTTACTGATTACTAAAATTTTTTTCTACAATTTTTATAAATTGCCTAAATGATTTGTTATATGATGAGGTGCATTGAATTTTCAGTAATCAGTAATGCCCGTATTCATAATGAAATTCTACCAAGTGGCTAAATGTTTTTCATAAAAAAGTTTCAAAATTTGAATGAAAAAACTTTGCCACTTGCTACGGCCCTACGATTTTACTGGTAATGCAAATTAAATTTCATTAGCAGTAAAAATTTACTGAATTTTTTTAGTAATCAGTAAATTTACTGCTTACTGCAATTTTGAATGCAGTACATATACATATTATAGCATTGCACAGATACATCTGTTTGCACTAGTTTTGCCTGTTTTTTGGTTCTGGTATGAACAAATATGTTATTTATCGTTTTCTGTTACTAGTTGTAAATGTTGATTTTTAAAGCAATTATTGTATGGTTGGGCAATGAGCAAATGAAAACATCACAGTTATTTTTTTTTTTGTTTTTCTAAGGCAAATAAGATACATAAAACTGCTTTTACCATAAGTGCCTTATGATGTGTTGAGAAAAAAATGTAATTGGCTGATGAATGAATGAATGAAAGCAAAATTGCACATACATATGTAAGTAAATGATACATGTACATGAAACACATGCATTTGTAATTACTCTCAGAGCAAAATGGTCTCTTTTTCTCTCTATATTTTGGCTGCGCCACAAAATAGCATAACGAACGTCCGCACATACATCTGCACATCATGTATTTGTTTCAATAGTGGTTTTTTCATATATTTGTATTACAATATGTATTTTTTGAGCAAAAACAGATCAAACAGTTGCTCAGCAGCAATACAATAAGCAATTGTTATTTGTTTTCAATTGTATTTTAATTTGGAAAAGCACGCACACACAATAACTCTTATACTAGTTCTGTCGCTCACACTACAATTATATGGTACATACCATGGTATATTTGTTTTGGCTATACAAAAGAGTATACAAATGCAACCCTTTAATACATATACTGCAGTGTGCCCATTTACTAACCAAATAAATTTAATAAAACAAACAAAAACCAACAAATTCATATGTATGTATTTACAATATTGAAAGTTTTGATACTTTTAATTAATTAATTTAAAAAAAGATACTAAAAGCAGAAGTACTTCCAATTTAAAAAAAAAAATTCATTACTAGATGTTTACACATCTCCTCTGTGATCGGACTCACATTGCTTTTTTTTATTCTTAAATATCTGTTGCATCAGCAAAATTCAAAAAATGTATATGAAATATGTATAAATATATTTTTTTCAAAATTTTTTCTTTTCACTTGCAAGAAATATTGATGTATGTATTCCGATTTCTGTGCATCGAAGTAAAAAAAAATTAATTTTCTAAAATCAGGTGGAAGTATGTCTATCAACGGCTGTCAAACACAAACTAACTGCAGCAGCTTGCCGTCTAAATTTTGACAGGAATCAACTGAAAGTTGCCTGTTGACAGTGGCAATGTTACCATTTCAGTTAAGACGTGGGAAATTAAAAAATTAAATCACGGAATTATTCATCCGCCCTCGTATTAAACTCGCTTGTTAATTTGCTAATTACTTAAACATTGTGAATTTTTTGTTAATATTTTTGCAAATAAGTATAAGGTTTTTAAACTCAAATTAAGTTTTTATTTATATATGTATACTACATATATAATATATATAATTTTATTACTATCAATCCAAAGTTGAAGGTAACATTAATAACAATTTTGCATTTTTTGTGAACATCAATTTTAAGGTGTGCAAGTAAGTATTCATTCGTATGTTTGTTAAAAACGAATTTGACTCGTTCCAAGAAGATTCCTTGTTTGAAAATTTATTTTCGTTTTAATTTTTTTTTTTAATTTAAACACAACAAATCTGTACTTTTTTGTCTTAAAATCTATTCATAAATATCACGAACTTTTAAATTTTATTACTATAGTTACGTTTGTTATGAGATGATGTTGTTATTTTTTTTTTAATATTGTAATTATATGCTCAAGTTGTTTTTCAACTTAAAAAAATTGTAAACAAAAAATTAGTTCTGATATTCGTCGTGTGTTATTTTAATGTCATCATAAAAATTAAACTTATTAAAACGAGTGAAAAAAAAATAAGTTTTATCAAATTTACTGTTAAATAAATATTCTGTTGTCAAATGATTTTGTAACTGGGTTATCAAGACATTTTTTTTGTTTGTTTGGAATTATTTTTTCCCAAAAATTGATTTTGTTTTCCATGTGTCTGGCTGTCTGTCCGTCTGTCAAAATTTGTTTGTTTTTCTTTTTGACATAGTACATATCGCTCTTTTATTGCAACATAGTCATAACTCAAAAAAGCTACTTTTGCAGAAAATTAGTTTGAATTTTTTTTTTACATGCAACTCAATGAAGTATTAAAAATATTTTCATTTCTCAAGAAGTGAGTGTGCAAGCCTTTTGTATGAAATTTTGTAATATATGTACTACATAGGTATTTTATACTTATATTTTATTATATTATTTTTATACTTTATATTTTGTGCAAAAGCGAATTTTTTTTAGATATGACTGTGTTGCACTAAAGGAGCGATATGTAGTTATATAAACGTTTTGCAAAATGTTTACACACTTTTGCTTTCGTTTGGCTCTATTGCTGAGAATGAATGATTAAACAGAATACAGGCTTCAACACATTTTCCATACAAATTGACACAAAAAAACAGCCGCAGAAACCGGTCGTGAGATAGAATCTATTTTATTTTGAGAGCGTTTTTTCTTATACTCTCACATATCAATGTTCATTCTCACAAAAATGTTACCATACTTTCAATAAATTTCATACATTTTGTAAACAAAACTACAAAGAAAAATAAGCACTAAAGAAAATAAATTAAAAATTAGAGAGCATTTGAAGTTACTGCCGTCGATGTTATTATGGGCTTGATTAATTTGTCAGCGATTTTCCTGAAGTTGCAGACTTTATTCTGTTTCTACATTGAAAAGCAAAGATGCAGAGGCAGGTAAACAGTTGTCATAAAGACCTTTGCGCTAGTAATTTTATTATCTATACGTTTCTTATTTCTGTTATTTTTTTTTTTAATAAACAACAGCAAGATTCATGATTCATAATTTTTTCTTTGTTAACTTAAACGAATCTACACAGATCTGTTAAAAAAGATATGAAAGGGATTCCAGTAGCGTATACAGTGGGTTGGTTTTTATTTATAAACAAAAGGAGACTTGAAAACAAAAAAAAGCAATGTCAGTCCGATCACAAAGGAGATGTGTAAACTTCTAGTAATGAAATTTTTTTTTTTAAGTTGGAAGTACTTAGGCTTTTAGTATGTTTTTTTAAATTAATTAATTAAAATTATCAACACTCTCAATATTGTAAATACATATGAATTTGTTGGTTTTTGTTTGTTTTATTAAACTTATTTGGTTAGTAAATGGGCACACTGCAGTATATGTACATATATGTACTGCATTCAAAATTGCAATAAGCAGTAAATTTACTGATTACTAAAAAAATTCAGTAAATTTTTACTGCTAATGAAATTTAATTTGCATTACCAGTAAAATCGTAGGGCCGTAATCATAATAAAATTGTAGCAAGTGGCAAAGTTTTTTCATTCAAATTTTGAAACTTTTGTATGAAAAACATTTAGCCACTTGGTAGAATTTCATTATGAATACAATCATTACTGATTACTGAAAATTCAATGCACCTCATTATATAACATATCATTTAGGCAATTTATAAAGATTGTAGAAAAAAATTTTAGTAATCAGTAAAAATTTACTTGTTAAACATTTTTTATTGTTTTTACTGAAACTTTAGTGGTACTGCAGTGCTCATCTATGGTAAATACCTTTACTTTTACTTTTTAATTTTTAATTCCTGTTGTTCATTGTTTAGTTGTTGCTGTTCTTGTTGTTGTGTACGCATTGCAATTAAAATAAATTCAGTAAAGTGCGACTTTGACTCGCGCACATTCGGTTTTGATAATTTTTTTTTATTTAGCTTTCTTTCTTTTTTAAGTTTTTCCAGTTTAAACGATTTTTTTTCAGTTTTATCGCTTTTTTAATTTTTTTAATTTTCGCAATTTTTTTAATTTTGGCGATTTTTTCATTTTGGCGATTTTTTTCTGTTTTTTGGGGTTTTTTCATTTTGAAGATTTTTTTCTGTTTTTGGGGTTTTTTTATTTAGGCGATTTTTTAATTTTGGGGATTTTTTCATATTGGCGATTTTTTTGTTTAAGGATTTTTTTCATTTTGGCGATTTTTCCGGGGTTTCGCGATTTATTTTAGTCCTAGAGATTTTTTTTTAATTTGGTGCTTTTTTCGTTTTGGCGATTTTTTGTTTGTTTTTGGCGATTTTTTTATATTTGGCGATTCTATATTTTTTTGATTTTTTAGTTTTACCGTTTTTGAAAATTTCAAGAGTTTTGCTCTTACGGTTTCCAAGATACATCAAGTTGTCAAAACTACAAAGTCAAAATTGCATTAACTGGTGGAACACCCATTGATTTAAATTTTTTAAAGTTAGTGTTAGTTGTTGTAGTCTGTATAAAAATACACTAACTTTTAAAATTTCAAGTGTATATATGTACATACAATTGTATGTATATTACATGGGATTTTAACATTTTTCGTTGCTCGTTTTGGAACACCCTTTAATTTTCAACTCTCATGTATTTGTTGTTGTAGTGGCCAAATGTCTACACATTGTGTCCAAATTTCAAGTCCGTAGCTCTTACGGTTCATTTTCACCTTTGGTCTACGGAAATATACAGAAAAATAACCGGCGGCCGCGCACCGTCGGCTTCGAGCCGGTCGACTTGTTTCTCTGCTTGGTATTGCTTCTTTCAAATACTAATACACTCATACATAGCTCACACCGATTTGACAATGCAAAGCAAAATCAAAAAGCAAAGAAATCTCAGCAAAGAAATCTCAGCAAAGAAATCTCAGCAAAGAAATCTCAGCAAGGAAATCAAAGTCAAAAGATTTTTACCCCCTGGCGTATAGATGTTTACACATCAGAAATAAACAAAAGTTGCTGGCAAACTGTACATGGGTGGATGTCGAGCTAATGAGCAAGCACTTAATCTTTTTTTCTGGTAGTTCTTAAATTGTTTTGCCAGAGACATTTATATATGTAGTTAGATTCACCTAATTGAAATACTTTGGTTCTTATTGTGAGTTGCATTCGATATTTGCTGGCTATAGAACATCGAGTATCAAATATTAAATTCATAATACATATCACCTCAAGACAGCAGCACCAACGAAAATTGTATTGAGCAAGATATTTTATATCGAACAGATTTTTACTCTCGATGCAGTATCCTAATGTTGAAAATTGTTAACTACGAGTATTTAAGAGTTCTTTTTATTTTTCAGCATCCAAACACAAATTTTACACCATTTTTGTTGATTTTATATAGATCTAGTGTAGAAAGGGCTCAATGCCCACTACACATGCGGGAACTACGTAGAAAGGAACTGGGATCTACACCCGAAGATAGTAAACTGGATTTACATGTCGGTTGTCAGACCGGTTATTTCCTATGGTTGTGTGGTATGGCGGGAGGCATTGAGGAAGGAAAGCCACAAGAGACTAATAGCTAAGGTTCAGAAGTGTGCCTAGCTGGGCATCACAGGTGCTCAGAGGCAGTGCTGCCGGAAAAATTTTGACTCTTGTCCCCAATTTAAAACGTCATGTCCCCAAAAATCCCCATTTCAACAGAAAAATCCTAACTTTTGTCCCCAAAAATATATCATTCATAAAAAACGATTGTTAAGCCCTATGCGCAGGGATGCGAAATAAGATTTTCACAAAGTTGCAAGAAAAATTGTACTTTTTTCAGTACGATTGACCAAATTCTTTATTTTTATTTTTTTAAATGTTTTTATTAACTTAAAACGTACATAAAATTACATACGTATGTGTGTCAAAACTTAACAAGTAACAAAGAGGCACTTTCAAGTTTATTTATTACAATATTATTAATTAATACTATCAATTAATATTAATGTTTAATTTTAGAAGCTACATAAAATAGTATTAGTTTTTGAGATCAGAATATAAAACTAAAATTTAGGATTTACTTTTTCATCCATTGTTTTGATTCGATTGGAGTCAGTCGAAGTAAACAATCTGAAGAATATAATAGCAAAAAATAAAAAAAATAATGACCTCTATCGTGATCAGTTTTTCCCTCGAAATATTTTCCCTGTTCCCCAAATTGCAATCGTGAATAATTTTAACCCTGAAATTTGTTCCCTTTCTTGATTCCCCTTATCGTGAATAATATTTTTCACATGGATTTTTTCACTTTTCCCTAGTCTTGTGTAGTTCATGAACGAACTAGTTCAAATGAACGATTCAGTACTTTGAACTAAGTGAACTAGTTCAATTGGTTTACTCTCACTAGTTCAATTTTTGAACTAGTTCATTTTTTGAACTAAGAACTAAGACACAAAATGAACTAACACAGAGGCTATCAACTAAATGTTTTCAACGTTTTGCTTTACTTCTTTCTGTTTGTATGCTTTGCTTCTATACTCATCCATATGTATGCATGTATGTATGTATATTTACCCTGCAGAAAGTGTGAATAGTGAAATTGTAGTGATTTACTAGTGACATTGTCAGTAGTACTACTGACCAGGTGTACCCCAGCCAATGTAATCATCTATTGGCATTTAACATTAGCTTGTCATTGAAAATCCACCACTAGACTGTATCACTACTGACTAAGTAGTTCTTTTGGGACCACATGGAGACATTGACACCAAAGAATCACTAGTAAATTTTAGGGGGTCTAGTCTACAATATCGATATTTCCTCGCTCGTTGTCAATAGTAAATTTATAGTGATTTTCTAGTGACATTGTCAATAGTGCTACTGATATTTGAACAAAAGTTTCACTAGTAGATTTAAGTAACCCTCGTCTACATATATTTATTTAATATTATTGCACAGAGTAATAATAAAGAAAAACAATCTATTGACGCGTTCATTGACAATATCACCAGAAATACACTAGAACTATTGTCTCTAACGTATCTTTACTCGCACATAAAAGGAAAGTTGTCGACATTTTAACTAGTGCAATTGTCGATGGAGAAAGAGTATTGACATAGAGACATATGGTTCTAGACTGACTAGAGGGTAGTTCTTGTTCATCGCTGGCTACTACCACAAATGCAATAAACAAGCAAACACTTATACACACATACTAACCTATTCACAAAAATATTTTGGATTTATGAGATTTTTAAAAAAGATTTTCACACTAAATTTGTTTTATAAACCCTTTATAAAGCAAATTTATTTATTAATTAATTAATTTTAGTTTTCGTAAAGTTTTTTAATCGCAGATCTGTGCTTTTAATACTGTCAACCACAACATATCTACATACATACATATGCATGTAGAT
The DNA here is from genome assembly GCA_949987645.1 of Tachina grossa. Classification (NCBI taxonomy): domain Eukaryota; kingdom Metazoa; phylum Arthropoda; class Insecta; order Diptera; family Tachinidae; genus Tachina; species Tachina grossa. The sequence goes on along the minus strand of OX465276.1, from coordinate 24,418,631 downwards.
GTAAAATCATTGAACTAAGAAGATCCAACTAGTTCATTGAACTAAAAAGAGCAATTGAACTAAATGAACGAACTAGTTCATTTATAAATAATGAACTAAAATGACCGGTCACTGAAATGAACTAAATGGCACAAGTCTACTTTTCCCTTCGTTTTATTCACTTTATTTTTGCAGGGGAACTGAATTAATACACTGCGTATTTTCAATACTATACTTGCAATTATATATTACAACTTATAAATTATCATTTTTAGGGCAAGATCAATAAATAATGCCCACGATTAATAACAAAAAATACCTTGGAACACCTTTTTTCATTGAACATGAATATCTTTGGTTTACATGTCGCCTAAAACAATTAAAAACACAACTTTACACTGTATAACATTTCATTTGAAACCGAAAATATGTGTATCGCTTATTATTAAACTTAATTTGTTTGATTTTCAATTAATTTTGAAGCTTTACAAGTCTTCTTCCCGTTTTTTTACATTCACTACGCATTGATAGCGGGAACAAACGCTCCCATGAAATTGAAGATTGCAAATTTCCCTTCATGGGGAATGAAAATTTCATGAGAACAAAAATTTCACATTTTATTCACGATAGGGGTGAATACGAATTTATGAAGATATTACATACATACATACATTCTTGCAATCGAAATATTCTAAATAATTTCCCAATCCAAAACTTCATAGACATCAAGTTCGTCTCCATCCTCTACAAACCGCTTGTAGATACATATTTTCCTATTTGAAATTTTTTTATCATTTCTTCAGGAAGGAAGCTCAAATTGATGGCAGCAAATCTTATAAATATTTAAATGTGATTTTATTCTTATTAAAGATTCTAACATTGCAGATTGGTAGTCTTCATGCATGAAATTTATTCTCTCCACAAACGCATTACTTATTGGCACTATCAAAAAGTTGAACACAGCAGCTGCAATTTCACGAAAGAAGTAATTTCCTGCATCATCTTCGTACTGATATACTATTTCCCAAAAGCCAAATATGTCTCAATGCCACTTTTTTGGATCTGTAACATTTTTAAAAATTCCATACACCGAATCAAATCTATGTTTTGTAATGTGCTTACAAAGAGATTTTTAAAAACTGAAATGTTACCAGTACTAAAATATTATGTCAACATCCAGGCTTATTTTCCTGACACATGCAAATTGTTAGAGCTCAAAATGAAAAGTCCCCAAATCCCTCCCCACGAAATTCTGTCCCCAAATTAGAGGCGACATCCCCATTTTGGGTACAAATCCCCTAATCTGGTGACACTGCTCACAGGAGCCCACCTCAGGCTGCCCTGGGCATCATTCTTCATCTACTTCCTACAGAGGACTTTGTGGTGGGAACGGCGACTAGAAGTCTCGTTAAACTCGTAGAAACAGGTTTGGTTACGACAAGATAACACATCAATGAGATCAGTTTTAGTGGCCAGAAATCCGTAACCCCTGGGTTCACGGACTATAAGGTCGTTGAAATTGATTTTAGTAGAACACCCTCACTGGTAATTCTATATAGGGACTATTGGGTAAAATCCCATATGCTATATCACGGTAGTGCGGTCGTTACAGACGGATCAAAAATGAAGGATGGCACAAGGGATGGTGTCTATATCTGGGGAGCAAACATTCGTCGTTGTTTCAGACTGCCGAATGAATGCAGCGTTTTCCAAACTGGACAGGAATGTAGCTGAATGTGAGAAGGTAACTTTCTACGCCGACACCCAGACAGCGCTGAAAGTTTTGAAGGAACAAAATATAAAATGGGAACTTGTTAGTGACTGTAGGACAGCCCTTAACTTGCTTATGGACAAATATAGCGACAGACTATGTTGGGTACCTGGCCATAGCACTCTTGAGGGAAATGAAATTGCCGATGAGCTGGCAAGAATAGGGTCGGCGGTAAATTAGGAAATCTGTGACAGATCGGTGAAATTACTGATAGATCATTACTACAGGGAACTCAGTAATTGCGCCTCGCGGTCTTTGTGGCGAAAACTTCACTCGGGAAGATCCAAACTGCTACTGGGTATGAATAGAAAGGCGATGCGAATTGTGATAGGCACGTTGACTGGTCACTGCTCGGTCAGAGGAAGGACCAGCATTTGGAAAACTTGTACTTCAGATTTCTGTAGGATGTGCGGGGATGAAGAGGAACTTGAAACCATTGAACAAATTATCTGTCATTATCCGAAGCTACAACGTCATAGGCTTAGATGGCTGAGCAGACGTTTCCATGAGAGCATTACTGATATCGGGAAGTGTTAACTGGAGGATGTCAGGGGCTTCATCATGGAAATTCCGTGGCTCAGTGACGGATAATAGGGTCACTTCTGGGTACAAATGTGGGTGGGTCCCGAGTGGAGGTGCGTTATAGCACCATCCTTCCTAACCTAACCTAGCCTAGTATCGAAAGTACTAAGCAATTCGAAAGGTTTCACTTATGAAAGAAAATTCTCAATTTGCTGTGCAGCACCAAGTTTATTTTAATTTTTTTCGTCGAATTCTCATCTATGCATGAATGCATAAGCTAAGAGAATAGTCGTGTGTAAAGAATAGCAAAGTTAACATAGTGGTATTCCAGCAATGAATTATTTAACATTGTGTATCTTAAAAGCTCTTAATATCAGTATTAAGTAAATAAAGTGCTCTGATTTGATATTCTAACCAAAAAAATAACATTTAAAAATACAAAAAACGTAACAGTATTAAGTCTTTCGTTTTATAAACTTTAAGCTTTTTTCCTATGAGGAAAAAGAGCTTCATTACAATTGATTTCGAATGAAGAGGCAGCAATAAAGAGAGTTTTGCTGCACGAGTGGGTCTGTGAAGTCGGCAGTACACCAGGGATCGAATATAGAATCTTAAATTCATCGTATGTATGCAATATCAGCAATATCACGGTGTGGAATAGCAGCATAAAAAAGTTCACATATCGCTCATTTAGTAAAAAAAAAGTTTGAAGTTTTAATGGAAAAATAATTTTAAATTTTTCTCTCAAGTATTGAGATATTTGTATGAAATTTTTACACAATATGAAGAACGATATGATTATTAATTCTGCATCATTAACTAAAAATTTTCATTTTTTTGAGTTATGACGTTTTTTTAACTAAATGAGCGATATGTGCATAATTATTCCATATCGTAAGTAGTTCCACTTTTTTTAAGTAGATATTCCATATCGTAAGTAGTTCCACTTTTTTTAAGTAGATACAATTTAATATTATTGTTAATCAAATTTTTGAGCACGACTTGTACTACAACTTGAATTTAGAACGAATTTTTTTCTTTCTGTGTATTGACTTTAATTAATTTTTGCTTGTTTGTTATACATAAATATATGAGAACTAATAATGGAATACGATATTGATTTGGCAAAAACTCATCTTCACTTAACCTAAAGGTAATTTATATCGACATTAAATATGACCAAAAACAATTTACATTAGCACAACTTGAAAGCCACGGTTATTGCATGTCATTGCTGAATTGTGCACGTGCGAAATTCTTGGCATGTTCTGGGCCAATTTGTGGACTTTCGGCAATTCCTTGTTCACGACTGCAGATTTTTATGCCAGAAGTTTTCTAAAATTAAATAAACAACTGCCAAAGAATAAATAGCAACCAAACAAAGAAATACAACCAACTTAATAACTTTAAATTTTCCCCAATTGTATGACTAAAATTCAATATTGATTTTCAGCATTAAGCTTCAAAACTAAAATTTCAAAAAAAATTTCTGCAATACGCTATTTCCAATTAATCCAAAAAATCACTCTGTCTCTTTAGTTGTCTTTTAGACGTTTTGGACGAATGCACTGAGGAAACAGCACTTAAATATTGTTGTTGTTTTTGCCTTAAAACTTTATGAATGAATGAGTTGAATTTTTCTTAATAAATCTATTTTTAAAGTAATTAACAACAAAACAAGAAAAAAATCAATAAATTATAAATTGTTTAAATTTTTTTTCGTTTTATTTTCAGTTAAGAAACAATTGCAACAAGTTGGTACCAGCCAAAAGCCATTCACCAATTTCAACAAAAAACAACAACAAAAACATACAAAACTAAAATGGAATGAAACGCTCATTTTTGCTAGATAATAAAAAAGTAGCGAAAAACAAATTGAATTACAGAAACAACAAGTAGCCAAAGAAAATTAAAAAAACAGATTTTGCTATAAACTCCCAGCACAATAATCATAAAAATAGTTTTTGTTTGAAACTCCCGTGTAAAACAACGTGTTGGAATTTTACTACTCATAGATACGTGAACAAAAGCAACTTGAAAAAAACCAAAAATTCAAATTAGAGCAAAATAAAATATAAAAAATTCGCGGAAAAGAAATATATAAATAAATAAATAAAAAAAAGAATAACAAAATATTCAGGTAAAAAAAATAATACATAATACGAGTACCATTCCATTAATTTGTTTCGTATCAAAGCCAAGATGGATGGCATAATTAATTTTATAGTATAAAAAAATATGTCCATTCATTTCAAAAAACCTTAAAGTATTTGAAATTATTTAATGGTATACTTCAGCAAGGCACGTGTGAAGTTTACTTTCAATAGTAAAATATATATATATATATAACATGTATGTATATGTTTCAAATCTAAGAAAATCTTATGTGCAATAAAAATCGTTAAAAAGTTTGATGGTGGGAAACCAGCTTCAGTTTCCGACAGTGTCAGCTAAAAGTGTTACAACAATTACATCATGACAGTTTCATATGCCGGTGAAGTACCTAATGGCAGTAGCTTTGGCTGTTTTTGGAAAATTTTATGGAAGTAAGTATAAAAGATATTCTAAAAACTTATAATTTTATAAATTAAACTCAAAAAGTATAACCTAACTTAAGCTATTATTATTCCAAATGAGATTAGAAGTCTAAAAGAGATAATTCGCAAGGCATAATGTTATAACTTCCTGTAAAACCAAACAAATTAATTGAGATTTTGACCAGGGGTACTTTCGAATATGCAGATTACGGAGTTACCATTGACTCGAAATCAGCTTATCTCGACTTAAGCACTTTTTCCTTTTTGCCACAGACATATAAAACCACTTTATCTAAAATCACACTATCGGCTAAATCACATTGGAATGGCTTCATATAACACTTTATATTTAAAAATTTTTTTACAAAACTGTGTTATTTGAATTTTGTAGTTGAGTGGTGGAAAAATGGGCGTTTGACACCAAAATCCCCCGGTGCGTACCGAGCATTATATTTTCTAAATTAAATAAATTAAAAAATAAAATGAAATTTTTCTACAAAAAATTGTGAATTTATGACACCTTATATTTAAACATCTGTTTACAAAACTGCGTTATTTGAATTTTATAGTTGAGTGGTGGAAAAATGGGGTTTCGACACCAAAGTCCCTCGAATGGTTTATATGTTTTCTAAATACACCAAAACTCGAAATTGAACTTCAATTCCACAAATATTCATCAAAAGCTGAAATGCGCTTAAGGGTTAATTTCGTGGCGGAAGTAAAAATATATACTGACAAGCGGATAATGTGAATGGTATTTTGTGTAATGCCGGTATTTTTACTCGTATGAAAAATGCGCAGTTTGGTCGGTATGTTACGCCCATATCAAATTGGAAAATGGGGATAGCAAATGGTATTTAAAAATTGTACCAATTGATGAGTGTTTTTGAACTTAATAAAGTTAAAAATATGTATTTTTTTATATATAAACTAGCTTAACCTGGTGTGATTTGCTACCTCCTCCGATTTCCAAAAAAAAGACTATTCTAGTGAATAGTTTAGTTTAGTGGACCTCTTCAATATGGAAAAATCATTTTGAAAATATGCTCGTTTATATAAATGTAGTAACATAATTTTAAACAGTGGGCGTGGTTTGAAAAAGAGTAGTAAAGTTTTAACATTTCGATACTAAATACTGGAATGAAGGTCGAAATATATCTACGCATAGTTAGCACAAAATACAAGGAGGATTATTATGTAATGCGAATCGAACGGAAATGTTTTCGAATTATAATGCTAATAACATACAAATTCGCACCATGATATAGGAAAATATAGCTACGAATGATCTTATAAATTAATGTCATAATAATTACTACCAGACAAGTCCTCATTACGTTCAAAATACATGCATGTAAACCTCTGCACACCCGGTTAGAGCTATGCTGCTTAGCTATATAAAACAAAGCTCATGTGTTAAATAACAATGCAATAAAATTATATTATATGATGATGTCACATTCGCCGCAAATATTTTAAAATGTTTCCATTTAGTTCACATTCTTTTCTAGCTGATTAAATTAATATATTGATTGTGCTGATGCGCAATAACAATACAGAAACAAATTTAGCTTTTTACTACGTTTATACGGCCGACTTATTCGCAAATAAAAATATTGCAAATAATTTTTTTATTTTCAAATAGCTAACTCAAAAAAAAAACAATTCCTGATTAAGATTGAGATTGCCACGCTTACAAATGTTTGATAACAAAAAACAATAAATGGGTAAATATTGCACAAACATATTTACAGAAGCAAATAATGACAATTAAAACAAATAATTGTTTGATATTTTCTACATTTACACTATTTTTTTAACCCCCGACTAAAAAAAGGGGTGCTTTAAGTTTGTAGTGTGTGTCTGTGTATCTGTGTATCTGTGTAGCTGTGTATCTGTGTATCTGTGTGTCTGTCTGTGTCCACGTACAGGCCAAACGGCTGGATCGATTTTCATTTAGTTTTTTCTGTTTGAAAGATGACTTGATCTAGAGGGTTCTTAGCTATGTTTGAAAAAAATCGGTCCAGCCGTTTAGAAGATATAACATCTTTTCTGAAAAAAGTCGGGGGTTTTTAAAATTTTTAGTTTTTGTTATTATAACATAAGGTCTACAGAAGTACTACCAAGTTTGTGTACTTTTGCTTTTGCGTAAAAACAGTGAGTTCATTTATTTGCAAATATTTTTATTTGCAAATAGTGCTCGTATAAACGTAGTATTTTGTTTCACTCACTTTAAAGAACGACACATAACAAAATCAAACATTTTGTTTAATTTATTTTCATACTCTCTTTTTTGGTATAGAGAAATCAATACAAAAATATATTTATAAATTTAATAGTATCGATTATTTTTGTTACGAAAATCACGGCCTAGCTTCTGTGTCTGGTATAAAGAGCATAGCTCTAAAAATATTACAAAAATAAAAACAACAAATTTTTTAAAAGCTGCAAAAAAATTAGAAAATATTTGCTTTCAATTTAAAATTTTAAAATAACTCCCAGCGACCTTAACGCTCTGACGCGAATCTCATTTTACCACTTTTTACCTTCACTTTTATTGCTTTTCTTGGTATCACATTGTAAAAATCTTTAAAATTAGAAATAAAATTTATTATTTTTTTTTTTTCAAATAATAACTCATTTGAAATTAGATAAAATAAACATTATTTATTAAGCAAAAACAATTAGAAATAAATAAATAAATCAACATACAATTAACTTGGAAACATGCACTCTCATGTTTTTTTTCATCTTATTTTTAAACACTTTGTTTCTTTTAATTACAATTGTAAATTCGTTGTTTTGTAAATAACATCATTGTACTTATGTATGTGGCAATTGTTTTATGAGACATAGACAGACGGCAATTTGTTGCATAAGTCTAAACTGACGTTTTTGGAGGGATATCATCATCATTTTTAGCGAAGTTTGGTTTGAGTGAGTGAACGAACTTTTGTTTTTTTTTCTAAGAATATATTTACTAAAATTAGGACATTAATCAACTAAGAATGGTTTCAATTTCATTCATTACTATCATCAAAAAAAAATTTCCTAACAACTTTTATTTTAAATTTGAATAGATTGAAAATTTTTCCTTATGCCTCTGAATAATATTTTCAATCAGAAATTTATTTGCTTTATTTGAGCATTTAATTACTTAAATTAAATTTTTAGCTTTTTTTACCTCAATAAAACATAAAAAAAAAATCATTGAAATTACACGGAAAAAATATATCTCCTATCAACACTTTTGATTAACAAAAAACCATAAATCAGTTAAAAATTTTATTAAGGGCCAATTTCACCAACTTATTTAAATATCAATTCAAAATATTTCAATTTTAAATAAAGTTTTAAAAAAATATTTAACGACTGAATTAAATTTTAGTTAAGTCTTTAGTCAATTAAATTGTTTAAGGAAAGTTTAATTGAGTCAAATAAACTTTTAATTGGTTATTTGTATTTTTATTTCAGTTAAGGGTGTAAATATCATATTAATTAATATTAACCCCAATTTATTATTAATTATTAGAAGATTATTATTAGTTATTTTGGGATATAATCACGTGATATCCTCTATCAATCTTATGCGAGCTAAATGACAGCTTTTGGGCTTTACGAAAGCTCTTTTATACTATATTTTCTGCAATAAATAGTTCTTTTAGAATTCCTAACAACCAAAGAGTCTTCGAGTTAACACGCTTTATATCAGGGCCATTCATATGGTAATAGGACTCATTGTGCACTTTCTTAACATGTGCCATAGTATTTTAATTTAATTTAATCAATTTTCATACTTTTATAATTGCGCGAAAACATTTGTAGAAGACAAGAATCCAACTCTCTCTCCCCTTCCCACTTCTCCATCAATTTATTCATTTAATTGGCTAAAAATTTATTTGAAGTTTGCTTTTGACAAATGTCATGCGATTATTTTCTTAGTGATTTATTAGATGTAATACAAATAATTTATTAGACACGTCTGGCTGGCATTAACGAATATTTGCAACAAGATGACACTGTTGAGCTTTTGATATGTCAGCTATTAGATACAGTGGACGGATCAATGTGTAAATAGTGTCAAGAAAATAAAGATCAATTGCAAAATAAATTTTAACTTACATAAAGATTGGAAAGAGATAATGTTTGCTAGTTTGTGATTACAATACTTGTTTTTGGAATATTTTCATTACAAAAAAAAAGAAACTTAACCAATCGGTTGTATGTAATTTAAATAGTACGCGGTTGTAACAAATCCCTAGGCCTGCTGGTTTGGTTGTTATCTACGAAACTATGTACATATCGCACACTGAATCATAAACAGTCACAACTCAAAAAATCCTAAATATTGAGGACTGGCAAAAAACTGTTGATACGTCCAAGCCGTATGAACAATGTGCAAGCTTTTACAAAAGAGCTTTGTGATTTCACTTCGACCAGAGCACAACATCAAATTGGACCTCGGCGACAACAATACTTGCTGCTTATTTTTCAGAGAAACAAGAACAAATTGTGATTAGAGCTTTCAAAGCTTTTTACCTCAAATGCAAATACGATCATCAGAGGATGTAGCTCTAAAGATACACGTAAAGTAACGTTAGCATATAACATAAAATCTAGCATAACGATATTTTTACTATTCAAAAAAACTGTGTTGCAAACGAATTTTTTGCGACCGTTAGAGAATTTTGTTCAGTGAACTTGTTTATAAAAAAAACTCATTTTTATAACTTTGCTTTGTGACTGTTTATGATTTAGTGGGCGATATATAGGTATTTAACAAAAAAAAAACTTATATAACTAATACTAATTTAGAATCTTAAACTAAGTGCAACTGTTATTTTCTTTTTAATCAGCATTTAATCACGTCCCTTTGGCACAAAAATATTTGCTAGACGTTGTTTTAGATGCCAGTATTTTAAATTTTCTAATTTATTTAAAAGAAATTATACATTCTGTTTTACAATAATAAAGAAAAATGCCAGTGTAATTAATTCCAACTAAACAATGAATGAACAACAATTGTACAAAAATAATTATTACAGTCTATAGTTTCAAATATTTGTGTCGGAAAATAGTTAAGTCGTTGGAAAATATTTTAAAGGTGCATGTTTAACAATAAAGTAAAAACTGTATGTGCATTAGTAAATGGGTAAATTTATTTGCGTGAAAAACAAAAACTGTTAAGAAACTGATAACTGTTTGAAATTATGTGTCAAAATAGTAAATTGTTAAATTGTCTGTGTTTTAAAGCAAAATTTACAAGTCAATTACCGGGGAAAATAAACTGTCAATTGTGTCTAGAAAACATACATAGGTACATACAAATGTACATAATCCAGCAAAACTGAAAAGAATAGAAAAATTTTTAATGAATTATTTTTTTCGTTTTGCAGATATGTACATATGTATGTATTTATATGGAGTAATTTTTTAATGGCGTAAAAGTTTTAATGGAAGTAACAATCCCAATAGATTATAAATCGTTTCCTTTTAAAGACTGCTAGAACTTACAATTTCTTAAAGCTAGATTCACCCATTGTTTCCATACCAAATTTTCAATTTTTTTCAGAGAGACTTTTTTTGCAACAAATACATGAAAATACATGTGTAAACGAGACGTATTAATACTACAAAGGTGGCAGCACAATAGCAAGGACACAAACATATTTTTAACAGTTTATTAAACAAATTATAAATTCGAAACTATTTTTAAATTTCTTCCCAAGTGTCCTCGAACTCCAAAAATTATGGTTTTATAGAGAGCTTATTCCTAAACTGTATGTATGCATTAGTGATGTGTATTGGAATTCCAAAACATTCGGCCGTTTCGTATTCGTTTAAAAAAATATATAAAGAAATTCATAAATCCAAAACGAAATTTAAAAAAAATTTATTTTTTATTTTTTTTTTTGCTATGCGTTTTTTGCCAAATAATCTGCTATAGTTTTCCGCATTGATGACTGAGCAGTATTTCAAAAATCAAGACGAGAATTGGCATTAGCCTTGCGGTCGCTTTTTTTTAAATATATATTTGCCCATTAAAAAATATATGTACCTTAAAAATACCTTAAAATTAGAGGGACACACAATCTAGTTCACAAACGCATTTCACTGTTGTTTTCATATTTTTTTAAGTTCTGTTGCACAAAAAATTAAAATAATATCCTTATGAAAATACGTCTATGTATGCAAGTTTCCATTAACACATCTCTCAAAACTTAAACATTGTAGCCTCGAGTTGACCAACAAAAATGTTAAAACTAAATAATTTGATATTGCCATGTCCATATATGGAAGAATATATTTTTTTAAAGGACGCTTTTTTGCGCATGAGAATTGCAAGAAACCTTCAAATACCATTGAATACTGCAAATACCATTTCCTTCTATGAATTTATTGGATTTAATGTTAATATATGTTGCAGTTTAATATAAAATGAAGTTTTTATGTACATACATATACCTTTTAAGAATATTTAAGAATGTAAATGGACAAAGAAAGATGAGGAATTCAGAACCAGTTCAATGCAGTTTGAATACAATTAATTTAATGTTATTTAACAACTATTAAATTTTTGGATAGTTTTCATAAACTTTAAGGAACGTTTTAAATATTCGAATTCGCGAATATCAAAAGTTGACATTCGAAAGATGTATTTAGTATACATACTCGTACATAATATACATATGTATGCAGGCAACACGTATGATCAATTAAATAAATAAATGAGAAAAACATACGTATTTTCGTACAAAATTAGTAATTTTTTCTGTTACGTAACATTTTCAAAGACCCCCTCCCCCACCCCCGCCATAACAAATCGTAACAAAACTCGAACCACCCCCTCCCCCTAGAGCGTTACGTAATATATGGACAGCCCTTATAACCATTATTTGGCAGAATAAATAGCACAACAGTTTTCTTGTACATAATTTTGCCCTAACTACGGCCTATCATGGTCCTTTATAGAGGAATATACCTACATATGTACATACATACATACTTATATTTTTCTATAAAAAAAATTTGCGTGCAAACATAAATATTTGCAAATTCATACATACATATTAGAGACCTGCATAAAAGGTCTTTAAATGTAAATACGTCATGATTTTTAAATGTCTTCACGTCGCATGTATTATATTAAACCAATAATAAATGCTGTCGTACCATAAGCGAAGCACGATGGATGTATTAGTGTACGTGTATATCAGTGTTAACAAGCGATGTCGCAAGACAGCTTGTTTATAACAAACACTCAAAAGAAGTACTGTTGATTAGTGTATGCTTGTTATTTTTCATATTGTACGTTTGAGTGATATGTAGATGGTAAGCTATTATGTGATTAACCGCATACAACTAATGTTAATGCATGCGTGTGCCTTTGCATGTGCGCAGAAAAATAAAAGATCATACACACATACATGCATGACGTTTGTACACGCGCTCATGCGTAGAAAGAAGTGTTTTCTTCTTTACTCTTATACCTACAATACTCAAAAAAATTTCTTGAAAACAGTGTCGTTAACGTTTGTTTTATAAGATTTCGCTGTAGTAAAGCATTTTAAAAATCCCTCATGTCTTGAAAGTTCTTATAAGATGTCTTATGCATGTATGTATGTATGTATTATGTAAATTAAGGAACAAATCATTAGGATTCTTTTTACAAAAAATAAAATAAGAAATACCTATAAATAAATAAATCCAGTGAAGAGATAGGTATATACATACATACATACATACGTACATACCAATGTTTTTTAAATAATAAATTTTACCATTTTTGGTGAAGGGTAATAAAAACTATCAATAAAATAAATAATAAATTGCAATATTTTTATTTATTTATCTCTTAGATTTTTATCCACAATACCTACCATGATACAATTATAACAGGTACATGCACAAGCCCAGCCTGTTAATGTATACAATGCAAAAGTAGAATTACACACAGATTATACAAGAATTTAATTACATGGCCTATACATGTGAGTAGAAATTACACACTGTCTAACTACACAAAGATTGGCAACACTGAATAGTTATAATCATTCATGAATGCCGCGTCTGCAATTGTACATTAGTTACCCTGTAATTGTTATTTTTAAAAACAAAAGGCATCTGTTTCTGACAATTATTCGTTTGTTTATACCAACAAAATGAATGTGTTTTTTGGTGTTGTAATTTTGTTGTAGTCGTGCATGTACCTAGTATAATTGTACCATGATACCTACGTAGCATCCCTTTATTGCATCAATTATAATAAATAAGAAACTCTATTGTGACACTTACCATGAATTAAAACTGCAAATCCATTTGCATACACAGTACATAATTATGTAGATAGTAAGAACAAGAAATAACAAAAAAATCACGCGACCCGCCACGAGCACGACCGATACAAAAAAAACACACACACACAACACAACCCGATAAAAAAACATGTACTATTTTTCTTTTAACCCTAGACACATAACCTTCGTCGAAACGACGAACACCGGACGAAAAATTAGCTATTTCTTTTTAACACGTGCACCGATCGCCGCTAAATTTCTTGCCAACTTAGTTTTCGCTGAGCTTTTGCAGGAGACAACCAAATTCGGCGCGTGAGCACGTAATTATTGAGATATGATAAACTTGTTCGTCGCTTTCACGAGTGTTGGCGAGCATAAAGTTGATTTCTGCACACAATGCGCTTCAAAAAATTAATTTTATATATTTTTTTAAATGACAATAGTGTTATAGTTAAGTTTTGCCAAAGAGAAAAAGGCTTTTTTGTTTTGTTCGTTTATATAAATTTTATAACAATGTGATCTCAAAAAAAAATGCTTTTTGGAAAAATGGATTATAATAAATATCCTTGTAACAGAATAGAAATATATAGTTGTATTTACTAAAAAAGTACTTGCTAAAGGTATGTATGTGTTGCAAGTACAAAAATATATATGTTTAGAACCGATATTATACGCCCCAAAAAGTGCTCGTCGAAACGACGAATGGTTAGGTTTAGAGGGATACGTTCGAAGGTTATGTGTGCAGGGTTAAACCAACCGCCAAAAATGGGATCTGCAGCAACAACATCGCTTGATATTATTTAAAAAAAATAATAACAACAACTAACCATGAATTGCACTCTTTCTTTACATTTTTGATTTTCTTTGCTTTATTCTTTCACAAAATATAGGGCAGACATATTTATGTACGCATATATGTACATATGTACATATTTATGGATATGTATGGAATAAGGAAAAAACTAATTAGCAAATACTTTAACAACAAATGATTTAATTACTTGCATTTCATTATAAAAGAATTAAATTGCATAGGCACACTTTAATATACATACATACATATGTACATTCATGTATGTACATATATATGTACATAAGTATACACACACTTAACTTGCACTTGTTGCTGCTTCTACCGGCTTTTCTATTAATTTTGCCAGAAATTTACTTTAATACAAGTAAATTATTTTACTTGGAACACAACACTTTCTATTTGCATACTTAAATAAACAAATTTAATTATTGGATTACAAATAACTTATTTTGTATGGAACTTTTGATATATTTATTGTTAAACAACGACCGCACTTAATAAAATCACCCATTAAACTAAATTGGCATGTCATCAGGGCTGCCAGATTTGACGATTTGTCGCCATTTCGACGATCTTTGATTTTTAATATTATACTCATGGAAAAAAGTTACTATTAGAATTCATATAAGAATATGCACTAGAAAACTATGGTGTACTTTTACCTGCTCTTTCTTAATAAAATCTTTTATTTAAATTTACCCTTTCATAGACATACATACCTTCAATGTAAAATACAAAGCTTTTTGCATTTATGTACTAACAATATGAAATTTTGAGTGCGATAAAATAGAAATTTTATTTTCCTATGAACAATTTCATTTCCTGAAAAGTACTAAGAACAAAACTTGGACTAAGTTTTTATTGAGTACAATACTGATTACTGCAAAGCGTTATACATTATATAAATTTGTCATCGTCAGGGTGTCATCTTATTACTACGCAACCTGCAAACTTGGCAATATTTTTAATCATTTTATAACTGAAAGGAACAAACATGTTATGAGCGCGTAAAAACAGAACGAATGGCTTCATGTAAATATTAGTGTATTCTTTCGGTTAATGAACGATTAGTCGGTTAAGCGGTTAGTTATTACCGGGTAAACCTGTTAATTTCAGTTGATTAACCGACGTAAAATTTTTTACATATTTTGTAGTATTTTTTGTGTTTGCTTTATCTCATACACAAAATGTATGTGTTTAGAAACTATTTTTTCCTGCAAACAAATACATACGTATTTTCAGTGATCCTAACTTAAGTAAAACTTCAAAGTCTTTGGACGTTGCTATAGGAGATCTAAGCGAGGACTCTGCTACTCTAATTGAACTAGAGGTAATTATTATTAGGTTTTGTTTAATAAAAGCCAATAGTACTGCTATGTGTGTTTTCTTTTTTGTTTTACTAATAAACTCAAGTTAATAAATAATGTAAGCACTGTTATTTGCTGAAATTACTTGATTTATGAAGAAACTTAATTAATCGGTTAACCGGTTAGTACCGAAATTAACTATTTAAACCAAACGCTCGATTAATTGAATATCATAGTAAGTATATACACTATACTCATAGGCAGGTACTTCCCCTGGCGCACTACCGTGCGTGTGAATATAAATTTATATGTTTTTGTTTCCTAATAAATATGTTAAAAAATACATTTTGAGTTGTCCGATTTTCCTTACCCTGCATTTAGACGTAAAAGTACTTGCATGGAAGTTCTGTGTATGTATTATGAACGAAAATTTCACTGTCTTGCAACTTGCATGTTTAATTTATAGTGCAGAGTTGCCCATAACATTAAAAAGTTTAGTTTGAAGGGAACCACATGGTATTGAACTTTATTCATATTGTTTCAATGACATTTATGTCTCAAAAATTCATTAACTGCTTGATTTATGAATATTAAAGAAAAAAAATCAAATTAGTTGGAAGTGGACTGCAAGTGCCGAAAGTGTAGTTGTGTTAGTAAATGAGTTTGAATATATTGAATTTTTCGAACTTGCACTTACACGTGTAAACTCAAGGCTAAGATTTTCCGAGTATGAAATGACGATTTTTTTGTAATTTATCGGCATTTCGACGATATTTCTATCATTTTATCTGGCAGCTCTGCATATCATTAATCGCTTTGTTCTTTTTGATGGGTGAGAGAAAGATGAATAAAAAAACTAGATTGCGCCTTGTGCAGGTCCGTTATTTTATTGTCTGCTTGTGTGACGTAGACATAGAATATGTGTTGTAAACAAAGTACATTAATGTGTGGAAAGTGCAAAAGAACTAAAGTGAAAAACGTAAAAACTCTCACACTTTTAACACAAATTCTATGATGACGTACATAAGTACATACATATGTATGTATGTATGTAAGCAGATGCGCTGCAGTAGAAAATTTTTTAGCATGGCTGAGTGGGCAATCTTGTTTTTTTTTCATGTGAGAGAAACAGAGAAAGTGCAATTAGTAATAGGGCTGCCATCTACAATGAAATAAAGTAAGGTATTAATTTCTCTGTTATTTATTTGAATTAAAAGCGTAGTGACAACTTAATAAAAATTAAGGGATATGTTTTTGTAAGAAAATTAACATTAAAAAGTTTATTAACCTGAAAATCATTTCCCAGCGGCTGAGTATTGCTTGTGCAGCCTGAGAGTTCTCTCTATAAATTAGTTTTAGTTGAAAGGTTGTTGAGAATAAAAGTAAGTACTCAGCACAATTGGGCCCAAATACCTTTGTGTTATCTTCGAGTAGAAAAAAGTCGGTTTTTGGTAAATTTTCTCATTTTGAAGTCGCTATATTTCGCAAACTAGAACGTATCATGATTCAAGATTTTGCATTAACGGTACTCGTAGTTTTGCCAGAGGCATCATTCGTAAAAAATTTCATTAAAATCATTTTTGTTCGACGCCTGTTGACAAAAAAATTTACCCACTTTAATGTATATACCATGTATAAATATATAATCACCCTTATTCCAGGTTGCTTCGCACCCTGATTTCTTCCGCCTGTTTAGTTGGGGATTCAACTAACTGTTACTCAAGGTAAAGAGTAGTTTCTGCTCGCCATTGAAGCTAAAGTTCTGGACAGTATTTTGTTAAAAATAAATAAAAAACGGCTCAAAGGCCCAAAAAACGCCCTGAAGATAAACATTTATGCATGTAGCGGTGTCAGGAAAATATATCGCGTATTCTTTTTACTGAGTGGGGAAAGAACTGAAAAAAAATATTGCAATAAATAATTAGATTGGAAATACCTAGTATAAGAGCCAAATTATGGCATTCGATATCGAAAAAATTTTGCTTTCAGTGCTACTTTACATCGAATTTGATTGCAT
The DNA here is from genome assembly GCA_949987645.1 of Tachina grossa. Classification (NCBI taxonomy): domain Eukaryota; kingdom Metazoa; phylum Arthropoda; class Insecta; order Diptera; family Tachinidae; genus Tachina; species Tachina grossa. The sequence continues at coordinate 24,401,387 of OX465276.1, read as the reverse complement.
CTTAGACAGGAATCGAACCCGTAACTTTGATTCTGGCAGTTATATTCAATGTCCACTAGTATACGGGATATTCTATCTCAGAGTTTCTTTTCTAATTTGGAAATAGTACAACAAAAAAATTTAATCTCTAGGCAGGCCCGCTAGAATAATATTTACAAATTAATAATACTTTGTGTTAATATTTAAGTTTAAAATTATGAATATTAATAAAATTAAACACATTTATTTATATGTAGTTAAATTACTGAGTAAAAATTTGAAACAAGCTAGTATAGGAATTTCTATTCAAATGTAATTTCCAAGTTTTTTATAATTTCTAAGAAAGTTTAAATAAAACAAGATTAGTGATAAATGTTTGCTGACACCTGTTAAATTTATAAGAAATAGTTTTGCTTAATATTGTACTACATTTCTATCTCAGGTGGAGGCGTTACTTTCAATAAGGGATTTTCTCTAATATATTTAATTTATTGTATTATGCACACTTTGCTTAAGAAGTAAGTAGCCAACAAAGCTCTCAGAAGCTTACGGAATATTTTCCCTTAAGTTACTAGACAACGCCCGGTAATTAGAGTATATGTTTTTTATTAACCCTATTATCGTTAATAAAATTAAATTTCAAAAACTTGAAAGTGAATTGGAATGAAGGATAAAATATGCAGTCAATGTTTGTACCAGAGACCTGCGTAAACAGTCTTGGAAATGTAAACTCCTATTGTCTTATAATAATCGAAGCAAGATGGATGCATTGGTGTTCGTGTATATGAGTGTTAACAAGCGATGTCGTGAAGACTTTTTGTTCATAACAAACAATCAAAAGAAGTAGTGTTGATGCGTGTATGCTTGTTGTTTTGCATATTGTACGTTTGAGTGTGTGTGTAAGATGTAGATGGTAAGCTTTTATGTGTTTAAGCGCATACAACTAATGTGAATGCATGTGTGTGCGTTTTCATGTGCGCAGAAAAATAGAAGATCACACACACATACATGCATGACGTTTGTATACGCGCCGATGCGTAGAAAAAAGCAAGCATCACAAATTATTCCGTCAGGAAGTATTTTCCTCTTTACTCCTATACCTGCAATAACTGAAACAAATGTCTTGCCAACAGTGTTGTTTAGCGTTTCTTTGAGAAGATTTCGCTGTAGTAAAGCATTTGAAAAATCCCTTATGTCTTAAAAGTTCCTATAAGTGGTCTTGTGCAGGACTTTAGTTTGTACTCTCTTATCATTAATTGCAATGAGGTAGTTTAGACGAGAACAATTTTTAAGCCGCACAATTTTTGTTCTTTTCCAAATTACACTAGACTAATTCATGTGGCACAAAATGTATACGTATACACAGCTTTGTGTGTGTTAGTGTTTTTCATATTCATTTAACATTTGCTGTTTCTTAATTTGTGTGTATTGGTTTTATGCTGCTAATGCGAAGTTGTAGCTGGTTGAAAAGTTATGCCAACCGCAAAACCACTCTCTTTGCCTCTCTCACCAACACTATGTGTGTGAAGTTAGCTCCGTCAGTTAGCTTCGTTTTTAGCATCACTGTGTTACTTTACATATATCTCGCTCAGACACTGTCAAATAAGAAAAAATCTCTAACTTGTACACTGTTAACTTAACAGGGCAGATATTTTATAACATTTTCAAGCAAAAATATTATTATAATATTATTTTTGAAAGTCACATATCTCAAAAACTGTATTGTTTCTGAATACAATCTATATAGTTCTGAACTATTTGAAGCCTCGGCTTTCGACCCCAATTGGCCGTACAACCTCACCATTTCGATTTTGGCCGAAATTTCGACCACCAAAATAAGTTTCAATATTTACATTAATATTTTTGCTTGAAAAATAAAATATCTGTCCTGTTAAGTTAACGACAAGTGAGAGATTTTTTCTTATTTCACAGTGTCTGAGCGAGATATATATAAAGTAACACAGGGAATCTAAAAACGAAGCTAACTGACGGAGCTAACTTCACACACATAAAGTCACTCTATTTAAATATTACCAATGTTACCAGATTACAATAAAAATAATTATACCTGACGATGTTGGAAAATCCCACCGAAACATAGAATACATTAAAAAATGAAATAAAAAACGTCTTTTATTTACATTTTGCAGAAATTTAATGACCTTGAAATCCTAAATAAATACAATATCTATAAAACGCCCTGTGGTCGTGCCACCTTCAAATATTTGACATTTATATAAATTAAATGACTTATTTGAAATGTACTTATATCACGCAAAAATATAAAAATGAATCAAATTATTTCTTCATATGTGACCTTCTCCGAGAAAAGTGTGTCAAAAATCGGGCTTGGACTTGAGAGTGGATTCAGGTACCTAAAAGGGTACAGAATAAGATGAAATGAGTTAGATATCTGATAAAAATTTATTTACCCCATAAAAACGTACAAAACGAACTTGGAAAAATCGATAAAAATGAGAAAAACATTAAAATTTTATTTTTTTAAATGCGTTTGTCTCAAAACTTCATTTTCACACACTAAGCCCCTTTTCGCGGAGAAGGTCATATATGAATTTTTAAATGTTCATACTGTTAAATTATATCAAAGCTGTCACTCATTTGAAATTTATTCTATTATATTGGCAGCCCTGTACATACCTGCTCTATGGAGATAAGGGGCTATTCACATAAAAGGTAACGCTATCTTCGGAGTATTTATACCCCCACCCTCCACCTTTAACACTTTTTGCAATTTTCAGTATAAATTTTCTAAACCGTAAAAAATCCTTAACACCCCCCCCCCCCCCCCCATCACTACTTGCAGCCTTACGTAATATGTGAATAGCCCATAGCAAAAATAGAAATTATGCATTAAACACATTCACCACAGCAAGCTACCGACTACCCAATGTCAAGGATAGAATACACATGTTTATATGAGAATGATTCTTTTGAAGACAGCAAGGCAACATGGCGACAGGTTGTTGTCTATGCTGATTTTGTCGTTGTAGTCCAATGAAACTAGCTCATGTTTTAGACTCGGCAGTTTTTCTTGAAGCAAGTCTGAGTTTATGGGAGAGAGAGGAAAGAAGAACGAAGAGGGGTACTGACTTGCTTGTATAGAAAAGTTACTTCAATTCTCTTTTGTTTTGCAGCATTAAGCATTAAACACATTCACCACAGCAAGCTACCGACTACCAAATGTCAAGGATATAATACACATGTTTATATGAGAATAATTCTTTTGAAGACAGCAAGGCAACAGGACGGCAGGTTGTTGTCTATGCTGATTTTGTCGTTGTAGTCCACTAATTTCTATTTCTTTGGCTACAGTGAGAAAATTCAGTATTGCCAGTATAATAGAAAATGTTGAATGAATGATTTTTTACAATTATTTCATATTATTTAACAGAAATAATATCCGAAAATTGATGTAAAGAATAAATTGATTCATTGTTGTACCTTTACGTGAAATAAGTACATTTTAAAAGAGTAATTAATTTTTATAAATGCAAAATATATAAAAGTGGCAGTAATGAACTATGTATTTGTACTTAAATATCAGCTGCAGATTGTGCTGCTGCCGTCTCCAAAATAATTAAGTAGTCGGCTACAAGGCGACAAATGCTGCTAGCGGCATTTGAAGTCGTATTTTCGTGTATCCTGCTGTGGTGAATGTGTTTAATGCTTTAGTCTTATTTGGCGACAACTTCAGACGTGGTTGTGTGGTAGTGTAGCAGTGAAGCGGTGTTGTCGTGAAAACAATAATCTTCCATATGCACACATGTTATCCATTTTCTAGAGGTTGTAGTTGGTGGCCTGCTGTCTGCCGCGAATGTGTTTATTGCATAACCAAAAACAATGTTGCCAATTTAATGTTCAACGCCTATCAGACCCGATATACATATGTATATTTCCAATAAACTGTTAAATAAATTAAATTCTCAAAATAGAACTGCCAATTGAAGGTTTTACACTTTTACAAAAGTTTCCATTTCCACATTTAAACCCGCCCACTAATTATCTTTATATCAGATTTGTTTACATGACACCCATCTAAAAATTTAATACTTCAAAAGATTTATTTAAAATCGTTATTATTTTTTTCTATTTTACGACTGAAGTAGCACCTTCATCATATATGATTTATTGGATTTTAATCTTGCTTTTTTTCTTTCTCTCTTATTTTTCAGGTGGCGTGGAAGCGTTTATAAATTAGTGTGGCGCGAATTAATCGCGTACTTATGTTTATATTATACTATAAATTTTGTATATAGATTTGCTTTAAATGAACAACAACAAAAGTAAGTTGAAAATTATAATAAAAATATATTTTTGTTTACAATTTAAAAGATAATGAACAATAAAAAAAATATGAAACAATGAAAAGTAAAAGCAGTTTCCCGAATGCTTATAAGCGATCTAAGTCACTGTATTAGCCTCTCGTCCTATAGAAAATATTTATATTAATTTATATTTAAGCCAAATGAGAATTCTATCATACATACAAGTAATTAATACAGAAGCATGTTCCTTTGAAAGTTGATAATATAAATTCTTAAGAAATCGAACAAAAATTTGGAAGTCATTGTTAAGGAACCACATTTTCATTGCTTCCAAAGAATGTTTTTTTTTTAATGTGCAGATAGTTATCTGAAAAGCAATTAAAAATGTATTTTAGTCAAGTTTAAGAAAATACTCAACATGCTTTTAAAAAAAAACGATTTTTGAAAGAAATTTTTAGAACTAACTTTGCTCTAAAATTTACTGAAATTTACGTGAAAACAATGTTTCGAATAAAAAAAACAAATTGCAAAATTGTGAGACTTTTCACCGTTTTTCCTTATTACATAGAGCGTCAAAGAAGAAATTTTTTAGACATTGCTTCCAATCCCATCGCTTCCAAAAGCGAACTTCTTGCAATGACAATCCTATATAAAAATTATTATAAATGATTTTTTAACTTAATTTTCATGACTCATTTAGAGTGTTTCTGAAGCAGTCATGCTCACCTCAAGAAATATATTTGTGTATGTCCTCTTTCACACACGTCAGGTTTACCTGATCAGTTCGTTTCATCAATTTGCGTTGTCGTAAAGTATTACGAATGACAAAACAAAACGAAAAAACAAACTTGATTGGTACGGTCAAGTCTGTACCCCCTCCATTCTCTTTTACTCACTCTTCTAAAAACTCAAGACTTGACGAGTCAAACCTGACGTGTATGAAAGAGGACTATGTGCATTAATTTGTATAAGAAGAGGATTAAAATTTGGCTCGCTGGTGCCGGTGTGACGGGCACTGCTTTGGACGTTATTAATACGCATTTGTTTAAAGAATATCTTCCTCTTGTTTGTTTGAATCAAACTTTCATAATTTTGAATTTATTGAAACAAATTTTCGCATCGAGGCTGGCCATTGCTGAAATCATTTAAAAAGATCTGAGTTCGGAACACTAGGGACATTGGTTAAATAGATATTTTTTTTTGCTTGGTGGGGGGGGGGGGGGGTATTGTTACCGATGATTTTCTTGAATAATTTTAAAATAAATAATTACAGGCAAGTCCAAAAATTCTAGCTTTGCAACCGCAATACTGTGTGGCATACCCTCCCCCTCACAAAATGATATTTCTACGTCCACGTCTAGGAAACAACATGAAATGTATCTTATCAATTTCTTTCATTAATAATTTAACGTCTATTTCTTTACAGAATATTTAATAAGATTCGTTCATATTTTGGACAACAGGGTGAAAGCATACCCATGTCGTTTGTGCTGGGTTTCTATGTAAGTCTGATAGTAAAACGTTGGTGGGAACAGTACAGATTATTGCCATGGCCAGATACTTTGGCCTTATTTATAAGTGCTGCAATACAAAATTCAAATGGCGGTGTAAATGTAAGTATTATATTAAAATTACACTGCATAAGAAAATCAAACTACTCGTATAAAATGTACTATAATGACCACTTTTGGCAGAGCAATGGTAGAATTACTGAAGTCGTATCGTGCTATTGCGTATCAGCAGAAAAAATCCGTAACATTTAATAAGCATTTTCATGCTTATTGAAAATGTGTTGGATGTGTTGCTACTCAAAAATCAACAGAAAATAGATCTTTACCAAGGCACATCAATCAGGTACCCGCGATTCTGCAACAAATATTACAACAGCAACAACCACATGTTGGTATAAATTACCTTCTTACTTTTCAAAACAGGGTAGCATCGTCAGATTGCATGTTTCTTAAAGGAAATGTCAAACACCATACAAAACTGAATATTCGAAAGGTGTTTATGGATACCCAAACAAAAGCATACTTTTAGGCTTATACCTACACAATCCAAATTTGACATTTAGATTGGTATAATGACGTTAGTCACCTGGTGTAGTGCTGCCACCTAATAAATGCGCCTTGATCTTTACGTAGCAAACGTCAAATTCTGGGTTACATACATACGCACACATATGTATGTATGTAAAGCAAGGAAAACACAATAACAGCTGACACATTCGCTGGCAGGCTCACGTTTTTAGTAAAGGCGGTTTCAGACTATAACACAAGTATTAATACTTTTGTGAAAAATGCAACTCTGACATTTTGAGTTGTTATTGTTTTTAGAAATTTTTTAAACAGAAATTAGATCAGGGAAACATTTTCGTCAAAAGTATTAATACTTGTATTATAGTCTGAAACCGCCTTAACTAACATCCAGACTTAAGCGGCCCATCCATTATACAATATTATTACATATGTTGTTGTACATATCATTGTTATTTTGACCTATACAATGCAATAAATGGCACTATATTTTCAAAGAAAATATTGCCCAATTTTCCTGACAGTGAAAAAGTAAACCACATTGAACACAATTGTCTTGATTGTACAATAAACATTAAAAGTCTTTTGATATTTGCCAATATATTGTGCCAGCTTCGAACATGACGTACACATTGACGATATTATTATTGATCAATACAAAAAATTGCACAATTATATTGCAAGTTGATGGGCCGATACGACAACTTCAAAAGTCAGGTGATACGATTTGACTAACGAAGCCATAAGACCAAAGTATATATGTATAATTGTATTTTATTTTGTATATACTGTGAATAGGAAACCATGAAAACCTTGCATTTTAGATAAAGAATGTGTTAAACACTTTTATGTAAAATCTTGCGAGGAAAATTTTAACATTGTAACTCTTCTTCGTGTGGGCCTTTTATTTCCTTTTCCAAAAAGGGTCTAAAAAAATACTCTTGAAAAGGAATGCCACGATGTTAAGACGTTGTACACAAATATTCGCCTTGAAAGTTTAATGCAAGTGTCTGAATACAGAAAAGTTTGAAACTCAACTTAACACAGGCTAATGTTAGCATTTCACATTGTGTAATAAGTGCCACGCCCACTTTAAACTTTTTTTTTTCATTCTGGCTAAAATCACACTCTTTTGCTTTCACATTTGCTTAAAGCCAAGCCAAAAAACGAAAGACCGAATTGCTTAAACCACTTTACCAAAGTGATTTTCACTTGAGAACAAAAAAAAAAAACATTTCGGAAATTTGTTTTTGTTTTTTTTTTTTTAAATGCCCTCAGTAAGGGCAATTGTGAATAAAATTCCGCGAGAAATTTTTCCTGGGAACCAATTCCAACTAATAGCAAGTAATAGGGAAAACAAAAAACTCTAATTGGAAAAGGAAGAAATTTCTCACGGAAAACAAATTCTTAATTTTTCAGAAGAATTTCTATAAAAATTTTTAGCGAAGAATTTGAATGAAAATTAAAAATTTTTAAATATTTTTTTTTCTCTATAAATATCACTTTGGCAAAATAATTTTCGCAATATTTAAACACGTTTTTAACCCCCGACCAAACAAAGGGGTGTTATAAGTTTGTAGTGTGTGTCTGTGTATCTGTGTGCCTGCACAAGTACTCCTACATACCAAACGGCTGGACCGATTTCGATTTAGTTTTTTCTGTTTGAAAGGTGACCTGATCGAGAGTGTTCTTAGCTAGTAGATATGTTTGAAAAAAATCGGTCCAGCCACTTAGAAGATATCACATCTTTTCAGGATATATCAGTGGTTTTTAAAATGTTTAATTTTTGTTATTAATTTGTTCTTTCTTTGTTTTTTGTTTTATTTTCGTATTTCTCTAGAATGAAACCGGTCGTTTAATGCGTCGCAACATTATGCGCTACATGGTACTGGCTTACGTCATTACTTTGCAGCGCATTTCGCTGCGTGTTAAGCGACGTTTTCCCACCACACAACATCTCGTGGATGCTGGTCTCATGCACGAGTCTGAAATGAAAATCTTTGAGCATTTAAATGCCAAAAGTCCCATGTCCAAATATTGGATGCCCCTGGTTTGGGCTACAAATATAATAAATCGTGCGCGCAAAGATGGTCTCATAACCTCCGATCACATTGTACAAACGATATTAATGGAATTATCGGATATACGAAGACGTCTGGGTGGTCTGATCGGTTATGATACCGTGTGTGTGCCATTAGTTTATACGCAGGTGAGTGGAATAAAAAGGAAGAGGGAGAAAGAGAGAGAGAGAGAATGGTTACAGTAAAGGCCGGAGCACAATGAATCCGTCATACGTTAAACTTCGCCTTTTTGAACTGACATTAACGCAACGACGGAGAAGGTTGGCACAATAAGTACTTTATTGACGGAAGAATTTGAACAGCTTCAATATGTCGATTCTCCATTATATTTATTAAATTAAAACTTTTGTATTTATTTCGTTTATTTCTTTTGTTTAATTTTACTTTTGCTCCCACAAAGCACAAAAATCGAAATCAGAAAATACCAAAAAAAAAAAAAAAAAAAACCAACCAATATCTGTCAAACTACTCAACGTATGCAAAAAGTTCAAAGTTGTCCTAATTTTGTACTTTGCGTTGACGGACACGTACTGAATGTAACAGACCTCATAAGAAAACATGTATTTCAACTTAGCTGTCAGTTGAAAAAGGCGAAGTTTAACTCATGACGGATTCATTGTGCCCCGGCCTTTAGTCACATTAAAGTTTAAATAAGACGTGTCATACACTATTACTATAGCCATAAACAAAACCAAAATCCAATTGGTTTATATGCTTATCGCTATGACGTTATGTTGAGTCACCTATAGTCAAATGCAGTGTTGCCCATTAGTTTTGTTCGAACAGCTGTTTTGTATGGTTATGGTTATGGCTATGGCACGTCTAATGTAAAAAAATTAATTATGATAAATAAGTTTTTATTGTTAATATATCTTTTCCAATTGTCTTTTCTATTTTTAGATTGTAACTATAGTTTTATACACATATTTTATAGCCGCCTTATTGGGGCGCCAAATGTTGCCCGATCTGCCAGCTTGCGGTTGTAAAAGTGATTACGATTTATATTTTCCACTGTTTACAGTGTTACAGGTAAATAACTTATCAATAGATTAACCTCAAATAAATGTAATCGTATGTATGAGTATAAAGATACATACATACATACATACATACATACATACGAATACTGGCTTAATTTAAGCCAAAGTTTAAAACCAAAAATACTTGTTGTTATTTACGAGTAGCATGTATAGGTGAATAGGAGAAGAGAAACACAAAAAAACAAAAAAAAAACAAAAAAAAAACGACATAAAATGCACTACGATAATATTTAAGAGTTAAAGTGTAGATACCAGCTAATTATTATGACAAATGCGAAATTAAAATTTAAATAATTTAATAAAAATCAACATGAAAGAAGTAAGTAAGTTAAAGAAAAGAAACACTTTCTTTGTAAACCGTGCACGATTTAAAGTGTTGATTTTAATTAAATTATATAATTTTTACTTAAACCTATTTTACTTTCCTCCATCTACATAGCTGCTGGTATTGTGGGCTTGTCTGTCGACTACGCTTGGTATGAATATTATGAAATGTTGGATTTGAATGTTTGTTAAACATATTAAAATCCAGCGCACTTTCTTGTACTTAAAATAGTGCTGAATGGCTGACTGGTTGGATTGTTGCCATGTGCAACAAATGGACTTTAAAATGTTGTACTTAATAAGATTTATCTTGAAAATAAAAAAAGAAATTAAATTGAATTGTATAAAATAAAAGAGCTTTTATAATGGCAGCATACTCGGTAGTACACTTACAAGCAGTGATGCCAACTCTTTTTACTCTAAAAGCACATCAAAATTTAAAAAAAGCACTAAAAGCGTAATTTTTAGATCTAAAAAGCGTAAAAAGCACTAACGTGAAAAACGAGTGAAGCTTCAAAGGAGTGAAGTTTAATAATGTTTAATATTTTCTAAGCTATACTCTATTTCGGCAATAGTATCATCTTTAATGATATATATCAGACGAAAAACGTGTGATTTACACTGAAAAAATTAATACACCAAGTTTTTATTAAAGTAATTTTAAGAAATACACACATTTCTTAAAAGCACTACTTAGTGCTTTTTCTTAGTTTGGCACTAACGCTCAAAATTTGTCGTTTGGTGTCTTCAAAAAGCACTAAAAATAGTGCCAAAAGCACCAAGTTGGCATCGCTGCTTACAAGGAAGTGTATACATGCACATACTTTAGTATTTAGATAATAGATAATTATTCTCAAATTCTACTTTATATCATATGTACAATATAGTAACTGGTCCTTCTAATCTTTCTACGAACATAATAACATCAGTGAAGACATAAACCTCCTAGACGAAATTAGATTTTGAATTTTTTGTTTGTTTAGGTCGTCAACACGTTGAAATAAATTTGTTCCGAAACAATAACTTATGTACTCGTATATATTTAAGAAAATTCAAAAGCGGGCTCAGAAATACATATATGTATGTAGAAAATCATTTATTTTTAGTCAAAAAATCGAATCGAATTTTAGCAACTTAAAAGCGAAAAACTCTACTTACACGTTTATATATGGTTTATAGTGCATAATTTACTTCGTCACTAGATTTTGGCTAAATCTACTTAAAATCTAGTAGCCCTTGGTGATGCAACTATTTTTTTTTTTTTCAAATTTGTACCAGAAAGTCAGCCTGTCTAATTAAAAAAAGGTGTGTGAATTGGCTATATAGCAGTTGTTTGGTTTTAATTTAGGAAAAGTTTCAGTTAATGGATTTTGTTTTGGATAAAACAAAATTTTGATAACATAACACTTGCACTTGCACAAAATTGAGTAGATTTTACTAAACATTTGTATGAAAATATATACCGTTTATACCAAGTTTTTTTTTTAAATTTGTCAAGTTTTTTTTATCCAAAACAAAACCCATTAAATGAAAAATTTCCAAAACTACAACCAAACAACTAATAATGTAGGCAAATCACACACATTTTTAAGCAGGTCGTAGCTAATTCAATCCTTTTTTATATACGAGTAAATATATTGTACAGGGTTGGTACAAAAGATCCATCAGGTGTCGCAGTGCCGGTCTTTGGACCAAATCTTCCCCCTATTCTATTGTGCAGGGTAGTAAAAATAAAATAAACATTTTAGATTATGAGTAGATTGAAATGTCGTGAGTACTAGATTTCGAGATAATGTAAATGCGCAATAAGTGTTAAAAAAACTTGGTGTAAACTGTGTAGATTTTCATAAATATTGTAATTGTCTTTTTAGTGATGCAACTGAAGTTTTTTTTTCAAAATTGTTCTCACAAGTAATGGTATTAGCAGGCATCCATTACCTGAGTGTTACTTCTCTTAAAAACAAAAAGGTGTATGATAAATAAAGATAAATTTCAAATGTTTGGCAGCAGTTTACGAAAGCTTTCAGTCAATAGTTTTTGATTTCGATACGAAATTTGATAAAGATTTCAATTGAAATTTAGTACATTTTGTACAGGTGTAAATGACTTATTATAGATATTAGAAATTTCCCCATGAATAAAAGTATTTTTGTCATAAGGTACTCTTTTCCAGTAATGAATGGTTAAAAGCCAAAACTCGACCTGGTTGAAATCAAGAAATGGAGAAAGTAGAAAACCAAATTCCAGTTTAAACATAAAATATTTTGTTCTTTTGGTTTATGGTTCGAAGATTGCCTAATTAAAGTTTCTTTGAGTAGAACAAAAATAAAGGGTCTGCCAGATAACTTTTTTTTTTTGAAAATGCTATAAAAAAAACTACTGTAGCTTCGGCTGTGTGGCACGTAGCGCCGTCCTGTTGAAACCAAATGTTGCCAATATCCTCCTCTTCAATTTTTGTGAACAAAAATTCGTTCAACATGGCTCGATAACGATCGCCATTGACTGTGACGGCCACTCCTTGCTCATTTTCGAAAAAAAAATGGCCCAATTATGCCTCTGGACCAAAATCCGCACCAAACAGTGACTCGTTTTGGGTGCGTCGGCTTTTCAATGTATGCGTGCGGGTTTTCTGTTCCCCAAACGCGACAATTTCGCTTGTTTGCATACCCGCAAAGATCAAAATGAGCTTCATCTGAAAAGATGATTTTTTTTGGCAAAATCGGCATCTTCTGTAAGTCGATCGCAGGCCCACTTAGCGAAGCGAAAATGCATTGGATGGTCAGTTGGCTCGTTCAGCGGAAGGATAAAACTAATTATCTGTCAAATCAGACATGAGCTAAGTGTTACAATTCACGAAATAAGCACTAGTTGAAAAAAAAACGTTAGATGGCGGACCCTTTATATATAAATCGGTTGAATTAACAGGTCATCGCTGATTCTTTCGGCTAAACTACATATTTTGTTAAAATTTGTGGAATCCAATAAACTTTTTAAGTCTGAGAAAATCAGGGATCCAATACACTTTTTGAGTCTACAAAATTCAGTGAATATCTAAAATTTGACGAAGACTTTTGTTATTAGAGAAAATACCATTTTTGGGAAGTTTTTCGCCAACGGTATCTCTCGAACGAATCACCCGATTTTAGTCAAATTGACAGTACGCGATTTTCGAAATATGTGGTAAAATCAGTAATTTCCTATAGAGGGAATTTAAAAATAAAAAAGTTTGCTTTAAAAAAGATCTTAATCGTTAATAAAAACTATATACACTCATATTATAATATAGTTTTCTCATACAAAATTGATTTCTTTTATAAAAAAAATCTTATGTCAAAGGGAATATTTAGTTAATTTAACAAGATTTCATCATAAAAAAAATTGCTACCCTGGATACCTTGTGAATATTTTACTTTAAATGGTAACAATAATTTTCTTAATATTCCTTCGAATGTAATATTTACCTTCGAATATATTTCTTTAATACCCAATGTCTGGAACTCTACAGTAAATTAGTGGTACCAAGCAGAATTATAGCAAAGCTTTCAGATAAATGGCGGCATATTTATCAATAACTTTCTCTTTGGTCCTTCGAACTTAATCTTTAACATATTTCTATATCAAATGCCTTGAATCGTACGGTAAATTAAACTGACTTCCAAAACGTTGATTGCTTTGTCTTTGAGTGTAGAGTTTCAAGTTCCACACTACAAAAAATTTATAATACACACTCTTTTTAAACGTGATCGACAAGTATTAAAAGAACGCCGCAAACATTTAATCAGCGCATCGGTTTCCAAATTGATGCTCATGGTTACAATGTTTCGCACAATATACATAGATAGCGCATCTGAAAAGTATACAGAATTTGTACTTATAAGCTTCGAAAGTCAGCCTTAGTGTTGCCAAGCGGAATTTTAGCAAAGCTTTCAGACAAATGCCAGAAAATTTCTTAAAACACACACAAGCGTAAAGTTAAAATCTTTTTTTTTTTGTACAAAATCAAAAAGGCTTTCGGTAAAAAACAAATATAATTAGAAAAATTAATTAATTGATTACATTTGTTGACTTTTTGTAAGCAGCTAAAAAATTTAACATTCAATTCCATAACAAATATCAATAGTCGAATATGGAAAATCACGTGGTTTTACCATAAAAAGAAAGCCTATTAAAAGGTATAATGATACTGACAGGCTGACAAGTAATTTTTGAAACAATTTTGTTTTTTTTTATTATATTCCCTGATTTATTGCTCCCTTTTTCTATCAATGAAAATTCATATTATTATCGAATTCGTGCAAATGTCTTAAAAATGTAATCTGTAAATAAACAAAGTAATTGTTCCAACAAAATCTTGGCGGTATAGGAGGGGCAGTCGGTTATTCCCCATACAAAGTAATTATTAATTACACTGTGTATAATATTTTAAGTCATTAAGTCATTCAAATATAACCATATACGGATACTACTACGTGATGAAAGACCAAAAAAAAAAAAGCGTTGTGTCTCCCAGTTTTGCTCCAAGTCATGCACTTTTTTATGGGCCTTCAAAGATTTGGGGCCTCAGTGTCATTTTGCATTATATCTTTCAAACCGTTCGGAACTTTGATTTACTATCTGAAGCAAAGTTGTAGCTCTTGTCTTAAATAACAAAAATTGTCAACTTATAAAATTAAAAAAAACTTCATCTTCAAGATCAAAATCGCAAAGAAAAACTAAAAAAATTAGATTTTTTTTTACCTTTTTCCCCTGTTTAGATCCATTGGCAGCAACCCGTTCAAAATTCAAGGAAACAATCAACTACTAAAATGTACCTAAGGTCTCAATAAACAATTTTCTGGAATATAGGAACTTTCCAGGAATGATTCTTCACACCGTTTAGCTAGCCGCAAAAGTGAAAAATTTCCCGAGAATTTTTTAATTTCATTTGTTTGGAAATTTTTCACTTTTGCGGCTACCTAAAGAGTGTTAAGTGACAAGCAACAATGCAATATGCAGTGTTCAAGGCCCATGTGCAAGCATTCGCAATAATTTTTCTAATATAGGCTTTTCATATTTTTTTCTGCTATGTTTCATAATATTACATATTACTAAAGCCCCCGTAGACGACATGTTTTTTACGTCTGACTTATCAAATTTTCCAGTGTAAAACATGTACATACATGTCTTGTGGCACCTTTAAAACATTGCTTCTCTAAAATTCAGACACAAAGTCGTCTGACAAAATTTCAATTAGAGCGTGCTCTATTTTCTTCTGACAAACCTTCTGAAATCGGCTGTTTTTATTATGAGAAATATGTCGTCCGATACCTATGTCGTGAGGGAGCAAGTAGCGGCGGTTCACTATTGACGGAAACGTTAGCCGGCTGAAGTTTATATATTACAACGACGATATATGTATGTTTTTTTTAAACCATTTAATAGCAATTATGTACATGCAATATAAATAACGTTGCATTATTATATGCTAACTTGGAATTTTCGAATTTGAAGAAAAAAATCTTTAAAATTGTTGAACTTTTTTACGCCGCAAAAATAAAATTTTGTGGCGGCAATACCATTTTGAAACGAATGACGACATTGGTTTATATAAAAGCTGTGCCAAATATTTACATAGAGAGATATAAAAACCAACAGAGACTATGTCAGAAGCAATTAACATGTAGGTATGTGACCGAATATTATAAACCTTCTGTAAAACAACAATTTTGACAGACATGCAGAATTACATCTGAGTTGAAAAGTTGAAATGTCAGACGTAAAATACATGTCGTGTACGACCTGCTTAGACCGTATTTAAACACGAAAACATTTGGAAGGGAAACATTTAGTTTGTGAGCAATTTACGGGTGGGGAAGAGAGAATCATTTTTGTGTTCGGTAATCGGCGACACGCTTTGTTTTCATATTCTTTGCTACATATACACGCATACATGTACAAATATGCTTGCTTTTATGCAGTAATATTGGAATGTCGCCGGCAACATTTTCGTCTGTGTGGACGCGAAGGAAACAACAAAAGAGAATTCCAGATGTTTTCCTTCCAAATGTTCGTCCGTCTAAACTGGGACTTAAGAAATTTTTTTTTAAATTATGAAGTGGTAATCAGTCATTCACTCTTCTCCCAAAAATATATTTTGGATAATTTTATTTCTCTTTAATTTTCAAAAACGTTGCTCATTTTCGTTGTCACTCTGTTAACATCAAATCGCTAACTATTAATTTTTGCCAGCGCACTGACAACTGACTGACACTACTTTTATTAGTTTTACGCTTTTTTGTGTTAAACAAATCGTTTTGTCGTTAAATTTTTTTTTTTTTTCTTTGAGTTATGACTTTTTAATTTTATTATTAGTATTATTTTACTATTTTTTATTAATTTCTTTATACATTTTATTATTTTTTAATTGTTTTCAAACAGTTTGTTTTTTATGTCGGTTGGCTAAAAGTTGCCGAAGTGCTAATCAATCCATTTGGTGAAGATGATGACGATATTGAGCTAAACTGGTTAATTGATAGACACATTAAGGTGAGTTAAATATTCAATTATTTAAATGGCAAATAAATAAAATCAACGTCTTAACATTAAGAATAATAATAAAGTAGAATTTGTTTATAACAAAAAAAAAAAAAAAAAAAAAAAAAAAAATTCATCAAATGTACAGACAGATTAAGTAAAAGAATAAAACATTTCGGAAGAAATTTTAAATTATTTTACCTTTTTTCTTTATTACGAAAATTATTATTATTGAGAAAGCTGAAATAAAAATTGTTTTTGCCACTTTTGATTTTGAAAGCTGTAATTTCGCCAAAAAGAAAAACGTTTTGGATTTTTTTTTTACAAAATGTGTTTAATGTTGTCAACAGTCTAATAATCATCTGTTATGCGAAAGTTTGCTTTCTATAACTTTATGTTCTTATTGAATTCAATGTACCTATCAGTACCTGATATTACTGTAATTTTAAATAAAGCAATTATCTACTCAAAATATCATACTTATTTGCTGATGTTGTGTTTTTTCTAAGCAACTTTGATGTTCAATCATTCTTCGTTCAATGTGTAATAATTAACTTTATATGTACGTATAACCTCATAAGTCCGTTTTTGAGTATTTATTTTTTTTATATTTCAAAAGCTCATTACAATCGCCTCGGAATAATAAAGGCTTAATTCGATTTTGAGTTATTTGGGTTTTGCTTGCTAACTTTTTTTTCAATATTTTTTTATTTAAATTTGTATTTGTTTCGCGTTAAGCCTAGATCACACATAAAAAATTATGAAATATATAGTATTTCAATATTTTAATTTTATTTAAAGTCTGGGTCACACTATCGGCACAATGTGCCGATTTTCGTCGGCTCGCTGAAATAAAGTCATAAGTAATAAGCTAAATTTACCTTATTTCTCAACTAATTGAAATATAAGGATATAATTTCGCCACACTGCCTTTGTAATACAGCCATATAGACTTATTCCAAAATTAATTGAGTAGTAATGCCATTTTGGCTTATTACTTGTGACTTTACATTGTGCCGATAATGTGATCCAGACTTTAAATAAAATTAAAACATTTAAATACTATATATTTCATAATTTTTTATGTTGTTTTTGTATATATATAGTATATGTTGTTTTTGAAAAAGTTTCTTAGCCTACTATAAGTGTTTTCACACTGACATGGTTTTACTAAAAGTTAGTTTTAATGTTAAAACCATTTGGTAAAACCAGATTTTACCATACAAATTGTTTTTGTTAAAACGAAATTAAAACCATTTTTGAGTTGGTTTTAAGTTAATTTTGTGAAATGCAACCTTGTTTTCGCTGTGCTTAATTCAGTGCTGCCAAGTTAAAATGACCGGATGCAGCTGATAATGTTAATGCCAGTGAATAACTATAGATGTCGTCGCTTGAAAGATTTTATAATATTTATTTACAAAATATAAAATAATTTCCACTTTACAACGCATTGTAAAATTTCCGAGTTTTTCAAATAAACAAAAACAGTTGTTGCACAGTTTGTCAAATAAGTGTTACAAAAAGCAGAAAAAAATACAACAACAAATACACGCATTTCTGCAGGATATTTATTTTTAATTTTTGAGCAAAGCGCATGGCCGTTTTGCATGCTCTCAGTGCAATTTTTATACACTGCCATACCGGAAGCTGCCGGTGTAGAGAATAAAATAAATACCCTGTCGGAGAATGTGTGGTTGACTACAAAAATAGTTAACTTATAGTTAACTTTTCTTAAGGTAGAATTAGTAAAATCGTATCGTGATGTTGCGTGTCAGCTGACAAAAACCGTACCATATACAATGCATGTTACTAGTTATAAAATATGTGGGTGGTGGTAGCACTGCTGACGTAGGAATCTGCAGAAAACAGATTTTTCTGTAGCGAATGTCAAAAACGCCGCATTTAATGCCAGACAAAAAAAAAATGTGCTGTGCAAACTGTTACATTTTCTATAACTTGTGCACAAAGTTGAACGATACGGCAAGCTGTAAAGTAGAATGATACGATTTTACTAATTCTACCTTTAGACTGACTAAAAGCTAACTGCAATATCATCCAGAACAAACCCAAAATTTATTATTAAACCTCATACCTAAATAAGAGCGGCAAGCATTGCGTTAGCAGCAGAGTACGCATTTTCAGTACATTTAAATATGAAAATATTATTTGATTGTATTGAAAATACGTACCCTGCTGCTAACGCAACGCTTGCCGCTCTTATTTAGGTGTGAGGGTAAGTTGAATACGCAATCGAAATTGATGAGAGCCAACATATTTATTCTCAGCTACTTTGAAACTCATTTCAGTTTTATATTAACATTTGCTGTTGTTATTTTGGATGGTACCTTAGCTGACTGGTATCGCGTTGCCAACTTGGTGCTTTTGGCACTATTTTTAGTGCTTTTTGAAGACTCAAAACGCCAAATTTTGAGCTTTAGTGCCAAAATAAGAAAAAGCACTAATGGCCTATTTCCCACCTGCGAAAGAAAACGTTCGACTTACAATTTATATTGAAACCAAAAACAGATTTTCGTATTTTATTGTTGTTCTCAATATAAATTGTCGAACGTCGAAAAGTCGAACGTTTTCTTTCGCAGGTGGGAAATAGGCCATAATTAGTGCTTTTAAGAAATTTGTATATTTCTTAAAATTATTTTAATAATTACTCGGCGTATTTATTTTTTCGTCTGATATATTTCATTAAATGGAGAATAGCTAAGACAATCTTAAACATTATTAAACTTCACATTAATTCACGTTATGGATTTTCACTCGTTTTTTACGAAAGTGCTTTTTACGCTCTTCAGATATCAAAATTACGCTTTTTAGTGGTTTTGTTTAAATGTTGATGTGCCTTTAGAGCCAAAAAAGTTGGCATCACTGTTGAGTACACCTCAGAAAAGTTTTTTTAATTTACTGACTACCAGGTGATTTAAAAAATCAACTTTAATTTAGCTGAAAGTAATGCAGAGTGAGACAATTGACTACCGCGTAGGACATCGCAATGTTAAAATAGTCAGTTGATTACATTAAAAGTAATCCAAGTGTCAGTCAGTACTAGTTGCGAAATAGTTAGCTTAAAGTTAGTTTAAAGTTAACGTAATTTCCGATAGGGTACTTTCGGAACTTTGGATGGTCTAATATATAGGTATTGCACTTCTGTAAAATTTTCCTGAAAAAAAACACAATTTTAAGACTTAAGAGGTTCTTTACGAAAGCCAAAATTTTTTTTGTATTTACAAGTACCTCTCACTCACCTGGGTAAGTCAAGTTTTAATTTCGTATTGGAAAGAAACCAGTTTTAGCGATGCATACTATACGTGTAAGACTCTTCTCCTTCTTCTCCTTCATTTCCAGACAAATTTGTCTTAAACCACCAAACTAAAAAAAACGCAAATCAAATGAGATTCTTTGTTTTTGTGTCTTTTGAAGTGAAGTTTATTTTTAGCACGTGCCACTTTTAAAATAAAAACAGCAGTAACAACAACAGCTCAAACTTAACATGACAAAATAATTCAACAAACAACAAATAATAATCAATGGAATACATTTTGGTATGTGGTTTTACGAACATTTTACGTATGCACCATAAATATCTTGACGTTTACGCGGTCATGAAGATCATGACTGACTTTTACCAACACCAAACAGAGACTGACTACTTGCGTATTTAAATGTGTGTGCATGTGTTAGAAAAATAAAATGTCTTTATTGATTTATTGAAAAAGGTTACGGACGTTTCAGCTTGAGAAATTGCAAATTTGTGAAAATGTAGCAAAATTTTAGGGCAATGATTTTCTAGAAAATAAAATACTTGAGAAAAGATTTTAACATTTTTTTCATAAATATGAAGCTTAAAAATCGGTGTAACGCTTGCGATAAGTTTTATTTATTGACAAGATTACTTTATTTTTACTTAAATCGATATGTGTAATAATGAATCGTCAGCGAGGTGAAATAGCTAATAGAATGGCTGCATATGAAACTTAAAATAATGCCCCTATTTCACACTAGAGGCGCTGCAACTCAATTATTAGTCACTTCGCCTCAACGCCGATAAGCATCCTATCATAAGAAGTTAAAAACCAGGCTTTGCATAACTATTAAACAGTTGCCATAGATATTTAAATATTTCTTTATAAAGTTTGCTTCAGATTATTTCAGCAAGCGCTGAATATTGACGACAAAATCTTTGAAAGCCTTCAATTTTTTACAGCTTTTTTAAATCATAATTAGATATTAAGCAAAGAATTGTTTTTTAATTACAGCAAATTTTGAAAATAATTAATGATTTCTGATGAAAAATAATTAATTGTAAATTTTGCACATTTAATTTAATGGCCATTGTTTGTTGCTGTTACAACCTTGCTGCTAAATTAGCTTGCTTTCTTTGGGCCTGTGCAATAGGAGTCGTTAAAGCAAATATTTAATTATAAATTAGTCATAGTTCACCGTTTTTTAAATTGTTTATTTACCCCCTTATGCAAAAACGATTATTAAACTTAAAGTTGGTTTAAGAAACGAATTTTATGTGGCAAAACCGGTTTTAACACATGCTTTAACTTTAACAAACGTTTTTGCATAAGAACTTTAGTCTTTACAAATAAATGGAACATAAAATAGAACTAAAATTTATTTAGTCAGTGATTTGTAATATTTTTCTATACTACACAGTGGAACAGAGCTAGAACGAATGTGCTTGAATATCACATTTCTTCGTAGGCGACTTAAGAAATGCAGCGAGTTCTCAATTCAGTTTTCAAAAAATTAAAAATTGCCTTATTCGGGCTTAAGTTCAGTAATTTTAATTCTTATTGAATGAAATAATTTTTATTAGTTAATGTGAGTTTCTAAAGAAGAGAAGAAAAATTAAACTTTTTAGCTGGGGAAATACCGATATTTTTCTGTGCAGCCACGCACTTCATCAGCACCCTAGTCTATCTACTTGGGTAGAGATTGTTATTAACATCAGCTATTTAACGTAAATTCTAATGAAACGGAATATGAAAAATGATTGTTGTGTACAATTATTGATTTAAGCCCGAATAAGAAATTATTTCTGATTAAAATTCACTACAGTTCAACTAAATCTAAAAATGTCTCATTTAAATTAAAAAATGGCCAACTCAAGCCTAATAAAATTAAATATTTTATTTTAATCGATTACTGCGAAGTTTTGCACACCTATTGAACTTTTTTTTTGTAAAGAGAAGTAACACTCAGGTAATAAATGCCAAAGGAAAGCTAAAGTGATAGAGAAGGCAGGTGGTGAAGGAAGAGATAGAGCTTCATTATTTTACAACTCTGCTTTTTGCACGTTATTTTTTTAATGCAGTGTTGCAGCACCTCTGGTGTTAATGAGGCATATTAAATTTTTCAAGCTGTGTCTAGTAGATATTTTATTGGCTATTTTACTTCGCCATGATTCTGCTACACAACGAAGGAGGGCGCTCTGATGTTACGTTATTATTAGTATCCGTGATTTAGTGATCAGTGTCTACGCATTCATCACTTGAACTTTTTTACAAGAACTGATACAAAGGAACAGTAATTTACAACAGAAAAATGCGTGGTGTTGTTATTTAATGACTGTCGGAGACCGTGCTCGAACGTGCTTCTACTAAATTTTAGCCAACTTCCTACGAAATTTAAGTGTAACTTACGCTCTTTTGATGACACTTTCGTGCACTTAGAAAAGTGGGCGGAGCCACACGCCAGTCAAAATTTAATTTTATAATTCATATAATTCCAACCAACCGATAAAAAGACTTTTACAATGACACTATGTTGACTTTAAAAAGTGGGCCGGTCATGCCTATTAAAATTTAACATTACATTTCAAGTACTTCAGAAATTTTACAGATACATTTTATTTTTGCTCTAAAACAAATTTCTAAGCGGAAGTAAGGTCATTATGAGATCATGAAATATCACCAGTGTTGCCACATCTTCTAAAATAAGTACCAGAGGCGATTCAAAAATAGGCGCTAAAATTATAAAAATAAAACTTTTCCGAGAATAAATTAAACCGACTTCAAAAATAGGAAATAAAAAGCTAAATATCACTTACTTTCATTTAAATAAAACATTATTATACATGTTGCCTACAGTGCAGCTCAATGGCGGCAGTCCACTTTTACATGTTTAGCAATCTGGCTGCTTGCTATCGACTTGGAACAACACTGTGGGTAACATATCGTTGGTCACAAGTAGAAAGGCCCTAACTCAAATAACTGTAACTTTACAGGACAGGGTAAAAACATCTTATATAAAAATACGGCACACATTTTTTTGTCATACACTTTTAAGTATCTTATCGTCCACGAATATTGGTGAAACATATATGGTTTAAAAGGTATGTGTAGTTATGCACAATATAAATGTTTTTTAAAATTTCTTGGCTCAAAAGGACGACTTTCTTCTTTGGTTTTGTTTTGTACACATGTGCTTTTAGTAAATAATGGTGTCAAGTGGTCTAATTTAGACCACAGGGCGATCCTTGTAATAATAAACAGTATAACTGCTTGTACGACTACAACTACTTTGTACAATTGCTTGTAAAAGCCTTATTTTTCACACTATAGCAATAAATTTTTGTGGCGACATGTTTTTGGTTGAAATGTATTGGAATCACTGAAAAACCTAAATTTCGTGAAAATTCGAGTTCGGGCCTTTTTACTTGTTACCATCATTATATATTATATTATTTTTCTGCTATTATAATTCAAACACACTACACTTTTGTTTTGTTACCATAAACGTTAAGATTTCCTCATAACTATGTTCTACTGCACTTAAAAACTTCAATAATTGAAATTAAGTCACGGTTGTAATACCTCTATTTGTAAAATGTTCAAGGTTGTTTAACGAATAATAATAAAAATAGTAATTATAATTTATTACAAACACTGAAGAAAGATGGATGCGTTGAAATATTAATATATAAAAACAGTAAAAATTTTAAGGAAATTCTCACCTGATCTGCGAGTGGTAAGCATTGCATACAACGCGATACAAATGTCTAGGGAAATCGTACTAAACGATTAAAAAACAAAAAAACGGAATGGCAAGACTGCTGTAAATTAGGGATGGTAAATTTGAACATTCATTACATAAAGATTTAAAGAAATTGGAGTACGATAAAATAAAACAATTCGCATATTTCATTTGCATTGAAAAGTAATAGCCTTATTTATAAAAATTATTAAGGCTTTATGAAGACTTTTTAAGAAAAATTTTTTATGAAAATTTGTTTTAAAAATCATTTATAAAACCTTACTAAGTTTTATAAATAAGGCTGTATGTATATAGAGCTGAAGTTTACACCAATTGAGATTACATACAGTGGATCAAATATAAGAACGCTGATAATGAAGATGTGGCAGCTTTCGAAAACAGCATGTTGTTCCGTTCTGCTAGTGTTTGTCATAATAATTTACAATTGTCTATAGTGCAAAATTATCACATGTACTTTGGCTTACAGAACGATAAGAACGTCAAACTATTCAAATCATAGGCAATAATACTAAATGACCTATTGTGGTGGTTCGGGGGCATCACAGATTGGTATAGGGGTATTCATGGGGTACTAGATATAAGCATTGGATACAAATATTGTTCATACATTAGGACTAGGAGTAGAGTGGTATCTATCAAAACGTGATTTCAGCATTCTACTTTATTGCTTGTAGTTAGCAAGCAGCCACTTAAGCTAACAAACTAGTTTGAGAAAAATATAATTTGAGATAAAATCGGTCTTGGCCCAAATTCGGCAAAATAATGCTAATTAATAATACTGATCGTTCGGACACTAAAACAAGTAATAGTGCTATATTCGGCTGTGCCGAATCTTATATACCCTTAACCAAAGTGCGTTTATGTAGTATAGAGATATGTTCAAAGAAAAGTAATAATTTGACCTAGTTACTTTTATGTACAAAACAAAAATTAATTTTCAAACCCTAGAATCATCATATTAGATTTTTCTGATTCCTTATATCAATATAGTAGTTCTTAAAAAATATAAAAAGTGCGTTAAGTGGAAAAAGAAAAAAGGAAATTCCAAAAAAAAAAATGTTTTATTTAATTATGTACTTTAATATCCAGAAAAAAATTCAAAGTTTCCAGCTCTGAAGCTGTGGTTTTTATTTTTATAATTTTCTATACCAAACTTTTCTTTCCAAAACGTAAAATTTATATAATTTATAAAGGAAAAGATAAAAATTAATTAGACTTAGTTACTTTTATATATCACAAAAAGTGTAAGTTCCCCAACCCTGAAATCATCCTTTTTGAATTTTCTGATTTCTTACACCAATCTATTTCTTTTAGGAATTTAAGATATGTTTGATTTATAGTAAAAAAGGAAAAATTTGTTTAAGTAAGTTACTTTTGTATGAAAAATAAGGTTTTCCAACCCTGGCAACGTCATTTTAATTTTTTAACTTTTTTATTTTGAAATACCAAATACATTCGTACTGAATGAAGTATTAAATAAGTTTATTTTATAAAAAAAATAAAAATTAGTTTTCGGTAGCTAATTTTTTATATCATAAAAAGTGTAGGCTTTCCAACCCTGTAATCATACTTTTTGATTTTTCTGATTTCTTATACTACTCTCTTTCTTTTAAGAATATAAGATATCTTTAATTTATAGAGAAAAAGGAAAAATTTGCTTTAGTAAATTACATCTTTTTAAAAAACGGTAAAGTTTTCCAACCCTGGAAACGTGTTTTAAACTTTTTTAAATTGAAATACCAATTTTGTTTGTACTATAGTATAAAAGAAGTTTATT
Organism: Tachina grossa; assembly: GCA_949987645.1. NCBI lineage: Eukaryota > Metazoa > Arthropoda > Insecta > Diptera > Tachinidae > Tachina > Tachina grossa. The sequence goes on along the minus strand of OX465276.1, from coordinate 24,376,334 downwards.
AATTTAAAAAAAAAATAATAATTAATTTTCGGTAGTTAATTTTTTATATCACAAAATGTTTCAGTTTCCCAACCCTGGAATCATCCTTTTTGATTTTTCTGATTTCTTGCATCAATCTTTTTCTTTTCAAAATATAAGATATGTTTAATTTATAGAAAAAAAGGTAAAATTGATATAGCAAGTTACTTTTGTATAGGAAAAAAATTTAAAGTTTTCCAACCCTGGAAACGTCTTTTTAAATTTTCAAATTTTTTTTTTATTTGAAATACCAATTTTATTCGTGGTGAAGTATAAAATAAGTTTATTTAATAAAAATAAATAAAAAAATTAGTTTACGGTAGTTAATTTTATATATCACAAAAATCGTAGGTTTTCCAACCCTGGAATCATCCTTTTTGTTCTTCTGATTTCTTAGATCAATCTCTTTCTTTTAAGAACATTAGATCTGTTTAATTTATAAAAAAAAGGAAAAACTTGTTCTAGTAAGTTACTTTTGTATAAGAAAAAAAGTTAAGGTTTTCCAACCCTGGAAACGTCTTTTTAAATTTTTTATTATTTTTTTATCTTTTTTTTTTAGTTAGAAATACCAATTTTATTCATACTGAAGTATAAAATAGGTTTATTTAATAAAAAATAATAATAAGTAGTTTTCGGTAGTTATTTTGTATGGCAAAATGAAGTTTAAGCTTCCCAGCTCTGCAACCGTCTAATCAATTTTGTTGATTTTCAATACCAATCTTACTTCGACAATTTCTGACACACCAGTCCAAGAACGAAGTCTCTAGCTTATCTGGGATCTTCGGAAAACCGATTTCACGTACAGACAGACGATCAGACGGACAGACGGACATCGCTTATTCGTCTTCCCCTATGCATAAGGATCCACAATATATATATTCTTTATGGCTCGCTTATTAATATTCTGGAAATTACAAACGGAATGACAAACCTATATATACCCTTTTACCATTTTTTGGTAAAGGGTATAATTTAATATAATATTGCAGGAAGTATAATGTTGCTAATTGAATTTAAATTTTTTCTTATTAAAAATAAATCTTGCAAATTTTGTGTATCAATTAAAATTGCCAACATTTGAGCTGCACAATTTAACTTAATTGAATTTTTCTTTCATATTATAATACAAAAATTATTAAGTGTTTTACTCCATCCATTCTTATTTCAACATGAAAAAAAAAGAAAAAAAAGTGTGAATAAACAACTAATAAATGTCAACTTATGTCAATCAAGTATTATTGATTACAAGTAAACACTTCCCAGTCCAACAATTAACCCAGTCATGAGTGGATATGTATGTTTGTATGAATGTAAATAGAGAGTGTCCCAACAAGAACGCAAGATTTAAATTTTAAATAAAACACAGATAATTAAAAAAAAAAATCGTGAAACTTTATTATATCGTAAGGTAGACAGAATGAGGTTATGTGTGGAACAACATATCGGGCAGATGGCCGCCGCGGCTTTGCTGGCTCACACGCGATCTTTTAATGAAATTTTCAATTACCGTTTTGCATAAATGCTGCGGTATTTCATTAATGCAGCGTCCAACTTCCACTTTTAAGACTTGAGTCGTCGTCGGCTTATTCGCGTAAACCACCGAATTAAAAAAACCCCAAAGAAAAAAGTCTAATGGTGTTAAATCGTACGATCTAGGCGGCCAATTCTGGTCTCCAAAACACGAAATAACACGATCTGGAAATGACTGATGCAGCAATTGAATTGTTTCTCTGGCTGTATGACATTTGGCGCCGTCTTGTTGAAACCACATGCCCTACACATTCATTTCTTCTGCATAGTGAATTTGGAGACACCAATTTGCTGAGCTCGGTGTCGAATCGAGATGGATGGAGTTTGAGCGACATCATCACGTACAGCTGCGACATTTTCGATCGATCGCCCTGGTCGAAGGCGCGTTGTTGTCTTTACATTACTAACAGACCCAGTTTCGGCAAATTTATCCATTAATCTCTTTACAGTTGACTCATTTGGAGCATTATTGTGATCCCAAATTGATCGCAATTTGCGAACTGTAGCCGTAAAACTTTCACCATTTTGATAGAACAATTTCACAATGAGAATGCGTTGTTCATTCGTGTAGCGCTCCATTTTTACTAACCTCGTACCTTCTACTACACAGAAAAAATTATTCCCAAAAAATTTTCAAACAAACGTGTGTTTTGAAATATAATTTAGTTTCAGTAAATATTTTTTACTGTTCCAGTAAATTATTTGTTCCAATTTTATTTTATGTAAAAAAAAACCGTATAGAATGAAAATTATCTATATAAAGTAAAATTTGTAAAAAAAAATTTAGATTTATTTTTTTTTTTTTATTTAAATTTGTTATTTTCAGTTAAATTTATTTTTATATACTGTAAAAAAATTTGTCTGATTTATTTTAACATTTTATTTTTTTTAAGATTTTTGTTTGCGGTTTTCAAACTTATTATGTTCGTATATTGTGATTCTCAATATAGTATTAAGAGTCTTACTATAAACATACGAAGTTTGTTAGCTAAATTCAAAAAATTTTTGGGTTGAAGTCTACTGACGAGTTTCAAAAGCGGGAACGAAATGCTTAACCATAAAAACAAGCCAATTTTTGTTCAAATGTCAAACAATGACACTTCGAATGGCGCCAAATTTAAATCTTGCGTTCTTGTTGGGACACCCTTTATAATTGTTTTGTTAAGTCTTCGTCTGAAGGACATCGATATACATATGTACATAAATAAAACAAACAAAACACCAAATTTGTGTCTCAGTTAAGTTATGGTGCGCGCGCCAAGGCGAAAAAGTCATTTGTTTCATTTATACCCCTACAAACATTTGGAAGATATCTTATACAGAAGATATAAGGCCCTATTATGAGTTGCATTCGATTTTCGATCTTCGCTGTGCATCGCACATCGAAAATCGAATGTTAAATTCATATTCTGAGCATCGAAAATTTCGCTGAGCAACGAATTTTCTATCGAACAGAATTTCGCTTTCGATGAAGTATTTTAATATGCAAAATTGTTAAGAAATCTGAGTGTCGAACAATCTTTATTTTTAAGGACACAAACACAAATTTTAAGCTGTTTTTTGTCGATTTTATTCACAATAACGACGTTCGTTGTCGAATGCTCGTCATAATGCCAAATGAAAATTCGTTCGATCAGTACTTTGGACTACAGTCGAAGATCGACTGTATTGCCAAGATAACATTTTTTATGTAATTTGGAACAGCATTTAAAAATTTTATAATCTAGTGATTAGTTTGACTGATAAAAATCTAACATGAAGTAATGCATAAATGATTTAAAATATAAGTTAAAAAATAAATATGCAAAATATGGCTACAGAAAAATTTATGGGGTAACTAAGACCATGGGCATGATATCATAAACCGTATTTTTGTTAATGTTTTTATTAGAAGTTGTCCAATATCTCGTTATTACTAGTGTTCGTTATAGTCCAACTTAACTGTATTTTGTAAAACTTTTTGCAAAGAAGATAATGAACTTTTGTTTGAATAAATAAGCACAATGCTAGGAACACAACTGGGACCAACGACGAATTTTTCGTAGCGAACTTTCGTCATTAGAAATAAAATACATTTATGAATATTAAAATTAGCACAACACCGCCGTCGAACGAAATTTGTCATGCGTGACGAACTAGATTTATTTCTATTTTTACTCCGACGAACGACGAAAAACAATCTCTCTCTCTCTCTCTCTCTCTCTCTCTTTGCACAAACAATAACCAACTTTATCAATTGAAGCATAGCCGCGAATAACGTTGTAAAAGACAGTTTTATTACAGAATACCGTTAACATTACTCTCTTGTGTTCTTCAAACTTCAAACTATTCAAAATTATGCATCTAATCGCCGTCAAAATACAATTACAAACAGTCAGTCAGTGGACGAACTTTGTAAGTAACTGACAAAATAATTGATAAATGTAGCAGAGATACAAAAAGGAACGTTAATCCTAATTATCATTATTTTCGATAAGCTAAAATAAAAATAAATAAAACGAAAAAAATAATCATGCTTTAAAATACGTTTTTTGGCGCTCCTAAAAAATTATAATTTTGTCACTTACAACGTTATTCGTGGCTAATCTTCAGTTATAAAAGATGAATTCGCCGCCGTGGACGAAATTCATCGTACGTCCCAGTTGTGTTCCTAGCATAAGATGGTAAAAATACTTATACGCTGCTCACTTATACAAATGTTTGAATGAATAGTCATTAAACAGCGTTGCCAAAATGGATGATTTATCATATATTTGATAATTTGGGTCCAAAGGACGCAATCCTTACTTTTCGCTTAACTGACGTTGTGTCTCGCAATAATTATTTATTGTTTATATTTTTCTTAACAATAAGTGTTTTTCTTCTAACTTGTGAAGTTGCAAAAATATTAATTAAAATTATTCAACAGCAAAAAATTATCGAAAAATCAAAAACATTTTCAATTAATTTCACCCTGTGAACAAAAAAAAAATTATAGAAAAAAATATACATATTAATTGAAAATGTATAATTGGGCACACAGTTTTTCAGTGTATCGGAATATTTAATTTGGATTAGTTACGGTGGAGGTTCTTAAATTAAAACTTTCTAAGTATTTTAGATCAAAAGTGATATTAAATAAATTATTGAAAAATGCTTGAAATAATGCTAAATACTAAATAGAAAATATACAAATCTAAGTTTAGCTGCAATAAATGCCAAAATGGTCACACTGATTGCTATTAACCAATGGGGAAAGTCTCCCTATCGCTCCCTCTATATTTCATGCTATTGCATAAGCAAAACAGAAGTGACCTTATCGTTTTTATGCGCACCTTATTTTTATTTTATAAATATTAATAAATTTTGAAGGTTTGTTGTTTAAATTTAATTTTTGCAAAATTTCTCACCATCACACACAATGCAAGCCAGCAAAATATTGTTTTAAATTAAGCATAAAAATAGCTAAATTATTATCATTATTATCACACCAAAAACAACAACAAACACAACAAGGTGACGTTCACGCCGTGCAACCGTACTAGTGGCTGTATGCGGCTTAATTATATGGCTTTCGGCTTGTTGCTATTGGTGTTATTACTATTTGCAGCTAAACAAGGCTAAACTTAAAGTACCCGTACCTGTTTGCATTAATTTTTGATTATAATAAAAACACAAATACATAAGTATTAATTATTTAATTTTCTCTAATTTATTTCTAGGCCGCCTACATGATTGTAGATGAAATGCACGAAGAACATCCCGAGTTGTTGCGTGATCAATATTGGGAATGTGTAGTGCCTAAAGACTTACCCTACACTGTAGCCTCGGAACATTATCGCAAAGATGAACCTAAAGGTTCGGCTGAAAATTATAAAGTGAAAAAAGAAGATGCCATGTATGCCAACATAGTGCCGGGTGGTGGCAAGCGTGTTATATCCGACGATGTTTATGCCGACTATGTAAATTTTTTATTTTCATATCATACATATATGTACATATTTTAAACGGTTCAAAATAATTTGGGTTTTGTTTTTTAAATAGGAAAGTGTCGACACACCCATGGTGGAGAGGCGCAAGAAAGCCTGGTTTGTTCGCCAACTTTCGCGCATGGGCTCGATGCGTAGCCAATCGACTGCCTACTCATCGGGCGGTATTGCTTTTAATCGCAATCGCTTGAATTCTGTTTATTCAAGTCCTGAATCTGGTTTACCCATGTCAATGGTGCAACATCAGCAGGAGCAGCAGCAACAACAACAGCAGCTGCAGCATCAAAATTCTCAACAGCACCAGCAATTGCAGTCGAAACCAAGCTTTTACGAGAAATTTGTGCATCGCAAGTCCTTAAGGGCCCACAGACAGCATATAAAGCAAAGTAAGTGTTCTTCTTTTATTTAACAATATTTGGGAAGGTTGCTTATTTAAGGTTACGGTATCCAAAAATGGATTTTTTTTAACAAATAGACATGAAATCGGCTTTCATGGGCATAAGGAAGAAGTTTAACTATAAATGTATTTTGAATGTTTTAGAACACGCTTAAAACTTTCTCCCTTTTTTCAAGATTTTTCTTTTAGTACTTTTTCAAAAATTCGTTTTAGTACTGCTTAACTTATAGTCTCCTACTTACATATCGAGCCATAACCGCCAAAAAAGCTTAAGTAACATATTTTTTGAATTTCGTTTTGGATGAAAATCGATTATCTACGATTGTATATAAATAATCAATTTTCGTCAAAAAGTTAATCTCCAACATTATGTCTCTTATCCTTTTTTTTTTTCGGCGGTTAGGGCACGATATATCCCCCAAAAAATACTTGTAAGCTAGTTTATTTTATTACACATTTGAACACATCAACGGAAGCGTGATATAATATCTATGTATGTATTGGAGACCTGCGTAAACAGTCTTTAAATGTAAATACGTCATGATTTTTAAATGTATTCACGTCGCATGAATTATACTAAACCAATAATAAATTCTGTCGTACTATAAGCGAAGCGCGATGGATGTATTGGTGTACATACGTGTATATCAGTGTTAACAAGCGATGTCGCCAAGACAGCTTGTTTGTAACAAACACTCAAAAGAAGTATGTATGTGTATGCTTGTTATTTTTCATGTTGCGTAGAAAGAAGCAAGTATCACAAATTCTTCCATCACGAAGTGTTTTCTTCTTTACTCTTATACCTACAATACTGAAACAAATTTCTTGCAAACAGTGTTGTTAACGTTTGTTTTATAAGATTTCGCTGTAGTAAAGCATTTGAAAAATCCCTCATGTCTTGAAAGTTCTTATGAGATATCTTGTGCAGGACACTAGTATGTATCAGAGTAAAAACATACCATATGTTTCCAAAGGAAGAACGAGACGTTTGTTATATCGTCCCTACCACGCCAAACTATCCAGTATAAAAAATTGGTTTTTTAGATTCGTTATCTTGAATTATTTCTCACAAGCATCTGGCTCCGAATTGGCGATTTCTTCTCCAATGTTAGCTTTGAGGACTTGCAATGTTCGTGGTTTGTTATGATAACCAATCAATTTGGTTTCTTAACTCCAAATTTAGATGAAAATATAGTTAAAAGATTTGTTTTAAGCAGAAAACTCAAAAACATAAGACAAGTAATTACATAACCATTTTTCAAACTTCACAGATATATATGTAGTTATGTATATATTTTTTTTTCTTCGCAAATTTTTGGTAAGATAATTACACAATTTTGTAAAAAATTTCTAGGCGAGGACTTAAATTTTTTACTATACGGAAACATTTTTCTTTATTTGTCTCAAAAAAAACAAACTTTAAAAATCCTTATTTTTTAAAAAAAAAAAGAGAGAATGGATGTACCTTCTATATTTATACCAAGGTAATCCATACATATATAATGTCCGTAAGGAACCCTTCGTGTGCGAGTCAGATGCGCACTTTGCTGAATTTATTTTAATAAATAAATGGGCAAATTAAAATAAATCTTTAAATTTTTACGTACATGAACAGAAACCAGACGTTTTTTTAACGATTTGTAATTTTCTGTCGCCATAGAATCACTGTAAAATATGATTTTTTTGAAAATGTGCCCTATTTTCATCGATATATTTTGAACCGCTTTACCAATTAAAGATTCGATTATACATACATATTTATTTGTCATCTCAATAGCTTGCATTTGAATACCAAGAACGACCCAATCAGACATTCTAGCTCGAGATATTATCTGTCAAGTGAAAAAAGGTCGAAAAAATTAAAAAAAACAGCAATACCTCGAAAACTGTTCCAAAAAAATTTTACCTTGATTTTCGAATTCAGCGGAAGAAAATACACAAGGAAAATTACCTCTTATCAAATGTACATGAGAAAATATAATTTTGTAAACTAGTATAATTTTTCCGTAAAGTAAAGAATTCTGTACTAAGGAATGCAGCCAAGATTAAAAAAAAATGTAAATTTTATAGTGTTTTTACACTGAAAGTTAAAACCTGGTTTTAACGTTAAAAGCATAAACGGCTGATTTTGCATTCACACTGCAAGTTTGTTAAATTCAGGTTTTAACTCACAGACTGTCTAATAACTTTGCTCAAAAATAAAATGAATCTCCTGCTGAAATGCAGGATTGTACAACAACTGTTTTTGTTTGTTTGAAAAACTCGGAAATTTTACAATGAGTTGTAAAATGGAAATTATTTTACATTTTGTAAATAAATATTTTAAGATTATGGAACTAGTAATACAAAATGAAGAAGTGCTTGGAAATCAAGTTATTGTAATTATATTAAAAATATACAAATATATCACACAATAAAACTTTTTATCGGCGGATCAATGTCAGTCATATTGTCTATTTTCACTACCCGCAGGGGAGTCTATTTTTGACTACGGGTGTGGCAATCCCGGGGCCCCAGCTAGGGTAATGTAGCTTTTTCCGCTGACGGACCTTTGGCTCATTACCCGTAAAACTTATGTGTTACTACCTAATCTCTGAACATAAACAGAGTAACGGATGTGCACATATTTATAAAAGGAAAACAAATATTGTACGCCCGTTGTTGTCAGCTAGGTGCAGCGTCACCTAGAACTGCCCCTGAGTTCAAAAGACGATAGAGGTGAAGCCCTTGTGGTGGAACTTCGAGGTCTAACCAGAGGCTACTTCTGGTACCACGGGTGCCGGTTGCCCGACAGCTGGGCTGCTTAGAGATAAATGCATTGCGGTTGCCGGAAATTTCTGGTCCAAAATGGCTTACGTCCTGGATATGACCCCAGGACTCTTTCACTCTTTAGTGTCTTGCCGTAGTAGGCACAGAAACTTAGGTGGCGTGCTTGCATTCTTCTCGCGTAAGTGGTCCTCGCTGCTCTGAAGTTCTGAGTGCATGTAGCGGTCGTCAGTTTCCTTTGCTAAAATGCCGAGTTCGTCCTACCCCAATGGGGTATACCCCACGGGGTTAAAGGGATGATTTTGGTAGGTGTGGAGTAGGCACTGGTTATTTGGCAACACAGGCATGCGTTCATTATAGATGAGCGGTTAGCTGTGCCGGCAATGGTTGAGGAATTTTCTTGGGGACCTCGCTAAGGTGTATATACAACACCTTAGCGTGGAAGCCGGAGAATTATCGTGGTGGTTGTGGTTGCTACCAAAATCGCTGGGAGAATAGTCTTGGCTTCCCATTGTTAAATCAATGCTAGTGGTTGGTCTGACGCGGTCAGCCAGACACTGTTCTAGGTGCTGTTGCCATTCAACAGAGCTGCTATGGGCACGGACATAGCAGCAGAGTTTAGATAGCTCAAAGTACCTCAGCAAGGTACTTGAATATAGAACAGGGATAACTATATTCAAAGATTGCAACCTATGTGCCTTATGGAGTGGGCCATAGGTTCATTCTAAAAGGGTGCATGGGGGTGTTGGTCTGGCGTCTAACCCACACCCGGTGCTTTGGCACACGTGAGATAAGGCCGTAACGGCAGGTACTCACGTAAAGCAATTGCACATCTGTCTATTTTCACTTCCCAGCGGTCAATGAAAATACTTTCGTTATTTTCCTTCCAAAAAAAAAACTAATTTTTTCCATAATTTTTTGATTATTGTTGCTGCTGCACCCATTTTTAAGGTAAAGGAAAATCTTTCAAGCCACAGCTATTGTTATTCACTGGCATAAACATTATCAGCTGTTTCCGGTCATTTTAACTTGGCAGCACTGAATGAATTTAGCACAGCAAAAACAAGGTTGCATTTCATAAAACCAACTTAAAATCAATTCAAAAATGGTTTTAAGTTGTTTTTAACAAACACAATTTGTATGGTTAAACCAGGTTTTAGCAGGTTTCATTAAAACCATGTCAGTGTGAAAACACTGTTAGTATAATTTGGAGCGTATTACAATTTTTTTTGGAGGTTTATTAAAAGACTTTCATAAGTCAAAATTATTGGTTAGAGGCATGACAATTTCACGTAAATATAAGGTTTATTTAATCAGTTTTGTCTTAAGGCGATTTATGTTGTTATCACTTTCAAAGAATGATATATTATATATATTTTCTTTGCATAATTTTATTTCCAACGAAACAGTAAGTATAACGTCGATATACTCTTAAACATAATATGTACATATGTTTATTTACTTATGTACTATTACTTTATATTTTAAAATTCAAATTTCTATAAACCACAAAATTAAATTTCTGCACACGAAAGTCCATCTATCTATCATTTGATTTTTTGTTTTTTTTTTTTGTTTTTTGGTTTTACTTTCATTTTTTCCCTTCAAACTTTTTCTATGTAGATTCTCGTTTGAATGGTTTAAATGTTAATACTTCAAAAACTCGACCTCGTATACCTACTCCAGATGTTCCTAAAGAATCTTTGGATAAAGATACTATAAATGGTAATTGAAAATCATTAACTCTCATCTTAAGCATAACAAAACTTTCACACACTTTTTAAGTAATTATAAGCACTTTAATTGATATTATGATATGCAAATTTAAAATATTTATATATACCCAGCTAAAAAATATGTATGGAGCATATATGATATCCCATATAGGGTTCGGATCCGAAAAATGAGGGTATATGGGCATGTATGATTATATATATTCATACATTTGCATACATGTATGTGTAAATTCCCTCCACAGTATGCAAAGTTCATATTCATTCACTCTTGATTCACAAAAGCGCACTGCTGTGCAATAAATTAAATTACTAAAATTAAATTTTTTTAGACTTGAAAGAGAGGTTGTATTTAATGAAACTTTTGTTTGGACAAATAATTCAAAACGAACTAAAAGTCATTTCATTCATCAAAAGGTGAATCAATTATTTAAAAAACAAAAAATTCATATTCGTACCTAACATTTAGCTTAAGAAATCAGATTAAAAACTAATGCAATTAATTATAAAAGAAAAAATAATCCGTCTAACAATAGTTTTCAATGCAATAATATGAACTTTGTTTCTTATCTAGAGAATTTTGTTATTTTCTATAAAATTAATGACTGGATTATCCTTTTGATTATTTGATATATTAAGGCTCAAATTCACAGTCTTTAGTTAACTAATGAAAATGGTTTAACCAATGAAATTTATAAGAAAAATCGTTAGTTAAACCACAGGCGCTGGTTAATTATAGACTGTGAATTTGGACCTAAATGGGGCCACAATGTATAAAATCATACAAAAATGGGTTTTTGTAACAAAAGTTTTTCTTTTTTAAACGTTGAGGGTACGCATATAAACTTTGCATATCGTATGTATTTTCTAATGGATTTCCAGTGATAAAATTCCAAGCTTTTTTTTGATTGCAAAAACGATCTTATGTGAGATATCATGTATGCATACATTCTTATATGTCTCGATATATTAAATCTTACATCTATATATGGATCATGAAGAGCTTCATAATTAAATTTACATATATGAGCTCATATGTTATAATACATTTCATATATTAGTCCATATATTAGCTCATATATAATAGTTTCGCCATGTATAATCCCATACATTTCTATACATGAATTCATACATATTCATATATAGTTATATACATTCATATATTAAAAATATACGGACCATATATAATTTTTTTAGCTGGGTATATATATATATATATATATATATGTATATGTATATCCAAAAAAAAAAAACAAATCAAACTGCACTTATTTATAGCAACCAATGCAAATACTGCGGTTATTATGGCACCAGCAATAAACACACAATCCACAATGTATCCTTATACAAGCACAACAACAAATAATGGTCAAGATGGTCAAGTGTTGGGCACCTTACTATTATCACCGATTAAAGAAATGGATAGTTCATCATCAAATAATACTTTGATTCCAGGACATCCAAGTACGGCGGCACTGGCCCAGGCGGTACTACCGGCAAATTTAACTAATTGTAAGTGATTGTTATGAAAATTCTCCTAATCTGAATGGCAACTAATTAAGTATATATGTATACATATTGTAATTTAAATTGCAGCCATTCCCGTCACCTCGAATATTACTACATTGTCCTTCCCCTTTACGATGACCTCCTCCAGTCCCATGGACACCTCAGCAACTTTAAATATTTTACCCATTTCTACAACACAACTACCCACAATTGCCAGCGCCTCGTCGAACTTTGATGGCAAGAATGTCTTAACGAGCATACCGGTATCCCTGTCCATACAACGTTCCTCTTCGGGCTTGTCAATAAATGAATTAAATTTCAATGATAAAGTCGACAACAGTAATACCGCTACGACTCTGCTCTCGGTGAAACCTTTAAATGGTGGCACTGACTTGGCACGCGATAACAGCTACAGTGGCAATTTAAATATAAATTTTGCCGACTCTTATTTACTTGAACGAACCGATAATAAAGATGCCACCGATGGTAATTTGCAAAACAATAATTCGTCCTCGATAAATCACACATCGAAAGAAATGAATTCTAAAAATAACGCGCTTAGTGCAGCCGCCAACTCGGCACCATCGACGTTGGCGATACGTTCGCCGGAACAAAAAACCGGAGAAGTCTATGTTTAAGGTGGTGTATATACGTATTTCAATGAAATTGTTAAAATAATTTAATAGCAAAGTTAACTCAAGCCATTAATCCATCCATTTATTATAAAAATAATAGTTATTAATTATAAGTACATAAAATGACAAAAGGTTGTGACATGAATCTTAAATTATTCTTATTATTATTATTATTTTTATTGTAATTATTTTTATTATTATTATTATTTTTTTAAAGTGTATGTGTGTAAAAATGTATTTGCATTTTAAAAGTTAGTCCTTTTATATCCTTAAAAAGGAGAGCGTGGAATTTTCAAAAAAAAATTAAATAAAGATTGTAATAAGGTTACTTAAATATTTAGACTAAGAAAATTCCAAATATTTTATTGGTTGGGTAAAAATTAACAGCCTTATTTATAAAACTTATTAAGGCTTTATAAAGGCTTTTTAAAACAAATTTTCATACAAAATTTGTCTTAAAAAGTCTTTATAAAGCATTAATAATTTTCATAAATAAGGCTGTAAATTTATAATTTATTTGCGTTGGCTTCCTCCCAGCCAATTGATGGCCAAACGGCAGGGGAAATAGCTCTTTAGCAAAAAAAAAATTGGAATTTATACCTAAGGAACGAAATTATCAGAGCAACTGTTGCCTGATGTGTTCAGTTTAGGTAATACGAGTAATTCCCATTTGGTTTATGTTAAAATTATTAGAAGTACTGGCTGTTCTAATAAGACATTTCCTTTTGAACAAACCGAACAAAGCAACGAAATTATCGTGAGTTTATAAGTAGTCGTGTTATCAATTGTTGTGTGATGTGCTGACTTAATGTAATAACCAGGGACAGGGATTTCATGCAAATGCATATTTTTTTTTCCTGAAAAACGAAATATCTTTACGAAACATTGAATTTGAGTGAAAATGGCATCGATTTGTTAGTGTATATTTTTTTTTTATATATTTTGCTGAAAATCCAATTTTTGTCTCATATTTTGGTATAATTACAAGTTTTGTGTCATATTTAGTCAAAAATTCAAATTTCTAAATATATTATTACCAACAAATTACTAATGCAAGACTGTTTTTTTGACAAACTAGTTCTACAGATTTTACAAGCCCTTTTTCAATGCAAAAAAAAACTTTCTAAAAACAAGTTGATAGAACTTCACTTTCGAAAATTTTTAAATGAAAATAAATAAATAACACTTTTCTTTTTCAACTCACGTATCGCACCTTTACTGCAATATAAACATATCTCGAAAAATTAGTGTTTGGAGTAAATAATGCAGAAAAAATCGTTATATCATATTTAATCTTATGTACAAATTTAATATAAAAGGTTTGTATACGCACCTTTTGAGAAAATAAAATATTTTTATATCTTTTCTTTAATTAGTTGTATGTAAATTTAAAACTTTTCTTTTGAACAAAACATTTTTAAAATACATATGTGCATATTTTATTGTTTTAAGTGCATATTTTTCGTTTTTACTGTCATATTTTAGGCGCCTAAAATACCTCTTTTAAATTCATGAAGTCCTTGTGCCTGGTGATAACTCCCATTTTGTTTATGCTACAATTAGTACAGTAATTTCTGCTTAATTGATTTTTTGTGCAATTAAACGGAAAAATCATTTGCCCGATACTCTTTTAATTGATCCATTAATTAACGCAATCAAAAGAAACCGCGTTTAATTAAGCATTGAGATCAATAATCCGAAACATGTTACAACATTTTGCAATGTATGTACACTAGAGTGGCCGTTAATTGTATAGAAACTTTTTTTTTTTTGATTTCTTCTACTCTCACAAAATACAAAAAAATTTCATACCGATAAGTTGCGTTTTAGGGGATGCGCCCGGCCCTCAAAGTTGGCCTTCAAACCCATATATTCAACGTAATTTTTGCACATGACTATCTTATTAAAAATCATTTTACAAGAATATGACATATGACAATATTTTAGCTCTTCAAGTCAACAACATTAGTCTCAGAGAAATTTTTTGCTAAAATTAATGTTTTAGAAAATATTAAGGAAAATAACCAACAAAATACCAAAAATTTTATGTAACAAAATTATATTTATATGGAAATTTTTTATTTTAAGCATGTACAATAAGAGCTTATATATATTAAATTATTTCATACATGTACATATAGTCAAAATAAAACTAAAAAAAAAATAAATAAATTGCATTGAATATATGGGCTTGAGGGCCAACTTTGAGCGCCGGACGCACCCCTTAAAATACAACTTATCGGTATGAAACTTTTTTGTATTTCTTTTACATAAAACTGAACCGATTAGGGGGGTGAGAGTAGAAGAAATAAAAAAAATAAAAAAATAACGGCCACCCTAATGTAAACATGTGCATATGCAATGAAAAAAGTAAATAAAAATATATGATTTTAAGAGTTTGCTCATCTTTTTATGTAGTTTTACCAACAATCATTTGTTGAAAAATTTCAATTAAGCGGGGAGCAATTAAGCGGAAACTACTGTATAAGTACTAGCTGCTGTAATAAAGCTGCCGTTTTAGCAGTTGTGATGACTCAATATGTAAGTACTTGACAAATTGACAAGCAAAAACTATACCATTAATAAATATGAACGAATAAACACACAATTATTAAAATTTACTACAAAAATAGTGAAAATTTCGCGGTTAGTGTTCGCTAAACTAAAGAAATTTTGTGTCATCTCGGCCAGCAATTCGCAAAGTTCTGTAAATGTTTGAGCTGTTGGGATAAGTTAATAATGAGAAGAATCCACTGCGAATATTGCTATTGCAGGCCATAGTGTTGAGGAAAACTCAGGTTTGCCCATTCTTCAAAGAATCTTCGAATTAAGAATTCCACAAACATCATTAAACCGCATTTTTCATAAAGACTTAGATCTCAAGACTTTTTAAGTTCCAATTAGCAAAGATTATTAGCTAATTTATTAAAATAATCTAATTCTATTTTAATTTAGAAAAGAACTCTTAACTAATTGTCAGTATTGCAAAAAAAAACACTACGGCTAAAAAAAAAATTGAAGCTAAATCAACAATTAAAATATGAAACATAACATTCCTAAATATTTAATATGAACATAAGCATTTTTCAATTGTCTTTAACAATCTTAATTCAATTAATACACAGAAAATTTGCGACTTCATGTGATCAAAATAAACATATAAAATTAAAGTTCATTTAATAGTAATGGTCTTTTATATTCTTTTTTAAATCGTCACTGTAAAAGTCTGTACAAAAAAAAAATATTTTTAATTTTTGCATATTATTGCTTGACTGCAAAATCCTCAAGTTATGAATGAATATTTGAGTTAGGGTCAATTTTTTTTATTGATCTGAAAGAAATGAAAAATCAAAGTTAATAAATGACACCATAAAAAGTTCAAAACTTAACTGTCCAATGCGATTAGTTTGACTATGAACATGAATCAGAAATTTAATTCGAACTGCTCTATCAAATGAAATTCAAAACTATTTTGTACTCTTTTGACGACGCGACGTTGTGTGTGATATAAAAGGTTACATACATATGTGATGTTGACGTACACCACAAATAGACTGAATAAGGTAAGTATGCAATCAAGCCTAAACCTGAGGGCAAATTACGGCCTTCGATACGGTTCGAAATATAAAAATATTTCCATATAAACTCTATTGAGATATTTTTTCATTTCGTTCCATAACGAGTACCGTAATTTGGCCCCTGATTCTTCTATCTCACACAAAATCAAAACTTGCGCAAGAATACTTTGTGTGTGTAAACTAGAATATATGATTTAACCAATATATGGGTATGCAGCAATGTCCGTAAAAATGCTTTTGCCTTATTCTGCATTCAGATTTTCAGTGATTGCATAGATTTCGTAAGAACCCAAGTAGAGAAGACAACACTAATACTGACGTAGCAAATAGAACAACAGAAGTATATAACGGTACCTTATTCTGCCGTATTATTATAGTCCACACATGCCGCTTGGTCAAAACGGACAGTTAATTTTCTAATTGTAAAGCTAAATTACTCCATTTGCTTCAAACAGAAGATTTGCTTGGTCAAAAATTTTTCTGTATAAAGATTCTGTGTTTTATTTCTCTCTCTCTCTCTCTATCTATATATCTGTCTCTATATGTATATTTAAATGTATCTCTATCTGTATCGCTGTCTCTATCTCTATCTCCACTTATATCTCTATCTCTATCTTAATATCTATCTCTATATCTATCTCTACCTATATCTCTATCTCTATCTCTACCTATATCTCTATCTCTTTCTCTATCTCTATATCAATCTCTATCTCTATCTCTATCTCTATCTTTATCTCTATTTCTATCTCTATCTCTAACTCTGTCTCTATCCCTATCTCTATACCTATCTCTATCTCTATCTCTACTTATATCCAGCGATGCCAATTTGGTGCTTTTGGCACTATTTTTAGTGCTTTTTGAAGACTAAAAACGACAATTTTTTAGCGTTAGTGCCAAACTAACAAAAAGCACTAAGTAGTAATTTTAAGAAATTTGTGTATTTTTAAAATTACTTTAATAAAAAACTTGGTGTATTTATTTTTTCTGTGTAAATCATACCTTTTTCGTCTGATATATTTCATTAGAGATGTTGATAATATTGCCTAAATAGAGAATAGCTTAGAAAACATTGTTAATTGCACTCGTTTTTCACGTTAGTGCTTTTTACGCTTTTTAGATCTTAAAATTACGCTTTTAAATGCTTTTTTTAAATTCTGATGTGCTTTTAGAGCCAAAAACGTTGGCATCGCTGCTTATATCTCTATCTCTATATATATCTCTATCTCTATGTCTATCTTTATCTTTATATCTATATTTATCTCTATCTTTATCTCTATCTCTGTCTCTATCGCTATCTGTATATATACCGGCATCTGTATATATATATATATGTGTGTGTGTGTGTGTATCTGTATCTGTATCCCTATCTCTCTCTCTCTCTCTATCTATATCCCTCTCCCACTAAAAGAGACTTCAAATGTCTGAATCCAGCATATTTTCCTTGAAAGATTGGGTTAAGATTTACTTTGTGCTTTGTTGAAAAAGAGAAATAAAAATTTCTGGGTCCTATTTATAAAGAATTGTGTAGTTATCCCAACGAAAATGCTGATAAGTAAAATACTGTGGAATGCTGTACATAATACTGTTGCAATGTCTCTCGGCCCATAATATCTGAACCCTAAAAGACGACTCGAAGTGAGATGTCTTGCGCCAACGATACAGAGAAATTCCCACACAATTAGTTTATGTTTTAACTCTTTTCAAATAACGCACTGTGCGCAACTGTCCTACACTTAATTTAAAAATGAATGCAAATCAATTAAAAATCTTTCATATATTTGTGTAACGTCTGTAAGATTTCACTTTATGAACATTGAATTTATAAATGATCATTTATGGAACAATTCTCAGTTGGTATTGAAGTGTCGTGGCGAGAAAGCTTAAAGAAAAACGGAATATAAATTTACAAACGTATCGAATTGGGAGATATGAAAAAATCATTAAGGATTAAGTGATTGTGTTAACAAAATATATGTGTTACTCATAAGGGAATCCCAACAAAAGTAATTCAAATATAATAATATAATTATAAAATAATACTATAAAGCAAATAACATTGAAAAAAGTATGCTTGTGGTTAACATAAAAAATCTTAAAAAACTTTTAAATATACCTACGAGTACAACTTTTGAAGGACACTACTTCAAAAAAAATTGACTAGAGACTCTTCCAATTTTAGCTTTATTCGTTATATTTAAATTGTTTTTAGAAGGTTTTATATATAAAACAAAATTTTGAAAATTTTAAAAATGTTGTTTTCGTTTTTCGAATAAATTCTACGAGTTATGAAAGTCCAAGTAAAGCCCGAATTTATTTGGTTTTCTTCGGTGATGAATTTGTATGAAAAAAACAAAAACAATATTTTTAAAATGTTTAAAATTTAATTTTAATTCTCTGCAGAAATCACTTTGGTGACGTACGTGATCTAGACAACTCTGGTCTAAATTTATTTAAAATCCAATTATACAACTTTAAATTTTACTTGGTATCAGCACGTTGAGTCTTTGTTATAAAAAGTCATTATTTTGGCATGCAGTACCGATGAAAACGATAGTTACTTGAATGTTTACTATCACAAGCAATCAAGAAGAATCCTTAGCTTCCACTCCAGTTATCGTGAACACACAAAAAAGTAATATGAATGATTTTGTAATATTAATTAAAATATTTGTAATATCAATTAAAAATTTAAATAAATTTTCACCTATAAACAACTTGATAATATCAATTAAGTTTTTCCACTCAATATTAATTTTTGAATGCTTTTTTCTGTGAAGTCAATAAATTGTAAGATTTTCTGACAAATTTTATACAACAGTGTGAACTGAGAATATACCTTGTGCTGGCAATTTTTCGATTGTCAGTACACTGTCAGCACATTGTCAGATCTGAATTTATTGTAAGATCTGATAATCGTCTGTACATAGCTTTAGAAATGCTTTAAGAAGTACCGTGTGCTAGATTCCCCAGAGTGCCCTGCGTACTGAAGCTATAAGGAAAATATAACATACCCTTTCCAAAATTTGCTCAGCCATATATCGCTTAACTCTTTTTTCTATTAATAATTTAGAGTCCAACCTTAATTAGAGAGTCAAGCGTTGCGTTAGCAGCAGGCTATCTATTTTCAGAATTAAGCTGTCCTTTGACTTGTCTGAGTTCTACTCCAGTCTCAATTACAGATTCTAAGATCTAGACAGCAAAAGCTCATAATGTAGAATATATTGTTTTTACAATTACATAGCTCAGATTAACACATAAAAAAAATTATTGCTTTTAGCTATTGAAATCATAAAAAACTGTAGATAGTGTAAAGACAATTTTAGAGAAATATTTTACTAGTGACTATTCTCGTTTGGGTATTTATTGTTTTAATACGACACATAAAAACCATAATTGTATATTGAAATGGTAATACGGTATTATGGTAAAACGGTACATTCTTGTTCTTATCTCTCGTTTTAAACCATACTTAAACGAGAATAGGGGCCCGACTTACTCGTAATGTGGGATACAGTACTGGAATTTTTTAGCTTTATAATATGGGAAAGAATTATGACAATAAATTTTTTTAAGGTAACAGATTATATGGAATTGAGAGGACATCCTGATGTCGATAAAAGAAAATTGATCACCTTGAGATTTATTAATCATATTTTTAGATATATCCTAGTCAAAATATTAAGTCACATTTTCACTAATGGTAGGTAAGAATCAAATGCCTCGTACGAGCGTGGGTCATTAACTTAGTGTCTTTTTGAATTTCCCGCCTTTTAATTGAAATGGCAACACTGCTTCTGTCAAGAAGCAATTGGCAATTGTTAGTTGACTCCTGTCTAAATTTGAACAAGCTGCGCCATTTAGTTTGTTGATAGCAGAATAAAGATTAAATTAGACGTGACATAGCCATAATGCCTTAGCCATAACCAAGCCAAAATGCAATTGGTTTCTATGGTAATGGCTATGGGCGTTATAATGAGTCAACTATAATAAAAGACAGTGTTGCCCATAAGTATGGTTCGAACAGCTGTTTTTTATCGTGTGAAATGAATGGTGAAAAAGTGAATTTCATGTGCTCATTAAGCATTATTTTATGCGGAAATAATTCTTTCTGTCAAAACAAAACCGACTTTAATGCATAGATCTGATAGAAGAAGATAATAAGAAGTACGTGAAATATAAAATTAAATTTTAATGGGCGTGCCTCCGCCCATTTTTTAAATGCAAGATTGTGTGTTTGTCAGAGCTCAGGGTGCGTGGTGAGTCTTGTAAAAATCGGTAAAGTAGAACCACTTAAAATAAAATATTAAATTTTAATGGGCGTGACTCCGCCAATTTTTTTAAATGGAGGATTGCGTCCACTTTGAGTTCAAGGTGTGTGGTAAGTTTCGTAAAAATCAGTTAGGTAGAACCGCGTGAAATATTATAATAAATTTTAATGGGCGTAATCTAGCAAATTTTTTCAACTTTCAAATTGTGTAATTACAAGAACCGGAGGTGTTTTATAGGTTTTGCAGCGATCAAATGAGTAGAATATCATAAAATTAAATGTAAAAAATTGTGGGCGTGTCATCGCCTACTTTTTTACAATGGGACCAATGTGAAGCTATAGCCTCTCAAAAAAAAATTTACAATCAGTCTAAAACGTACCGAGTTATGAAGTAACACCCAAAAAACAAAAATAGAGATGAATTGCTAACCTCCTCCTTTTTTTGAATTCTGTTAAAAAATCATCACTCAAACCAAGGCTAAGCCTGATAAATATATGCGGACTCTTCACCATCAATTTCAATGGTAAAAAGTGATTTAATGAATTTCGGTGTGGCTTTACAAGCAGAATGTTCTAGACGCACAGTTGTGGTCTCTACATCCGAAACAATTGAAAAAAATCACGATATGCTTTTAGCCATAGGCATCTTACATGGCTCAGTGATTTAAATTTTCAATGACAACTTCGGTATGAGAAAGCTTTCCGCAAGATGGTTGCCACGTTTGCTCACAATCCACCACAAACGGATGTGTAGTTTCCATGGAAAAAATCCATTAATTGGGCTACGAATTACTCCCTCATCCACTTTATTCTCCAGGGGTCTACTCTATAATTCGAAACGAAAGTAAAAGCTTTCGAATTTGCATGGAATTAACATATAAATTCGAAAGTATTTTCTTTCGTTTCGAATTACAGAGTAGATTTAGATCAGATTTAGCACCGAGTGACTATTTCTTGTTCACAAACTTTTAGAAATAGCTCGGCGGAAAGAGATTTGACTGCAACGACAAATTATCTCACAAACAAGTGCTCATTTTGATTACGTCGAAAAATCATATTTAAAAAATTGGAGAAACGTTGGACTAAGTGTATATAACTCAACGGAGACGATGTTGAGCAATAAAATAACTTTTTAATGACCCACCCTCGTATTTACGAATCAAAAGGTAGTGAGCTATTTTATGAAATAAATACATATGATTTACATACATACTTATGAAGAAATATTGTGATAGATTTCATTTCGATTCCAGTACTACTAAATACCAGAATATTAAGACTTACCCCCTTATTCATAAAAAATATTTAAATATTTCTATGAGAAATTTGTCAAATAAACCTGTAATAAACCTTAAATATTTTTTATGAATGCGGCCGTTATTATCAGCTTTATGCGATTGATTTTAAGACAAGATTAAACTAGTTTAAAATCAAAAATTTACTATTGAGCGAAAATAAGTTAAAAGAACCAAACGTTTACAAAACTAAATGCATGAACTTAAGAAAAGCTTGTAAAACAAAATATTATAACCTTAAAGGTTACTTAATATAAACTAAAAAAAAAACAATAATTGAAGAAACACATCAAAAGCAAATAAAAGTTTAATAAAATAGATTTCAGACACTTACGAGTAGTACAAACTAAACGATCGTTAAGATGAACATGAACATAAGTATGCATGCATATATACATATAAACATACATACACACGTACATATGTACATACATACATACATATGTATGTATGTACGTCATGTTCACAAAGTTTAATTAAATTAACCTCTTCTTATATAAATGTGTTAAAAATGCGATATTCAATATTTGCGACAATTGAAATAATAGAAAGTAAAATTGACAATTGCATTTTACTAACAAACAAACAACATGTGTGTATTTTATTTATTTTATTTTTTTCTTATTTAAAAGTTTTACAATGGATCGCGAGGACTCGTCTATATCAAAATCTTCTATCGAGCAACCCATGGCTGAAGGTTTGGAACCCTCAGAACCGGTCAGTTTTTGGAGTCTATTTCGTTATTCAACGCCGCTCGAAATTTTTTTTCTATTTATTGGTTTCATAATGTCGACCATTAAAGCATTAACTTTACCGGCTGTGGTAATTATTTATAGTGAATTTACTGCCATGTTGGTCGATCGAACTTATCGTAATGGTACGAGTTCACAGACATACGCTTTGCCATTGTTTGGAGGTGGCAAGACACTGTAAGTAGCAAAACACTATTGAATAATGTTTTTTATAAATATTAAAATTTAATATTGAAATTAACAAATATGCATGCATTCCCATCATAGAACCGAAGGATTTCGAATTATCACAATATAACATGTAACATATGCGAAATTACACGCGAAACGACCCTACATAGGAAAAAATAATATACACACTTATTTTTCATAAAAATCATTTAGCTGATGCGAAAAAGAGAATGACAGTTACGAAAAGACTTAAAAAATATACGAATATTTCTATTATTTTTTTTATCGATTTGGTCCGTGTTTAGACGAGCGAACATCCTTCGCATTCACACGGACAAAAGTGTTGCCGGAAACATTCCCATATTATTGGATAATACCAACCATATACATACATACACTAAAAAAAACTAACTAAAACTATTTTCTAAATTTGAGTAAAAAAAAGTTGTCGTATGGCACCAAAGCTGTTTTTTACTTTAAACCAATAAAATATTTACTAAATTTCTAGCTCATTAATGGACTAGTTTATAGTAATTATATTTTTTTATTTAAGTAAAATTTTTCTAAAATTAAGTAAAATTTTCCCATAAAACTCGGAGCTTTGCAAAAAAAATTTTTCATCTTTGATCTCAAATTTAGTAAATTTTTCAAAGTTTTTTTTTATGTCTTTAATTCTGGTAATTATTTTTATTTTTAATTAAATTCTATAGCACATGGTATGTTTTTGATTATATCTTCATATTATATTCTGAATTAATTCACCATACATACATATTAATTCCTCGGGAGGAGACAAGTATTGAACCAGCAACCTTCTGACTGATAGGCAAGCACTCTAACCAATTGCCTAACAGGGCAGCCTGAATAAGCATTGAAATTTTTGAGTTTTAAAATTTTATTTAAAAAAAAATATATATTTCAATTTCAAATATTTCTCGAAAATATGAAAAACTTACTTATATTTTTTGCTTAATGCAAACAAAAGATATATTCTATAACTTTAAGAAAAACTACTTAAAACTGGTAAATATTTTTCTAAAATTTAGAATACCTCTTTATATCTTTCAAGTAAGTCAAATTTGATGTACTAATTAGGAGTAAGTCATTTCCTAAAATTTATTTTTAGATTTAAAACGAGATTGACTAGTTCTTAGGATACATTTTCCTTAAACTTTTAAACCATTTTCCAACTTTTGGTAAATATTTCCTTTAAGCCAGTAAACTTGTCCTTGAATGTGAGAATTTTTGTGGGTATTTTTATGAACTATTTTTAAGGATATGAACTTTTTATTTTTTACTCATATTAAATAATTTTTACTAGATTTTTTTAAAAATTTACTTAAACTTAGAAAAAATTACTTAAACTTAAAATTTTTTTTTTACTTAAATTTAGGACACTTTTTTCCTTAATAATAGTATATGTCTTTTTTGAGTGTATGTGTGCATATGTGTGTATGTATATGTAGCAAAGAATATGTCAACAAAGCGTGTCGCCGAGTACCGAACACAAAAACGGTTCTCTCTTCCCCACCCATAAATTGCTGCCAAACTAAACTTGAACTTGAAAACGCTTCCAAATGTGCATATCCTGCTCTCCCTCTTGTGTGTCTTTATTTTAAGTTTTATTTTATTCCCTTCATCTCTATTCTTTTGTTTGCTTTTTGCTCAAGTTTAGACTTTGTTTATCGTGTATTGAGAATTTTGTGGATTAATTAATATATTAAATTTTCTGGTCACACCCGTCACATTGGAAATTTAAAAAGTTTAATAAAATGTTTACTATACATAACAAATACTTAAAACTTTGCAACAATAAAACAGTAAACGCAATTAGTAATAGATATAATAAAATTTTGCGAACCTCCATTTTAATATTCGAGTAATTAGTTACGGGGAATATTTTATTACAAGCAGCACACGAACGCTGTACTTTTTTTTCGGTGGGTTTAAAAAAAGAAAAAAAGAAAGAAAGAAAGAAGCTTATAGATATATATATATATATAATTTGCATTTAGGGTCAGAGAGACAGAAAGGGACAGGAAAAGAAGAAATTCTAAGAAAATTATGATGGATGAAGATTCATTGAAAGAAAAAAATATCGACAAAAAAGCTAAAGAGCTGGAGAAAGGATGAAAGTTTAATTTAAGGCGTACTTATATAATTAGTGTGTGCGCTCTACGGAAGATTTTACAGAATATATCCTAAAGGTAATAGTTCTGTAAGAACTTAGATTTGTAAGGTCACACCCGTCACAGAAATCACATTCTTTCTGTGTCTATCTGCTATTAAAAGTTTTTAAGATTTTTTTTAACATCCTTGGGAGCCACGTCCTTTTTTTTAACTAAAAATTTTATATATTTGAATTATTACAAAAAATGTGAGTATCATGGTCACACCCATCACATTTGAATTAGCCATATTGAAAATATATTTTTACAAATATATGTATGTTCATATAAAATGAATGAAATTGCTTTAAGTGATAATATTTTTGAACTTTTAAGTATTTAGCAAGACTTTAGCAAAAAAAAAAAAACAAAAAAAAAAAAAGACAAGATCTTATAAGTGTGCTAAGACGTATTTGTTATGCTTTTGGCTACTCGTATTTGCTATTGTTAAAAAGTAATGAAATTCTAATCAGAAATAATTTCTTAATCAGGCTTAAGTTCAGTAATTTCAATTCTTATTGAATGAAATATTTTTTTATTAATTAATGTGAGTTTCTAAAAAAGAAGAAGCTGGTGGAAATACCGATATTTTTGTGTGCAGCCACGCACTTCAGCAGCACCCATGTCTATCTAATAATAAAGTATAGTTTAGTTTTTCTTCTCTTCTTTAGAAACTCACATTAGTTAATAAAAATATTTCATTCAATAAGAATTGAAATTGCTGAACTTAAGCCTGCTTAAGAAATTATTTCTGATTAAAATTCACTACAGTTCGATTCAATCTAAAAATGTCTCATGTAATGAAATTCTAATAACATTTTACTGCAACATATGAGAAAATATTTTTATAAAATAATAAAATAACAAAATTTTTCATTTTTACAAAGAGTGTAACTTTTTGTGAACATGGCACAATATTTTTTTTTTTTTATAATACTAGTAGTTATATAGCCTCTATCAAAATTTCTCTCATCACTCAGATGATTATTGACTCCAACTTCACCAGAAATTTGATCGATTATATTTTCTCATATGTTAAGAAATATCTTTTGCTAATCTAAGAACTTAACTATGTATAAGGAAACTTTTTATTTAAAATTATTTTGAGATCGCTTTCATGCACAAGTTTTCCCACCAAACAGCTCTTACGCATCTGAAGAGGTCAACAATGCTGAACTTTACAACGATTCCATATCATATGGTATATTACTTACATTAGCATCGATAGTAATGTTTATATCGGGCATTTTTTCCGTTGATATCTTTAACTTGGTGGCCTTAAGGCAGGTGACACGCATACGTAAACAATTATTTCAGTCGGTGATACGACAAGATATTGGATGGCATGACTTGGCAACAAAGCAAAACTTTGCCCAAAATATGACAGAGTAAGTGAAAATAAAAAGGTTAAATTACTCGTATTTTTCGGGATAAAAGAAAAACTATATGAATACATATACATATTTCACTTTCAGTGACGTGGAAAAAATTCGTGATGGTATATCGGAAAAAGTGGGTCACTTTATTTATCTGGTTATAGGCTTCATTATAACAGTTGCAATTTCCTTTGCTTACGGCTGGAAATTAACACTGGCCGTTAGTGTCTACATACCCATAGTGATTGTTCTCAATATAGTGGTAACCAAGGTATGTATGTACATTAGGGAGATCCTAGGTAATAATGTCTCAGATTAATGCCTTAAATCTAAAGTTTCAAAGCAAACTCACTACTAGAGAACAAGAGTCGTATGGCAATGCTGGCAACTTGGTCGAGGAGGTGCTAAATGCTATACGCACGGTTGTAGCGTTTGGTGGAGAGAAAATGGAATCGGAACGTTACGACAACTATTTGGTGCCAGCTCGTAAAGCGAGTCAGCGTAAAGGGATTTTTTCGGGCCTAAGTGATGGTGTTTTGAAAAGTATGTTGTTTCTGTCCTGCGCTGGTGCTTTCTGGTATGGTGTTAATCTGATTATTGATGATCGGGATAAGGAGGAAAAGGAATATACACCAGCTATACTAATGATTGTGAGTAAATTATGTAAAATTCAATAATACGCAGTAAAGTATGTACACATATTCAAAACAATTATTGAAACAGGCTTTCTTTGGCATAATAATTGGTGCGGATAATATTGCCAGAACTTCACCTTTTCTGGAATCGTTCGCCATGGCTCGAGGCTGTGCTTCCACCATCTTCAAAGTTATTGACTCGCAGTCCAACATTGATCCCATGTCAACAGATGGCAAGATTTTAAATTATGGTTTAAGAGGAGATGTTGAGTTTTTAGATGTCTTCTTCAGATATCCTGCACGCCCCGATATTATTGTGCACAGAGGTCTAAATATTAAAATAAGGGCCGGCACCACGGTAGCCTTAGTGGGTTCTTCGGGCTGTGGCAAATCAACTTGCATACAACTGCTGCAGCGTTTTTATGATCCCGTATTTGGGTCGGTGTTACTAGACGATTTGGATATACGCAAATACAATATACAATGGTTGCGCTCCAACATGGCCATAGTGGGTCAGGAACCGGTGCTGTTCTTGGGAACAATAGGTAGGTTAACAGCAGTAAATTGTGTTTTAATGCAATAGTTGCTTAAAATTACTAAATATTATAATTAACAGCGGAAAATATAAGTTATGGTAAATCCACGGCTTCCCAAAAGGAGATCGAAGCTGCCGCCAAAGCCGCCGGAGCACATGACTTTATAACCAATTTGCCAGATGTAAGTTCAAAACTTCCTTACCCTTAAAAACGCTTAATTAATTTCTTAAACCCTTACCGACAGAGTTACAAAACCACTATAGGCGAACGGGGCTCCCAGTTGTCTGGTGGTCAAAAGCAGAGAATTGCCATTGCCCGTGCTTTAATACAAAACCCAAAAATTTTACTGCTGGATGAAGCCACCTCAGCTTTGGACTATCAGTCGGAAAAATTGGTACAGGAGGCCTTAGATTTTGCCTCTAAAGGTAGAACAACTGTCGTGGTATCTCATAGACTTTCGGCCATAAAAGGAGCCGATAAAATAGTTTTCATACAAGATGGCAAAGTAATTGAAGAAGGTTCTCATGATGATCTGATGGCCTTGGAGGGGGCCTACTACAACATGGTCAAGGCGGGAGAGATAAATGTGCCTGAACCTGATAACATGGAAGATATTGAGGATGCAAAAAGTATTATCCAAATCCTGTGCTGATTTCACAATTTTAATAACTTAAAACTTTCCTTTTAGGAAACAGTTTGACCATTTATGAAAAATCCTTCGAAACGAATCCCATTAATCTAGAAAAGAATCAAAAGAATAGCATACACTTTGATGAAAGTGAAATCATATTGAAACTGCAAGCATCTAAAGAAACCGCCACAAAGTCGGAAGAAGTCAAACCAAACTTTTTTAAAACATTTGCGCGCATTTTAAAACTGGCACGTCCTGAGTCTTGTTACATTGTTATGGGAGCTATTTGCGCTATTGGCTTTGGGTTCACATATCCAGCCTTTTCAGTCGCCTTTGGAGAGTTTTATGCCGCTTTGGCGGAAACTGAAGCACAAGCAGCCCTCGATCGCACTGCCATTTTGTCTATTTGTTGCTTGGTGCTTGGTATTTTAACGGGCTTGGCTTGTTTTCTACAAACGTATCTTTTCAATTATGCTGGCGTGTGGTTGACCACCAGAGTAAGATCCATAACATTTAAGGCAATTATGAAGCAAGAAATTGGTTGGTTTGATGAAGAACTGAATTCTGTGGGAGCTCTATCGGCTCGTTTATCCGGCGATGCAGCAGGTATCCAAGGGGCCATTGGTTACCCCCTAAGTGGTCTCATACAAGCCTTTGCTAATTTTGTCATAGGCCTGACTTTATCTTTCTATTATTCTTGGAAATTGGCCTTGTTATGTGTCAGTACCTGTCCCATCATAGTTGGTTCGGTCATATTTGAAGCCAAGTAAGTTTTGTGAGAATAAAAAACTTGTCTATGCTCCTAAAACCTTGACAACTGTTTCAGATTCATGACCACTACAATGATGCGTGAAAAAGAGATATTGGAAGAGGCTTGTCGTATAGCGACAGAGGCCATTGCTAATGTACGCACCATAGCTGGTCTGAGAAGAGAACAACAAGTTATAGACAAATATAATAAGGAAGTGCATAAAGTAGAAGTTCTTATTAGGCAGAAACTGAAATATCGCGGCTTAATTAATTCCTCTGGTCAGTCTTTCTTATTTTTCGCCTACGCAGTAGCCTTGTGCTATGGCGGTGTCTTAGTCTCCGAAGGCAAAATACCTTTTCAGGATATTATAAAGTAAGTTATTTATAATTAAGGCAAGGGAAAGTGCTAAAATATTTTTTAAGGGTTTCTGAGGTTCTACTTTATGGTTCCATGATGCTGGCCCAATCTTTGGCTTTTGCTCCTGCCTTTACCGCAGCCTTAGTGTCCGGCCATAGATTATTCCAGATCCTAGATCGCAAGCCCAAAATTACCGATTCGGCTGTACCGCCTAAAAATACATTTGCCAAGCAATTGAATTTATTTGAAGGAGTGCGTTTCAATGAGTTAGATTTCAGATATCCCACACGACCAGATGTTAAAATTTTAAATGGTTTGAACTTGGAAGTAATGCGTGGCAAGACAGTAGCATTGGTAGGACATTCTGGTTGTGGCAAATCTACTTGCATACAGCTGCTGCAACGCTTTTATGATGCCGATAATGGTTTTATAGTGAGTACACAAGCAAACTGCTGCATAAGATTTGTATGAGGTATTCACATTTTTAACATTTCAGCACATTAACAATGACGATATCAAAACCGATTTGTCTCTAGACAATTTGCGTAGTAAACTTGGCATTGTCTCCCAAGAACCGTCGCTATTCGAACGTACCATTGCCGAAAACATTGCCTATGGTGATAATTCACGTGCTGTGAGTATGGCCGAAATTATTGCAGCCGCTAAAAGTGCCAATGCCCACTCTTTTATAATGGGTCTACCGAATGGTTATGACACAAAAATGGGTGCACGTGGCACTCAATTGTCGGGTGGTCAAAAGCAACGTATTGCCATTGCCCGCGCACTGGTAAGAAATCCCAAAGTTCTGCTTTTGGATGAAGCCACATCAGCATTGGACTTGCAAAGCGAACAATTAGTACAACAGGCCTTGGATGTGGCATGTTCCGGGCGAACGTGTATTGTTATTGCTCATCGTTTATCGACTGTGCAAAATGCCGATTTAATATGTGTCGTACAGAATGGCAGAATTGCAGAGCAGGGAACACATCACCAGCTCATGGCTAAAGACGGCATTTATGCCAAATTACATAAGACTCAAAAAGATCATTAACCAGCTATAAATATGAATTTTTTTAAATAACATAAGTATTTAACTACTAAAAGACTAAGTTTGAATTAAAGTGCATATTATGTTTTACAATAAAATATTTTTTTGCGAAATTTATTTGCGATCTATTTTACAATAATGTGCAAACTACATAAAAGAAGAAATAACAGAATTAGTTGATTCCCATCAGAGTCAACTGTATGAGTTATATATCGATGTCTTAATATAAAAAGGGCGTATCTCAATTTTTTTCGAAATCGCGTTACAGTTAAAAATCAAGGACTTATGGCCACTTATTTCTGCATGTAAATGCTTTAGTTTTTCTTCAGTTTTTTGCTTCTCCTATACAATTTCGAAAATTCGAGTTCCGCCTTTCTTATATTAAGTCATCGATATGTTTGTACGTGTAGAACACATGTATATACGTATAGACATATATTGCTAGTGCAATAAAATATGAAACAAAAAACTAATTGATTTAATTTTAACATTTATTAAGGTATTAATGTGAAATGTGAAATTCGGATAGGATCCAGCTAAACCCCTCAATAATCAGCAGCTCTGCTTTGTTTATGTTAAAAACTAAAATACGCTACAACTAAAAATAAAAAGGTACATGCGTATCAAGTGCATTGTATCTCTCTCTTTCTCTCTCTCTCTCTCTTATACTTATGCTTATACTCAGGCTATGGATGTTTAATGGGACAAAAAAAATATACGCATGATACTCGGGATATTTATTCATCATTCGCCACCGTATACATACATTTGTGTGCATGAAGTGAAATGGAAAATGTCTGAAAACATGCTTAATGTGTGTGTGTGTGTGTGTGTGTGTGTGTGTGTGTGTGTAAATAAAATAGCCCTGTATATACGCATGTGTAGCCGATTAATATTTCGAGTATTTTTATATGTACCTCATACAGTCTATACATTTTAGTTAAAGTTGTTTATGGTGCGTAATTCAAGAAATGTGTATAAACATATTCGAGTTAACATTAATGTCTGTGTTTGCATATGAATATGTTTTTTTTTTAGTTTTAGCTGCACAAATTCAAACTTGTTTGACGGCCAATACTCAAAGAGTACCTAAAACTATAACTTTTTCATTCTCTGATATACATATCCCGAACATCTAATAGATGTTGTATTTCCAAAATATTTTTATTTTACATTACTTGACATGATTATTGCATCAAAAGAAACTATAAAAATTATAAACGGTAAGTAAAGTGTAATTTGAAAAAATATTTAACTTGATCTTTTTTATTTTTTTGATAAATTCGTTCGGTAGTAAAGTTTTTATCTTTGATTTGCTCAAAGCTTCTTACCTTTATTTATGGTCTTTAGGCGCTTGCATATGTTCTTTTTATTTCGAACAAGTTTAATATCCGGTACAGACTCTGACCTAATTTTTTTCAATTAAATATATAAAAAAGTAATTTTGATTTAAATTTAAAATTTACTTAAACAAGGTTTAATTTTTTGAGTGCTTAAAGCTCTCATTTAATTAAGATGAAAGTATGGCAGCACTACAAAATGTTTAAATATTTATGGAAAGCTTTCCAAACAACAGCTGTTTCACATAAATAAGAAAGTTATGGCGTTTTTTTCAACTAAAATTCGCAATAAAATAGTTTTTTGAAATGGAGAGTTTATTAGAAATTATTGTATCATCCCTTGCGAGCGTAAATTTTTGCTTTAAACGAGCATTAAATTGCATTTTTTTTTTAATAAAAAGTTAAAATATGTTGCACTTATTCTAGAAAAGAAAACGACATTAGACTATCGACGTGAAGAAAATTAAAATTGCATAAAAACAAATTTTGTGAAAGAAAAAGAACATCAAAACGCATTTTTATATTTCATGATATGAAACTATGTACTTTATATATATTATATATTTATGAAAATTAAACGAAATTAATAATTAGTTGAACTTCTTATTTGTTTAAATGGAAGTTTAACTCAAAGTCTCTAGTTGTTCTAAGAAATTTTTGGGTAAAGTTTGCCTGATGATGTGCATTAGCAACAGTGAAATGCGTATAGGATCAGCTAAATTAATACCTCAATAATCAATTTTCATGTATTTTTAATAAAAAAATATTTTACTGAATACTTATTCAGGCAAGTTTTGTAAAAAAAAAATTCGTTTATAACTGATCAAACAGAATAAATCCGTAAGTAATTTCAGGGAAAAACGCTGTCAAGTTAACAAAGCCTATAATCAAATATACGGCAGTAACTTCAAATGTTCTCTCATTTTTGTTTTATTTTCTTTTGTGATTATTTTTCTTCCTAGTTTTGAATACAAAATGTATGAATTTTTTGTGTGAGAGCATAAGATAAAACGGTGTCAAAATAAAATAGATTTTATCCCTCGACTACTTTCTGGTCTTGCTTTTTTGTGTCAATTTGTATGGAAAATGTGTTTACGCCGCAATTCTGTTTGATCATTAAACCTTTCAAATTTGAAAATTAACGAAAATTTGTTTCAAAAAATATTTTTTCCATACAAATTTCCAAACAAAAAAATTGTTTTAATTCACAAAATCTACCCTTAAAATTATAATTTCGGATTATTAGTGCGTTAACAAGTCGTCGGTTGTTTATTGGTTTGCTGCAGACATAATAACCAACCGACGAAGTGTTAAACAGAAATTATATTTAATACGAACAAATGATGTTCATGTACTATACATACATGTTTGTCAAGCTCAAAAATATATGGCATGCTCGTAAAACTTAAATAGAATTTAAAGATACAAGTTTGGGCATTTAAGTATTATTTAAATATTATATATATATAAATATATTATTTAAATAAGTCTAATAATTGGCCATCAGTTTTTCACGTTAACGAGTAATGTGTGTGAAGATAAATTAAAATTTAATTAGCAGAGACAAGAACCAACAATTTTAGTCCAGTCCCATTTAGCACTTAACAGCGCACTGTTAACCTTTTAACATAAACATACATAAATAAGTAATATTGTGGAAGCATAAATGGCCACTGTGTGAAACAGAAGGATTCTACACATATCCAACTATATAGATATGGATAATGGTTATGGATAATTGTGCTCTCAACAGCTCTTCAAAGAGCAGGTTTATTGGCATTTTCGAAATTATTTTGAAACATTAGTAAAATTTATTTCAAAAGTTATTTCTTTCAAGTTACAACTTCTTTATAGACTTTACTCGAAAAATTAAAAAAAAACGTTTTATTTACATACAACGTTAATAAGGTATTATTAACTAATTAAATTACTATATTCAGTTATTTCTCAATCAAGGCGATTCAAAACACTTTTAATGGACAAGTGTTTATATAACAGTTAAGAAAATTCTCACAAGTGCAATTTGCATAAAAATTAGTGCATATTTACGATCTTTTTATAAAAAAACACAAATTGATGTAAAGAGTTCGTCAATAAGTACATGAATACTTTGATTTTTAATACGTTATAATTTTTATCATAGTGAAAACAAATATTGTTTAAAAGATATTTAAATTTTTAGACAATTGACTAAAACGATGGATATGGGAGGAGAACGATCGCAATCCATTTAATGAAATTGAACAGCTAAGAAAGAACCTTGAGTTAAATTTTTAAAATTTCTTCAATAGCGCTGTAATTAAAAGTTGATATGTATGATCGAATTAAAAAACCCTTTATAGAGAAGCATTTCTTTCATAAGAACAAATATTGTAAATTTTTTTAATAAATAGTTAGAAATTGTTCCCAGCAATATTGTCATGTATGATAGATGTTGCATACAAAGACAATAAATCAGTTTCAATTAATGTTAATAAAATCAATTTTTGTGGTTTAAATGTTAGAAGAAACATTGAACGAAAAAATGTATTGCAAGAAATTAAAATTTCTGACTTAACTTTACTCTAGTAGTACTTTTCCGAATTAAGAAAAAAAATAGTCTAACTTAATTAAAAGTTAATCAAGACAATGCCAAGAGATCTGTAAAATTGTATGGATGCGTAACCCCCAAAATATGTAAGTATGCCTTTCCGGGAATTTTAGTACTGAGGTTGTTTTTTCTGAGAATGCAGTTTTCTATCAGCCAACATATTTTTTTTTTTATACGGAGAGTTGCCCCGAATTAAAAAATGTTTGGTTTTTTTAACAGAATCTGTAGTAAAATTTTAAAGAAATTTATTATTTGACATGCTGTCTTAAGTGTATTTTAATTGAAATTTATTTGCTTAATTAAAATGTATAGACTTTACGAGCTACAATCAACCGCATGAGTATAAAAATATTCTGACTATTAATCATCTACACGTGTGTATATACAGGACTACTTTATTTACACACACACATAAAGCATGTCTTCAAATAGTCACACATACACCCACACCTTTTCGATTTCATTTTATACACCCAAATGTATATATATATGTATACGTTGGCGAATGATGAATATATATCCCGAGTATCATGCGTATATTTGTTTTTTGTCTGATTAAATATCTATAGCCTGAGTATAAAAATACTCATATTCAATAATCAGAAGATAGAGAGAGAGCTTGATACGCATAAGCCTTTCAATTTTTAGCTGTAGCGTATTAGAGATCCTTTTGTATGTTGAGATCGACTATAGTTATACTCGTAGTTGCTTGAGAGAAAATATGTGAGCGTACGAATTGTTTACACTACAATTATGATTATAGGCAGTTACTCAAATTAAGACTACTTCTATTTCTCTGGTTTATGTGTATGCATATATTTTTTTGCATAATATTTAAATGTTCTATTTTTCGCCACTGTCAAATATTTTATATTTCTCAGCTAAGAGAACAGCAGCGCAGCACCTATAAGACTAAATTATGTTTTATTTTATTTATAAGTGCTTAAATTTTGAAACACATGAAGAACCGACGACAGTGGCAAGACTGTTGTAAATTTAGAGATGCTAAAATTGAGCTTTCATTATAAGAAAAAAAGCTCTCAGCAAATTGTAATACGATGAATCAAAACAAATTCACATATTCCATTTGCACTAAAAATTAAGTAAATAACGCAGAAATCTACATCAACTGACACCACAAACAGTGGACTAAGCACAAAAAACGCTGCTGATGAAAGTGTAGTGACCTTCGAAAACAGCTAGTTGTTCTGTTCTACTAGTGTTTGTCAGAATATTTACAATTAACTTTGGTATTATTTGTTCATTAATAACTATCACTTCTTATTTGGCTTGCAGAGCGATACGAACTTTAGCCCAATCAAATAATAAATATAGAAACAAATTTCGAACAATAACAATTAAAACTAATAAAAAAATCAATATAATATTTAAATTTCTTCCAGTGTAAAATAACATCTTCTAACAAAATAAACTTCTATGACGCAAGCACATTTGAATTAAGTACGTAGTACGTACACACTATTTTGTGCTCCTAAGCTTTATAAAAGCTAAACGATGCAAAATTTAGTTCCTTAGTTGTCTCTCTGAGAGCTATTAACTTACGTGGAAGTGTCTTTAGCGTATTAAATTTTAAAAATTTCATGTCTTCAATAATGTCATTCCCTGTTTGAATGTTTAAAAAATTCGATTAACAAAAATTTTTAAAACGGGAACTAAAAAAAGTATTTTTTCAATAGATAACTAATGATTAAATGATACTGGCGGGTGTCGCTTGTAAAAAAATTAAAAAAAAAATACTTTGAATAAATAGTTATTAAAAGAAATAAAGAAACGCTCTTCGTCTTACATTTCGATAAGATTATTTTATTTGTGTAATAAAACAATAAAAAAAATTATTTGCCCATATTTGAAATATATGTTGCTGCTGCTTTTATTACTTAATGAAAACAGAAATTTTTTAAGCACAGTGATAACAATAATATTATCGAACTCATGTAAAATAAATTCTAATATAAGTTAATCATAAATATTGCAACAAGCAAAATAACAGAAGTTATTATCGATTTTTACCAGAAATTAAAAATTAAATATTACTAGTGGCATCAACGCTCTATTTTTAATATTATGTGACAATCATTTGGAGTAAGTGTGTGAAAAATCAACACCCAAAGAAATTGATAAGAACTAGGGATGTAACGAATATTCGCATTCGCTTTCGCATTCGCAAATTATTCGCTTACTTTTGCTATTTGCATTTGCTTTTGCATTCGCTAAAATGTATGCGAATATTTCAAGCGAATACTAAACCAAAATCCAGCTGTGTTTGGAAATATTTATCAATTTTTGAAAAAGACTTAAAACTAGTCTGTTCAAACTTTTGAAAATTGTTGAGCAACATTCATTACTTCGCACAGAAAATTTTAAATGCAAACAATTTGAGCTAGCCTTTGTTTGTTGTAAATTCAATGCGAAACAAGTGTCACGCATATTATTCCGCATGAAAACTTAAAATGTTGAAGATATATTTCATATGTTTTTCCCAAGATGAACAGAGAGTACTACTTCTCCAAAATTTTTTCATGAATTCATGCCAATTTTTCTTAATATGTATTTTGGCAGCATTGAACAGATTACCAGGATTTAGGGCCAAAGTATGAATGGGTTAATTGCCTAACATTTTTTAAATTTATTTTTATTATCTATACTTATTTTAATATAATTTCATATATACATCTTTCTGTTTTAAGAATTTAACAAGTTAATAAATATTTGCTCAATTCAAGACTCAATTTAAATAAAATGCTCTCTGTAGTACATATTTGCTTTCGCAAAAATTCAAATGCATTATTCGTTTTCGCATTCGCATTCGCTAAACTGGTATTCGTTACATCCCTAATAAGAACCAATGCAGTAGTGCAATTTATTCTTGCAGTTAGTTCTCTTTTTATAAATCGAGATTTTTGCGTTTTTCGATACATTCGATGATCTTCTATGGAAATACACAAAAAACTCGATTTCAAAAAAAAAAAATGAGTTAGGGCCTTTCTACATATATTAAGGTAACGATGTGTAGAGCGAAGTATTTATCGATCCCCTTCAGATTCGTTGCATCGAAGTTTCACTATAGTTAGTAATAAGACCATTTTGGTTTATTACTCGAATACGAGTTACCATCTACACCCGGTGTGCTTCGATACCCCCATCGTCTTTTAAATTTCATTAACATCGATTTGAAAGTATTGGAGGGGCAGAAATTAGGTACATTAGAGGTGCATAGCTTATGTCTTCTTATAAATGAAGGGATACCTATGCATTAAATTTCATTAAAATCGATTTTAAAGTTTCGGAGGGGCAGGACTTATATCCTGCCCTCTTGCTTGTCTTACTATTGAAAAGGTACATAGACTATGTTTCCTTCTAAACGAAGGGGTATCTATATTTTAAATTTCACCAAAATCGAGTTGAGACTCAGAAATTGTACCTCTTACTTCCTCCTGGTCATTTTGTGACTTTTAAGACGTATATTTAAGTACCTATGTTATGTGTTTCATTAAAACGAGTTTGAACGTTTCGGAGGGGCAGAAATTTTCCCCTATCGGCTTCCTGATTCTTATTTTGAAAATGTACTTAGCCTATGTGAATTTTTAGATGCAGATCTATCTATGTTTTATATTTCATTAAAATCGGTTTGATTGTTTTGGAGGCAGAAATTTCCTCCCTGTCGCCCTCCTTGTCCTACTTTTAAAAATGTGCACAGCAGATCTATCTATGTTCTATATTTCATTAAAATCGATTTGAACGTTTTGGAGGAACAGAAATTCCCCCTATTGACCTCCTGGCCCAATTTAGAAAAAAAAGGTAATACCCTTAAAACTTCCCGGAGTTGCACAGACTAAGTGCACCAAATTTCATTGCGATCGCATGAGCGGCTTGGCAGCGCATAAAGGGCATACAAACATAAATTCATTTATATATACATATATAGATTAGCAGGCGAAAATTTGTACAATACGCCGACAGTGGGATATAGTTTTAAAACGCGTTATTTTAAATTTTGCTACTCGCATTAATAGTAAAAACTTCGCTTAACCCATTTCGGCTCGTAGTACTCACATGAGAAGGGTTATTTATGTGCTCACATAATTTCAAATGAATAAATTACAACCATCTCTTTTTTTACACGGTGGATAAGTTCCTAAGGAAATCGCGCAAAAAAATCGTGTAAAATAATAAATGCAGTCTTTAAAAAATCGTGCAAGTTGAAAAAAAATCCAAATATTTACTAAGTAAAACGTGCAAAAAAAGGGAATATCAAAAAGTTTTATACAAAAAAAAAAATACATATTAAATAACAAAAACAATGCATTTGCACGAATAAACTTAAATAATAAAGTTTATTTATTCCAAGCTTGAAAGGTTAAAATTTAAAGTAAATTTTACAGTTACTCGTCGGTTTCCGATAACAGGATTCAAAATAATATCATCAGTAGATATGCCAGAAAGGTACATATGCAAACATAAAGGGTCCGCCAGATAACTTTTTTTTTTTGAAAATGCTATAAAAAAAAACTACTGAAGTTTCGGCTGTGTGGCACGTAGCGCCGTCCTGTTGAAACCAAATGTTGCCAATATCCTCCTCTTCAATTTTTGTGAACAAAAATTCGTTCAACATGGCCCGATAACGATCGCCATTAACTGTAACGGCCACTCCTTGCTCATTTTCTAAAAAAAATGGCCCAATTATGCCTCTGGACCAAAATCCGCACCAAACAGTGACTCGTTTTGGGTGCGTCGGCTTTTCAATGTATGCGTGCGGGTTTTCTGTGCTCCAAATGCGACAATTTTGCTTGTTTACATACCCGCCAATATCAAAATGAGCTTCATCTGAAAAGATGTTTTTTTTTTGGCAAAACCGGCATCTTCTGTAAGTCGATCGCAGGCCCACTTAGCGAAGCGAATACACAACCATATTCGTTCAGCAGAAGGATAAAACTAATTATCTGTCAAATCAGACATGAGCTAAGTATTACCATTCACGAAATAAGCACTAGTTGAAAAAAAACGTTAGATGGTCGACCCTTTATGTACATATATGTATACGTATGTATGTAAATAAATATGAGGACAAATTCTAATTCTACATGTAAAAAATTTAAAAAACACTATCGCCCAAAGTTCAAAAAATTTTTGCAAAAAAGCACATATTAAGAAAACGACCAAATTGTAAATTTTTATATTTGAATAGGAGGTACTTGTTAAATTCACCGTACCAGCTGACCCAACATTTGTCTGGTATAAAAATTATTAATTTGAAAAAAACATACGTAAGGTATTAAAATATTTTAAATTTTAATGGTACACTGAAAGTCGCCATTAGCAATTAAAGGTTTTTCTGAGCTTTCATTTCTTATTATATAGCAAAGTACACGTGTTATTAACATGTCTTATCATATTTCATTTTATGTAAAAATTGTATACAAATGGTTTGTTCTCTCACCGCTTAAGAGAAGAAAAGTTTTTTTGTGTCGTCATAGAGTTACATGTATGTAACGTATGTAAGTTAAAAACATTAAGCTTACTTTCAGCAAAAGTATCTTTTTTTGTGATATGACTATGTCACAATAACGCAGCGATATATTTTTTCTCTTTAAATTCTTTTGCTTTTATGTGATTACATATTTTATCTAAATTACCACTTACACGT
Organism: Tachina grossa; assembly: GCA_949987645.1. NCBI lineage: Eukaryota > Metazoa > Arthropoda > Insecta > Diptera > Tachinidae > Tachina > Tachina grossa. The sequence continues at coordinate 24,336,618 of OX465276.1, read as the reverse complement.
GTAATTAAAAAAATTAGAGTAAAGGTAGAATTAGTAAAATCGTATCATTCTACTTTACAGCTTGCCGTATCGTTCAACTTTGTGCACAAGTTATAGAAAATGTAACAGTTTGCACAGCACATTTTTTTTTTGTCTGGCATTAAATGCGGCGTTTTTGACATTCGCTACAGAAAAATTTGTTTTCTGCAGATTCCTACGTTAGCAATGCTACAACCACATATTTTATAACTAGTAACATGCATTGTATATGGTACGGTTTTTGTCAGCTGACACGCAACATGACGATACGATTTTACTAATTCTACCTTAACTGCTCCAGATATAATAATTAGAAATGTTATTTCAATAGATTGTTATCTTGCCATATTACAGATAAAACACATGCAGTATTACAATTAGTCGTATTTGCGTAGTAATAAACCGAAAGATTTTAATTTTACACTTAAGTGTACACTTAAAAATACCAAAATAATTAATTGTCATGCAAAGCGATAAATACTGACGAGACTGATGAAATATTTGAAAAAATATTAAATAAATTTAGTCATTTATAAACATAATGAATTTTTATTTTAAGCCATTTAGATTAGATTCGCCAAATGTCAAAAAAAAAAATAGCTCAATAAAATAAGTTGAGGCAGGTGAAGAAAATTTATGAATGAATGAACTTAACGATGGTTTGCTGATATGTATTTAAGTATCGAGATAAATATATTTCACACGTTCGTTCATTCACCCTCAATTCGGTGTCAAATTTAATTATTTTTTTTTAGATAAAGGTATGGTCTGACTAGACAAATATTTGATTTAATAATGCTTTAAAGTTTAAACACATTTACTCAAGCAAAAAAAAAAATCATTTTAAGGGCCAATTTCACCAACTTATTTAAATATCAATTCATATTTAAAAATAATTTTTAAAATACAAACATTAATCAAAATCGACATTTAAATATCAATTCAGATATTTAAATAGAGTTGGTGAAATTGTCCCTTAGAGTTAATGATTTAGAATTAATCCTCATATCATTTTCAATGTGGTGTAAAAAATTTCATAGAAATACCTTTTTTACTCAGCTTTTGAGAGCAAAGTAAAACTTTTGTTCTCCATTAAGTTGTGTGTAAAGCATTAAACACATGCACCACAGCAGGCTACACGAACACACGACTTCAAATGCCGCTAGCAGCATTTGTCGCCTCGTAGCCGGCTACTTAATTATTTTGGAGACGGCAGCAGCACCATCTGCAGTTGATGTTCAAGTACAAATACATAGTTCAGTATTGCCACTTTCATATATTTTGCATTTATAAAAAATTAATTACTCTTTTAAAATGTACTTATTTCACGTAAAAGTACAAAAATGAATCAATTTATTCTTTACATCAATTTTTGGATATTGTTTCTGTTAAATAATATGAAATAATTGTACAAAATCATTCATTCAACATTTTGTATTATACTGGCAATACTGAATTTTCTCATTGTAGCCAATGAAATAGAAATTAGTTTAATTGGACTACAACGACAAAATCAGCATAGACAACAACCTGCCGCCATGTTGCCTTGCTGTCTTCAAAATAATTATTCTCATATAAACATGTGTATTCTATACTTGACATTTGGTAGTCGGTAGCTTGCTGTTTAATGCTTAAATAGAAAACTTTAAACTCGTTTTCTGGCGAACTACTTTTTTTGAGTTATGATGTTGTTTGAGTAAATAAGCGATATCTAGACCACAGCAGGCTACATGGTGCATTAATTATTTTGAAAACGGCAGCAGCATCATAAGAATATTATATTGAAATTTAAATATATATATATGTATATATTTCAGTGGTGCCGCTCTCAAATATTTCACATTTATAAAAATAAAATAGTTTATACAAAAATATAAAAACATATCAGTTTATTTCTTTATATTTTTTTGCGAATTTTAATACATACAGGTTTAGTAATTTATTCAATACTTATAGAAATTGTTCGCTAACTAACGATTTATCGCGTTTTTTGTCAAACTTTTTAGGGTTGCGTACACCAAAGGTGAAAAGGAAGCCAAAGTTGGATCAAATTATTTTAGTGAAAAAGTATGAATGTATTGAAATTTTAAAAGCAAAACTTGATCGTGTAACCCGCAAGTTAATTGGACTACAACGACAAATGTAGTAAGCTCAACAACCTGCAGCCTATTGCCTTGTTGCCATCAATACACTCATTCTCATATAAATATGTGTATTGTATCCTTGACATTTTTTAGTCGGTAGCTTGCTGAGGTGAATGTGTTTAATGCTTGAACGTAAAATACGTTTGTTTTAACTATGAGCGACTTATAATATTTTTATAGGATTGTAAAATACACATATTCAGATAATTTTCCTACTCCGAAAAATATTGTTATGAAAAAATCAAAGATTGAAATTGTTCATGAAATTAGTTGATTTTTTTTAATGCTAGTTCTAGAAAAAGTAAAAAAAAAATTAACTTTTTATTAAGAAAAACACAACAAAATTTAGTTTTCATTTAAAGCAAATATTATTGCGAATTTTCATTGAAAAGTGCAATAAATGTAAAACTTGTTCCTAGAAAAGAAAACACCATAAAACTTGCATGATTATTACATAGATTAAATAGTTTTCTTTTAAAACTGATTGAAAGATGTTATGAAATTCCGACATTGACTTTTGAAGAAGTTTCCTTTTAAAAGATAATGCAATTTTTATTACAATATTAAATTGTTTAATAAACAAAAGAAAAGCTCTTTTTATTGATGTCTAAATAAAATGGCAGCAATAAACTTGTGATAAGAAATAATGCTAACAATACTCTAACAGCAAAACAGATATCACTCATTTACTAAAATAACGTCATAACTAAAAAAAATTCGATTTTTTTAGTTAGCAGTGCAGAATTAATCATCATATCGTTATTCACATGGTGCAAAAATTTTATACAAATATTTTATATACTGACAGGCGTTAAGCAACTATGGGTTGAAGAAAAGCTCTCGCGCCATCGTAATTATTACTTAAGTGCGGGCAAAACAAACACACAAGGTGTTGTTTGGCCTTCGAGAGCTTTTTGTCCTACTCGTACTGGTTGACTGATCTGCCACGGATAACTGTATAATCTTGAGGTTCTTTTGTGGAATTTCTTTAACAACCACGTTGCTACTTCCTAGGTCGTGTACAGTCAGCCACAAAACTCTTTTAAAATACTGTTAATAACATCTTGGGCATATGGTCTAGTTACTCCGCCCATATTTGTGCAATAGTCTCCTGCACAAGACATCTTATAAGAACTTTCAAGACATGAGGGATTTTTCAAATGCTTTACTACAGCGAAATCTTATAAAACAAACGTTAACAACATTGTTTGCAAGAAATTTGTTTGAGTATTGTAGGTATAAGAGTAAAGAAGAAAACACTTCGTGAGGGAAGAATTTGTGATACTTGCATCTTTCTATGCATGAGCGCGTGTACAAACGTCATGCATGTATGTGTGTATGATTTTTTATTTTTCTGCGCACATGCAAAGGCACAGACATGCATTAACATTAGTTGTACGCGGTTAACCACATAATAGCTTACCATCCACATATTACACACACACACTCAAACGTACAATAAGAAAAATAACAAGCATACACTAATCAACAGTACTTCTTTTGAGTGTTTGTTACAAACAAGCTGTCTTGCGACATCGCTTCCCTGCAGAAATTGCGAATAGTGAAATTGTGGTGATTTACTAGTGATGTTGTCAGTAGCACTACTGACCAGGTGTACCCCAGCCAATGGTATCATCTATTGACATTTAACATTAGCTTGTCATTGAAAATCCACCACTAGACTATAGCACTACTGACTTAGTACCTCTTTCGGGACCACATGGAGACATTGGCACCAAAGATTCACTAGTAAATTTTAGGGGCTCTAGTCTACAATATTGATATATCCCTCTAGTTGTCAATAGTAAACTTATAGTGATTTTCTAGTGACATTGTCAATAGTGTTACTGACTAGGTGTACCCCAGCCAATGCAAATGCCTATTGACAAATAACATAGGGTTGTCATTCAAAATCTATCAGTAGACCTTAGCACTATTGAGAAGGTAGTTCTTTTACGACTATATGGAGATATTTGAACCGAAGATTCACTCGTAGATTTTAGTGACCCTCGTCTACAGATATTTATTTAATATTATTGCACAACATAATAAAAAAGAAAAACAAACTATTGACGCGTTCATTGACAATATCACCAGAAATACACTAGAACTGTCGTCTCTAACGTATCTCTACTCGCGCATAAAAGGAAAGTTGTCGACATTTTAACTAGTGCAATTGTCGCTGGAGAAAGAGTATTGACATAGAGACATATGGTTCTAAGTTAACTAGAGGGTTGTTACAACTGATATACACATACACCAATACATCCATCGTGCTTCGCTTATAGTACGACAGCATTTATTATTGGTTTAGTATAATACATGCGACGTGAATACATTTAAAAATCATGACGTTTTTACATTTCAAGACTGTTTATGCAGCTCTCTATTGTGCAACCATATTCTGCAAATTTACTTTGTAGAATATGTACTAAATAAATAAATAAATCTTATATACTGAATTCTTGAGAAAAATATTAAATTTTGTATCAGCTTAGGTTGAAAAGAGAAGTCCTTAAGGCCTGTTGTTTGCTCTCATGTAAATTAACAAATGAACCCCACCTTTATAGGTACTCAGTATCGTTCACATAGTTCTACAAATTTTTCAAATCAATACCTCTAAGATGGGAAATGACCGGTAAGGTGTCATCCCCAAAATAACAGTATCTCGGCTAGGCGAAAGCTGGACAATGACAAAAGAAATTTTCCATTGAGTTGTGTGTAATTGAAAGGTTTAAAATCTTTTTTTTTTTTGGCAAACTAATTTCTTTTTGAGTTATGACGTTGTTTTAGTAAATGAGCGATTAAACAAAAATATTTACATGTAGTCGATAAATAAAAAATTCTAAAAAGCAAAATCTAACACTGAATAGATGAAATTTAATTTAGTTTATTTAATATCTGCAAAGGAACACAATCACCCACCAGCTCTCGTGCTTGGAACGGCTTTCGCCATAGCGAGTATGTTTGACTAAATTGTATTTGACCAAAAATTAATATTAATTGACCCCTGCCATATAATGAATTGAACTAAGCAATTCTCCACAACTATTTGCAAATAGATTCTTTTGTTTAATTTAATATTATTTATTAATTAAATTAATTTCCAGTTTCGTGGCTAAATGTTGTGTAAGTAGCTGTGCGTGATTTCAAAAGACAATAGACAACTGTCCGGTGCATTTGATTTGTAAGGAACATTTGGAATTTGTAAGCTCGCGCGATGGGTGTTGAACCAAAAAAAGCGAAAAGTAAGAAAAAATCTAAAGTGATTGAGAGAAAAGTGGGATTTTTTGAACTTTTCTGTTTCGCTACACCATGGGAGTATTTTCTTTTGGTATTGGCCTTTATTGCCGCCTTCCTGAAATCCTTGGTATTTCCCATCATCATAGTGGTGTACAGTGAGTTGGTGTCCATGTTTGTGGATCGCAATTTGGGTTTACCGACATCAGCAACCTATACGCTACCGCTATTTGGAGGTGGAAAAGTTTTGTAAGTATTGTATGAATTTTTAATAATTATTTAGGGTATTCAAAACACATACTATGTTGTCATATTGCCATAATTTACTTATATTTTGCAACAGTTTAAAAATATTGTTGTTGATTTTCGAACAAAAAACGTCCTGAGGTAATAATGTCGAATTCGCACACAAAATTTTTTTTAATTTGTGGCAGTAAAAAACTGAATAAGAATAAATCTATCAGCATGAACAACTGAAGCATGTTTGATAGTTTTTTAGGGTTCCGTACACCCAAAGTTGAAAAGGACCCTTATTGTTTTCCCTACGATGTCCGTGTATCCGTCTGTCTGTCACAGACTGTTTTCTCGGGAACCGAAGAGCTACGGCTCTAGGTTGTTCTAAAGCGAGCAACGAAAAATGTTGAGAATTATAATGGGTGTTTTTTATTGAGGTATAGAATTTTAAGTTGGCATCACTTTTTTAACTGGCGGCCATTTTGTCAGCTGTCAAGTGATTAATATTTAGTTTGGTTTGCCATTTTATCATGAACAGGTTGACAAAAGAACAACGCTTGCAAATCGTGCAAATTTATTTCGAAAATAATGGTTCAGTTCGCGAAGTTTACCGCAAGCTCCGTCCATTTTATGGTCGACATAATCGTCCATCAGAGCAATTAATTCGGTTAACCATGGATCGTTTTCGCACTACGTTTACTCTATGTGATAATACGCATCCGCAGAGACGTCGAACAGTGCGCACCGAAGAAACAATTGCCGCTGTAGAGCAAAGTGTTGAAGAGGACCCGAATGAATCGATTCGTTAATGGAGACCGGTATAGAGCCATGATAACCGACTATTTTGTTCCCGAATTGGATGGCATGAATGTGGATGAGTTGTGGTTCCAACAAGACGGCGCTACATGCCACACAGCGCACGTCACAATCGATTTATTGAAGGAAACATTCGATGAGCGCATAATTTCGCGGAATGGACCTGTCAATTGGCCACCAAGATCGTGTGATTTGACACCATTGGATTATTTTCTTTGGGGATATGTGAAGTCGCTCGTCTACGCCAACAAACCAGAAACGTTAGGGGACTTGGAAGCCAACATTCGTGGCGTTATTGCCAACATACGGCCCCATATGCTCGAAAAAGTGGTTGAAAATTGGACCTGTAGAATTGGCTTTATTCGAGCCAGCCGCGGCGGCCACATGCCCGAAATCATATTTAAACATAAATGGCATAAAATTATCCTTCCAATAAAGCCAAATTGATGGACATTTTCTTGTGTTTTATTTCAATTCAAAGTTCTATACCTCTAAAAAAACACCCTTTATATAGAAACACTTAAAATTTTCAAAGTTTGAGGTACCGCAATAGTGTGTACTAGTGACAATCAAACAGTGTTTTGGCACTATTTTTAGTGATTTTTAGGGTTCCGTACACCAAAGGTGAAAAGGCACCCTATTGTTTTCGCTACGCTGTCCGTCTGTCCGTCACATGGTATTTTCTCAGGAACCGTAAGAGCTACGGACCTGAAATTTGGACAGAGTATGTAGAACCTTGGCCGCTAAAACAACAAATACATGAGAATTAAAAATTAAAGGGTGTTCCAAAACAAGCAACGAAAAATGTTAAAATCCCATGTAATATACATACAATGGTATGTACATATGTATATTGAAACTTGAATTTTGTAAAATTAGTGTATTTTCATACAGACTGCAACAATTAACACTAAAATTTAAAAAAATTTTAATTAAAGGGCGGTCCATCAGTTAATGCAATTTTGACTATGTAATTTTGACAATTTGCTATATCTTGGAAACCGTAAGAGGCAAACACTTGAAATTTTCAAAAACGGTAAAACTAAAAAAACCGAAAATTATAAAATCGCCAAACCAAAAAAAATCGCCAAAAATTAAAAAAATAGCCAAAACGAAAAAAATCGCCAAAATTAAAAAAAAATTTCTAACACTAAAATAAATCGCCAAATTCGAAAAAATCGCCAAAATGAAAAAAAACGCCAAAAATCGAAAAAAATCGCCAAAACGCAAAAATGTCGCCAAAACTAAAAAAAAATTTATATAAAAAAAAATCGCAAAAATGAAAAAAATCACCAAAAATAAAAAAATCGCCAAAATGAAAAAACGCCAAAAACCGAAAAAAATCGCCAAAACATGAAAATAAAGTGTCAAAACTAAAAAAAGAGCCAAAACTTAAAAAAATCTCCAAAACCGAAAAATGCAAAAACGCCAAACAAAAAAACCGAAAAGACCACAAAAACAAAAACGAAAAAAAATGCCAAAACTATTTATTATATAGGATGAAGTTTATATTAAATTACATATGTAGTGTTCGTACGGAACCCTTCGTGCGCGAGACAGAGTCGCACTTTACTGAATTTATTGAAGATTCAAAACGCTTAATTTTGAGCGTTAGTGCCAAACTAAAAAATTTGTGTATTTCTTAAAATTTTTTCAGTATAAAGCATACGTTTTTCGTCTAATATATTTCATTAAAGATGTTGATACCATTGCCGAAACGTTAATGATTTTTGCGCTTTTTAGTGCTTTTTTTAAATTTTGTTGGCATCACTATTTTTTAGCTTCTTTTTTATTTCAAAATGTGCTCTCAATCTCAGTTTTTAGTTACCCGTTTGCAGAGAAATAAATAAATAAAATTAATTTTCATTAGGAAGTGAACATTCTTTTAAAGTACATTTATTAAAGAACTTAAAGCTATATACATAGCTTAAAGAAGAAATATTTTCCCTCACCCTTTCCGCAGCCGTAATATTTTCCCGCATTTTATTTTCCTTTATATATATATATATATATATTTTTTTTTTCAATTAATTTCTTTTTTTAGAATCAATGCTACGCGGGAGGAGAATATGGAAGAATTAAGAAATGATTCGAAGGCATTTGGCATACTTTGTGCTCTCGACTCGTTGCTGATGTTTGTAACTGGTATTATTTATGTAGATCTTTATAATCATGTGGCTCTAAATTTAATCGTACGTATGAGACGTAAGTTTTTCGAATCGACAATACGTCAAGATATTGGTTGGCATGATATGGCTACGAATCAAAATTTTGCGGTGCGCATAACAGAGTGAGTTTTAAATAAACATTTTTTATTCATGGATTTACAACATTATTATTTATTTGCTTGTTTTTTCTTTCTTTTCTTTTAACAGCAATATGGAAAAGATACGTAATGGTATTGCAGAAAATATTGGCCACTTTGTAATGATGTTTTTTGATATAATTATCAGTATTGTTATATCGTTCGTATATGGTTGGCGTTTAACATTAGCCATTTGTGTTTATATACCGATAACAATGGTTATAAATTATGTAATATCTAAGGTAAGTGTAATATTTGCGTCTGCGCGAGGTATTAATTTGTTATCACATAAGCAAATCGTTGGCCGAATAATGGAAAACATTTTATTGGTGTTTAACTGTAGGGCGAATACATAAAATACTTAATTTTCGAATTAACCAAGAGAGATAGTATAGCTATCTTTATGTTGCTCTAGCCATTAGAAATGACATTTGTAGACTATGACTAAGGAAAGCTTTAAAAAAAATATGAGCCGACTACAACATTGGCACTAAAGAGGTAAAAATTATTTATATTCTGTTAAATAAAAAATTATTATGTCGGTACCAAGAAGATTGGCATGTAAATAAGAAAAGTTGCTTTATAACCGACATCGAACAGCACTGTAGCACATACATACATATGTATGTATGTATAATATTGAATTATTTAACATAATTGTTTGTACCTAACTTTTTACAGCCTTATTTATAAAACTCAAAAAGTCCTTATAAAGGCTTTTTAAAAAAATTTTGCATGAAAATTTGTTTTAAAAAACCTTTATAGAAACTTTTTAAGTTTTATAAATAAGGCTGTTCGTGTTTATCGTTGAAGTCGATTAAGTTTTTTACGCTTTGTTTTCGTGAATATTTGTAGCAGTGAATCGTCGGTGAAGCAAAAAATAATATGTAATAATAAAATGGCTGCATAGCTTGAGTGGCCTACTGAACACCAGAGGCGCTCCAACAATGCTAAAAAAAAATTAAAATAAATTCAGTGAAGTGCGACTTTGACCACCGCACGAAGGGTTCCGTACGGATACTAGACATGTAATTCAATACGAACTTTAGCCTATATAATAAATAGTGTTGGCTTTTCTTCGATTTTGGGTTTTTTTCGGTTTTGAGCGTTTTTTAGTTTTGGCGTTTTTTCAGTTGGGCGATTTTATTTTTTCATTTATGCGATTTTTTTTTAGTTTTGGCGTCTTTTTCGCGTTTTGGCGGTTTTTTTTAGGTTTTCGGCGTTTTTTTTTATTATTTTGGCGATTTTTTAATTTTGTCGATTTTTTCGGTTTTGCCAATTTATTTTAGTGTTAGAATTTTTTTAATTTGGTGCTTTTTTCGTTTTAGCGATTTTTTTTTTGGTTTTTGTCAATTTTTTTTGGTTTGACGATTTTATAATTTTCGAATGCTTTTAGTTTTACCGTTTTTGAAAATTTCAAGAGTGTCTGTTACGGTATCCAAGATATAGCAAGTTGTCAAAATTACATAGTTAAAATTACATTAACTGATGGACCAGACTTTAATTAAAATTTTTTTTAAATTTTAGTGTTAATTGTTGTAGTCTGTAGAAAAATACACTAATTTTACAAATTTCAAGTGTCAATGTACATACATATGTACATACAATTGTATGTATATTAGATGGGATTTTAACATTTTTCGTTGCTCGTTTTGGAACACCCTTTAATTTTCAACTCTCATACATACTCTTTCCAAATTTCAGGTCCGTAGCTCTTACGGTTATTGAGAAAATAGCGTTTGACGGACAGACGGACAGCGTAGCGAAAACAATAGGGCTCCTTTTCACCTTTGGTGTACGGAACCCTAAAAAGGACAATAGCAGAGTTGTAAAAACGAAAAAATTAACTAAGCTGTAACATCACCACCATGTGTATACATAATTGGGGTATTCACAAGTGTGTCTTAAGTGTCCTAAGTGTCATAATGTCTTAACATTTTAACATAGTTTAAAAAAATTGTTGTTGTGGCTCAAGCAAAAAGTCATAAAGTAATAAGACTTTCTCAGCTATGTTTATTGTTTGTCATAACTACATGTAGAAATGCGTGAGAGTTTACCAAAGGAATTGAGAGAGAGAGTAAGAAATGTACAAGGTGTTAAAACCAAAATACAAATAAGTAAATATTTATAATTGTAAATTATAAGGGGTTGCTCACAGCAGTCATATTTTTTCGTTTTATAACTTTAACGTCCCGTTTCACAATGTATGGTTAAGAGTTAACATGAACTTTAACTGACAGTTCTTCATACAAAAGTTTCCGTTAAAGTCCCTGTTTGCTTTTAATTGTACATTGTGAAAAGGGCCGTAAAACGTGTTAGTTTATGAGTACCATTTGAATACCCCAAATATGTATATTATATAAGATCACATATTGTCCTTATTTCTTACTCCAAATGTCAAAAAATGTACTGAAAAATGTGTGTTGGCATCCAACCTATATTAAAATTACAAGCGGCGAAAATAGTTACGTCATCCCTTGCGACCACCTAGTATCAATTCGCCTTGGTATGTATGGGTAAAATATGATTAAATGATACCTGATTCAAAATTTTAATATGTAGATGTGGTCCAGATATCCCAAGATGTGTACTAAGTTTTGTAATAAGTTTTTCAAACATTAGATTCTGTCATTACAAGAGCCTAGGGTGCGTGTAAAATTTCCCGTGAATCGTAAGAGTAGGAGTGTATTAAATTATGGAGTAAATTTTGACTACGGGACCTTTCTCTTTCGGACAAAAAAAAAAAAAAAAGAATTGTCAAAATCGGTTAAATAATACTGATGCTAAGAAGTACATAATACGCATAAAAAAATACAATCGAATTGAGAACCTCATCTTTTTTTTAAAGAGGCGAAATTTTGTAAAACTTCGAAGAAAATTTTAAGATTTTTAATCTTAAGTTATGGTTATAAAACTTTTCGCTCCTTCAGTTTATATTATGTAATAATGATACAAAAAAAGCATATTATTGACCACAGGACCTCTGTTGAATTTGTATTGAAAACTTTTCGATTTATAAGTGACTCGTTTAACAAAATGTAAATTTTATTGTTATCCTAGATACTTATAAAAAACATTTTACCATTTTATTGCAAAATTTAAAACAAAAAATTAACTTATACTAATATCTACAAAAAGTAAAAAAAATACCTGTTTTATTGCAGCATAACATTTTAACATCACATTCTGCAGAAGATTTTTATTATACACATTGAGACACATTTAATATGAGATTTTTTGAATTATTTACTATTTTTAATCTCAATTATATTTTTCTTTTTATTATTAGCATATTATTAAAAGCTTCAACAATCTGGAGTATATAACTAATTAAATTTCTGTTTTGCAAATTTTATTTTCAAAAATATTATTTGTTACATATTTTTATATGTACTATGTGCAGGGTTTAACATACACGGCATTACAATAATAGGCAGCTTTTATTATATTTTATTGTAATCTCTATTATTTCTTTTATTTAATTTTGCAAGTTGAGCTGTCAGAAAATAGCCGCCGGGAATGCAAATCGATCTAAAAGTTGTTTAAAGTTGATTAAATAAAAGCTGATACTAAAATTACTGTTTGATTAAAAGTTGATCAAATATTAATCTTAAATTAATTCTTGAAAATTTACTTTCACTTTGTAATACTTTTAGGAACCCTTATTGCATATTTGAAATAAATATACTGAATTGTATAATTATAAAATTATTCACTTTCTTACATCTTTGTGTCTAAATCAATAACAAGCGTGGCTTCGCTTGGAATTTATTTCTCATACTAAATTTTTAATTGATAAAATTTCAAAATCAAAATTTTTATGGAAATTTGTTCTATAAATCTCTTAAAAGGGGAAATAATATGTATAGCCATATACTACATATGTGCATACACATACATATATGTATATTTGTGTATGTAAGCCCTTACATGTATATTACTTATATAACAAAACCAAATTTAATTTAATTTTCTACTCGTGATTGTAAAAAAAAGCAAGAAATTTATTAACAATTTTATTATTAAACACATTTACACTTTTCACATTTTATAGTTTCTTTCCTCTAATACTATTTTGCTTTTTCCATTAAAATATAAGGACTGGCAACACTTTTATAGCAACAGCAAGCATTGTGCAAATTCACAAACCATTCCTTTTATTTATCTCAACTCATCACACCTCACTGGAAATAAACACAACACAACACACACGCACACGCCAATGTAGCTTAATAAATATGGCGATGCATGCTGACATTTCATTTGCTTGCTGCAATTTTTACACTTTTTATATTTGTTTTATTAAACCGTCGCCCTCTTCGCTTTTGATAATGAAACACTTTTATTTTGTTCAATAAACATTTAAGTTTATGTTGCACTAAATTTTATTAAAATTCTTAAACTTTTAACATTATTTCAACCGGTCTAGTACGAGCGTACTTAATTCACGTGAGATCTGTTTAGAGTGTTTTGTCAAACTAAAAAGATGACAAAAGCAAATGAGGTGAGTTGCGATGCTGGATGGAAAATAAGTGTTGCCATAGTATAGGTAATAGAAAAGGGTTTTATTAAACAGAGAGAAAAGGATATTGAAGTCTTTTGGTATATGGAAATAAACTAATAGAATTTTAATAGAGTAATAAATTCTGCTGGTATATTCATATTACATATTATATTATTATTCATATATTTTTAGTTTATAAAACGTTTATCAAACAAATATTCTATGGAAATTTTATTAATAAACTTTTTATAAAACCAACATATTTCCTACGAATAAGAACTTTACACAAAATATTGTTATTATTGTGTTATATTTCATTTTTTTTCTATCTACTTAGTATCAAAGTCAACTAACGGCTAGTGAACAGAATGCTTATGCTAAGGCCAGCTCAATAGTGGAAGAAGTTATCAGCTCGATACGCACTGTAGTTGCTTTTGGTGGCGAAAAATCCGAGCGTGAGAGATATGACAACCTCTTGATTCCGGCTTGTAAGTCGGGCAAATCGAAAGGCATATTTTTAAGTTTAGGCGACTCTGTATTAAAATCTATGTTATTCATATCTAGTGCTGCAGCTTTTTGGTATGGAGCACATTTGATATTGGATGATCGTTATAAAGATCCCGAGGATAAGGAGTATACACCGGCCATACTTATGATTGTAAGATGATTTTTCAAATTTTAAATTAAAGGCAATTATTGAATGTTGAGAGCTTTTAGGTCATCTGTGGCATTGTTGTGGGAGCTGATCATGTTGCGCGAACGTCTCCTTTCCTAGAGGCATTTGCTTCGGCGCGTGGCTCAGCTGTGGCTATTTTCGAGGTTTTTGAAACTGATTCCAAAATTGATCCCTTGTCAAAAGAGGGTAAAATTAAAAATATGGGATTGAAATGTAACATCGAGTTTCAAGATGTTTTCTTTACTTATCCCTCTCGCGAAGACTCGATCGTTTTGCGAGGCATAAATATTAAAGTTAATGAAGGAGAAACAGTTGCTTTAGTGGGTTACTCGGGTTCGGGAAAATCCACTTGCATACAATTGATGCAACGATTTTATGATCCTTCATTTGGTAAAATATTGCTGGATGGTGTAGATATACGTAAATACAATGTTAATTGGTTGAGATCTAATATGGCGGTGGTGGGACAAGAGCCGGTTCTATTCTTTGGAACAATAGGTAAGTTCAAGAATATAGTTATATATGCTGCAACTTCTTTAGGAGTGTGTGTGTTTGTAATCAAAAAACTAAAAATGTCATTGTCATCTAGTTTGTGTAATAAAAACCTTTTGATAGACCTTAATTGGGTGGAGTACAAATTAATTTCTGGTGATATTTTTTACATTGAAAATTGAAAGCTTCACAATTCATTTCTATATTTCTATATAATCTATAACTAAAATAAAAATAATGTTGTGGGGGCTCCCCCTCCTACTCTCAATCGTTCGCATTTATATAGAAAGCATTAGGTTCGTCATTAAGTTTGCCATAACGGTCAAAGACACCAAATAAAGAAAATAGAATAGTTTCTTTGCGAATTATGGCATTTCAGGAAAAAATTTCAAAAAGTGAAAATAAATCACTCACAGAATATAAAAAAAAATTTTCAACTAATTGAATACATTGAGTTATATGGCACCACATTTCTGAGCAAGTTCTACCCAAGGCGAATTCACACCAGATGATCTCGGCCAAGGTGAATCCACACTAAGTGGTCGCAAGGGATACCAAGACACATTTTTCAGTACATTTGTTTGACATTTAAAATATAAATTTCTCAACGCGAATTGAGCTGAGTATACCTTATATGAAATTGCTTTGGTCTCGGCTGTTTTCGCCACTTGTAATTTGAATATAACTCAGATCTCAACACACATTTGAAAAGATTTTTTGACATCCCAAATACACTTTTTTCAAAGCAAATTTTGGTGAGTCTGCCTTACATTAATATGTTTTGGTTTTACTTTGGAAAACCATGGTGTGTCTGCTCATAATACATAGTTTTATGTATGGCTATTGATAAACCAAGGTACATTCACTAGATGGTAGCGATGACACAGCTGAGCTATTTTTTTTATTTAAAGTTGCCCGAAATGTTTAAAATGTTTACGAAAAAGAATTTAACAAAAAAAAAAATTTAAGAAAATTGCAAAATGAAATATATTTTGTTAAAAATATATTGTAAAAAAATATAAAAACACGAAAAACAAATTAAAAACCTTTAAAAAATTTTGAAAGCCTCATAACGTTGCAAATTATGTGGGTGGTAGCCCCTCTTGAGCAATTTTAACAATTTTTAAACGATTATTATTGCATATTAAGAACTTGTTCTTTGCATTTTCAGAGCAAAATATTAGACACGGCAAAATGAATGCTACACAGAAGGAAGTGGAAGATGCTGCAAAGGCTGCCGGGGCTCACGATTTCATTGTAGGTCTACCAGAGGTAAAGTAAAAAACGAAAACTTAGCAGAAATTTTGAATGCTTTTCACAAAACCACAAACTTTCAGAGTTACAGTACCTTGATCAGTGAAAAAGGTGTTCAATTGTCGGGCGGTCAGCGTCAGCGTATCGCTATAGCACGTGCATTAATACAAAATCCCAAAATTTTGCTGTTAGACGAGGCTACTTCAGCGTTGGACTATCATTCAGAAAAATTAGTGCAAGCGGCTTTAGACAGGGCCAGCAAGGGACGTACAACATTGGTAGTTTCCCATCGTTTGTCGGCCATTTGTCATGCCGATCGTATTATTTTCATTGACAAGGGCAAAATTATTGAGGAGGGTAATCACGACAGTCTGATGAAGGAAAAAGGACGTTATTATGACATGGTAACGGCCCATGAATATGAGGGTCTTCTGGACAGTGGCAATGAAAATGACGACGGTAAAAACAATGAGCTGGAAAAAGTGGAAAAAGAAAAGGACGTTGTGAGCGATAAGATTCCCTTCAAAAGCCTGAAGGGTGGTCCTCGTTTTTCGGAGGCCTCGCTAGATAAAAATATTCTTCAAGCTTTTGCAGCACGCTCCTTTATGGATCCCAGTGAAAAGGATATTGTTGAAGAATCACCAAATACTCAGTATTTGAAGACATTTTGGCGTGTATTGCAATGGGCTAGACCGGAATGGGGCTTTATAATTATAGCCACGATTTGTGCTCTATTGTATGGCTGTGCTCAACCGGCATTTGCTTTTGTATTTGCCGACTTGTTTGGCTCTCTCAATGATGAGAATCCCGAGGTTGTTCTACGTAATACTGGCAGATCGGCTATAATCGCCATAGTTGTGGGTATTATAGCGGGTATAGCCTGCTTGACTCAGACATATTTCTTTAATTTGGCGGGAGTTTGGTTGACCACCAGAATGAGGTAAAAATAAAAAAACTAAACAAACTATTGAAAATGTGCATATATTGCATAAACTCTCTTTTTAGATCTATTACATTTAGTAAAATCTTGAGCCAAGATATGGGATGGTTCGATCTTAAGGAGAATAGTGTCGGTGGGCTTTCAGCTCGTTTGGCGGGTGATGCTTCCGGTGTTCAAGGGGCCATTGGCTTTCCTTTAAGTAATATATTACAGGCTTTTTCCAATTTTATATGCAGTTTTTCTATAGCATTTTCTTACTCCTGGGAGTTGGCTCTAATCTGTCTGACTACTGCTCCATTCATGATAGCCTCAGTTATTTTTGAAGCCAAGTAAGTAGCTGAAATTGTTGCTAGATATTTTCCCATACTCTTGACACAATTGTGCCCTTTAAGATATACCAACAAAAGTGCCATTAAGGAGAAGGAAATTTTGGAGGAAACCAGTCGTATAGCTACCGAAACTATAGCCCAAATACGCACGGTTGCCGCTTTGCGTCGCGAGGAAGATCTCATTAGGCTCTATAATAGTGAAGTGGACAGATATCGACGTGAGATAAGAAAAAAGCTGCGTTATCGTGGTGTGGTCAATTCGTTGGGCATGTCGATTATGTTTTTGGGCTACGCCATTACATTGACCTATGGCGGTTATATGTGTGCAGAGGGTAGAATTGAATTTGAAAATATCATGAAGTATGTTTGTGTGCGACTTATGTAAATGTAAATTTCTACTTTAATGTTTCATTTCTTTTAGAATATCAAACTCCATGTTGTATGGTCTGTTCATTTTGGCTCAGTCGTTGGCATTTACACCCATGTTTAATGCTGCCTTGGTATCGGCAGATCGCATGTTTTCCATAATTGATCGTGAGCCAAAAATTAAATCGCCCGATGTGAATTCTTCAAAGACATACTCGCTTGTGCCTGGCAAAACTAATGCCATCCAGGGTGTTAGTTTTAGAGACATTCATTTTCATTATCCCACGCGAAAAGATCAGAAGGTCTTGAGAGGTTTTAATCTCGAGGTGTTGCAGGGTAAAACAGTGGCCTTGGTAGGGGCCTCCGGTTCAGGCAAATCTACCTGTGTACAGCTGCTTTTGAGATACTATGATCCAGATGTGGGCACTATAGTGAGTTTGATTTTCAATTACATGATACACTTCAAGTTTTTTTGCGCACGGTTTCTTTAATTGATTTCTAAGATTTTGCTGTTGCATTTTTTAGTTTGTTTTTACTTCAAATTAAAAATTACTCAAAGTTATCGCCAGGAAACTTGCAAAGTGAGAACAGTGTGCTATTATATTAATTGATATAAATTTGTTACTTTCGTTTCGAAAACAGCTCATTGATCAAGAAGATATACACCATGACATGACCTTAACCGGCCTACGTAAGAGAATCGGTATTGTCTCCCAGGAGCCCTCGCTATTCGAGAAGACAATTGCTGATAATATAGCATATGGTGATACTTCACGAACGGTGCCTATAGAGGAAATTATGGCTGCTGCAAAAATGGCCAATGCCCATGACTTTATTACTGCTCTACCTTCAGGCTATGAAACCTGTCTGGGTGCTCGTGGTACGCAACTTTCAGGTGGTCAAAAACAACGTATTGCCATAGCCCGTGCCTTAGTCAGAAATCCCAAGATTTTATTACTCGATGAAGCGACTTCAGCTCTGGACTTGCAGAGCGAACGTATAGTTCAAACTGCTTTAGATGAAGCTTGTTCGGGTCGCACGTGTCTAGTGATTGCTCATCGTTTAGCCACCGTGCAAAATGCCGATGTGATATGTGTGATACAGGGTGGTCGCATTATTGAACAAGGCAGCCATCCTCAATTGTTAGCCAAAAACGGCATATATGCCAAATTGTATCTAAGTCAACCGAATGCACATTAGATTTAAGTTATATTGTAAATTTAATTATAAAATTATACTAATTTTTTTATTATGCATATGTATGTGAATCCTAAACTTTATAGTGGAGTATGTAGATGAATACGTATTATTTTTACTGTCAAGTGTTTCATAGTAGATCTAAATGTCGATAAAATTACAATTAATACAGTTCTGAATCTGTTGATTTTGCCTGAATTATAGAACAATCAAAGAAAATAGCCAATGCATCATATACTTTTTCTTTATTTAACACGAAAATTCGGTTACGTTTCCAGTTGCCAAAAACTGTGTTTCCGATGGCTGCAATTTTCGGTAGTATAATTAGTGCATAAAATCAACCAGGGAATTCTAGTTTAATATTTAAGCACAAGGTTTTTTTTATATATAAATAACAAACAATTGTATTTTTTATTTCTTTCAATATTTCGACACTCCTTTGTGTAGCATCATCAGGAAATAATTATTTGTGTGTATTTCATATTTTTAAATAAGGAGTATTTATTGGTTATTTTACTTCGCCAATGATTCTGCTCTAATGTTACAGTAGGATTAGTATCTGCTGAAGTCGGTATTAGTTCAGTGACCAGTGACTATGCCTTCATCACTTGAACTTTCCTACAACTACTGATACAAAGCGACACTAATGTTATTTAATGATTGTTCGATTACGGGCTCGAAACCAGGACATTCAGTTTAGTAGTCAACGTGCTAACTACTTCAGCCAACGCAACCCTTTTATTGTCTCTGCCTCTTATACAATTCTCAATATTTGGATGGGTTTGATTGCTAATTGTTTGTTTTTGTCGCTCTTGTTATTAGTATTTATAAAAATACCAATACTAATAAATACTTTTAAAGCAGAAGATCTGAAATGTGCTAAACCGTGATCACAGTCACTGTTTAATTTCACTGCGGCTCTTCTTACTAGATTTTATCAAAATAACAGAGCTAATATAAACAAAATACTGCTACACTGTGATCGCAGTCACAGTTTAAAAGAATAGCGATTTAGAAATCACGTTCACAAGGAACATTATAAAAAAATCACACTTTTGCTTAGTCCCAATTTACACTATGCAAGTCTTATTGCTAAGCTGATTCGTCTCTCTCTCCCTGAAACTAATCAGCTTAGCAATAAGACTTGCATAGTGTGATTTGGGACTTATCTCTAAAACACTGACGACAAAATGAACGGCAACATCAATATCAGTTTTTCTTACAGAATACCAAACATATGTTGACAGTAATCGATAAATGGCAATACTATCTACGGCAATACAGATTTGCAAAAAACCATTAAGAACGACGTCGTGTTATGTTGCCGACGCCAATAATATAAGGCTGATTAATATTCATTATTAAATTTGCGCAAAATGCTCATATTTATTTTATAAAAAAATATAAATTTATATCTTCATTATTATTTATAAACTATAATATAAATACTATTTTTTCCCTTTTCTATTAAAATATCAAAAAATGGCAACACTTTTATAACAACAGAGACATGAAGCAGGTTCACAAGCCGTTCTTTTTATTTACCTCAACTCAACTCACCTCAATGGCAATAAACACACACACACCAATGAAGCTTAATACATATGGCGATGCATCATGCTGACATTTCATTCGCTTGCTGCAATTTTTACACTTTTTATTTACTTTATTTAACCGTCGTACTCTTCGCTTTTGATAATAAAACGGTTTTATTTTATTCAATAATCATTTAGGTTTATGTTGCACTAAATTTTATTCATATTCTTGCACTTTTATCAATAATTTAACCGGTCTACTTCGAGCATGCTTAATTCACGTGCGATCTGTTTAGAGTGTTTCGTCAAAATAAAGAGAAGGCAAAAGCAAATGAGGTGAGTTGTGATGCTGAATGGGAAATAAGTGTTACCATGGTACAATTGATAGTAATGGGGTCCGTATTAAAACAGAGGGAAACGGAAATTGAAGTTTCAATACATAAGTATATTTTTTGGTTATTTTATTAAACTAGTGTTAGAAAATATCAGATTTTTTTTTAATTTCATTTAGTTAAATTTACCTGCAATTAAAGAGCAGATTCCTGGTTTTTGACAGTTATTATTCTGACATTTTTACATCTCAAATAAGCTTAAGGTGATCTAAAATTGATTATTCATACTTCTTCTTCTTCTGTCTGCAAAAAGAAATCTACTCTTTCGCTCTTTAGATATCATTTATTTATGGCTCGATTATGGATGGCAACCGAACTTCAGTTGCCTAGTTAACTAGCAACGCAACTGAACTTAAAATTGGCATTATGTATGGCAGCTTCCTCCAGTTGCCAAAAAGTTATCGAAAATACGATTATGACAGTATGGCAACTGAAAATAATTAAACAAAAATTTAAAATATAAGAAATACAAGTGCTAAAAAGAAAATTATTAAGTAAGAGTGTTTGAAACATTACTGATCATAAAAATGATTAGTTAAGTGGAATTAATTTTTGATGAAGAAAAGAAAGTACGAAATTTTGAATGTATTAGACGGCTCTTTAGAATTACCGCATCTACTGTGGGTATATGTTATTTGCTAAAATAAGTTTTAAAAATCTCTTTTTTTAGCTTTAATGCATATTTTCTTTAAATATGCATACTAGAAAGTCGAAAATAAAAATAATATTGCAATTACTTCTTAATTTTTCCAATTTTTTGCTTTTAAAACTACGCAGCAACTACAAATTTGTGGTTGCCAATATGGCAACTGAAATTACCAGATGTTGGTTGCCAGTTGCCATCCGTAATACCATTTCGGGAACTAGCAACGCAACCAAAGTTCGGTTGCCATCCATAATCGAGCCATTAGTTTAAGAAAAGAAGTGGTCATAGTTGTTCAAAATTAATGATGTATCAAATAAAGTATTTTATTTAAAATTTTTACAGCTGTTGTGTGTGAGTGTGTGTATATGTTTTATATAACACTTTATTTTATTTATTCATTTGGTTTCCTTACTAAGTTATGTTTTTATTATTTTAAATAAAATTAGTTACCGCTACAAGTCCAATTAGAAAAGTTAGAAATAAGCGAAAAATATAAACAATTAAACAAATACAGAATAATAAACCTAAAATTAATTGAAACATATAAAAATTCTGTTCATAAAGAAAATATCAGACAATTAGCATATGATTAATGAAATAAATTCAATACATATTTTACTAATATTAGACAAACATGTTTGTGTGTGTGAAATTATTTTCGCTGGCTTTACTTATTTCTTAACCTAGCATTAGAATTATGTAAGTTTACGTTTTTATGAGGAAAAACTAGAACATATTTAGTAATTAATTTAAAGTTTCTCTTGTCTTCTTATTACTCGTAATACGAATTAGTAAAATTAAAAACAGTTCGTTTGTTTAGGAGAAAAATTGATTTACTGGTGTTGTGTTAGGGAAGTTAAATATCATTTTATCTAGTCTATTTTAACATTGGAATATATTTTACGTACAAACACACTTGTTCCTATGTATCCAACAGTACCGCATATAACACCTAAAGCACCACTAAACAAGGCCATATAACCAAAATAGAAAGCCGTCTGGAATAGGCCATACATTCTGAAACAGCCAAAAACAATTATTTGAATTGTATTATTATTTTTTTTTTTTTTTTTTTTTTGAGAAATCTTATAAACATACTTACTTCGTTTTGAAGAAGAAATAGTAAAATGAATAAGCGTATACATAAATGAATGTGGAGGCCGCTGACATAAAACTAGTCCATTGCCATCTATAATCTTCGGCATTTAATAAGAAATATGTGCAAACAATTGTAACGCACACCGTAACTACGGTGAGTATGGTGAAAACCAACAGCATAAAACCATAAACGTAATAGATTTTATAAGCCCAGAAAGAAGTAAAGATGAAATACCTAAAAATCATGAAATTAATTAACGCAACAATTCACACTTTTCAAAGAGAGAGTTAAAACTTACATTTCAATGAATATTGAACCGAAGGGCAAAATGCCACCTAATAGTATAATTATGGCTGGTTCCATAAACCATTTCTTTTCGGGTATGGGTCGTGGTACAGCATTCACACGGCAGGGATAATCCGGCTGACCGTCCAAGTTACGACCCACCACAGTGCCTACTAAGGTCAATGGCAGTATAACAAAGAAACATATGCAGGTTACAGCCACCATGGTACCGAATGGTATTGCTCTTGAGGCATGGTAGCCAATGGCTATAAAATTTATGAAAAATGCTGTGCCACAAACAAACACGGGAACCATAAACGCCGATACTAACATTTGTCTTATCCACATGCGTCCTCCCAAGCGGGCATACAAAGAGCCGCCAAAATAGCCATTAATGGGTGAGGTGGCAGCATAAACGAAAATGGCAGTTGACAACATTGAACCTCGTCTTGAAACAAAATATTAGCGAAGCATGAAATTAGTTTTCTACTCAAAGAATTGATACATACATAAGTATGTATAGCAGCAATCTTCTACTTACTCGGTGTAAAGTTCTCCAACAATGGCAAATATAATGACACAGAATACCACGGATATCAATTGGTAGCCAGCACCTATTAAGGCCGAAAAGAAGAGAGAATGTGGAGGTGGACGAAAAACATCACCGTGCACTTGTTTCCAGCCATACTCATCACCCAAATCACGCTCCTTTATGAAAAAAATTAATAACAATTATGATAAACAAGAGCGAATTTGCTAAAGGAAAAAATCATTTTTTAAATTACCATATCATCCATTTCCTCATCTTTACTATAACGAGCATAATCTTTGCGCAATGTACGCATTAAAATCATGGATACTAAGCCCACTAAAAATATTACCATCATGAAACTGTTGAAAATACTGAACCAATGAATCTGCAACAAAAATAATTGAAATATAATACGAGTCCGATATAAATTAATTTTAGATATTTTAGTGGAATAATTTATGGCAGCCTGAAAATAAAATGCGTCACTGCACTGCGGCTGTTTTCAAGTGATAAAATGATAAAATAAAACGTTAAGCAGCTGTGAGAGCTGAAGAACAAATCACACATAAAGTGCGTTCGAGAACTCAAAAATTTGTACAAATTTTTACTATTTTTTACTGGATTGCGTTCGAGTACACAAAATCCAGTAAATGAGAGGGCGAATTGAGAGAGAAAAATGACAGTTCATTTACTGAGTAAATGCAAGTTTTTACTGGACAAATTTTTGCCAGTAAAATCCAGTAAAATGAAACCATATGTTTTTAAATATAAACAAACAGTAGCAAAGGGAAACAAAAGTTTTTGGTTTTTGATGAAATTTTAAAAATAACAAAAACAAATGTATTAAGTTATGAACAATATTGCATTTATTTAAGTTTGATGCCAGAAAAATATAAGGGTATGTTTTATGTATTCCACGGGAAATTAAAACGTGTGGAATTTTCATAGAATTGTTGGAAATATGTATTTATAACAACAATTTCCCAACGATGTAATTTCACGTGAAATGCAGAACATAACCGATTGTTTTTAAACGTGAATAAAGTTAATAGATTTTTATAGTTAAATTTTTGTTTATACATATAGTCGGATGGTTACTGTTTCCCCGCATGGAACATTCAAAAAATTTAGTTATTGATCGATTAAATATGATTAATGTGTACATTTCTTAAATTTGTTTTCAGTTTTTTGATATCTTGATATCTCTTAATAAATGCACTCATTGGAACTACTTGAAAGGAAGTGAACAATATTGTGGTGATGATTAGTATAAGCGGCAACAAACATTTTTGTCTTTTTCTGTACATCCAATCGCTCACGTCGAGGGTAAAAAGTTTAGAAACTTTAACGGCCTGACGCGCGATGTCGGCAAGTAAGCTATAGAAAGTTTCTTGTCGACATCGTGGGCCAGGCCCGTAAGTTCAAATAAAAACATATGTATCTATTACTTTTATTATTAAAGAAAATATACTATGGTGTATTTTTATAAAACAAATGAAAAAAACATTTTTCATCGATTTTCTCAAAACCATATAATTTTTCCATGCGGCTAGCCAGTAACTACCCAGCAAAAAAATCTGATTTGGAAGCACTAACAACTGAGGGAAGCAATGTAATGTTTATTGATCACAAAAGCTTTGAAAACAGTTTCTGAAAAGCACTAACATAAGGCAGGCTCTCTAACAAAATAGAGGAAAAAGTAAAAAAAAAATTTGCAAGCTAGTAACTTTTGCATCTGAGTACATAAAAACTAAGGCCAATTCACAATATTGTGCAAATGATCTTGCATCGTTGCATGTGCAAAATGGTATAGTATATTGATACTCACCACTTAACAATTCTTAGAAGTTAATGTTAAAGTTAGCTATTTTATGTCAGTCGGAAACCGCGAGTAAGGGAGTTAATGTTAGGGAATCACTTGGTGTTGCGCATGAATAAGGAGATTTTTTTTGTGCGAGATGAGCCAGCTGGAAGCAATTTATTCAGCTTCCAAAAAGGCATAATTTTTTGCCTTACCAAAGTGCTTCCCAGAAGCAATAATATATATATATATATATATATATAGTTTTGTATATTGTCTGCAGATAATGCGACTATTCCATACATGTATGTAAATACTCCAAAGAGGAGTAGGATAAGGCCAAAACTACTCCAAATATGTGAAAAAAGGAGGTTTATGTCCTAGGGTTGGACTAAATGGTCCAAATTTGCATTACATCGGCCTAACCCCAAATCTACTCCATATTGCATTGAATGCTTGTGTGAAAACGACATGATCCATGACTGCATTACATGGACCATGATGTAACTAGTCTGTTTCATCTCGATTGGACCACGTAGTACAATATTATATTCAGTCTTTTTTTTTAATATACATTGTACATACTTATGTATAATTTTTTTAGCGCTAAATTGTCTATCAGCTGTTGTGTATATTTTACTGGATTTTACAATTTTTCCGTTCGCGTACTTTTAACTGAAAACTTTTTTATTGAGAGTAATTTCTTTAAATTACTCAGTATTTACTCAGTTACTGGATTTTACTGGAAAAGTACTCAAACGCACCTATAGTTGTAATTTTTTTTCTAAATAACTTAAATAAACTTGTTATTTAGAAATAAACACTCTATATTTCAAAGAAAGAAAATTATTCAAAACATTGCATCGACTTTAAAGCTTAATAACAACAATTAATTTATTTTGTTTAAAAATTAGTACGACGTGAATTATAAAACAGTTCAAAAAGCAACCTGTTCTCAACAGTGGACGAACTCCTAATACACAAAAGGCAAATATTGAATTCTTATGAATATGTATAATTTTTCTCTTTTCAATTACATTTTATAACTCTTTTATGAACATTGTTGAAACCTATACACGCAACCTTATTTTAATACAATAACAAAAATTTTAAAAAAACCGCCGAATATTTCTAGAAAATATGTGATATCTTCTAAGCGGCTGGACCGATTTTATTAAAACATAGCTAAGAACCTTCTCGATCAAGTCACCTTTCAAACAGAAAAAACTAAATCAAAATTGGTCCAGCCGTTTGGTCTGTACGTGTACTCGTACAGACACACAGATACACAGACACACAACACAAACTTATAACACCCCTTTTTTGGTCGGGTGTTAAAAAATGCAAATATTGAATTTTTATAAATATGTATAATTTTTCTCCTTTCAATTACGTTTTATAAATTCTTTATAAATCATTTTGAAACTCTTTTAGGAACATCGTTGAAACCTGTACGCAAACTTATTCTATAGATTATTTTCCTAATATGTATCTAATTTTTTCAGCTGAAACTGACAATATTTCCATTATTGCAGCCAGTAACACGATGTCGACAGAAAACGTTCACTAGATTACTTATATTGCAAACAAAAACAAAAAGAATTTTCATATTTCATTGTTGTTTTCAACACAATTTGTCGATAGAATGTGTGCTGCGGACATAGTGGGCCAGGCCGTTACTAATGATTTATTCAAATTCGCTATATATTTCTGTAATTACTACATACATATTGTGAAGGGCTAACTACTTCAGTAGGTGTAGTACATTGCAATTACATTGCCATTACATTGCCCTTGCTTTGCTATTTTAATCGAACGCACTGCTTTTAATTGACCCAAATATAAGTTTTGAAGAGCTGCTTCCAAATATTTCAAATTCCTGAACCTTTTTTAATATATCGAGCCATAACCACTAAAATAGCTTAAGCGACACATTTTTTGGATTTCGTTTTTTTTACGAAAATCGACCATTTACTATCGCAAATAATCTTTTTTTTGGTCAAAAATTGAAGTTCGAAAATTATGTAGCTTAAGCTATTTTGGCGGTTAAGGCACGATACCAAGTAATTTATTCTTTGAAGCTAAATATATTTTTAGTTGCATAAATATATGTCATATATATTAATTTGCATTGGAATTTTACAAGGCAGATGGCGGCCATTATTCTTTTATACAAGTTATTTTAACGCGATGTTGTTACTTTTATTATTTCCCTCCCACATATAGTCGCTGTTTTAACTAACTAACCTGTCATAGTTTTGAAAAATGAGTTAAGTCCTCTACTAGACTTTATAAGTCATAATACACATTGTCTACAATCTTCATGACTTCAAGCAATACTTTTTGCCTATATAAGTAAAAAGATTTCCGACGCAGTCATAAGAATGAATGTATAAAACAACCATAAAAGCTGCTCTCCTGTTAAATTTTTAAAATGTTAGTTAGGTCAGTTAGTTAAAACAGCGACGATATAAAACTTAGATGGCTCTTAACACTTACCCGATGCTGGAAGAAATTTGGATCCAAATATTTATTAAAACGATCGTTGAATTCAACCACACTAGGCTTCCAGTTGACCTCGTATGAAAATTTAATTTTCGCTCCAGCTACCAATAGTTCCTTTTTTTCTGTTGTCAAATTGATATCAACTATTTGTTGTCCATTGCGGCCAATATCAAATTTCTTATGGGTATAAATATAATATTTGCCATCTTTTTCGTCTTTTTCGCCCACTTTTCCCCAAATAGGCAAGCCATCGATATACATTTGATACCAGTATTCATTCATAACGGCATAGGTGAAGGCCTTCACATTATCCTCAGTCAAATCAACCATACAAATAACTCTGGTGGGAACGTCACCTTAAAGGATCAAACAACATTGCATTGAACTGTATGTATGGTATCGTATGAAGAAGATTGTCAACTTACGATTGAATTCCATTTCATAGCCGCTAAATTCTAGTTCTACACCCTGCAAAGCTTCACTAAGTGTTTCGTGATAGTGTGATATACTCGATTTGGAACCACTGCAGAAAGGTAAACTAAAATAGGCATAAGTCTCTTGGCGATTGTGATAAGGCCCCACAGTGTTCATCCATAACACCACCTCCTCGCCATCATTGTACTACACATTTGAAGATAAATAAATATAAAATTTTTTATTTACATATTGAATCTTTTATCACACTCACTTTATGGTTATGCTCATCGGCCAATACCTGATAATGACTTTGAGTGGTCATTAACAGTAGAGACACTACATAGATTTTAGCCGCCAATCCCATAGCGGCTTTCTTGCGTATTTTACTGACGTTTTGTTTATTTTAGTGGCAATTATTTACTTTTTTGTTGTTAAATATTTTTTATATGGTTAAAGTTCTTTGACGTGGCTAAGGTTTTCAATGACGAGTGCTCTGTACCGAGACTCTATTGTAAAAAAATTCAATTTAAGAATTTTTGTGTCAAACACCTTTTACATTAGTAATTCATTTATAATTACTAGTACTCGATATCAAATTGTTTATATAAAATGTTCAATACACTTAGAAAGTTATTTTTTAAAATATTAAATAAGAAGAAAAATTCTCACAAATGTTTGTTGGTTTGTTGAGGAAAAATTGATTCTTCTACAGGGACCTGCGCCGAGCAATTTTGTCGGTGGCGGCGGCTCATGAAAAATTGTTCGGCGACGGCTGAAAATCGGCTGAGTCTTTACAATTTTTACAATTGTGTCAAAGTAAATTCAAATTTTTTAAAAATTATTTATTTTTTTTTCTCGAACTCACGCCAATTTTTTAGCAGCTAAAGTTCAGGGAAAAACTAATTCAATCAGCGTTGCCACGCTCGTTTTATTTTGTACCACAAACAAAGCGGAAAAAATTTCTAGAAAATTATCATATATAAAAAAGAACCACTGCTTATTAACCATAACATCATTATAAAAATGAATTTTTTTTCTTTTGTTATATGAAAATTTTCTAGCAATCTTCTTCGCTTTGCTTGTGGTATAAATTCAGAATGTGATGACGCTGACTAAAGTTGTTTTTCTCTGTAATATAGCCGGTAAGTCCCGGTTCAAGCTTGAAATTTTTGTTGCAGCAATTTTTGAATATGTGCAAACTTTGATCGATATATGTATATGCATATATGTATATACATATATATATATATATATATATATATATATATATATATATATATATATATATATATATATATATATATATACACATATGTACGTAAGGCAACGTTTCCCACTTTTATTTGCAAATAAGAAGTGCGTATAAACGGGATATACATATGTACATATGTCCATTGGGAAAAAATTTAAAGCAAATTTGCATCAAAATTTAAGTGTGAATATGTATTCGTGAAAAAAACCTAAAACCCTCAAGTAAAATATAAAAATATCATCAATCGGCGGCTAATCTTAGTTGATTTTTAGCCTTCGGCGGCTTGGCTTAGCCGGCTATCAGCTGGTCGGCGTCTACCCAATATATTCGTCTACTTTATTTATGCTGCTTCTTCATTCACTGACTTCTTTATTTGTGATAATGATGTCATAATGTTTCTTCGCTTATGTTATGCTACATCTATGCAGGCTCACATCTATTAAGTTTAAACGCATTGGCTGTTGACTTTGCTAAAGGTAAGCATTGCCAGCTCAGCGTGTTTCGATAAAATACAAACGTTGAATATGAATAGCAAAACTGTTACGAGTATTTACGAGCTTTAGGTATTATATGCGATGCTGTTGGTTACATACTCACAAGTGTATTTGCAAGTAAAATATATTCCAAATTGGAATTTCCAATGCTAAAATAGACTAGATAAAATAATCTTTAGCTTCCTTGCACAACAAAAGTTAGTTAATTTATCTCCTAAACAAACGAACTGTTTTTAATTTTACTTTCTTACATTTTTTGACATTTAAAAATGTCGCGTTCATAATGTTGATAAACAAACTAAGAGAATTGCCATACTTTCCCTCAAAAATTATTGTTAAGTAACCGGATCATGGTGAAACACAAATCATTAACTATCGGTTAACAAGTTCTTGTTAAACAAACTGGCTGTTTAGTTGATTTGGTTAATACCGCTTCACATACTCCAACATTTGTTTATCAACTAGTAATTCAGTTGTAAGGAAAAAACGAGATATTTGTATTTCCTTCTACATCTTTCTTACAGCTGAATTACGAGTTGATCTACAAAAGTTGAAGTGTGTGAACCGGGACTTACACATATAAAACTATCTCATGTCTTAGACTCGGCAGTTTTTCTTGAAGCAAGTCTGGGGGTCTACTCTGTAATTCGATTCGAAAGGAAATGCTTTCGAATTTGCACGTTATAAACATACAAATTCGAAAGATTTTTCTTTCGTTTCGAATTACACAGTAGACCCCCTGAGTTTATGGGAGAGAGAGGAAAGAAGAACGAAGAGGGGTACTGACTTGCTTGTACAGAAAAGTTACTTCAATTCTCTTTTGTTATTTCATTCGTAGCATTAAAACAATAGGAAAATTGAACAAGAAACCGTCTGAGTGTAAACAAAAGAGCAGTTTTAAAAGAGAATTGAAGATAACTGCTTCAAGTAAAACTGCCAAGTCTAAAACATGACTATAGTTGACAAGGCTGCTAAAAGTGTTACAAGCAAAAATAACGTGTTTTTAAAAGTGTATGAAAATCATGGAGAATTCAGATGTAAAACAAACTACAACATCCACCATATTATGTACAAACCCACGCTCTCCTTATATTCATTGGATTCATTGTAATCTTTGCTATGAACAGTACATGAAGAAAAGCCGACAATTTTATTTGCTTGCCTGTGATCATGTGTGCTGTGTAGGATGCGTACAAAATATTAGTGAAACCAACATAAATGGTCCGCAAACTTATAAATGTCCTTTATGTGGGCGGCAAACACGTGCCTGCAAGTTAGGTAACGACATGCCATCTCACCTCAAGGAACTATTCCATCCTGAGCCCTACTTAGATGGATTAAATACGTATCGTATAATGGTTTTTCAAGATAAGCACCGCAAACGCTTTATGGAATATCTAGATAGACAGGTTAGTGTTTATTAGTATTGTGTTTATGAATAGACTTAGGCCGGATTTCCATGTGTGCCATGTGCCACACAAGCGTAAAAAAAGCGTAACCACTAATTACTAATGAAAAATTTTTAGATTCAGACATGTATTTATTAAGTTAAATAGTTTCATACATAACTAATAGACAATTTTATAGAATCCAGCATGATTGCAAACTGTTTAAACCAATAAATACATGTCTGAATCAAACACTTTTTCATTAGTAATTAGTTGGTTACGCTTTTTTGTGCAAATGACACACAAGAAATGCTAGATGTAAACTCAGCCTTAGATTTTGGATTTTAGTTCACAGCCGTACAAGAGCGTAAGAAGGAGGCAATCGCAATAAAAGATCAGGCGAAAAAAAATTACCAGGAATTGCAGGAGTTAAAAACTGATCGTAAGCAGTTGGAAAAGCGAGTGTTAGCTATAAAACATCAACGTATGGAGTTGGAAGAAAAGAGGCAAGTATTTTAAAAACAAAGAATAACTTTAGTATTGATTTACGAAAAAAACAATTTAAAATTTTGTTTTAACGCTTTTCTGTTTTCTTAGGAAATCAAGAAGATCAAATACATCGGATAATTCTAGCCAGTCTTCAGAATCGAAAAAATTAGAGACACCTCCAGTTCCAAGAGTAAATAGCAGCGAAATAACATCATTCTCCCATCATACCAACAATCATTCATTCATGTTGTAAGAACATTTTACAAATTTTTTGTAGAGGTTTACCACATTTTTAAATGAATTAACAAGGAACTGTTTCTTTTAAAAACTTACATATTTTAATTTTAAGCTAGATACTAGAATTTCCTAAGTTAATTTTTGTAATCACCCAGCAAAAAGTAAATGAACATGCCTTCAAAATTAAATTTTTCATAATTTCTTGATTAAATATTTCTTCGAATGCATTTTGAAGCGCAAATGGAATGCAAAAACGGAATTAAATCGTCACACTGACACGTTTTCATAACACAAAATTTTATCTCCAACAAATTTCTCTCATTGAGGTCAATCATTAATGTAATTCCTAGGGAATTGTTTCCCGGGGAACAATTTCAAACAATAGCAGCAATAGGGAAAACAAAAAATTCTAATTATAAAAGGGAAATCATGAATAAAATTCCGCGAGAAATTTTTCCTGGGGAACAATTCCAACTAATATCATATAATAGGGAAAACAAAAAATTCTAATTGGAAAAGGGAGGAATTTTCTAACGGAATTTTATTCATAATTATCGTTTATTTTTGCGGACGAACTGAATTATTCACCCCTGTCGTGAACATTTTTTCCCTCGAAATATTTCCCCTTTTCCACAAACTGCAATCGTGAATAATTTTTCCCTAGAAATGTTTTCACTTTTTTTATTTCCCTTATCACGAATAATTTTTTTCACGTTTCCGTTCACTTTATTTTTAAAGGGGAACTGAGATATTCACTTTTATCGGAAATAAGAGTTCACGTGAATTGTGATCGATAATGTTTGCGTTGTTTTTGTGTCAGTATCTATACAACGAGCATTTTCTAATTTTGTTCACGTGAACAAAATGTTCCCCTTCTATCAAGGGTGATTACATTGCATAATTTCGATATTTTCCTTCGAATTAAATATTAACTGCCTCATTCATAAAAAATATTTCAGGTTTATTAAGCGCTTATTTGACATATTTCTATGGGAAATTTGCCAAATAAACCTGTAATAGACCTAAAATATTTTTTATGAATTAGACCATAAAGCTATAAATATTTATTTTTAGGACAAGATTAGTAAATAAAGTTCACGATTGTTAACAATAATTCCATGCAACACGTTTTTTCATGAAGTATGAATCTTTTTGGTTCACACACACAAAATTTTATGGCCGTGCACAGCGGTGGCAGACGTAAAGAAATTTTTTTCCACTGCACCTAGAATATTTAAAAACACAACTTTAAAGGTAAACAAATTTTATTTGGAACATAAAATTTATGCATTTCTTATTATTAAACTTAAATTTGTTAGATTTTCAACTAATAGTTAAAATTTAAAAATCTTCTTCCCTTTTTTACATTCACTGGGTGGGACTGATAGTAGGGAAAAAGTTCACGGGTGATTCACGATAGCGTTTTTCCCTTCGAGGGAAATGAAAATTTCAGGGGAACAAAAATTCCACTTCTTATTTAAGATAGGGGTGAGTAGTTTTATAATTAACTACATACACAATTAGTTTTATAATTCTTTACGCAAAATGTTATCAAAAATATTTGTAATAAGCTTCTCACCTTATTAAATTTGACAACTCCAACCGCATATTTTTATTTCACGAATTCGCTCCGTTATGCTCCACTAAATAATCATTATTTTTATTTATTTTTTTAAACGCTTGGCTTTGTGTTTGGTGTGTAGCTCTACAATCTGTCCATCACTGATCTACATATCAAGCCATAACCGCCAAAGAAAAAAGATTGACTAATTTTTTGGACCTCGATTTTGGTCAAACAATTAATTTCGAAAATTATGTCGCTTAAGCTTTTGTTGGCGGTTACGGCACAATATATTTAAACTATTTTGCCACACACTAATTTTTATTCTGAGCGTGCTTTTCCCTTTATGATAAATAGATCTTTGAGTCTCTCCACTTTTTCCTGTCTTCATTTTAATTCTCTTGAAATTTCAATCGTTATAGATGGAGACATGTACCTCGACTTCTATCGGTACACGCACTACAAAAATATTTTCGAATTGCAAAAACAAATGCATTCTGTGGAATCTAAAAATAAAACATTGCACACATTAATTGTTAAATTTTATTATTTTTTTAATGGCTTAACTTTGTTTCTTTTTTTCAAGTTCCATTTTTTGCGTTTAAAAGTACTTAAAAACTTTGTTAAGAGTTTTTTTTATAATAGCATGTAAGCTTTTTTTCGTTATTACATAGATTGAGTTAATTACCAGAAAAAAAAAATTAAATAAAATACAAGTGTTTGTAAAACTAATAACTATGAATTCATATTCAATGAACACTAACAAAATTTTGTTTTCATGTTTTATATTAAGAATAATAAAAATAATAGTTTTAAATTAAAATAAGAACTAAAATTCAATTTGTTTAAAAATATTTAAAAACAAAAATAAAACTAAAATAATTACATACCCAGATATATT
This sequence comes from Tachina grossa, assembly GCA_949987645.1. Taxonomy (NCBI): domain Eukaryota; kingdom Metazoa; phylum Arthropoda; class Insecta; order Diptera; family Tachinidae; genus Tachina; species Tachina grossa. Next base: position 24,302,569 of record OX465276.1, on the reverse strand, counting down.
TATATGTATGTATGTATGTATTGTATGTATGCATTTGAACCAAACGTTTTTTCCGGTTAGTAAAAGAATATTTACCTACATTTGAATAAGTTATTTAAGTGGTGGAATAATACTAAATATATGTATATATGACATAAATTTCAGTTATTGTCGAAAAATGGTGTTCATTTGAAACTAAATTAAAAAAAGAAATGAAAGTGTTCTCAATAACAATGTCGAACTTTAAAATTGCATTTCATACTACGTAGTGTCTGTCATTTAGACTAAAAAAAAGAAAATATATTTTATGTAAATTTATTTAGAAAAAATAAGAATAATTAATTAAGAAATTATTTAAATACAAAAGAATTTGGTAAATAGTTTTATACACTTTGCTTTTGAGTGTAATGAATTAATTTAATGAATGAATAATGGAGTGAGGACTTTATAAAGTTCCGTCTACGTGTATTCTTTCAAATTACTCGATTTCTTTTTTAACTCAATTTACAGTCTTTTTTACATTATAGGGCGCTATCATGGCTTGGGGACTAGTTGCAACTGCACTGCTACCTGGTGGCGGTGGAAGGTGAGGTTTATGTTTATTATGATGATGATGATTATGGTGATGCGGCGGCTGCTGCTGCTGATGATGATGATGATGATAGTGTTGTTGCTGTTGTTGTTGAGGGTGCAGATGTGGATGCATGTGGGAAGGATGTTTTTGCAGGTGTTGATGTTGATGTTGTTGCTGCTGGTGGTGTTGGTGATGGTGCTGGTGTTGCTGTTGTTGTTGTTGATGGTGGAGCATATGATCCTTTCCCTTCGCATGAGAATTACCTGGAACAGGAGGTGGCGGATGCATGGTGTGCGATGAAGCAGAGCCCATAAAAAATCCTGGATTCATAGGACGTTTTCCATACCCTTGAAAACCAGGTGGTGGTGCTTGCATTACGCCATAAGGAGTGTTGCCCGCAACTGAATTATAGTTAGGATCTGGTGACATACCAGGAGGCATTAAGATTGGTGGTGGTATGTTGTATTGTGGATGTCTCATGCCCACCATGACGGGTGGTAAGTTGCCCATATGAGGTGGTGGTGTCTGCAGGTGCGGCGGCACAGCAGCTCGCGTCAAGGGCGAAGGCGGCAGTCGAACGAAATTATTAATACGCATTCCCACAAAGCCAATTGGAGACGGAGGGTGACGTATGGCAGGACCCTGCAAAGGAGACATTTGCGGCGAGGTTTGAGGTGGTGTAAAATGCATGCCACTCGGTTTGCCAATGGACATATGTGGTGACTGCTGTGAGTTGGGACTTTCTTGTTTAGCATCGCCAGTTGCTTTTGGCGAATTCATTGAGTTATCGTTTCTGCCAATTCGGTTTAAAGCTGCCAGGGTAGTCAAATCTTTTTTTGCTGACGCTCCGCCACTCGGTATATTAGGATTAGGTGAATGGCTTGGAACAGCACTCGTTGAGCTTCCACCTATTACATTTCCTGTTACTGTTGATGGTGGGGCTGCTGATCCTGGTGGAACACATTTCGGATTGAGTAGGCGTGGTGGTATTGGTTTCTCCAATTGTGAGACGTACATTGAATGTACAACTGAATCGAAATGGAAATAGACCAGCGCTACTGGAGATGGTGGTCTTAAATAGATTGGCTGCTCAACATTTGCCGTTGGCATTGTTGTGGGTGGTGGGGGTGGCGGCAACTTTTCCAAAGCCAAAATTTTTTTGGGTTTTTCTTGTCTCACTTTCAAATCCATTAAATCACGAGCAGCTGGCACCTCAATGCCACGCTTTTTGCGCAGACGTAATATTTTCTTTCTTATTTTATATTCAATTAATTTTTGATCCTCGTCATCGCTATCGCGACTAGGATAAATGCCATCTTCAAAGTATACTTTTTTCTTTTCAATTTTCCTATAACAAAACCAGAATAATAATAGAAATTATAAACCATAAATAGCAAGCATACTTACTCTGATTTGTCAGCTGTTTCGGAACGTTTAAGAATTCCCCGCATTGCATTGTCACCTCCACGATTTAGCCGCATTACCGCAGACTTTACATGCCGGTTATTAACTTCATCTTTCCAGGATATTGATGCAATTTTATCGATGTGATTTTTAATTGTTTCGACCAAGACCGGAGAAGTTTTCGCTTTGTTTTCAATCTGAGGAGATTGTGGAGTTTCTGCAGTAGAAGGTAGAATTTCCAAAACATTTCCCTTTTGAACAGCCACCGGTGCTTTTGGCAATTCCTTGAGCACTGAGCTACTTCCACTTGTTTGATGTATAGCATTGAAATCATTGTAATAGAAGTGATTTTGTGGTACCGGAGAAGAAGGTACGTGCATATTACTATTGAGGGTAGGTATGTTTGAATATGGTGAAGAATTTTGTTGTTGTTGCAGATGAGATGGTAGAGAAGCTTGATGTAAGTTGTGCTGCATTCCATGGGGGTGGTGCTGCATTGAATGATTGCCTTCATGTATTGGAGGCATTATGGGCACATACGGATTTGGATAATAACCCATATTGTTTGCTTGATCAGCCATTGGTAGTGGTGGTACGGACATATAAGCCGCTCCACCATATTGAGCATAGTTCGTGTAGCCTTCATAACCAACTGGAGGAGTCTCTCCCCCACTGCTCGGTGCATTTAGTACAATATTTATACGTGCATCAAGTGATATGCGATTGGGAGAGACATTGTAATAATATGGTGACGACTGTGCCGATACACCGGCTGCCAAGGAGTCTGGAGCATAATACGGGGGGTGGGGTGAAATGGAAGAGTGTCTTTCAAAGCTATTTTCGCGTCTGTATCTGCGATCATCATATCTGTGAGGTGGAGAATCTGGGGATCTTGGTGATCTGGGTGAGAGGGGTGATCTTGGTGAAACGGGGGAACGTGGTGATCGAGGAGAACGGGGCGATCGCGGAGAACGTGGGGATCTTGGTCTGCGTGGCGAACGTGGAGAACGTGAGCGTCTTGCTGGCGAGCTGGCAGAGCCCACAGGAGACATGCTACGCCGCATAGGAGGCGAGGGTGGTTTGAACGGCAATGGAGATCTAGAATATGGATCCTGACTATAAGAACGCCTTCTCGGTGGTGGAGTTCTCGGTGATCTGGGTCTAGTTTGTTGTGGTGATCTGGGAGACCTTGAGCGTGAACCTCTTTGGCGTCCAAACTTTTTGTAATGCATTTGCAAATCTTGTTGTGGGCCGCGTTTTCGGCGAAAAGGGCTCCCTTCTTTGCCCCGTCTATTGCCGAACTGTCGCAAAGGACTACGACTACGTGAACGCGATCTTCTATTAGCGGAACGAAACCTGCCACCACCTGGTGCTCCTCTACGGGGTGGTGTTCCATGACGTATAACCATACATCTGCGTGGACTTATTGACAATGACCTACCTCGACCTCTGCGCTGAGGACTAAATCGATTTCTCGAGTTAGACCTGCGATTGCGGTCTCTGTAATTAGTTGGCGACCTTTGTCGCTCTCGACTGCTGTTGTATACAGGTGAACGCCTATGACGATGAGAGTCTCTAGTTCTAGAATCTTTGGACTCTTTACTTTCCATCATGGGCTTGACGATTGCCACCTCCTTGGCTGGCTTAACAAGTTTTTCCGTAAAATCCATTTCATCTTTATCATCGCTTGCCTTCTTTTCCGTTTCTTCCGACAGAGAGACATTAAATATGGCCGGTTTGGCGGGTAATTTTAAGGGGGATATTGTCAGCTTAATGGCCTCACGATTAGCATCAAAGATTTTATTGGGTTCTTCAGGAGGTGGCGGAGGTTTGATTATGCCAAATTCGTCGGCTGGTAGTGCGGGTACAAACTCAGCAGCTTTTGTTTCTGTTGGCTTTTCGGCAGTTTGTGTGTTCTTGGCGTATTTTTGCAGTATAATCTTCTTTTCTTGCAGAAATAGCATTTCCATTTTGTGCAGTTCTTCACTGATTTCATCATTCGAATCATAATTAGCTCTCATCATTTGTATTCTGGATAAATTTGCCTCCAAGTTTTTGAGTTTTTTGAAATCTCTTGCTACATCTGATTTGGGAGTTACTTTGGTTTGAGATGCTGGTGTAGGCGGAGTTTGGCTAATAATCAAACTCTTTTGCAAAGGCAAAGGAGAAGGTGTTCTAGGTTCTCTTTCGACTATTTCATCGCGTTGAATAAAAACGGGTTTAACATCAGCATTGGAATCTCCCAATGATTTATCATCGATAGAAGTTTTAGGGCTGGTCGATTCCTCGAGTTTAACTTTTTTCTGTGGACTTTTAATTGGTTTTGTGAATTCCGCAACATCGTTGCTGTCTTCAGATGAGGATTCTGATGAAGATGAAGTTGAAGAGTTTGAGGATGAATTTGATTCCGATGAGGATGACGAGGAAGAGGAGGACGTTGACGATGAAGTAGAATTAGATGACGTCGACAGAGGATCCTCAGTTGGATTTTTGGAATTGTCCATTGCATTATTTGAAATTTCAGCTGAAACGGTTTTTCCGATTTTTTTAGTTTGTTCTTTATTGGCAGTTTTCATACTAACACCGGAGGCTTCTACACTTTTTATAAATTGATCATATAATTCTTGCATACCAAACAATTCATTTTTCTTATTTTCTGGAATCTCTTTAGTTGCCGTACTAATTTCTTGTTGTATCTCCTTGGACTCTGCTAATGCTGGTAACTTTTTCAGCAAGTCCAACGGAGGTGTACAAGGCAGTAGATGCTCTGCATTGTCATGCTGATCTTTACATTTAGCTTCAGTGCCGTTATGCTTCTCTAATAGCTCAGCAGGAGGACTGGGATTTACAAAGCGTGTAACGTATGTATCTTCTTCGGCCAAGTCCGGCGATGATTTTCGTGGTGTTGACGTGTCCGTTGGCATATTGGAGTTCATATCAATATCGACATCTTCATCATTTTCCCAGTTATCCATATAATCGTCTGTATCGGGACTGTCCTCTTTATCACTGCATGACTTTTGATTCTTAAATGAATCGTTGGTTTCCTCATCATCGCCCAAAATAAAATCGTCTTTACAGTCTTCGGGGAATAAAAACTCGGTTTGAGTAAATGAAAGAGGTCTCTTTTTTGTAGCAGCTTTAACAGGAGACGACTTAGATTTTTTACTTTCTTTTAATTTTGCTTTTTCGTGTTGGATACCATCGACTTTAATGCATTTTGGAGGAGGTGTGGTTGATTTTAAATCACTTACATCCTTGGTTTTTGTTGTAACCTCTTTAATATTTTCGTTCTTGCGTTTTGGGGATAGTGATCGCCTACGCTTATATCTCGATTCCGGTGTTATTTCGTTTTTGCGATTTCTGCGATCTTTTTCTTTGGAACTAAGAGACTCCAAAGAACCTTTTCCATCTTTCTCGCCTGATTTCGAACGAGTGGGTATAGATGAAGCGCCACTACTACCACTAACACGTCGCTTTGACGAAATCCTGCTAGAACGATAAACGGAACTCTCAGATCGCTTTCGGTCATTAGAAGTGTGACGTTTGGGAGAATAATTGCGTTCACGGCTTCTTGTTCTTGTGCGCTGACGGTAATCGATTTTACCAAACGGCCTATCTTTTGATAAGGATCTTTTAAAAGGATTGCGATATGTAGGGGCAGTTGCGACTTTTCGTGATTTCTCTTTGTCATTATCCTTTTCAGATTTGTGAACTTTATCTCTGCCCTTTTCATCGACTTTTGTTTTTCTATTATCATCTTTGTCCAAGTCTTTCGATTTATCTTCTCTATTTTTTGAGGAATTACGACCATGATTTTCTTTTTCCTTTTCAGCCTCTTTAGGGTCTTTATTTGGATCTTTGTCTTTGTAGGCTTTTGGTTTTTCTTTTATCGATGAGCTTTCTTCTTTATAAGCTTTCGGCTTTTCTTTAATAGACGAGCTTTCTTCTTTATACGTTTTCGGTTTTTCTTTCGCAGATTTGATTTGTTCTCTCTGACTGCTAGCTTTTGCATCTTCAACCGACTTTGCTTCTATGCATATGGTAGGTTCTCGCTCAGGTGTTAATTTAATTTTAGAATTCTGATATATTTGTGTTTTCTTAATTAAAAGATCTTTAGCGGCTTCAATAGCTTCGAATTTCAAATCGTCCTGTTGTAATAATTTATCTATACGTTTTTGTATTTCTAAAGCATTTTTTAAAGATGTTTGCACTTTTGGATCCTTTGAAGGTGGCAAAGGCGGCGTAACACTACCCAATTCTTCGTCATGCTTTTCTGGGTCAACCGCTTTACCACGTTTAATTTCAGATGTAGTCAAACTTTCAATATTTGTTGATTCAGCAAATGTATTAAATGCTTTATCAGGCTCATCTTTTGCTATTTCCTGATTTTCGATCGGCTGCTCTTTTTCTTCCTCTACAGGTTCTGTTTTGATCATTATGAAGGGTTTGACTTTAAGGCTTAAGTCTTCCATTTTGAATTGGGTAGATTCAATTTTTTCCCTTTTGATATTTTCAACCTTATTGCGAATTTCTTCCTCATTTGGCATTTCTTCTTCATTTTCATAATCATCTTCATCATCATCTTCATTGTTATCTCCATCATCGTCCTCATCATTATGCTGTTCTATTGCCTTGTGACGTTGGCTATTTTCATTTCGATTTGCTTCCGTATCTTCCGAAGAATGTTGTTGTTGTTGTTGTTGTTGTAATGTTGGAGTGGTTATATTGGATGACCCATAAGATTTTCTTATTTTTTCAATTTTTCTTCTGCTTCTAGATTTGCTAGACTTTTTCTTTTGCTTCATCAGAGATGTCGATGCTTGCAATGATATTTTGGATTTTTTAGATTTTTGTACACTTTTGCTCTTATGTTTCTTCGATTTTTTCTTTTCCTTCTGAAGACGTTTGTGCTTTTTACCCTTTCTACGATGAAGTTTTTGATAATCTTCTTGTTTGTGTTCATCTTCGACTTCAAGATCATCATTATCATCATCCCAATTTTCTTCTTTATTATCTGGATGAATGCCTTGGAATTTCTGTTCTTTATTCAAGTTAAATGCGTATGATAATGATGGTTTACATTTTGTCCACCTGTTTATTGTTTAAAGAATAAATTTATTAATTTATGGATTAGTTAGTGATGTGCCGAATGTCTAGTTTTGGTAATCGCGAATACGAGAGCGAGTATCTTAAACGATATTCGCGAATATGATATAAGAAATTTTATATGGGAAAGTTAAAGATATTTAATTGTCTTCATACTTCATACAATAAAATCTTCTATCAAACATTTAAACGATATTCGCGAATGTGATATACGAAATTTACTTCATTCAATAAAATCTTCTATCAAATATCTTAATAGTCGCCATTAAATTAAATTTCAAAATTTTAAATTTCTATAATAAATTAAACGGATTTTTGCACCGCATGACAAATTTTCATTTGGCCTTATAGTGGTTAGCATATTTCGACTTCGACTATGACAGTTTAGTCCTAGATTAAAGAAAAAATGTTGCGATTTTCTTTAATCTATTACAAACACGTCGTAGTCAAAGTCGAAATATTCCAACCACGATAACTAGGATTTTTTTACTTTTTTCAGAAAAGCCACTTTATACCAAATAATCTTAGAGACAATTAAGTTTTAGATATATATTCTTAATATATGTACAAAACTTGTTTCCTTATCACATTACAACATTTATTAGCAAATAGTCAAATAACCAGCTTTTTGAAAAATAACCCAGTAAAAAAAGACACTCCAAAGAAGTCATGAAAATGTAGAGTTTGCAGTCTGGAAGTAGTTCAAATTTCGATCCGATCTAATGATTTTTACATAGGGTTGTCATTGCAAGAAGTTCTCTTTTTCGATGCCTAGTCACCGAATTAGAAGCGATTTTAAGAAAAATTTCCTTTTTTGTGTTCTATGGTAATATTTTCATCTAGTAAAAATTTTAAAAAGTTACATATTTTAACAATTCGTTTCTTTTTATACGAATTTAAACGCGAAACAGTGTTTTCAAGTAAATTTAAGCAAATAACTTCTATATTTTAGGCGAAAATTAGTTCATAAATTTCTTTCAAAAAATCGATTTTTTGAACATTTCGGTGAGTATTTACTAAAACTATGGAAGAACTACAAGGTTTTGTGTGATTAAAATAAACTTCTACTTGGTTTTCTGCTAACTATCGGCAAATTAAAAATATCGATTTTTTGGAAGCAATGAAAATGTGGTTCCTTCAGAATGACTTCCATTTTTTTTTACTGGGAAGCAATAGCTGGGTTCAAGAACGGAAAAGTTTTTACAAACTGTGAATAAAAACAAAAATTTAGAGAGTAAAGTGAGCTGTCACCGCAGCGTATTCACAATTTTTTTATTTCATAATTTTTTTGCACTAAAATTTAGTAAAACAAAAAAATCAGAATTAAAAATGTAAATGAATCAATTTAAAAAAAAATTGCAAAATTTGAAAAAAATCATTACAAGTACGTATATGTTACACGTTCAATTCAACAAATTAAATTTTGAATCTTGTTACCAACTGTTAAAATTTAACATAAAATTGCCATAAAAGTGTGAATGGGTTAGTAAACCTCAAGTAAATGTTAGTCCTGTCCAGACTTGCAATTTTTATTGCAGCAATTCATGAGTTTATAGGGGAGAGAGGTGAGAAGATTGGGGATGGGTACACAGTTTCTTTAATTTTTCAGGAAAATTTGTGGTCTAATAGATTATTTTAATACATAATTGCAAAACTAGAATTTCGTTATGTGGACATTAATGCAATTTCAAAGCATAATTTTAAAAAATTGCAAGTCTGGACGAAGACTTATTAAATGTTTTCGTTTGTTAGTACAAGTATTTATATGTACATATGTATATGTCGTAACAAAAAAAAAAAAAAAATTAAAGAAAACCAAATGGAAAAAACTACTTGAAATAAATCATTTAGATTTTCTTAATACGTCGACTGCCTACTAGATAACTGGTGGATTGCGTTCTTTTCTGGGACGCCAACTACGAGTTATATCGAGAGCCTATATTCAAAATATGTCAACTCAAATTTGGTCAAAATGAGTTTCCGATAGCAAATATCTCCCCTATGCAATATTCATTTGTAGTATGAATTTCGAATAAAAAAAAAATGATTTTCCCCCTTTTATATCAATTTTTCTTATTCTACTATCTAAAAGTATAATTCTTTTTGGTGAAAATATGTGCTAACTCCCATGTTAATTTCCAATATTCATAAAAAAATAGTAATTTATTATAAATCTACCTCATATCTTATTGCATTTGGCATGCTGAACATGAATCTGTTAAGGATTTTGATATTCTATGGCTAGTTTTTAAGATATGGTCACTTTTATATTATATTAATAAAAAAAAGTTGGTAATGAATGTATAACTTAAACTGTTAATCGAATAGAAACATTATGTATGGACCGGTTATAGTCAATGAAATAAGCTTTCTAAATTGATAATTTGGAGTGACCCTGTTACACTAGGGTAAGTTAGAGAGAGAGTTGTAGCTTTCCAATTCTTATATCTAGTATTGAGTAAAAGATTTCACAAATTGATTAAGAAACAAATATATCGATGGCTTAATATAAAAAAGGCCTAACTCGAATTTTCGATATTTTACAGGAGCAACAAAAAACTGAAGAAAAAATAAAGCATTTACATGCAGAAATAGTTTTTAAAGTTGTCATAAGTCCTTGATTTTAAATATTATTTAAAAAAATTTTTCCGACAAAATATGCTAACTCTTAAAATATTTGTTTTTTGATCTACTAAAATATGCTATCTCATAAAAATACGCAAACCAGTGCAAAATAAAATATTTTTTGCAGACCTATAAATTAGTAAGCATATTTAAACCATATTATGGAAGGCACATAATTTATTTTTACAATAATGAGCGAATTAACTAGTTTTTTCGCTCTACTGAAAAGTTAGCTGTTTTGAGTTGACGTATTTTGAATATAGGCTCTCGATATCCTTCTGTGTATACTTGCCATGTTTGTGCAGCTACGATAAGCTCGGAATATATTTCAATGCTAATATAAATAATTGTCTTCTAGGAAAAAAAATCAATGCTTGCTTGCATGAACCGAAAATTTATTAAAAAACGAACGAAAATATTTTATTGCTGAGAACGTGAATAAACCAAATTGTCACTTAAGGCCAGTTTTCAAAAAATTGCCGTGGCAGTCAACGAGTTAAAGTATTAATTTTATAAAAGTATAGTATCATATATTATTGTATGTATTGTTTCTTTAATATTATTAACTTTTAAAATTTTTCCGTTTTACAAATTTTTTTCGAGAGGAAACCCTTTAATTTACTCAGTAATTACTCATTTACTGCAAAAGTAAACACACGGTCCTAATAACAAATGTACTAAAATATTGCGAGACCGGTAAATGTGTAAATATGTGACCCTCTACACAGAACACGAGCAAGGATTTTGCTTCGTCTACTTTGGTACACACATACGTACATGGTATCTATGTATGTTGGTATACACATAGAGCCATTCCCAGCGGGAACTAGAAGGAATGCCTTCTAGAAGGCCTCTGTACGCCTTCTTTTGGATGTAGAAGGCCTGCTCGCTCCATTCCATACTCATATCTTTTTAACACGCGTTGCCATTGCGAAGCAGGTCATCTGTTGCTTCTTTCGGCAGAGATTCTGCAAGGCCTTCAAACTAATAGATTTTGTTTTTGCTTTGGTAAAAAAAACAAAACAAAACATGTTACTCCTTCTCTTCTCCCTTCTCATAGAAGCGAGTGTGGAATGTGTATCGTATATTTTATACGAAAGAGCCCTTTAATTAGGCCTGCACCAAGAAGGTCTTCTGAGTTTTACCGCTGGGTTGTATTCTAACAGAGACACAACTACAAAAAAAAGTAGTTTTGCAGAATAAAACGCATTTTTTTAGATATGTCTATAAGTGTGTTCGTTTACTTTTGCAGTAAAATGAAGCAAATGAGTATTTACTGCGAAAATTTTAAAATTTACTCTCAAAAAGAGCTGCTGCCAATAAAAGTACGCGAACGGAAAAATAGCAAAAATTAGTAAGATTAAAGAAACAGCTGACTCCAAGTCCACATAGTGTTGAAAAATATATAAACTTTTGACTATTCAACTCTTTTTCATTATTGGTACTTGATACAATATTTTTATAAAGGGCTTTGGACACGATCAAAATGCTTGCTGTCAAGTTCGTGTACGTGTGCTTCTCGGCTTGATGTTACCATGCTTGATGCCCCACCAAGCATTCATTTTTATTTTGATTTTGTGCTGTTCGTTTGGTTGAAAAAAAATGTATAAAAATGTCTAAATAATGAAATTCAATAACAATAATGGCAGCACTGCTTACAAAAAAGAACAAAGCAAAATAAGAAAGTTCTAACACTTCTTTTTTCTTCACCAAATTTATGTTTTTAATTCCGATATTTTGGGCAACCGTTCATAATGAAAATATAATTATAATGAAAATTTGTACGCGCTTGATGGGGTAATCAAAATCAAAATCAAAATTTTTTGATTTTCCATCAAGCATCGTTGGTGTCACACATACTAACAAATTCTCACTCATACTATAACCAATCTCAGCAAGCATTTTGACCGTGTCTAAACCCCTTTACACGAGCAATCTAGGAATAAATTTTGTAATTTGCTTCATGTAACATTTGTAATTAATTTCTTTTTGATTTCCTTGTTTTGTTCTTAGTTAAATTAATAAAAATTACATGACAATTTGTAAATGTTACTGATTACCTTAAAAGCAAGTGCAATACTAAGTAACCAGATACTTTACAGTTTTACAACTCTGAGTAATTAGAATAATTTGCAAAGCAAAAGGATTAATAAAATAAATTAAAAAATATGTATATTAACAGCTATCATTATTATGCTTTAGAAATAAATTATTTTTTAATGACTTTCACAATATTTATTTAACCTTTTCTCAAATGTTTGCACTTTTCGATTGCTTACTTTTCATTTGTTTACATTTTGAATCATATGTTCTTATCTTACTAAACTTTACTACGACAAATTTCTGCAGTAAAAATTTGCAAAACAATCAGTCAAGAACTGTCAATTTACTCTCTTAATTTGTGTTCTCATTTACTGTATTTTGGGTAAACGAACGCAATTTAGTAAAATGCAGTAAAGTTCAGTAAAAATTTTTAAAAACTTTTGAGTACGCGAACGCAATTTATGTTGCAATAAAGGAGCGATGTGTATGTATTTATAGTTTTGAAAACAATAACAAAAATAAGTCAACACATACATATCGTTACCTTAATATAAAAAGGTCCTAACTCATTTTTTTTAATATTAGTAGCGGAATTCACTCTTCGTATTAAATTTAAATGTATTACGATTTTAAGCGTCCAAGCGTGAGCGATTTTTTCTTCCGTATTGTAAAAAACGTTTATTATTCAATTCAAAGATACTCTCTGAGAGAATTTGTATGTAGCTAGTTCTTCTTTTTTTGGAACTCTGGTAAATAAATTCAGCTACAACATCTACTACTATAGTTTTTAGTATAGTAGATGGTGTAGGCATACTTAATTAAAAATGTATGCATTTTGTTGTTGCCGTGTTTTAAGTTTGCCACGATTTATCAAAGCTACAATGTGTTAAAGATCTACAATAGCCAACAGTGAATACCGCTAATGAACATCTAATGTATCGAAATATGCAAAATTCTCGGTTTCAAAAAAATAATAAAATAATAAATAATAATATAAATAATATACAAATGCTGACATTAAGGTCGACTTCCAAAACGTCAATGGCTTTTTCTTCGAACAAAATGTAACGCTGCAGTATAAAACATTTCACCCCCATATTCATAAAAAAAGAAAATGTATTTGAAATTAATTTTAATAAACTACATTTCAAATTCATTTTAAATTTTATGAACATGGGTGTTTTAATTTGGCACTCAAACAATATACATATGTAAATACATATGTACATACATATGTATATGTATATAATAAAGACCAAAGATAAATCGAGCCGAGCATATAATTTTAACAATGGATTATACTCACTGTAAATCTGAAGATGGAGGCATTATGGGTGAATGGCCACGATGTGGAGGTGGTGTGTGATGTTGACGCTGTTGTTGAATACCATGAAGACCATGAGAGGCATGCTGAATATTGAATTTCATTTGTCCACTACTAACGCAGCTGTTAGGAAAAAATGGTGGTCTAAATCCTTGAAAAGGCATGCGTCCTCTCATACCTCCACGGCCGCGTACTATAAAACCTCCACGTCCGTGAGAAAAGTCTGGACGAGGACCACGCATAAAAGGATTCATAGGACGAAATCCAGCCATAAATGCATCTGATAAAATATGAGGTGGCAAATGGGGCGGATATCGTAATGTTGGTACTGCAGGTACTGCAATTGCTGAATTTAAAACGGAGCTGTGCTTCTCGGATGAAATGGACGTTTCTTCATCATCGGCTCCGGAGGAGCACAAGCCTTCACTTTCATCTGATTCAATGGCTCCTTTTAATTTTCGTTTTTTTCGTTGTAGCGCTTCTCCATTATCTTCTTCGAGGCTAGTTAATAAAGCGTTTTCTGTTGCCTTTTTCGCTAAAATTTTAGACCATCAATATTTATTTAAGTGTATGGCAGAGTTTACATCTGTGTGACATGTGCCCAAAAAAGCGTAACCACTAATTACTAATAAAAAACTGTTTGTTTCAGACACGTATTTATTAAGTTAAACAGTTTCATATATAACTAATAGACAATTTTATAGAATCCATCACTGATTGGAAACTGTTTAAATCAATACATTTGTACATACATGTCTGAATCAAACAGTTTGTCATTAGTAATTAGTGGTTAAGTTTTTTTTTTGGGCACGTCACACAGATTTAAAGCCGGCCTATGACAAATGACGCCAAACATTTTTTAATGAAAATAAGGATCATTTTTATTTTTCGATTTGAGGCCATTTTTTATTGGATAAACATGTTAATGGTGCCATAATTAATGCACACGGTATACTATCAAAAATCATTATTACCTTTTTTTAGTTTTTTTCGTTCTTCCTTGGCCTTGCGCCTGCTCTCCATTTCCAAATCTGTTACTCCAGATTGGCGGCGTTTTTCTGCTTCTAATTTACGTTTCTCCATCTCCTCTTTTCGAAGCTTTGCATCTAATTCTAAAATTGCACGTACTTTTTCTTCGCAAGCTTCCGCTTCTAGTTGCGAGACAGTTTTTAATGCTTTAGCCAAGCTCTCTTTTGCCAATTGCTTTGCAGGTGTTTCCGGCTTTTCCACTGCTAAGCGTGAAGGCGTTGACTCCTTAAGCGTTGCTGGACTAGAACCAGGCGGGGGTGTTTTAACCTCACCCGGCTCCAAACTACTATCACCACCTTGCATATCTTCAAGAAATCCAAATGTCAATTTGGCTACACCCTCCGCAGACACTTTAATATCGTTTTTGAAGTTATTACCAGTGACCACATTCACAATCTCCAATTCAGAAACAATTGTCTTGTTGATGTTGATATCTACATTCTCAGCCAAAGAGCTGTTGAAATTTTTCGTGTCAGATTCCGTCATATAGTTTTCTTTATATTAACTAATTTCTTATTTCCCTAATACTTTTCTCAACAACCAAATAAGTATGTATGTATTTATATTAAAATGAAATATTAATAGAGCTTCGGAGTTACACAATTCACTATTTTATCATTTTTATGTATAGGTTTTTGTTTTCATTTATTCACTGCTTACAGCCCCACTAGACACATTTAGTAATAGTTTAGTAGTCAGTAATCATTTTTTATCATCATCGTAATAGTCATCTTCACCTCAGTTTGTATGTACATATGTATGTAAATTTTCAAAGTGCACAATATTGTACATATGTAGTTGTGTCTCGAGTGTGGTTACAACAACAATAAAAATCAATCAATTATATAGCAAAGTAGACTGCACGCGTTATAGATATTTTCATGAGTAATTTTCAGAGCTTAAATGGCCGTTTACTGTCACAACCTCATATTTTTAGTGTAATATAATATCTATATTTAATTTTTTATACCATATAAGTTAATAAAAAGATTATTTGAAGGAAATATCAATATGTGAAAACTTTTATCAAATACTGGTACTAGCGTCTAAAAAAAATTCCTGCTACAATAATGATTCTTCTTCTTATTTTCTTGCACTTATAAAATTGTCATTTGTAGTATATACAAAAGCTGTGTTGTGCGATAGAAATGAAAAAGTGCATATTACAGTGATGCCGGATAGTATTATTTGACATCAATTATCGCGATATAAATTGTTTCTGACCATATATATTTTAAGATGACTCGCAATCATATTTAAGTAAACTAAATTTTTTTAATAAACGACAATATAAATATAAAACTCACTTTTTATAATGCTTTCAATCCAATTTTATTATTAAATTATTAAGTCAGGCGTGTAATGGTTTTGTAATTAATAAATTATAAAAAATTTTTACTTCAATAAATTTGGACAAAGTTCTGGCCTAGTGGTATGCATTATTCTTCTTGTATGTAAATGTTTTTATGGAAAATATTTATATTAGATTCGTTCGCGTACATTTTCGTAACAATATATTAATTCATAATTACTTATTATATTTTAATTTATTTAAACCATGCCGTAAGACTTTATATAAATTATTACTTGACATAAGTTAATTAATTTGTGGTGCATATTAGGCCCTAATTTACACTTGAGCACATTTAAAATATGTATAAAATGTTAGTATATTCTTATTAGAATTGTGTAGGGCTAAAATTTTAATATTTTTCAACGTCTCTATGAAATCTTATTGTTCCACTCAACATATTTTGATAATTTTAGAGTTAACACCAGAAAAATTAGAACTACATATCGATGGCTTAATATAAAAAAAGGCCTAACTCGAATTTTCGATATTTTACAGGAGAAGCAAAAAACTGAAGAAAAAAATAAAGCATTTACATGCAGAAATAGGTTTTTAAGTTGGCACAAGTCCCTGGTTTTGAACTGTAACGTACTAAGATCTTCAAGGAGGATGCAATTATACGTTGTCGCCCAGAAAACATTAAAAACGCGAGTTCGAAATAAATTGAGTTAGGCCCTTTTTATATTAAGCCATCGATATATGTATATGTATGTAAGTATATATTTTTACGTTACCACTATGGGAAAAATGTAGCAGCAGTGTTGTAATATAATTTCAGTTCTATTATTGTGTAGAGTGTCTGAGATACGCTATTACCAAAACCAGCTTATTTATAAATGCTAATTTGGAGCTAAAACAATTACAGAGAAAATAAATATTTATAAAATTTTAATAAAACTAAATTTTCCGGGACTTAATTATACTTACTTAATTTTTAATTTATTCAGCTAAAATTTTTTCCATTCAATACTTAATCACGATTTTTTTTATCTTATAGGAAAAAGATCTTCCAATCACGTTTGGTTATCTGTTTTTAATACAAAAAAACTTAACAAAACCTACACATAGAAGAAATTATTTAGCAAATAAGAAGAAATGAAAAAACTGTAACAAAAAAAAATAATAATCTAGAGAAAAATTTGTTATGCAAATATCTGCACTTTTTTAATTGTTCAAAATGAAATTTAATCTTTGCAACGTTTTTAGTCACTCTCTTATTATGAGCTATCCGTCTGTAAGTGAGTTTGTCTGGCTATTTGACGTCTCGTTGTGGAAAACTCAAACCGTTAATAGCTGCAGCAGGAGTCAACACATTTTTTTTTTTACTTTTTGTACACCTTTAGTGACTGACAAGTGTGTGCAAATTTGTTTGTCTTGTATTGAGAAAAAAATGTACATACACATATTTAATTTTCTCCATTATTAACTTTCACTGCATTTTGCAAATGTAGTTTTCAAATAAATTTAGTGTTCAAGTTAATAAAAAAAAAGTTTAAATAATACATACATATTGATTTATTTTTATTTAATATATAACTCAGTTAAATGGGTCATAATATCCCTACAGGCTAATGATACTACAGACTTAGTCAGTACTGAATAAATTTTGTAATTGATTACATATCGATTATAAAATTTTTGTACTTGTAATTGAAAGTTTTTCAATTACAATTACATTTTGTTGTTATTGAAAATAAAAAAGTAATTACATTTAAAAGTAATTTAAACTAATATTGGAAAAATCTCAACTACAACTACATACATGGAATTGTAGTTGACAAAAATCAATTGAATATAATTAAATGTAATTTTAATTCAAAAAAAGCAATTATAATTACAAGTAATTGAAAAAATAATTACTTAATAAAGTAATTATAGAAAATGCATGTATGTAATAATTCCTTTTTTTATTAATTACAAAAATATTCAATTATAGTTAGTAATAAAATTAAAATATTATAAAAATAAATAAAACCATTTAAAAAAAAAATTGTCATCTGTTAAACGCTGTCGCCTGGGTGTTAAAATAATAGCTCCCAATGCACCCATTTTACAATAGCTCATGCAAAATTTTGTTCTAAAATATTACTCATGCATGCCAGGAATAGTTCACGGAAAATACGTGAAAGGCTGGCATTTCTGTTATGTACATAAATGCATCAATAATTATTGTTCGTCTACTAAACAATTAGAAAAAGTTAGTTTAATGCCCTAATTCTGTTCGACGATTGTGTCGTCCTGTCTATGCACGGAAAAAGTCGCAATTCTGATTCTTTAAAGACAATTATTATTTATTGACTATGCTAGAAGGTTCATGTAAATGCTTTACATTTTTGTTCCAAATCAGTATATCCAGCACATATTTTTTCATGTACAGTGAAACCTCTCATAACCGGACATTCACTGTGGCGGTATTTTTGTCCGGTTATTAGAGGTGTTTTTTATTTATTGGAATGCAGTAAAGTCGTTTCTAAAAAAAGCTTGAAACGGGCAATTTGTTTAAGAAATGAAGCAATATAAATAGTTCAGTTTCATGCACCGAACATTTCTCCATTTTAAACTCGTTTATAATTTCCATTTTTTCTTTAACTGATAAACAAATTTTTCCGTCATTTTGTGACACGAGCTAAGCAAACGACTTCTTCAGTAAATAGCAATTTCTTTGCGATCCTGAACGCATGAGTATGTTCATTTGCATTAACAAGGAAACCATTAATACCAATATGAATCAGGAATTTAATAAAAAAATACTATTTAAATAAAACTCTTGTTTCCGTCCTTCAGCGCTTCTTTCCGCTTATGAGAGGTATTTTGAACAATGTTTTTTTTTTTTAATTTAGTTCGGTTATTAAAGTGTCCGTTATGAGAGGTATCATTGTATTTTTCAAACTATCGTATAATACTGTTATTTAATTTTTATGCATTTAGAAGATAGTAATAATATTTTTATATGTAGCTATGCTATTTATTGCTTGATATAGGAATTAGGATGTGATTTTCATAACAAAAATAATCGATACTATTACAGTTATAAATTTATTTTTATTTTGATTTCTTTGTATTTAAAAACAGAGTCCAAAAATAAACGAAACAAATTGCTTGATTTTGTTTTGTTTCTTTGAAGTGATTGATTGTTCAATTTGTTTTTGTTTTATTTTTGCGCATAAGAACAAACCAGAGAACACAGCCGATCGACTGTAAGCCGGCTAACAGCCGCCACCGGCCACAAACAATACATTAATTTAATCTTATACTGCTAGAAAAGAAAATAATGGGAAATAAATGGAAACGTTTTGAAATATTTACAGAGAATTTGACATCATCACATATAATTTTATTGCATTGTTAATTCACACATGAAATTTGTTTTATATAACTAAGCAGCACAGCTGGGTGTCCTAAGACACCTCTCTTCTTCTCTTTTTTTCATTACCAACGACAAAAACTCAAAAATGGTTTTTGTCCTTGATTTATAGAATTCAAAATAAAACACTGAAAAATATGTTCAAACAAAAACATAATAAATCTTCTTACTGAATTAGGACATAAAAAATATTTTCACAATATTTTCACAGAATTGTATCTAATTGAATTTGTTGAATTAAAATTACATGCGAAATTTCAAGATTGAAAAAATAAACAATTATCTGCATTTATACTTTAAAAATTCAAATTGGAAACGCAGTTCAAACAAGAAGGTGATCCTGCACAAAACTAACTTAATTTTAACTAATTTAATAGAAATAAAAGAAAAAATCAAATTACTAAAAGTACTTTGGGCCAAACCAGTGATGCCAGAATTCCTCCACCAAAAATGGCTAAATGTAGACAAAAAAATTGCTAAAAAATTGCTTAACACTAGCTGAAAAATGGCTAAACAAAATCGAATGCAAAAATCATAAACTTTAGCAAAAACAAGAAGGTATTTCATATATTGTTTTTTTAAGGCAAATCGGGAACTTTTTTAAAGTAAATAAAAACAATAAATTGAAGTAATAAATAAAATATTTTTTCCTCAGGTAATAAAACAAACTCTGCATATAGTGCAAATTTGCAATACTTGCATTACGCCTTCTATTCATTTGTACATTTTGCTATTAAGTCTTTAAATTTTTGAGATACTAATCCATTCCTTGCGAAATTTTTGTTTATACACAGAGAAAAAACTGTCTCATAGAATCAATAAGATTTTCTCTATGAAATGTTTTTAGGCTAAGGGGTATCCCAGCAGAAAAAAGCGAAGATTTTTTCATAGAGATTCCTTATTGTTTTTATGTGGCAAATCTTATTAATTTTATTAAGAAGAAAACCACATAAAATCAAGAAGAAATCTTATTATTCCCAACTTTTTTACTCAATTTCCGTTATTTTTGGCACCAAAAAAAAAACAATCCATAGAGAAAAACTTCTTGATTCTATTAGGTTTTCTTATAAATTGTAAACTATATGGATTTCTTATTGATTTTATTAGGTTGCCTTATTGATTTTTTTAAAAAGGTTTTCTTCTTGATTTTATTAGGTTATCTTATTGATTTTTTCAATAAGGCTTTCTTCTTGATTTTATTAGGTTCCTATATGATTATGTGTAAGGCATCTTATTGATTTTTTTAATAAGGAAATCTTCTTGATTTTATGAGGTGTCTTGTTATTTCATATCTATAAATAGACACAGACAATTTTTTTTCATTATATTTTTCTTTTTTGTATAAGCATGTTTGCAAAATTATTTCAATGGTTATTCAGACTGATTGTGAGCATATTGGTTAGAGTGTTTGTCTATCAGTCAGAAATTTCCTGGTTCAATACTTGTCTCCTTTCAAGTAATAATATGTATGTATGGTGAGTTAATATAGAATATAGTATAATATTTATGTATCTATGTAAGTATGTATAGTATAAATAAATAACATCTACATATACTACATACAACATAAGTATATGGTATAGAATTTAAATGAAAATACATAAGCAAAGCACAAAGAATAAAGAAAGACATATTTTTTTTTTATTTTATGAGGTCGCCCCATAAAATCAAGAAGAAAACCTCATTAAAAAAATCAATAAGATAACCTCATAAAAACTACAAGATTTCTTCTTGATTTTTTTAAAAAGGTGTTCTCTATGAAATTAATAAGATTTCCTTATTGAAAAAAAACCATAGAGATTTCTTATTAATTTTGTTCTATTTTATGAGGTATTTATTAGGCACAGTTTTCTCTGTGTACTTTTTATTAACTTTCTATTTTTTAAACTTTTATTTTTCTTGATATTTTCACTCGTGTAAAACAAATATGACCCTTGTTTGATTGATATCATAAACCACCAACTACAGTGAAACCTCTCATAACCGGACTCTCACGGTCGCCCTGTTTTTGTCTGTTTATTAGAGGTGTCCGCTTATGAGAGAGTTACACATTTTTTGGATTTCATTGTAGTTGAAAAATTATTTTAAGAGTAGACTTCTTCAAATTAGATTGGTATAATTTCAGCTGTTGGGTTTCAAATGACTTTCAATGATTTTATTTGTTGGAATACAACAAAGTCGTCTCTAGAAAAATGCTTTGAAAAGACAGTTTGTATAAGAAATGTAGCAATATGAATTGTTAAAATACACAAGAAACTTTATATCTTCACAAGTTCGTGCACCGAATATTTTCCTTTTTCAAACTCGTTTAAAATATATATTTTTTCTGCAATTGATAAAAACAATTTTTCACTGCCATTTTGGGACACCAGCTAAGCAAACAACTTCTTCATATAAACATCAATTTCTTTGCGTCTCCAACGAATCAGTACTTACATATGCGTTAACCAGGGAACCAGCAATATCATTGACAGTAATATAAATATGAATCAGAGTTGAATAAAGAAAGACCTACTATTTAAATGCAGCTCTTGTTGCCGTGTTTCACCGCTTCTGTGCTTTTATGAGAGTGTCCGGTTATGGGACTGGATTTTGTATGGAAAAACTAATGAACGTGATGGATCTACAAAAATTGTCCGGTTATTTGAGGTGTCCGGTTATAGGAGGTGTCCGTTATGAGAGGTTTCACTGTAGACCCGACAATTTATAAACACCTTGCAACGATTATAAGAATACAGTAGCAAATCTTATTGTTACCAATTGAGCCATCTCTTTCATATAAGCGCTTTTAGACTGCTGCAACAAAAACGATAAGTTTGAAATGGGATTGATAGATTTTAATACGAAAAAAATAACATACTACTCTGTTGTCTTTTTTTGGTAGTTAATTAATGTTCGCATGTTCCGAGTTTAAATTTTTTGTGAAAAATCACAAACAAATTTCATGTTTGGAAAATAGCTAAAAAATAGCTAGATTAAAATAAAAATGGCTTAAAAAATAGCTAATCACCCCTATTATGCGTTTCGATTACGTTCCCGCATTCAGTTACGCACGGATCGAAAAGAGGTATTCTGCAAAAAACTGAATCGAAAGAAAAAGAAGAAGAGAAGAGTATGATTAAACCTGCTGCTTTGCTATGAAACGGGTGAAATAGGAACAGAAAAATTAAGCAATTTTGCACAATTTTTAGCAAAAAGTTAAATTTAGTGCAAAAAACAGTGATTTAACATTAAAACAAATAATAATTAAACATTGTTAACATTTTTATTAAATAAATTCTTGCAAATTTAAGTACAGCGATTAAAAAAAAACGAGATAAGCAAGAGGTATTTGTGGCCAAACTTATCCAGTGTGAAGAATCCTGTCGCGCCGGAGGTGATATTTTAATTTTTTACATATAATTGTAACACAAAAATAAAGTTTATTTGTTTAAATTTAATTAAATCCATAGACAATATCGTTTTTCGTTGCCATTAAATATGTATGCCAACTTTTTATACTGTTCTTATCACATTTCAGTACAGAAAAACAAAACAAAGGTTGTAGTTCATTAATTAAATCTTCTTTTGCATTTAATACTTGCATTATTTTTTTAATTAATCACTTTTTGAACCTAAACAAACAAAAATTGAAAACGCTCCGCCACTAAAATAGCAACTTACAAAAACGTAGTTACGATCGAAATGCAGAATACATAGAATCGAAAGAGAAATCGAAGAACGGAACGCAGAATACCAAAGTTGCCAAACGGAGAAACTTTCGATTCGAATCGAAACGCAGAATAGGGGTGAATATCTAAACTCACCTTTCTTCCGGCTAAATGGGATGAAAAATGGCTAAATTTAGCCAGAAAATGGCTAAATTGGCATCACTGGGCCAAACCCACGATGTCAACAACGTTCGACTTGTCGCACACTTACATGCAAAACAAAAACAAATTTTAATATTTTGTTGTTGTTTCCAGGCCAGGCTTTTTGTCTTGCAGTTTTAATGAATTTGAAAAAAGAAACAAATCGTTAAAAAATCCATTTCCTTTACTACTCGTATTTCAAAGATCAATTATTTTTTAACTTAATGTTAATTTTTTATTTACAAACTTTTTAATTAACAAAGTATATATACACATATGGGGTATTCACAAGGGTGTCTTAAAAAGTGTCCTAAGTGTCATAATGTCTTAACATTTTAACATAGTTTAAAAAAATTGTTGTTGTGGCTCAAGCAAAAAGGTCATAAAGTAATAAGACTTTCTCAGCTATGTTTATTGTTTGTCATAACTACATGTAGAAATGCGTGAGAGTTTACCAAAGGAATTGAGAGAGAGAGTAAGAAATGTACAAGGTGTTAAAACCAAAATACAAATAAGTACAATATTTATAATTGTAAATTATAAGGGGTTGCTCACAGCAGTCCTATTTTTTCGTTTTATAACTTTAAAACGTGTTAGTTTATGAGTACCATTTGAATACCCCAATAGTATATACAATTTTAATTTTAATTTCATTCGTTATTCATTAATTCACTTTTATAATTTTAATGATGATCATGTGAACTTGTCACAAGAAAAAAAATTTATTTTTTATATAAATTTTGACATAACAAGATAAAAATATGAAAAATAAAATGATTCGTGTTTAAAGTGCTAATCAATGCTTGTTTGTTTGCCTTTTGTTTTGAAGTTATCTTTTACACGATTTTGTAACACTGCAAGTGTGTGTTTGTGTTTGTGTTTTTTTTTGTATCTTTGTACATATGTATGTCTGTCTGCCTTTTTTTTAGGACTGACTCTTACATAAATCATAAATTGCCCTTTGACATGATTTGTAATAAATTCATTTAAATTCATATTACCACAGTTGTATTGTGCATAAAATTTATAAATAAAATAATCCACGATACACACCAGCAGATAAAAGAAACAAAAAAAATATAATAATAATAAAATGAAATGAAATGAAATTAAATTTGAAATCTTAAGCCGAACTGCCTCAAACTCTCTGCACCACACAAGTTTGAAAAAAAACCATCATACGGATTTCAAATAATTATAATCAACATTATATTTATAAAAAATATATAATAACGACTCAGACTGACTGACTACATACAAAAAGAAATGAATTTACAAATTGAGGAAGAAGATGATGATGTCTTATTGCATAAAAGCGCTTGAAGATTGAATGGGAAAAAGTTTTAAAGTACCGAAGTCTTAATGAAGCACACAACCATGAATAAATAAATAATTTAGTGGATTTATATATATATGCACCTACTTGTGAGCCTTTAGGTAACAATAAAAACAATAGATGTGATTAAAACCATACTAGAGCAATAATATTAAATTAATTAAAAACCACAATATTGTTTGTAGCAAACACACAATTTTCCATGAACTTTTCAATTGAACTTTAAATAGTATTAATTACTTATTGCATTTTAATTATAACTAAAAATTAATACAATATACATTTTCTTAAACAAGTTGACTTAAGCGAATCGGATTTCAAGCCAAGACGGATTGACGAAGTCGAAGTTTACCCAATAAGCAATTTTGCTTGAAATCAAGTGTAAAACAAGTGTTATTCAAGCTACACAATCAATTGTCAAGGGCTTTTATTTATTTGTTTTTGATATATTCACCACAATTTCAGTTTTAATAATAAATAAATTACGTATTTGACAAGGTTTGAGCATATATGTATGTTGTTTGATTTTTTATTTAAAAATATTTTCAAACTTGAAAATTATTTGAAAAAATGCTTGAATTCAACTTTGTTTCCAGTTCTATTTCAAGTGCTTGAATTTTAATTTTTTAAGTGCTTATTGGGTAAGTGAAAAAATTAAAAAAAAAATCGTAAATGATATCGTTCAAATGTATGTAAATGCACGGATATGTACATATGCATGGTACAAATTAAAATATGAATAACATATAGACCCGTAACCGACAAAAAAGCTTAAGCGTCTTCTTTTTTTATTTATTTATTTTTTTTTTTTTTTGTTTTTGAAGAAAATAGATTATTTACGATGGTAAATAATTATTTATGCACATTTCACTGTTAACTGGACTGCACCCGGTCAAAAATTCTTGTGTGGCAACACCCTATTCTTGCGAAAGCAATGTACAGCTACCTGTTGTTGTTTTTTACATTTATTTTCATAACATATGTACTTCTTACAACTACAATTCGAGCTGAAAAAGTAAATGGTAAAGTAAGAAAAAAAATATGTTGATTATTAATGCCCTAATTTTGTTCGACCATTGTATCGTCTTGTCTATGGACGGAAAAAAATTATTATTTATTGTCTATTTTAATTTGAAATTTATTTGCTAGTGGTTCAGCGTTGTCTATATATTTCATTGTTGCTGTAACAAATCATCAGTAGACTTCAACCACACATTTTGAATAGTCACAAACCTCTTATCTTATGCACAGAGAGAGAATTGAGAAATTGAGAATTCACAAATAATAGTATTTTTGAAAATCACAAAAGAAAAATAAGCGTAGTAGGCTTAGAAACTAATACAAAACCCAGCAAATAATTTATATTCGATATGAATCTATTTTATTTTTCTGAACCACTAGCAAATAAATTTCAAATTAAAATGGACTTCTGACAATATATCGAATAATAAATTTCTTAAATATTTATTGTCTATGCTAGAATGTTCCTGTATTTCCAACACCTAATTGTTCATATACTTTTTCAAACTATTGTAAAGGGTGTTTTTTATTGAGGTATAGAACTTTAAGTTGGCATCACTTTTTTAACTGGCGGCCATTTTGTCAGCTGTCAAGTGATTAATATTTAGTTTGGTTTGCCATTTCATCATGAACAGGTTGACAAAAGAACAACGCTTGTAAATCGTGCAAATTTATTTCGAAAATAATGGTTCAGTTCGCGAAGTTTACCGCAAGCTCCGTCCATTTTATCGTCGACATAATCGTCCATCAGAGCAATTAATTCGGTTAACCATGGATCGTTTTCGCACTACGTTTACTCTATGTGATAATACGCATCCGCAGAGACGTCGAACAGTGCGCACCGAAGAAACAATTGCCGCTGTAGAGCAAAGTGTTGAAGAAGACCCGAATGAATCGATTCGCCACCGTGCACAGCAATTGGAGCTTTGTCCATCAACTTTATGGAAGATTTTGAGCAAAGATCTTGGCTTGCGACCTTACAAGATCCAGCTTGTGCAAGAATTAAAGCCGCGAGACCATGCAATGCGTCGTGATTTTGGTGTATGGGCCGAAAATGAGATTGATCTCGATGCTGATTTTCATCGCAAAATTTTGTTCAGTGATGAGGCTCATTTTTGGTTGAATGGCTACGTCAACAAGCAAAATTGCTGCATTTGGAGTGAAGAGAATCCACATGAGACCCTTGAGACGCCATTACATCCACAAAAACTGACTGTTTGGTGTGCTCTATGGGCTGGTGGAGTCATTGGGCCATACTTCTTCCGAAATAATGCTGGAGAGTCAGTTACCGTTAATGGAGACCGGTATAGAGCCATGATAACCGACTATTTTGTTCCCGAATTGGATGGCATGAATGTGGATGAGTTGTGGTTCCAACAAGACGGCGCTACATGCCACACAGCGCACGTCACAATCAATTTATTGAAGGAAACATTCGATGAGCGCATAATTTCGCGGAATGGACCTGTCAATTGGCCACCAAGATCGTGTGACTTGACACCATTGCATTATTTTCTTTGGGGATATGTGAAGTCGCTCGTCTACGCCAACAAACCAGAAACGTTAGGGGACTTGGAAGCCAACATTCGTGGCGTTATTGCCAACATACGGCCCCATATGCTCGAAAAAGTGGTTGAAAATTGGACCTGTAGAATTGGCTTTATTCGAGCCAGCCGCGGCGGCCACATGCCCGAAATCATATTTAAAGATTAATGGCATAAAATTATCCTTCCAATAAAGCCAAATTGATGGACATTAAAACTATTTTCTTGTGTTTTATTTCAATTCAAAGTTCTATACCTCTTAAAAAACACCCTATATAATACTTTAATTTAATTTTTATGTTTTAAAAACATGGCAATAATATTTTTATTTTTCATTATCAAAGAAAAAAACCTTTTTTTTAAGAAAATAATTTAGAGAATTCAAACACAAGAACTCAAAAGTATTTTCAAACAAAAATGTCATAAATCTTCTTATTGAATGGCACCACGTGACATAAGGTGAGCGCAACCATGGACTTATTAAAATCAAAATTTGTCGATAAGTTGATTTCGAGAAATTATCTATAGAACTATGAATGAATGCGTACAGCTTAAAATAAAAAACACGAGTCTATGCAATCACACGCGTTAATCTTAAACCTAATCTTATAGCATAACTATAATCATCCAACAACTAACTATAACTAAAATTTATACACTCTCTAAGCTACAAGCACACTCATGAGTATAAAAATACTCTGACTATTAATCGGCTACACATGCGTATATACAGGGCTCTTTTATTTACACAAACACATAAAGCATGTTTTCAAACAGCCAAACACATTTTCCATTCCATTTGATATACACAAATGTATCTACATGGTGGAAAATGATTAATAAATATCCCGAGTATCATGCGTATATTTTTTTGTCCGATTAAATATCCATAGACTGATTATAGGCATACTCAGACTATAATTATGAAAGATAGTCAATGCATTTACCCTTTTTATTTTTTTGCTTACGTCATGCGCAATAGAAAATTATTTTGCAAAGCGAAATGCGCCATCTAAATGTGTTTGTGGCTTCATGATCAAATCTCTAAACTCTTTCAAGTTGAAGAGACTAAAAAGTTATCTGAGAATCGAGCCAGTACCTCCTAAGCTTGCTATTAGCATGCTATAATTTTCCTGTCTTGAGCCAAAGCAACTTGAAAAATAATTAAATTGTTAATTAACGAGTTTTACAATTAACATTAAATGAACTTAACTTTATAGCGAAAACTAAAAATTGAAATTGAATTTCCCTTTCATTGAACTTTATTGCTTTTCTAAAAAATGATTATCAATAACATAATGAAAAGCGAATTTTCACAATTTTTCACTACATACATACATATGTACACTATGTGTTATTACATGTATTAATGCCAGTTGGTACATATACATATGTATGTACACACATTCATAATGTATATAGATTTCAATGTTTATAGTATTTTGTATGTGTTATTAATACGTTAATACAACTAAAAATTGTAATTTTCATTTTATAGTCGTCTGAAAAAAAACACACGTCTGTCTATTGGTGCCACGTTCAAACTGGTACTGCAGCGACACGATAGTTAGTACAAGTATTTGAACATTTTGAGTATTTGCGAGTACAAGTACCTTGTCAGTTGGTAATAAAATTATCACACACAAAAGTTTATCAAATAAAAATTAATTAAAATCCACACATATACATACAGACACACATATTCGTACAGCAAATAATAAAGTGCTGCTAAATAAATTAAAATTAAAAAAGCATTTCAAGTCAAATGCAAATTATTTGCACATCATATGAGTCAAATCTTTAGTTCATAACACGAATTAAGGCAAGACAAATAGCTGCAGCAGCAGCAGCAAGAGACAAAAGTCGAAAAAGGCGAAATAAATATCTAACATACGGATCTTCGGTTTTGTAACTTTTATGTGCGTTTTTTCTTTCTTTCTTTTCTCTTCAAATTTCTGTAAACAACATGAAATACAATAAAAATAAAAAAATAAATAAACAAATACAAAGAGTAAGTGGAAATGTACAATCATTATTATTATGTGTTTGAATAGCAATAATTTGCAAATGCTTTCAATTTGTATGTTTTTGTAAAAAAAAGAATATGTAGTTACGAGTATGTTTGTATGTATGTACATATATACATAAAAATAAATATTCGCCAAGTCACAAAAATCAACATCATCAGCGATTTACAGTAGGACTAAAAAAACTAAATTGAATTGTTTACAAACATAAAGTGAATGAAAAGGAATAAAGTATATTTTAGAGATATGCTCGTACTAATAATATTTTACGAATGGCTATTTCGTATTATCATAATTAGTACACAAATTCCCTATCACAAGCATCTAAAAAAATATAAGCAAACTTTAAAATTGTGTTTTATGCATTTTGCATTCAATATTCAAATAAATGTTTCTTCAATTTCTTAACTCTAAGAAACTTATCAGCTCAAACTATAATTTTTTTTTAGCCCCACCGTATTTTATCGTTTTCTTAATTACCACCATCAGTGAGCACTGTAGTTTTTTTTTTTAATGAACAAATGTTTTATTTTAGAAAGTTTTTTTTTTCATTTGTGCAACATTGAAACAAAACATCAAATAAATATACATTTTAATTTACAAATTAGTTATGGCAAAATTATAAACGTGTAAAAAGAAATAATTCAGTTTTAAGAATACTTTACAATTTTCAATAAATTTCACTTTTTATGAACTATTTTTCTCAATCTATAAATTTATTATTTCTAAAATTGTCAATTAGAAAATATTCAAGTTTTTAAAAGAGCCTTATCAGCCATGTCACATAGCTCAATTCCATTCGGAAGCGGAATTCAATCCGTATTTTGGTGCTTTAGAAAACGAAAAACGAAAAAAAAATTTCGGAATGAAATCACTTTTAATTTCATGGACGGAATTAAAATTTTCAATTTAACATGTTAAAAAATTTTTTTCAATTAAGAATACTATTTTTCATTAATTTATTCAAAGCTGGATTACATTTATTTAGTTTTTATTTATTTCACAAGTCATTACAAAAATAAAATCAACAGAACAAAATGTACGAAATTGATTTCTTTGGTATTGCCATACCATTTTTGTATGAACTTTATCAAAATCTTCATATTGGCAGCACACAAAAAAATATAAGGCATAATTAAAATATGCATACAAAAAAAAAAAATTTAAAACGCCTAAACATATGCCACATTATCATTTACTACAAAATTATGTTGCAACACTTGTAAGATTAAGCATTTTTTCCGGATTGATGAAAACGATGGGAATCTGAAGCACCAAAATGAAATTTGAACGGAATGGTTAATACGGAATCAAAACCATTCCGAACGGAATCTGTGACACGGCTGTATGCTTCATTTTCATCAAGTTAATTCCTTTATTCAGCAAGATTGAAAGACAAGTTGTGCTATATGTATGTATGTATATACGTTCCTATGTACATATGTATGTATGTGTATGTGTGTATATTAATTTTTTATTTTATTTTATTAGAAATTTAAATGCAATACAAAAAATTTCATTAAAAAGCACTAAAATTGAAGAACAAAATTTGCTGCACAGAAAAAAGTAAAAAACAAGATTCAAGTAAAAATTAATTAGTTTTCAATCAATCACGGAAATTGTAGTATTTAACTCCATTTTAATTGATTTTTTTTTCAATTAAAAAAATATTACATTAACTAAAAATTATATTCAAAAATGTATAGGCCAATAGGTTTAGTTACTGGTGTTACTTTTTATTTCATTGAAATTAAAACATTTTTTTTATCTTGCAAAGCAGCGATGCCAATTTAGCGCATTTCGCGCTAGATTTAGCGCGTTTTAACTATGCCAAGCGCGCTTTTCTCCGTCTTAGCGCGTTTAATAAAAAAGCGCCAAATTAGCGCGTTTTGAATAATGTCGATAAATATCATTTCAGTTCCATATTTTTAACTTTTTTGTATAAATTTAACAATTTTCTAATATCCAAAACTCTGATAACATTTTTTAAATTAGTTAATGATTCAGCTGTCGCAAACAAAATTCGCTTGACCTTGGTTAGAATTAAAAGTGCATTTTAATACTGTAAGTCCCAAATCACACTATGCAAGTCTTATTGCTAAGCTGATTAGTTTGTTAGGAGAGAGAGACGAGGGGAACAGAAACGTTTCTTTTCCCCCGTCTCTCTCTCCTAACAAACTAATCAGCTTAGCAATAAGACTTGCATAGTGTGATTTGGGACTAATGACAAATATTTTGAAATTTCACAACTAAAAATATGTACTACATACAATGACCCAAAAAATTAACATAAATTACAAAGCATCTACTACAGCTGAAGTACAAAAAGCATTTGAATCGCAGAACTATTCGACAATTTATATGTTGTTACAAAGTTTTACAAATAAATTAAAAGTAAGAACGAAGGATTTCGATTATTTGGAAGGCGATTCTGATTCTGTATTAAATGATTTAGTTTATTAAAACATAATGTCGAGGTAGCAATATTGCAAAATCTTAAAAATTAATTGTGATACGAGTACTAATACATACATCGACTTTTATTGAAATTTAATTTAGCGCGTAGAAAATAGCGCGTTTTTTCTAAAAATATTTGACAATGCTGTAACTTAGCGCGTTCTAGCGCGTTTTGAGAAGGGTAGTAGCGCGTTTGTTGCAAAGGAGAACGTAAAAATTGCCTTAAAAAATTCTCTCAAGATGTATTTAACCAGGTGGCTGCAGGAGAACCACAAGTGTAATGTGCAGTTTTATTTTTTTTTAATTTCAATTGGCTTCGAAAATTTTTTCGATTCAATACTTTGTAATTTACAACTAAAATTTCAAATCGATTTACCAAAAACAAATTTTTGTTATACAGGGTGGCGCACAATGAGCTATCTATATGGTTTGAATTCTTTATAACTTTTTTAATTATTATTATTTCTCTCTTTTTTCCAGCATTTTGTGAAGAGATCTTGGGGAATTAATTATGAATCATTACACAATCGAACAACGTACAAAAATAATTACATTTTATTTTTGCTGGCACAGCGTGCATATCATCGTCATTTTAATGTGCGGATTACACCCACAGTTTTCTTTGGGGATATTTGAAAGAAAGAGTGCATGCTAACAAACCAAGAACCATACTCCATTACACTCGAAATTTTGTGAAAAGTTATGGAAAATATGAGATGTATACTCTCTCCCGCTAAACAGAGCACGTATGTGCGAAGCAGAAAATAGACATCACTTACAGGATATAATTTTTCAAAGCTAATTGCGAAAAATTCCCCAATATACTGTATTTAAAAAAAATTATAATAATCGCATAAATAAAAAAGTTATAAACCATTTATAGCTCATTCTGCGCCACCCTGTATGTACATATGTACATATTTATATGTAGAACATAATCATTTAAGAAGTATTTATACAAAAAAAAAATCAAAAAAACCGGCTGCGTCCATCTTTGAAATGTTAAATATCCTAAATGATCATTCGAAATGAAAAATCATAAAAGAAACCTAAAGATGACTTTAAAATACCTGTCGAATGATACAAATTTTGATATAGTTCGCCAAATTTTTATTTTTTCGTGCTTACAAAATGGCGGCAGTTGGCCGCCATATTGAATTTTGACAACTGACATATCTCCAGGGATTAAGACAAATCGATTGACTTAAGAATCATCAAAATCGGTTCACGCGTTCGGTTTATATAGTGCCGCAAAAGAACACACATACATACATACACACATTTATCCATACATAGACTGATAAACACAATACCCTTCTTTGCGTTGCGCATCCGTTTAAAAAACACCAACTTGTACTTTTTCCCGCTGCTGACTTAAGTCGTTTGTATCTCTCTGAGAGTTATTGGTAGAAGGCAGACATTTTGCCATGTTGCTGTTCTAAGTCCTTTGAATATCACGTTCTGCGCATAAAAGACTTAGAAAGGCAACGCAAACTGTAACATGGAAATAGAAAGACTTATAACAGAAACGTGAATAAATGTCTAGGTCTTAATAAAAAGAGACTGAGAACAGCAACTTGAAAATGTAGAAAGATTAACTGCCAGTTCATAGAAGCCATGTGAAAATTTTCGTCTGCCTATTTATGTATATTGAAAACAAAAACAAAGCATTAAAATTTTGTTTTTGTTTTCATTATAAATAGACAGCCGAGAATTTTTACATGGCTTATATAAACTGGCAGTTAAGGTCTGAAACAACAACAAAATAATAAAATTTCTTTTTGTTTTAAATGTAAGAGTGCGACAAGTCGAACTTTGTCGAAATCGTGGGTTTGGCCCTGAATAAAATATATGTACATATCGTCGGCTTAGAGTGTAAACCTGCTAAATCCACATTTGATAACACACGACCGTTCGAAAGAGAAAGAGACGCCACATCAACCGGTTAAAATATTTATTTTGATTTTAAACTTATATGTATATGTTTGTCGAAAAAACTCACAGCTTTATATATAAGGAAGAGCTTCATGCCAGTTAACATGACAAAACTTCATAAGATTATGTTCAATTTTACCCCTTCTGCTAACTGGAATGAAGTTGTTCCTTATACATAAGGCTGTTATACCTAATTTACATTAAGCATTTTTTTAATGAAATTAGTTGCATGAAAATTTTTTATTTGTCAATGGGAGGCCTCGAGGACCAACTTATATCAAACAAGTTGTCAAAAATGCATCAGATATTCAATCTACGCCCTTTTTTATATAAAATTCTCTTTTATAGCGCTGCAATTAGCAAATAGAAAAAGTTGCGTGCAACAAAATTCATGAAATTTCATGAAAAAATTCTTAATGTAAATCAGGTATTAATGTATTTATTAGGCTAACTTCTTAAGCTATGTATATATAAAAAATGTCCCTAATGTAAAATTTGCTCGAAATGAGTTAGCAAGTTCACACTCTAAGCCGACGATATGTATGAAGTTTTTGTTGTTTACAAAAAAATGATCTCCAAGTTAAGCGAATTTACAAAGTTATTATAATTGTTATACGATAATAATAAAAGTTTTTTATTATTACTTTTTTATTATTTTGTCCTTCAATTAAAAAACTTGTAAATTCATTTATCTTCAATGAAAATATTACTTAATTTTTTTAAATTTATCAAAAGGAAAATTATGGAGTCAACTCGATAACCATTCGTTCGTCAAAATCCAAAGACTTTTCATGTCTTTTTTGTAGCCTTATAATAATAAAAAGGAAAGTGTATTAAGAATTTCACCAATTCTACTTTTAGAAAGTTAACGCACACTATATAATAAATACATATTTACACATGTATATGTACATACATACATACATAAGTACATTGTACATACATGTTTTTTTTATGTATATTGATATGTATAAGTGGATTGAGTAATTTTTTTATGTAACATTCAAGTCTTTATAATCAGCTTTCTTTTACTTTTTAAAGTTAAAATCATAGGCAGCAACAATATTGGAAACTACAAATATTTGATAAAACAAAATCAAAGTAACTTTCTCCATTTTCTTTGCACTACTATACCTTAAACTATTGATAGATGTGAGTTACATACACATCTAGCGTAATTATTTAAACCTCTATTAATTTGGTTTATTATCTAATACATATTTCCTTTATAATGCACTGATAATAAAAATGACGGATGTGTTGTGTGTTAAGTATCAGTATTAAATTTCAAATCATCTCCCTTAATATAATGTTTAATAAATTATAATATAGCAAGTAAATTATACTCAAGCGTGTATTTAATTTAAAATTCATTATTTTGTATTAGAAAAAAACTGAAATATGTATGAATTATATTTATTGTTATACTTTTCAACCCGGGCTGTTTTGTTAAAATTTCAAGTATAAAAACTCAAAGTGTGACTAGTTATTTTAGCAACAAGGTGTAAAAAAATTTCCAAAAAGGTGCTATGTGGATAAATGAAGCTTTGTTTTCAAATAAATAATAGATTTTCTTGGGACGGAAAAACTCCATTTAAATAATCAAAAGCATTATTTTAAATAAGTCAATTTCAAGGGCAAATAGTTTTATATTTACATTTTATACTAATCAAGGTAATGAAGGGAATTACAGTTATAATTGTGTTGAAAAACTAACACTAAATAAAATGACAAAAACTCTATTTTATTTAATATTTCAAACTGTCTTAAATGTACATACATACATACATAATATGTTTTATATATGTATATACATGTATGTATGTATAAAGCACTCTTCACTTACTTTGGAATGTGGGTAATCTCCTTCATATGTTTGTCTATGATTTGTTTATGTTTAAGATAATAAAAAAAATACCTTTTACTAAGAAATTATAAATAAAAGACTTATTATTTGTTTAACTATGAATGATAGATACACTTCATTTAAGTTACTTATTTTGAAATTTAAAGTTGATTAACTTTTGAGTTTATGAAAACGTCTTAATTTTGTGGAAAGTATAGAAAGATCACCCTTTATTAATAATTCACGATATGTACCTATTTAATTACGGAACTAAACATCAACAAAAAAAAACTGCAGATGTTTTTTTCTCTCTACTTCTGCCATTGAAAAGGCACGCAACATTTTCTGTTTAAATATATTAAGAAGAAATTATTATTTTTATTTCTAAATATTTTATTATGATAAAGAAAAAAATAAAAACATAAAACTTTTAACGCTGCAATAATTATACGCTAACTAACTTAACTTAAGTACATACACACATACATACATACATACACAGAAATATAAACTTTAAAACACGAGTATTTTAAAACAAAATGTTTAATTATAAAAACGATATGTCTGTTGATTTTCCAGAAGTCTAGGAAATGTTTAATATACATATTTAGTATATTTTTTGGAAAATTTTCTTTCGTGTAGTGTTTTTCTATTTTCATGTTTAAAAATGAAAACATCATCATCATGATCATCGTACAACTTATTAACGAAATCAAAAGCCATGTTTTTGTTTCATATTGCATGGTTTATGATTTCCAGGTATTTTTTTTTAGATTATTTTGTAGTTTAAAAAATAAATAAATTTAATGGAAACAAAATTATAACAGTCATTGACATTTTAATGTTACAAATTTGTAAAGTATAATCCAGGTATTAAATGGATGATGGTTGTACAAGTTCGTGCAAAAGTTAAATTGTTTAAAATGTTATGATTTGATGGGGGCTTTGAAGGGAGATTGTTGTTGGCAAATATGCACATAGTTCCTCAATGGAGAAAAGGCTATTAAAAATGAGAGTAATTTAATAAAGTATTACAACAATTATTTAAATGGATTGTAATATTTTTAAAGTCAGCTTTAAATGTTTTTCAAGCCCATGAAATTCACTTTTTTTTGTATGAAAAGTATATGTAAAGCCTTAATAAGCTTGCGAAAAATGCAGCTAAATTTAACTTTAATTCTAATTCACTGAACTACACATGCGAATTTATCTGTGCATCTCAACAATCATTACAAATCACTCTTTAAATGTTTCTTTCAGTAATTACATAAATTAATATCCCTGAAATTTTAAGGATATCTTACTAAAATAGGGCATTTCTGCACCGATCGTCCTTGGCTGTGGCTTTCTTATCACTATTGTCAATAATTCCAGTGCAGCAAACAATGCTTTTTTCTAAATATAATATAAAGGGTGGTTAAATTTTAAGGGCCGACGTTGATTTTGAATAAAACACAAATTATTTAGAAAATTATTGTCATTTCTTTTTATTATGATAATATGGTATGGTTCAATTATATACGGAATAAAATATCGGCCAAATGGCCGCCGCGACCTCGGCGGCACACTTCTATCCAATGGTCCAAATTTTCGATGACGCTGAGGCATAATTGAGGTTCTCTGCCATTAATGTGCCGAATTATCTCATTCCTTAGCTCTTGAATTATTGCTGGCTTATCGACGTACACCTTTTCTTTCAAATAATTCCAAAGAAAGAAGTCCAACGGTGTCAAATCACACGATCTTGGCGGCCAATTGACATCACCACCACGTGAGATAACACGTCCATTGAATTTCTCGCGCAAAAGAGCCATTGTTTCGTCAGCTGTGTGTAAAGTGGCACCGTTCTATTGAAACCACATATCGTTCACATCCATATCTTGCACTTCGGGTCAAAAAAAGTTCGTTATCGATAGCGAACACCATTCACAGTAACTGCCTGACCGGCCTTATTTTGGAAAAACATACGGCCCGATGATGCCGCCAGCCCATAAACCGCACCAAACAGTCACTTTTTGTGGGATGCATTTGTTTTTCGACAATCACTCTCGGATTATCATTCGCCCAAATGCGGCAATTCTGCTTATTGACGAATCCACTGAGGTGAAAATGTGCCTCATCATCAAATCACGAAGTGCACGATATGCATTTTGATTTGAACGCCCATTTTCATAATAAACCTGAATAACTTTAACGCGTTGCTCGATTGTGCAACTTTCCATATTTCAAATTGAGTTAGTCTGAAATTGAGAAATGTCAAATGAAATGCAGAAAAAAAAAACTTGACATTTAGGTGTGGTTCACACTCAACATCGACCCTTAAAATTTAACAACCCTTTACATAGTTTCGACCAGGGCTTGTGGAAAACAAAAGCAATTGTTGTACAGTTTGTCAAATAAGTGTTATTAAAAACAGAAAAAAACAACAACAAATACACGCATTTATTTATTTTTGAACAAAGTTATTAGACAGTCTGTGAGTTAAACCCTGAATTTAACAAACTTGAAGTGTGAATGCAAAATCAGCTGTTTATGGTTTTAACGTTAAAACCAGGTTTTAACTTTCAGTGTGAAAACACTATTATTTTATAACTATACTATTATTTTAGACATGAAATCGCTATTATAGATGTGCTACGTATCAGAAGAAAAATTCTTGATGATTCCGACCCTCTTGAACTACCCAATGCAAGGTAAGGAATAATCAAAATAGGGTACGAATTCTTTAAAAAAAAATAATTTTGAAAGGTTTTTTTTAGTAATTTCCGTCAGAACAAAGAAACGTTTTGTTATTTGTTGGATCACCTAAAACCATATTTAAAAAAAATTCTTTGTACAGTGTTAGAAAAACACTACGTAACGGAAATGATATAACCATTACGTTGAACCCCTTTCATTAATAAATGAAACATTATATTATATTGATGCGAATTTCATTAATGGAATGAAACCTTTCTAGTTCTTAATATTTTACATTTTGTAGTATAATTAATGTTATGAAATAACTTTCATTAGGGTAATGAAAAACTTAAATATGTACATGTTTTTGTATAGAATTACAAAATACAAAAAAATATATATTTTAAATTGATTAAGGGCCATTATTACAACTTAAAGATAGTTAAAAGTAGGATTTTATCGGACGTATAAAAACTTTATCATTTGCAAAATTTTACTTTAACCTTAAGTGAGCGATAAATTACAGGCAAGTTTATCCTACCTGGTAAATCCAATTTCAATAATGGAAAGCTTTTTATACGTCCGATAAAATCCTACTTTTAACTATTTTTAAGTTGTAATAATGGCCCTAAGTGACATTAAAGAAGAAGATCAAAATATCAAACCAAAATTGTAATTAACTTGACGGTTACAAGATCAAGTTTAGCCTTTCAAATTTCAATACATTCACACTTTTTCACTAATACATTCATACTTTTAGAATTTGACTCAACTTTGACTTCAAATTTTCGTTCCAACTGTGTGTTCAATTTATAGGCCAAAAACAACTAACAGCAATTTCAATGAGAACACTTTTCGTTTTTGTTTTCAAATTTTCTGCCGACATAGTATTTTTGTATTCTTTTATTACAAATAATGTTATATTCTACCGAAAATTTTTAATTACACTTAGGACCATTATTACAATTTAAAAATAGTTAAAAGTAGGATTTTATTGGACGTATAAAAACTTTATCATATGCAAAATTTTACTTTAACCTAAAGTGAGCGATAAATTACAGGCAAGTTTATCCTACCTGGTAAGTTAAATCCAATTTGCAATAATGGAAAGCTTTTTATAAGTCCGATAAAATCCTACTTTTAACTATTTTTAAGTTGTAATAATGGCCCTTACATAAATATGTTTAGGAACAAAAATAAAAAGTATAATGATGTGTTGCGGGGTATAGATCTATATAGAAGTCATGAAGTTTTGTTGTCTTAAGCTGTTTTTTTTATCAACGGCATATTGAAAATAAATTTGCTTGGAAATTGCGTGCAGCCTACGTCACATCTTTCAATTTAAACCACTTTTGACAACCAGTATGTGTGAAAAACTTGAAAGCAAATCTTGGTCGTGTAACTGTAGCGTAACTATAGCAGTTGTGGAAATTATAGTTCCGTTGCAACTTTAATGAAACATTTTCGTAACTACAATGAAGAAAACTTCCTGCTGCTGGCTAGTAGGCAGTGTGCTACCCTTACAGTCACAAGCTCGGATCCAGGAGACAATTCAAACTTTTTTTATTTTAGTTAATTTAATTATTATTGTTCAAATATATCATTTGATTCTATATTTATGATTTAATTTTTTTTTTTTTTTTTTTTTTTTTTTTAATGAACACATAAATAACATCAAAGTTAGTTGTAAATATTCTGACAACACATAGTTGAACGGAACAGCTAGCCGTTTTCGAAGGCCACTAAGCCTTCAGCACCAGCGTTCTTTTGTGTTTGGTCCACTGTGTGTGGTGTCAGTTGATGTAGATTTTTGCTTTATATACTCAGCCATTATTGAAAATGGAATATGTGAACTGTTTTGATTCATCTTATTTCAATTTGCTGAAAGCTTTTTTGTAATGAAAGCTCAATCTTACCAAATCTAAATTTACAACAGTCTTGCCATTGTCGTTTTTTCTATACTTATTATGCACATGTTAGTTAATTTGCTTATTTTTGTTCTACTTTTTAGACGAACTTTTTTGGTTTGTTACTATTAAATATATTTATTTAATTTTTGCTACAGGCCCATGACTATTAATTTAATTATTATTATTCGAACTTCATTTGTTTCTATATTTATGATTTTATCAGGCTAAAGTTAGTATCGCTTTGTAAGCCAATGACAAGACTGTTGTAAATTTTTTTTAATATATATATATATTTATTATATTTATTTATAATTTATAACTTTTCAAATAAATTAAATAATATTGAATTAATTAATTAATTATATCATATTAATAATGCAGGCCTCGGCAGCTGGGTGGCTAGTGAGCTTAATAAGAAAAATAAATGCCAAAACTATATACATATTATATAGACTAAAGTTCGTATAGTATTACATATCTAGTCCAAGTACGGGAACCCTTTGTGCGCGAGTCAAATTGGCACTTTACTTATTTTATAATGTTTTTAATTACAATTTTTAAAAAATCAAAAAAGTTACAGCCCTAATGTACATGTGTTTTTAATTTTCAGTTTTAAAAAATCTTTCAATATTATTGTTATTGTTTATCATTTTTGTTCGCATAAAATTTAGTTTCCTGACGAAATTTTCAAAGAAGTAGCGATACATATATGTATATATTGAAAATAAATATATTTATGTTATTTTATTAAATAAAACTGAGACCTCCAGCTTCATCAATAAAAGCAAACATTGATATTATTTATAAGGTCTAATGCAAGATAAAAATAATTTATTTAAAAGTTGAAAATAAACTATATCAAACAATAATATAAATTATCATTTAACAAAGTAACGAATA
Source organism: Tachina grossa (assembly GCA_949987645.1). Lineage (NCBI taxonomy): Eukaryota > Metazoa > Arthropoda > Insecta > Diptera > Tachinidae > Tachina > Tachina grossa. Next base: position 24,262,262 of record OX465276.1, on the reverse strand, counting down.
TTGCAACAGCAGCCTGTTGTAAATGTTATGAAAGTTTAATTTTAAGTCAAAAATTAAGGTGGGAGATGATAGCCTTAATATATTGACATCTGAACAAAACAACTATCACCCAAATGCATCTTTCAATTTTTTATATTTTTTTTATTTGTTTCTTTCTATTTTTTATTGGTAATAATTTTTTATTTTGATTGTTTCTTTTTTGTTTATTTCATTGCATTAATTATGTATGTAGCAGTCGTATCAGATTATTTAAAATTTTTTTTTAAGTATAAAGATGACCTTAACAGCCAAAGACAATCATACTCAAAGCGGATGGAGGTTTTACTTAAGCAATAAAATAAATTAATTACAGCTTTTAGAGGTCTTCAATAGTAGTGGACACACAAAACAGCAATAAAATACACAAGTTATTTTTATTGCAATTCAATCAATGTTTGAAATCAACATGGATGGAATGGCTACAAAAATTATTTTCTATAATTGTATTTTTAAATAAAATGTTTGAACCGAAAACTACTCTAGCAACCAAATGCAATAAATTTAATAGTTTTTCATTACATGTGGCGTAATGACAACAGAATTCTTATACATAGAATTTTTGAGACAAGATTTTTTTTTTTATGGAAATATATAGGGTGTTCCGCCATTTTAACAGTAATCATGATTAAACCTGAAAGTATTTGACAGATGACAAGTTAAAACCATGCTATTAATAAAAATGGAACGATATGCGCTACCACAATGCATTGAATTTATTAAAATTCAGAAAAAAAAGTAGTAAAAGTTTTGTGGTAACACTTAGCAAAACTAAAAAAAATTTTTGTTCGTCTTGATGCACCTTCTCGGCAAGCAATTGTGCAACTGATGGAAAAACTTAAGCTGTTGGGACAAGTTAGTGATGTAAAGAATTGGACTCATCCACGTCGCTCAAGAATATTGCCGTTGTAGCCCATAGTGTTGAGGAAACACCAGCTGCCTGGCTTACGATGTCGACAAAAAATTTTCTTTCGCTTATTTATATTGAAAACATAAACAAATTTTCTTATTTTTGTTTTTGTTTTCAATACAAATAAGCGAAAGAAAATTTTTTTCGACATCGTGAGCCAGGCAGCAAGTTTATCGATTTTTCATCGTCCTTTGGAACTGGGCATTCCACAAATAACATTACTCCTTCTTTTACACAAAGATCTTAAGGATTTTAAAGTTCATTTCACATAAGAATCCATTCCTATCGACTATCAACAACGTTGTGCCTTTGTTGATTGAGTCCTTGAAATGCGTCAAACTGATTCGGCATTTTATCGAAAAATCATCTTGAGTGATGGGGCGCATTATTTTCACCTCGGAAAATATGTTAATAAGCAGAATTATCGCATTTGGGGCTCAGAGAATCCAAGAATTATTATTGAAATACATTTCCAATTTAAAAGTGGGAGTATTTGGTGTAGAGATGGGCGTGTGTCGTATTTTTTTTCGTGACACGAAAACGCACGACTACTCAACACGAAGTATTCCTGGCAGAAAAGCTGATTCCTGGTCGGGTGGTGTCGTGTTTTAAAGTTCCCGGCAATTCCCAAAAAAAATAAATTTGCAAAATCCCGAAAATGGAATTTTTTCAATATTTTTGGTGTATTCTTCTTATTTATGGTTTCAGCTTTGGAATTAAGAGAAAAAATGCTATTTGATAGGTCTATTTCGAAACGATTTGGTTCCTTCAATAACAAAAATTTTGAGCAAAAAAATTCTTTGTAATATATCTTATAGTATTACCTTTTAAATAAGTCAAAATATCGGGTTGGTAGTTTAGCAAAAAAAATTATACTAGCGAAATTATTAGCCCATTTTCTTTTTCAAAAATAGGTGAAAATCGACGTTTTTTCAAAATTATAATTCAAATTGCGTATAACTTTTTAATTAATTGTGCATTTGATACCAATTTTTTCTATTATTTTGTTTTAAATCTATACTAAGTTTCATTTCTAATTCGGACAAGATTTGACTTCTTCATTAGTAGAACAGTCAATGGCCCGAGGTTGGTGAAAAAGCTAAAACTTTAATTTTTTTTCTCGAATATAGCAGACTTTTTTAGTCTAGTAGGATAGAAAAAAATTACTTGAAAAAAATCCTTTTATCAGATCGAAAACATCAGTTTGGCATCTGCTTTAATTTTTCATTAAACTGGGGTAGCCCACTTTGGGGCTTTGTGGCTCTGCCCCATTTAGATATATATAGTCCAAATTCCAGACTTAAGCTAACTGATATCTCCTTAAATACTGTATGAAAGTTCATAACAATTGAATGACTCGTTTAGAAACTGCAGAGTTATCGTGGGACAGGAGGCCGTAATTTTAAATTTCTAACAATCGCAATTTTTTCATATTATATAGGGTGTTTTTTTGAGGGGTATAGAACTTCGAATTGAAATAAAACACAAGAAAATCGTTTTAATGTCCATCAATTTGGCTTTATTGGAAGGATAATTTTATGCCATTTATGTTTAAATATGATTTCGGGCATGTGGCCGCCGTGGCTGGCTCGAATAAAGCCAATTCTACAGGTCCAATTTTCAACCACTTTTTCGAGCATATGGGGCCGTATGTTGGCAATAACGCCACGAATGTTGGCTTCCAAGTCCCCTAACGTTTCTGGTTTGTTGGCGTAGACGAGCGACTTCACATATCCCCAAAGAAAATAATCCAATGGTGTCAAATCACACGATCTTGGTGGCCAATTGACAGGTCCATTCCGAGAAATTATGCGCTCATCGAATGTTTCCTTCAATAAATCGATTGTGACGTGCGCTGTGTGGCATGTAGCGCCGTCTTGTTGGAACCACAACTCATCCACATTCATGCCATCCAATTCGGGAACAAAAGAGTCGGTTAGTCGGCTCCAATTGCTGTGCACGGTGGCGAATCGATTCATTCGGGTCCTCTTCAACACTTTGCTCTACAGCGGCAATTGTTTCTTCGGTGCGCACTGTTCGACGTCTCTGCGGATGCGTATTATCACATAGAGTAAACGTAGTGCGAAAACGATCCATGGTTAACCGAATTAATTGCTCTGATGGACGATTATGTCGACCATAAAATGGACGGAGCTTGCGGTAAACTTCGCGAACTGAACCATTATTTTCGAAATAAATTTGCACGATTTGCAAGCGTTGTTCTTTTGTCAACCTGTTCAAGATGAAATGGCAAACCAAACTAAATATTAATCACTTGACAGCTGACAAAATGGCCGCCAGTTAAAAAAGTGATGCCAACTTAAAGTTCTATACCTCAATAAAAAACACCCTTTATAAGACCTTTATATAGTTTTAATTCAATATTACCACATCTGTAAAAATAAATACACTTTATAACAAAAAAAAAAAACGATTAAATTAATCGATTTTAAGTTACGAAAAAATTTGCATTAATATTATTTGTTTTCAGGTTTTAAATATTTCAACAATCTATTACTAATAATCTCTCTCCAGCGGCACCCAATATAATTGAATATAAACATATAAAATAGTTTTTTGAAATACTCGTATGTATTGCAGTTCATCTGGTTGCGGCACTAATAAGCCCTTCAACTATATAAACAGGTTTTTAGCGCATCAACTTACATACGTCTGATGTATTATTCGGTGGCTTGAAGATATTACAAAACGTGTTAAACAGCAACCAGTTTTTGTTTTTCTTCATTAATCACAATTCAATGATTTAGTGTTGTTATAAATAACTCGAAACTTGAATTGCCAACGGGGTGTGTAATTAAGACAAACCAAATAAATGATTTTACAGCAAAGAAATTTTTAAATCAATGAAAAAAAAATATTATGAAAATCTAGTAAATTAATGTTTTATGTAGATATGAGTATACATACATATGTATGTATGTACAAGAATAAATAAATTTGTTTTAATAATGTTCATTGAAAAATGTGTACATATTTGCTCGTATTAGGTAAGCAGGAAGCTGCTAATAAAAGATATGTACACATGTACATACTTATTTATTTTTTAATTTTGCTAACATATTTAATTTAGAAAAACCTTAAGATTTTCATCAAACAACAGCCTCGCATTATTTGACAACTATACTACTGCACTCTGCCTAAATATAAATCTGCTTTTTAAAAGAAACCTGTAAAAATATGTAATTTAGTTCAGTGAGAAAGCCTTGATGCCAAATAAATAAAGCCATTCGCATTTTAGTTTACATTCGTACCAGGCCCTAAATTATAATTAGAATTTAATGATTACCGCTTCCATAAATAATTCAAAATAATTGTACCTGTACTGCGATTAAGTTGAAAAGCAAACAAAAAACATTTTATTATTTAATCGTTTGGCTAAATTGATATTTAAATTTTAGAATAACTGCCAACTGTTGTAAACACGATAGTGTGTTAATGGGCAGTTTGCTATTAAATAATGGAAATTATTATTACACATTATTATTATTATTATTATTATTATTATTATTATTATTATTATTATTATTATTATTATTATTATTATTATTATTATTATTATTATTATTATATCGCTCATTTAATTCATCAACGTCATAACTCCAAAAAAAGTAGTTTTACTCACACACATCTTAATTAAAAAAAATTATTTTAAGTTTAACATTTATTAACGGACTTATAATCCCAAATTATTATTTTAATTATTCAGTAAAATATCTTTTTATTACAAATACATTTTAATGGATTATTGAGGTGTTTAGCTGAATCCTATGCGCATTTCATGTTGCTAATGCAGATCATCAGGGAACCTTTACCCATAAATTTCTTAGGCCAGGTTTCCATCTGTGTGCCATGTGCCACACAAGCGTAAAAAAAGCGTAACTACTAATTACTAATGAAAAACAGTTTGATTCAGACACGTATTTATGAAGTTAAATAGTTTCATACATAACTAATAGACAATTTTATAGAATCCAGCATGATTGCAAACTGTTTAAATCAATAAATACATGTCTGGCTCAAACAGTTTTTCATAAGCAATTACATAGTTGGTTACGCTTTTTTTTTTGGTAAATGACACACAAGAAATGCCCAATGTAAACTCGGCATTAGAAAAACTAGAGTTATTTTAATCTTTCATTTAAACAAATTAGAAGCTCAACAAATAACAAAGTTGAAACAAGAACTTAATAATCAACATGTTTTTTATTTTCTTACTTTACTACATTGGCTAACTTTTTTCACCTCGAATTGTAGTTGTAAAAAGTATATAGAGAAAATAAACGCAAATAACAACAACAGCTGTTCAAGAATAGAGTGTTGCCATACAAGTATTTTTGACCTGGTGCAGACAAGTTAATAATTAGTATTTTTTTTTGGGAATTGCTACAATTTTAGTTTAATATTTATTAACGCACTAATAATTTCCAATTATTATTTTACTTATTCAGTAAAATATTTTTTATTAAAAATACATTGAAACTGATTATTAGTGCGTTAATAAATGTTAAACTTAAATTGTAACAATTCCCAAAAAAGAAAAACACTAAATTTATTTTTTTCTTAAAGATATTTGTATTAAATTTTTACACAATCAGCCTTATTATGAATAACCTCTCCCGGGTACTTATCCCCTATGCATTGTTTCCTTATTTTAAAAAGTCATTTGAAAGATTTGAGTTAAAATAAAATATGTGGAAACAAAACAGCTAATTTCGAAAATTCAGTGTTATCCGTCAAACTTAAATTTTTAGCTCAATCTGTTTAGGATAGAATGATTTTATTTTTAGAAAAAAAAATTTATTTCGTGGGATTTATTTCCCGGGGAATATTTGGGATTGAGGGGATCAATTCTGCATTATTAACTAAAAAATCTAATTTTTTTATTTATGACGTTTTTGAAGTAAATGAGCGATATTTATTTACTATTTCAATTACACAATAAATTCGATAGGTTTTTAAATTTAAAATTTTATTTTTATTGAGAAAAAAAAAACAATAAAAACATTTATGCCATTGCTCTGCCTGCTAGCCCTCTTTATAAATCCATAGCTCTTAGATTTGGATTAATCGTTAGGCTTGGCATTTGAATACAAATTTATTCCAAATAACATAAGAAACTTATTTTTTCTTTCGATACATATCGCACACTAAATTGTAAACAGTCACAACTCAAAATTATTAAAATGGTTTTGGTTTTTTATGAACCAGTTAACTGAAAAAATCTCTAACGTAGACATACTGTCATTGGATTTAGTAGGCAAGGAGATAGATAGTAATAATCTCTGCAATCCATCTTCGTTGCGGTTCTTGAGAAAAAAGCCGTAGCGGAAAAAAGGGTTCCTTTTCATCTTTGGTGTATAAAACAAATTTAATATTAAATATATATTAAGAAACACTATATATAATTAATTTAAAATTTTCATTAAATATATCGTACCATAACCGCCAAAAAAAGCTCAAGCGACATAATTTTCGAACTTAATTTTTCGACCAAAAGTCCAAGAAATGTGCCGGCTAAGCTTTTTTGGCGGTTATGGCACGATATGCACTTAAACTTGTCAGGATATTTAGTTTTCGTTACGCTACCTAAAATTTAAAGCCTTTTGGGACGATTAATTTTTAAAAAATGGAAACCCTTTTAATAACCACACCCATCGACGAGCACAGCCGTATTTCTAGGTAGCCATGTTTCCCAAATAACTGAATATGAAGAATCGTTAGTCCCAAATCACACTGTGCAAGTCTTATTGCTAAGCTGATTAGTTTCAGGGAGAGACTTGCATAGTGTAAATAGGGACTTACAGAGATTTAAGAAAGATTTCGAGAGCACCACAATATATAAGAATTTCTTATACTGGACTCAAGTGAAGAGCAATGACGAAGCTGCTATGTTGCATAAGTCAAGAGCAAGTAAAATTAGATTGATTTCTTTTAAAAACGATTCAAGGGGTACTTGTACATATTTAACCAATAAGAAATAGTCGGCATCGAACCTATCTCTCCAACATAATCATGTATGTATGTACGTATTTATGTATGTGTATAAGTAATTGGCGCAGTGTTGAAATAAATAAATCCAGTTTTACACATTACTAAATAAAATTACCATACATTAAGCTATTTCTTTCTTTAACTTGTTTTTTTTTCGTTATCTTTTAATAATAGATACGAATCAGACAAGTGTTAATTTTACAAATAAATATTAAAAGGTTTTAAAAATTTCAGGAAAAAAATATTTAAACTTATGTGGTCAACTTTAATAAGTCTGTTCCACACTTTTGAATTTAGTTTTTATTCACAGCTAAAAAAAGATGATCATGTGCTTTTTTTCTAAATCAAAGAAAATCAGTAATTTTTTTTTTGTTTTTTGCTAGCCAATGTTAAGCTTTTTAAATAACACTTTTGCTGGTTGAAAATTGCATTTTTAAGGTTTTTAATTAACTCGTTTTGTATGTAACTCGTACTTTGTGAAAATTTCGTGCCAACGAGGATAATTATTAAATAAATAATAATAAAGCTAAAGTTGTGGAAATTTGCACAATGCAGTTTTATAAAAACCAACAAAAATTAAAACTTAACGCCAAAAAAATAGAGTTTTCTATTTTCTCGAGAACCGTAATAGCTACTGACCTGAAATTCTCACAGAATATTTTAATTTATTTTATTAACCCCCGACTAATTAACCCCCGACTAAAAGAAGGGGTGTTATAAGTTTGTAGTGTGTATTTGTGTATCTGTGTATCTGTGTGTCTGTCCGTGTCCACGTACAGGCCAAATGTATGGACATCTTTTCTGAAAAAAGTCGGGGGTTTTTAAAATTTTTAATTTTTGTTATTATTTTTAATTTTTACTTTGGCCAAACAAATATGCATATGACAGTTAAAAATTAAAGGGTGTCCCAAAGCGAGCAACGAAAAACTTTGAAATCCTAATGTAATATACAGACAATTAATTATATATGTATATGTGACAGCGCATAGAGAAAGGGACCTGGGTAAAAAAATCAATTTTCACTTTTTTTTTTTTTTTTTATGTGGACAGCATCTGAGCATCGAATGAGACCGATCCCATGCCCCAAACGTGTTCCGTCCCAGAGATATGCGCGTTTTATGATGTGATGGTACACCAAAGATACACGTATTTAAATCTTTAAAATGGCTCTCCTGAACAAAACCGGTTTTTACCCTTACCTCCCTTTCTATTTTGCGCGTCACATATAGAGATTTGAAATTTTCAACGTTTGTGTATTTTTAATCAGACTACACCAATTAACACTGAATTAAAAAAAAAAATCAAAACTAAAGGGTGTTCTATCAGTAAATGGCATTTTGACTATGTAATTGTGACAAGTTGGAAACTTTCGCGAAATGAAAAAGTCGCCACAAACCGAAAAAATCACCACAATCCGAAAAAAATCCAAAGTAAAAAAATTGCCAAAATCCGAAAAAATCGCTAAAATCTGAAAAATCTCCAAAAACGAATAAAAAACCCAAAACTAAAAAAAAGCTTAAGCTAAAATAATAAATCACCAGAAACCGAAAAATTCGCAGAAAACGAAAAAACACGCCAAAACTAAAAAAAAAAATTAAGGACCGAAAAAATCCCAAAACGAAAAAAAGCACCAAAATTACAAAAAAAAAAAATTGCTAAAAAAAATCGCTAAAAAACGAAAAAATAGTAATGACTAATTAAGTACTTTTGAAATTTTCAAAAACGCTGAAACTAAAAAATCCTAAAACAAAAAAATCACCAAAGCGAAAAAAATCGCCAAAAGCAAAAAAATCGACAAAATCTAAATAAAAAATCTCTTAAACTAAAATAAATCGTCAGAAACCGAAAACTCGAAAAAACGCCCAAACTAAAAAATCGCCAAAAACCGAAACAAATTTTTACCGAGTACTTAAGTACTTTTGAAAGTTTCAAAAACGCTAAAACTAAAAAAACCAATAATTAAAAAAAAATTGCCAAAAGATGAAAAAATCGTCAATATCTGAAAAACCGCCAAAAACTAAAAAATCGCTAAAACTAAAATAAATCGTCAGAAAACCAAAAAATCGAAAAAAATGCCAAAACTAAAAAAAATCGTTAAAAGCTGAAAAAAGTTTACCGAGTACTTAAGTACTTTTGAAATTCAAAAATACTAAAACTAAAAAATCCCAAAATAAAAAAAATCGCCAAAACGAAAAAATTGCCAAAAGCCGAAAAAATCGCCGAAATCTGAAAAATCGCCAAAAACTAAAAAAATCCCTAAAACTAAAATAATTCGTCAGAAATAGAAAAATCGAACAAACGCAAAAACTAAAAAAAACGTTAAGGACCGAAAATATCTCAAAATCGAAAAAATCACCAAAACTAAAAAACGCCAAGAACCGAAAAAAAGTTTACCGTGTAACTCAAGTACTCCTGAAATTTTCAAAAACGCTAAAACTAAAAAATCCCAAAATAAAAAAATCGCCAAAATAGCCAAAACGAAAAAAAGCGCCAAAACTAAAACAGAAAAATCAAATCATCAAATCATCAAAACTTAAAAAAATCGCGACAAATCGAATTTTTTTTAAAATGTCTACATCGATTAAAAATAGCCAAAATCCGAAAAAAAAGTTTATCGAGTATTTAAATTTTTTTAATAAATGTCTACATCAGTTAAGATATTCGATTATATAGACTAAAGTTTGTATAGTGCTGTATATTGATGTAGTGTCCGTAGGGAACCCTTCCTGTGCGAGTTAAAGTCCTACTTTACCGAATTTATTTCATTCTAGAAAGTGTATGTGCAAATTTGAAGATAGCAAAAACTTTATGCCATGATTTCGATAATTTTTTTTTTTTTTTTTTTTAATTTAGGTCGTATGCCAAACGGTAGAAAAGTACTCGTACTATGGTCAAAAAAAATTTTTAATGAGGAAAAAATTTAATTTTTCTGCTGTGCCAAATGATATATTTTTTGACAATATAAAATGTTTACAAATTCGCTTTAGCGCTGCGAAGCAAAAAATCTAACTACAAGGCGCCGGCTGGCTAACAACAATTTTTTAAAAGGATATTTTTATATAAAACAATATTCTTGTGGTAAAAAAATTTTATAATATGATGTAAAATTTTTCGCAAATTAAAATAAACAATGCCATAAAAATCGATGTATTGGGCGACGGAAAGAATTTTCAAAAACGACGGCGGTGGTTTATCTTTTATGATAACATGCTTCTTATTTGGGGATAGTGAAATTTTATTAACCTACAATAAAGTACAATAGTACTTTGGTACCGTTTACATTGAAAATGGGCTTGAAGGCCAACTTTGAAGGGCGCACGCACCCCTTAAAACACAACTTATCAACTTATCGCTATGAAATTTTTTTGTATTTTTTTACATAAAACTGAACCGATTTAGGGGGAGAGAATATAGGAAATGAAAAAAAATAACGACTACTTTAATGTATATGTGTACTGTTTCCAGTAAAATTTACAGTAGCCGCCTTCATTGTCCAATATGCCTTTTAAAATCAATTGAAAGTAAGTGCGCATGATCAGCTTTTTTCGATCATTGCACAAGATAAAAAATGGCTCATAACAAGCACCTTTGACTACTCTATCTGTTTATTTTCATGTTTTACTTTTCTTATACTCGTATTGCATTTTCAAACATAAAATCGCTGAATTCGTAGCACTGTTCGCTATTCATATTTAAAAAAAAAATTTTCTGGGCTTCTTTTCGATGATCATATTTAAACCTCATTATTATGAATTGTTTTGTTTGTTTTTTTTTTTAATTTTTGTATATTTGTTTAATATATTTTTTTTATACATTTTGCTTTGCTTACATTTTTCGTGAGCTTTTTTTCTACGTTAATTTTTTTAAGTACGTTGATGGACTTTGTAGGTAGGTATATACATACATACATATGTATGAAGAAGGGGTTCGACTGTTTTTTTTGTACACATTTATTTTATTCGTTTTTTTTTTTTGTTTGTTTTTATATTGTCTACATTACGTTGAGGTGTTTTCGTAATGGTAGTGGTTTTAAAATTTATATACATATGTATGTACATTTAATTTTTTTTTTTTCGTTTCAGCTTGATATTTTCAACTAAACAAATCTGTAGAAAAATCTGAAACTCAATACTGAACTAACTGCAGAAGTCGAGTGGCAGCCGTTGTATGAAGACGTGTTTAACGGATCAAAACATCTTTCAAATAAAATTTGTTTCAAATCAATTCTACTAAACTGTTGAAAACAAGTTTTGAATTTCTTATTAAATTGAGAAAAACAAACGTAATATAAAAGAAAATTCCTTTTACTTTTATACAAAGAAAAGTTGTGAAAAACAACTTGTTTGTGAAAACTGTGATAATTTTAAAGCAATAAACGCACAAGAAAAGTAAAATTTATTTTTAACATTTAAAACAATTTGATTTTATTTCAAAGAAATCAAAAGTGATCAAGAAGTAATTTTTATTTGTGAAAAACTATTGAAAGCGTTAGCGAGTTCAAGCGATTGTTTCATAGATGACCGAAAAGGATACCGCTTCAATGACTACCGTGCAAATGAAGGCCGACTATGCCGCTAGTGAGGTGTATAGCACCGCTAGTGAGCCACCACCGGTAAGGATATTGTTTCTTTTTATACACGTAAAATACATATTAAAATAAAAATAAATTTTCTTCACTTATTTTCGGGAAAAAATTTCCAAAAAAATTTTAATACAAAAAAATTTAATTTTATTACTGCACAGAAAAAAGTATTCACCAATTAATATTTTCAATTAAAAATTTAATTCATTCAATTAAAATTTTAATTGTATTAATTAATTTGGGTGGAAAAGCTTAATTTATATTATCAAATTGTTTATAGGTGAAAATTTAATTAATTTTTTAATTGATATTACAAATATTTTAATTAATATTACAAAATCATTCATATTATTTATATTCGTGCCATTGAAATTAAAATTTTTATTATTATATAAAATTTGTATTAAACAGTTTCCATTTTTTTCTGTGATTGAAAACCAACATAAAATTAAAATTTTTAATGTATGGAAATTTTTGAATTGTTGTATGGTCGGTTCCACAATGTCGAAAGGATAGTTTGCATGTAAAAAATTTATTTTCGATTTTACCTCCCCAATACAAATTTCAGTACAAACGTAAGCTTTCGACATCCTTGAACGGACAGTTCATGATTTTTTTTTTTTTGTACTTTTAAGTTATTTTTTAACTATTTTTTCATTTGATCTTAATTTAAAAAGAAATAACTAACATGAAACTAATTGTTATCTTAATAATATTGAAAAAAAAATAAATATTTACTGCCTTATTCTTAAAAAAAAATATTTTTGTGTTATATGAAAGGCTTACAAAATTAATTTTCTAGGGAAATTTCATTAGTAAACTTTTTGTAAAAGCAAACTATTTTTTATTAACAAGTCCTTTAAAACATAAAATTTCAGTAACAATTTTAAGGCAGCATTAAAAAGTTGTTTTTTTTTGTTAAGACTGAAAAATCGAACTCACATCAATATGACCTTTGACACGTAATACCTTTGTTATTGAACGAATTATTTATTTCCACATAGAAAGCCTTCGTGTGAAAAACTCAAAATAAAACTGGAATAACAAACCACCAAATATAACTAGAAAAGAAGCGATATCTTCTAAACGGCTGGACCGATTTTCTTCAAACATAGCTAAGAACCCTCTCGATCAAGTCACCTTTCAAACAGAAAAAAGAAACAAAAAGTGCAATAAAGTCATAAGTAAATAAACAAAATGCCCTTATTTCTCTAGTAATTGAAATATAAGGACATAATTGCAGCACGCTGCATTGGTAATAAAGTCATATTAGACTCATTCGAGAATTAATTGACAAATAATGCTACCTGTTCCGTTCAACTATGTGTTGTCAGAATATTTACAACTAACTTTGATGTTATTTGTTCATTAATAATTATCACATGTAATTTGGCTTACCAAGCGATACGAACTTTAGCCTGATAAAATCATAAATATAGAATCAAATGATATATTTGAACAATAATAATTAAATTAACTAAAATGCCATTTTGTTTTATTACTTATGACTTCATTGCAGTTAGCCGACGAAAATCGGTACATTGTGCTTTAATAAAAAATAAAAAAATTACTAAATAAGTAAAACAATAATTTGGGATAATTAGTGCCCTAACAAATATAACAATTCCCAAAGAGCGCCCATTAAAAATATTTTCATTTGTATAAAAATTTTTTAGTGGAAATAGAATACGTGAATTGTTTTGATTCAAAACTAAACACAAATAGCACAAATAAGCCAAACTTAAAAAATTTCCCATTTTTTATTTTTACAAATTCTCTTGTGAGACAAATAAAAATTTAAAAGATTTGGTTTTGTTTTGCAGTTTTGCAGTTAAGTTGGTCCCATTGCCTATTAAATTTTAATATTCACCCTTATGCCAGTTGTCGACATAGAAGTAATTTTAACACATTATCAAAAAATTGGGGCTTGTTAGTTCCTGTGCTCATTTAACTATTGCTAATACAATAGGGAATCTTTAATTTTTTGTCATTGAAATGAAAGCTTTTTTTTATTTATTAATGTGATTTTAAGAAGGCACCCACTTCACCAGCATACTGGGATGTAAATCTGTTATTAACATCAGCTATTTAATATAAAGTATCATACGAGTATAATGGAATATGAGAATCTCGGTTCTTTTATTGCATAAGAAATTATTAAATTACCGTAGATAAATGCATTTTTAAATACAATTACTCTTTTCTGCTCCCACCTTAATTTTATGTTTCGTTGATAAAAAAAATTCTGATAATACAAATTTGAGAATCTCTACTCAAATGTTTGATATCTATCGAATATATAACATCAAATTCAACTCATAAAATATACCCCTGCAAAAGATCACTTACAAGAACTTTTAAGACATGAGGGATTTTTCAAATGCTTTACTACAACGAAATCTTCTAAAACAAATGCTAAACAACACTGTTGGCAAGAGATTTGTTTACGTTATTGCAGGTATAGCAGTAAAGAAGAAAATACTTCCTGACGAAAGAATTTTTGATGCTTGCTTCTTCATACGCATGGGCGTGTATACAAACGTCATGTATGTACATAGCATTACACGTTGTGTGTATGATCTTTTATTTTTCTGCGCACATACAAATGCACACATGCATTGACATTAATTGTGTGTGCGATTGCTTTAAAAAACCACCCTTAAACACATAATAGCTTACCATCTACATCTACACACACACACACACTCAAACGTACAATATGCAAAATAACAAGCACTCACGCATCAACACTACTTATTTTGATTGCTTGTGTTACGAACAAGAAGTCTTCGCTACATCGCGATGTTCATATACACGAACATCAACACATCCATCGTGCTTCGCTTATTAAACGACAGTATTTATTATTGGTTTAGTATAATACATACTAGAAGAATACATTTAAAAAACAAAACGTATTTACATTTCAAGACTGTTTACGCATGCCTCTATCATAAACTCTGTGACAGAATTAAAACTGTAACAAACTACATTTTCGGAAATACATACTGTCATGATACTTATATGTATACAAATTTTGTTTCGATTTTCTTCCAAGGTAAGTCCAAGGCAAATCCAAGTCAAATTCATATAACGTATACTCGCATGAATTCACTGTGAGAAATTTATACTTTTAATTTGAAAAAATATACTGAAAAATGTGTGTTGACATCCAACGTAGATATAATCAAATTATTCAATGAAACTATTTTTTTAAGCTTTAGGTCAATTTAATATATATTGTTTTTTTATTTCTCGATATTTCGTTAACCTTTGGTTAACTTCTTCAGGTTAACGAAATATCGAGATATAAAAAACCATATACATATTAAATTGACCTAATGCATGAAACACATTCACCACAGCAGGCTACACGATCACACTACTTTAAACGCCGCTAGTAGCATTTGTCGCCTTTTAGTCAGCTACTTAATTATTTTGGAGACAGCAGCAGCGCCATCTGCACCTCATATTTAAGTATAAATACATTGTTCAGTATTGGCATCTTCAAATATTTCGCATTTAACCCTAGACACATAACCTTCGTCGAAACGACGAACACCGGACGAAAAATTAGCTATTTCTTTTTAACACTTGCACCGATCGCCGCTAAATTTCTTGCCAACTTAGTTTTCGCTGAGCTTTTGCAGGAGACAACCAAATTCGGCGCGTGAGCACGTAATTATTGAGATATGATAAACTTGTTCGTCGCTTTCACGAGTGTTGGCGAGCATAAAGTTGATTTCTGCACACAATGCGCTTCAAAAAATTAATTTTATATATTTTTTTAAATGACAATAGTGTTATAGTTAAGTTTTGCCAAAGAGAAAAAGGCTTTTTTGTTTTGTTCGTTTATATAAATTTTATAACAATGTGATCTCAAAAAAAAAATGCTTTTTGGAAAAATGGATTATAATAAATATCCTTGTAACAGAATAGAAATATATAGTTGTATTTACTAAAAAAGTACTTGCTAAAGGTATGTATGTGTTGCAAGTACAAAAATATATATGTTTAGAACCGATATTATACGCCCCAAAAAGTGCTCGTCGAAACGACGAATGGTTAGGTTTAGAGGGATACGTTCGAAGGTTATGTGTGCAGGGTTAAAAAAGTAATTTACTCTTTCGAAATGTACTTAAATGACGTAAAAGTATAAAAATGAATAAATTTATGCTTTACATCAATTTCTGTTAAATAATATGAAATAATTGTACGATATCATTCATTGAACATTTTGTATTATACTGTCAACACTGAATTTTCTCATTGTAGCCAAAGAAATAGAAATTAGTTTAATTGTACTACAACGACAAAATCAGTATAGACAACAACCTGCCGCCCTGTTGCCTTGCTGTCTTCAAAAGAACTACTCTCATATAAACATGTGTATTCTATCCTTGACATTTTGTAGTCAAGTAGCCAGTAGCCTGTGGTGAATGTGTTTAATGCATTGCTACACGAACATACGACTTCAAATGCCGCTAGCAGCATTTGTCGCCTCGTAGCCGGCTACTTAATTATTTTGGAGACGGCAGCAGCACCATCTGCAGCTAATATTCAAGTACAAATACATAGTTCAGTACTGCCACTTTTTTTATATTTTGCATATATAAAAATTAGTTACTCTTTTAAAATGTACTTATTTCACGTAAATTACAAAAATGAATCAATTTATTCCTAAATCAATTTTTGGATATTGTTTCTGTTAAATAATATGAAATAATTGTACAAAATCATTCATTCAACATTTTGTATTATACTGGCAACACTGAATTTTCTCACTGTAGCCAAAGAAATAGAAATTAGTTTAATTGGACTACAACGACAAAATCAGCATAGGCAACAACCTGTCGCCCTGTTGCCTTGCTGTCTTCAAAAGAATCATTCTCATATAAACATGTGTATTCTATCCTTAACATTTGGTAGTCGGTAGCTTGCTGTGGTGAATGTGTTTAATGCATTAGTGTGGATTCGCGAACAACACAAATTTTTCATTAAATTTTTTCTGGCATGCCAAGTATGAATTTTTCAAAACGAATTGCGGCGATTCTACCTTAACAAAATTATAAAATTTAGCATTTATTTTACTTTTGTTATATAGTTTTGTTATATAGTTTTCTCACTTCTACATAGATTTAGACTACGGTTTCATTATACATTTTTAAAATAAGTAAATATGTATTTCTAATTAGATTCAAAAACTATAGATGGCACTGCCTATTCCATATTAAAAAGCAGTCTTGCTTTAAACAAAACATTTTGCTCCAGTTTTTTTTTTTTTTTTTGTAATTTCAGCATCCACTTACAGATGATTATTGCTTTAATTAAGCAAAAGTCCTCTAAAACAAAACTAAATAAATACAATTCAATTGTTTGAAAAAATATCAAAAAAAAAAAAAAAAAAAAAAATTGCGGCAACTTCTAACTAATACGAGTTGACTTATTGTAATAAGAGCACAACTGGTTAATTTTAAAATAAAACTATTTTAGTTGAAAGCCTTGAAACTGGGTTAGTGATTGTGTGTGTGTTCAATTTATTTTATTGTATTTTTTATATAAATATTATTTTTTTACGGTTTGTTGAGAAAAAACTACATTAAAAACAAATTAGAAAAAAATATCTCACTTAGTATGTAGTTAGTTTGCAGCAGCTTAAGTTCTCAACAGTTTTAAAACATTGTGTTAATTTTTTAACACCATGATTCTTTTTTTTTCATTTTTCTCAAATTGCTGTTGTGGCTTTTTTATTTATTTATTTGTAAGACGTTTTTTTTTTTGCTTCTTCTGTAATTCTACTACGAGTACTAGTGCTTTTTTAAAGCTGCGTGCTAGTTTCGATTTCGAAAAATATGCAAGTAAGAAAAAAATCTGAAATAAAAAATGCCATGGCCATTTTATGGTAGGAAATTTAAAATTTATTTTATTCTTCTCGTCAGATAAGTTGGAGAACATACTTGTAGTTTTAATTCCAGCCAGTCACGTTCGTATGTTGTCAGACTCACTTTTGTTTTGCAAGATCTTTTTTTTTTCTTTCTGTTTTCTGGTTTTCCAATAGTCTTACACAAACTCCAGTAACTATACTTCGATGTAATGAAGTTGCTTTAGAATTTAAATTATTGATTTTGGGTCACAACAATACAAAGTACAATGTGCAGTCATAAAGTTTTTATTTTTTTTTTCTGTAGCAAATTCTGCTTTGAGTTACCAAAACTAAATTTAGTAAATAGTTTTTTGTTTTCAGCAAAATTTTCAATATCTCTTGTAAAGTTATTAAGGCATTACAATTAAAAATTAACCATCGATTTCTTTATTGAAACATTGTATAAACTGGCTGCAACAGCTGCTGTTAAAATCGTTATTGAAAATAGAAATTTAGATAAACTGCAATCGTTAACTCTACACCCACTGAATTATAAATTTTAAAGCAATTTCAAATATCTTTTTACATTTAAATGGAGGAAAAGTTGAGTATTAAACAAATAAATTATTTTCAAGCACGATATGCTTGTTTAAACTGCGGATTTAAAGCTGAATTAAAAAACAAAAAGTTAAACCAAAAAAAAAACACGAGAGCAGTTTGAAAAGTATTTAAAACACCCCACGCAAGACAAACCACTCAAAGAATAGCTTTTGTTAAAGTTATACTTTTCCTTTCATAAAGTTTCTTTTTCGAAACATTTCAAAAATTTATTTTTAAAGGTACTTTTTTGAAAAGATATTTATTTATTGGAAATACTTCTTTAACAAGTTACTTTTAACTTTTTTTTTTTGTAGAAGCTATTTTTCATATAGATACGAAGGGGTACTTTTACAAAAATTTACTTTTTACAAACATAGTTTCTTAAGGTACGGTCGCACTTGGCAAACACTTGCCCAAAAAAGCGTAACCACTAAATACTAATAAAAACTTTTTTGATGTAGACACGTGTTTAACTAATAGAAAATGTGACAGAATCCAACATTATGGAAAACTGTTAAACTTAATAAACACGTGTCCGAATCGAACGGTTTTGCAGTGGTATATAGTGGTTACGCTTTTTTGGACAAATATTTGCCAAAAATGTGTTTTTTTAAGTTTTTTATTAAAAGGTACTTTTTCCAAAATCCTACCTTCTTCAAATCTTTCAAAATCAATTTTTGAAAATGTTCTACAAAAAGTACGTTTTAATTAGGAGAAGTTTGAAAAGGGTAATTTCTCAAAAGGTACTTTTTTTAAGAGATAATTTTTTTAAAATGTGCTTTTTTAAAAGTTCCTTTTTTAAAGGATACTTTTTTTAAAATGTACTTTTTTTTAAATGTAATTTAATTTAATGTAATTTTTTTAAAAGGTACTTTTTTAAAAGGTACTTTTTAAAAGCTACTTTTTTTTAAAAGGAAACTTTTTTAAATGGTACTTATTTTAAAGGTACTTTTTTGAAAAAGTAGTTTTTTAAAAGGTACTTGCTTATTTTAAAAGGTAATTTTTTATGTATTCTTTTCTTTAAAGGCAATTAAAATGTGCTTTTTTCAAAAGGTTATTTTTTTCGAAAAGTACTTTTTTAATAAGGTATTTTTTTAAAATATACTTTTTTAAAACGTACTTTTTTAAAACGTACTTTTTTAAAGGTAATTTTTTTTTAAAGTTACTTATTTAAAAGGTAATTTATTTTAAAAGGTATTTTTTTGAAAGGGTACTTTTGTTTAAAAGTAATGTTTTGTTTTTTAAAGTATTTTTTTAAAGCGAAATTAAAAATAAAGTACTTTAAAAATAGGTCTTTTTTGAAAGTGTACCTATCTTTGACCGTAATTATTCTAAAAGGTGCTTTTAAAAAATGTAATTTTTTAGAAGGTACTTCTTTTTAAAAAGGTACTGTTTCAAAAAAAAGTTACTTATTTAATATATACATTTGTACATACATATGTATTTTAAAAAGGTACTTTCTCAAAAAAAAAAAATCAGAAACAAATTTATTAACAAGGTACTTTTCTTCAAGAGATCCTTTTTTTAATTGATTTCAAAAAGTACTTTTTCCAAAAAAATTTGGCAAAAAGTATTTTTTCTAAAAGGTTCATTTTATAAAAGAAATAGGTACTTTTTACTAAAAGGTGCCTTCATAAAAATTTACTTTTCTTCAACAGGTACTTATTTAAACAGGTTCAAAAGATACTTTTTTCAAAAGGTATTTTTGCAAAAAAAGTTCTTTTTCCAAAAGGTTCTTTTATCAAAGAGTACTTTTTCCAAAAAAAAAAACTTTTGCCAAAAAGTATTTTTTCTAAAATGTCAATTTTGTAAAAGAAATAGGTAAAGGGCGCCTTTATTAAAATTTACTATTTTAACAAGGTATATATTTTTTTAAATGTATTTTTTAAAAGGTGCTTTTGTAAAAAGGATTATTTCCCGGAGAGAATGTTTTCAAAAACTAAATTTTTTGCAAGGTAACTTTTTAAAATGTAGTTTTTCCAAAAAGTAGTTTTAAAATAGACACTTAAATAGGTACATTTTAAAAAAGGACGTCTTAAAAACTTATACATAAATGTACTTTTTTACTTTTACAAAATAATTAAAAAGGTACAAAAAAAAAATTTTTTTTTGGAAATTTCTAATTTGCTTTTGAAAATTTATTTTTTAAACGAGATGTTTTTTTAAGTGGGTACTTTTTTCGAAACATATTAAAACAAAGTAATTATCTTCACGATACTTTTTAAATATGTACTTTTTTAATAAATAAACTTTTATAATTTTTTTATTTTTTAGTTTTTAAATAAAATTTTTATTGCTTTGCTGAGTAGAATTTTTGGTACCAAAATTTTTTTCTCATTTTTCTTGGGCGTTATTGCCAAATGTTATTAAATCGTTTTTAAATTAAATTAAAATAAGTACTTTTCCACATAGCAATTTAAAAGTACCTTTTATGGGCAAATTTTTTAAATAATTATTTTTTTTAACAACGATTTGAAAATATGTTTTTTGAAGTGTCTTTTCCAGCAAATAATTTATAAAAAAAAAACATAAGAAATCTCTTTAATAATATAAAAAGTAATTAATTATTTTCTATTTCGTTTAGAGAGTTAAAAAGTTCCTTTTATAGCTTGCCTGTTTTAAACATGTTTTGCTAAACTAATCCAAAAAGTGCATGGCGCTTTATGTTAATTCATGTTTTTTTTTGTATTTGTAATAAATAAGTAATTACAAAGAAAACATGAATTATATGTACTCGTATCTTTTTTTTTAGAAAATTATTTAAACTAGTTTTGTACGATATTGAGAGTTGTCTATAAAATAGAAACTTGTGAGTTTTGCATTAAATCATG
Source organism: Tachina grossa (assembly GCA_949987645.1). NCBI lineage: Eukaryota > Metazoa > Arthropoda > Insecta > Diptera > Tachinidae > Tachina > Tachina grossa. The sequence continues at coordinate 24,241,428 of OX465276.1, read as the reverse complement.
GTTTATTTTTTCCCTCTTAACTTAAGGAAATCAATGACTTCGTGCATATATGTATATAGGTGATCATTTGGTGTGTGTGTGTGTGTGAATGTACGCTGTAGATTTATTTGCTAACTATACAAGGAGTTTACATTTAGTTTTAAATCGAATAAAGCAATTGAAACTTGTTGCGGTAATAGTTCGTAATTAATTATAATGTATGCATATATTTTTGCAATTAACATTTAATATGCTTTATGACTCAGACTCGTACTTAAGGAAATGTCATGCATATAGTCGTCGCAATAATGCGGCCACATGATTTCTGTGACAGCTAAACGTCAAGCTTTGTATAATCAATGGCATTAAAATGATATTTAGTAAGAGATTTAACGAAAGTGAATTTAATTTGCTTTAGATTTATAATATGTAGTTGAATAAACTTGCAATTTACAAACACTGCAAGTGTCTTCAAGTGAGACGGACGGGTTTGACTATAATGAAAAAAAAGTATCTTAGTTTTAGAATTTAAGTAAAGCCCTAAAAAATATATGGACAGCAATTGTTACAAACTTAAACGATTGAAAGCTAAATAGTTGGCTTAACGTTTACGAAATCTTTGTTTAATGTCGTTGGTATATTAATATAAAAAAAGGCCTTCATGATTTTTTAAAATTCATTGCTACAAATATCGCCAACAAAAACGGCGCTGCGATATGCACTAGCATAGGCACTAATGCATATCAGAAAAATCTATAGCATGAGCATCATGTCGGACATTTCAAATGACTAATGGAAACGGCGTATGTCCATGTTTCCTCCCTACTTTAACATCGACGCCCAAACATGTGTCTGAGCAACAATGTTCGGCATGAGATTCGGCGTCCGTAACCATTTGCAATAGCAAGAAAAGAGACAGATCAAAATTGGTAAATACATATTCCACCTCCATTGCACTACCTCAAAATACTTTAATAAAGCAAGACATGGACATCGCACATATTCACCACAATTCTCGAGGCATGTATTATACTAAACCAATAATGGTGTTCGTGTATATGAGTGTTTACAAGCAATTACAGAAGTAGTGCCTTCAGATGTAGATGGTAAGCAATTATATTTATGTTTCAGGGAGGTTTTTTTAAAACAAGCGCACACAACTAATGTCAATGCATGAGTGCGTTTGTATGTGCGCAGAAAAATGAAAGAGCATACCGAGAGCCTATATTCAAAATACGTCAACTCAAAAAAGCTAACTTTTAAGTAGAGCGAAAAACTATTTAATTCGCTCATTATTGTAAAAATAAATGATGTGCCTTCCATAATATGGTTTAAATTTGTTTACTAATTTATAGGTCTGCAAAAAATATTTTATTTTGCACTGTTTTGCGTATTTTTATGAGATAGCATATTTTAGTCGATCAAAAAACAAACATTTTTTTAGAGTTAGCATTTTTGTCGGAAAAAATATATGATTTTTTTAATATATTTATTTTTTAATCAATTTGTGAAATCTTTTACTCAATACTAGAAATACGAATTGAAAAGTTACAAGAAAAAACTTAAAATGCCATAAAAAAAATAACTTACGCCTGACTGACGTGGCCAGGTTTAGCACTCTCTAATTCACTCTCTAGTATAACAGGGTCACTCCATTATTATCAATTTCGAAAGCTTATATCATTGAGTGTAATCGGTCCATATATATTATTTTTCTATTCGATGAACAGTTTAAAAGTTATACAGACATTACCAATTTCTTTTTATCGAAACCCTTCTCTACTAATATATTAGAAGTGATCATATCTCAAAAACTAGCCATAGGATATCAAAATCAGATTCATGTTCAGCATACCAAATGCAATAAGAATGAGGTAGATTTATAATAAATTACTATTTTTTTTTTAAATATTGGAAATTTGCATGGGAGTTAGCATTTATTTTTACCAAAAAAAAAAATATACTTTCAGATAACAGAATAAAAAAAATATATAAAACGTGAAAAAAATTATTTTTTTTTTATTGGAAATTTATACTACAGATGAATATTATATAGGGGAGCTATTTGCCATCGGGAACTCATTTTCACCAAATTTGAGTTGACGTATTTTGAATATAGGCTCTCGATACACACATATTGTGTGTCTGTATGTATGTACATGCATGCTGTTTGTATACGCACTTATGCGTAGGAAGAAGCAAGCATCACAAATTCTTTCGTCACGAAGTATTCTCTTCTTTACTTCTATACCTGCAATAACTGAAACAAATGCCTTGCAAACAGTTTTGGTTAGCGTTTTTTGTAAAAGACTTCGCTGTAGTAAAGCATTTGAAAAATCCCTCATGCCTTGAAAGTTCTTTTAAATGGTCTTTTGCAGGGGTCTAATATCAATGAGTCTCGCCAGGGATTGAATTTGGGCTCTCGAAGACCGCCATTTACTTGTAGTTAGTCAACACACTAACTACTTTTGCCGACAGCTGAAATAAATAAGGAAAATTGTACCTAATTTATTTGTGTTTTCTTTGTTAGGTCGCCCTCGTATAAGTATCTACAACTAAAATAAGTAATTATTCCGTAAATATCACTACAAGTTTGTAATATTTTGTTTGTTCTTTTAATTTAAGCCAACTTATCAAATATTTTTTTTTCGTTATTCATGGCCTAATTTTGGTTTATTTTTATTATAACAAATATGTACTTTGAAAAATTTTTTTTTATTTGAGAATGTCATATTTTTTAATTACATATGTCTGAATTTGTTTACTATTGTCAACATTACGGATAGATGTAATAAAAATTTAATTACGTGTTAGTTTTGAGTCAACGAAAACCAGCTTTCGATTTCAGACAAAGTAATAATGATTCGAAAATTAAAATTTTCCAATAATGTAATTCTACAAAATTCTTTCTAGTCTTTTTAATTATATAATTGAAATTTTTGAAACCTGCTAAGAGAAACAAAATAATTTAACTAATGTAAACCCAGACTTAGTTACAGCCTAATTGCAATTAGAACCGCTGCCACATCAAAGGAGAGAGAGAGGGCGAAGAATTATATTTAATTAAGCGGCTGTCAACATGACACATTTTTTATAACGACAATTAAAACAAATTACTATGTAGTTAAGTTTTATTTAAAAATGAAAAAAAAGAAAATAAACAATTTAAACTTTTAAGATCTGAACGACAGACAGCATTTGCCAAGCAGGAGATAATAGAAATGAACAAGATAAGAACACCTTTAACGCATGCATTTTTATTACATGGAGATTCCAAATTAAACAAAAAAATTATATCGTTTAGCAGCTAAAAATTAACTTTTCATGAAAATGCATTAATTAACAAAACTTAATCAAATATTAAGTTTATTTTTTCAAAGTTGAAATTTCCAACAGATATCAAACTGTCATATGGCTGTCAGATAGATGTGTCAGTTTTTTTCTTTTTTTTTTTTTTGGCATATTTATGTATTGCATGAAACTAATTTATGTCTATATAAAAAATAAATTAAAATAAATTCAGTAAAGTGTGAATTTGACTCGCACTCTACACAGAAAAAAATAGGCAAGAATTATTTTCAATAAAACCATGTTGTTGAATAAAATTTTAGTTTAAATAATATTTGTCATTAACTTGAATATTGTATTTATCAATTCCGCACATTTAAAATATCATTTTAATGTCATTTATTTGTGTTGGTGTTTTCCTTGCTTGTTGATTGACTAAACCTGGTCATGTGCTGATGTTGTTGTTTATTTTGATTGTTGGTGTTGTATACGTGTGCATTCGGACAAGAAGTCGAAAAACGTCGTGGCTTGTTTTGTTTTTTACTCAACAAAGTTATTTTTAGATTAGAAGAAACAAAAGAAATCATCAGAAATTGAGTGTATTCATTATTTGCGTATCCAAAAACGATTTGCTCTTTAGCTGAGTGGTAAGTACGTTAATTTATTAGTCAAGAGATTGCCGGTTCGACTCATCCCAAACACATTTAGTTTTAGTAGCAGCCAAGCAAAAGCAAACAAAAAGGGGTTGAAAAATGTGACATTCATCCACACACACAACACAATAACAATTATCACTGAAATTAAAATTTCAGTCAACAACTTTTTTCTTTGATTCATTAAATTTCTTTGTTGACTGAAAAAAATTATATTCAATAAACGTGCATACAATTTTATTTATCAATAATGCAAAAATCGTCATCACAGAAAATTCGAAAGATTTTTTTATTGAATCAACGATTTTCGTATTTCGTATTCAAATATCAAAATCATTTTTTTCTGTGTAAAGGTTCCCTACAGACACTACATACTCACCCCAAACATGAACAAAAATTCCGCGTGAGTTTTTTCACTTTTTTTACCAAATGCGGGAATAAAAAAACTCCCGGGGGTAAAAAGTAGGTATTATGAATGCAATTGAATTTGCTTTTTTCACTAAAATCTTTCCCTGGCAAAACAGAAGGGAGTTTACATAAAAACATATTTAATACTCCATTAAAAAAATTTATATACATAAACTTGTATTTTATAATTCTTTTATTTGGAATAACACAAATAATGCCCAAATAAATCATTTATAAACTTATTTTTACTTACTAGCAAATTGAAATACGATGAATCCAAACAATTCACGTATTCCATTTGCAATAAAAATTAAGTAAATAAAGCAGAAATCTACATCAACTGACACCACACACAGTGGACCAAACATGGATGAAGATGTCGTTGCCTTCGAAAACAGCTAGTTGTTCCGTTCTACTACGTTTTTGTCAGAATATTTACAATTAACTTTTGGTGTTATTTCTTCATTAATAATTATCACATGTAATTTGGCTTACAAAGCGATACAAACTTTAGCCTGATCAAATCATAAATATAGAAACAAATGAAATTCGAACAATAATAATTAAAATTAACTAAAGAAGAAAGTCATACTGTGACCCGTATAGTTTTTTCGGTTTTCGGGTTTTTTTAGTTTTGTTGCTTTTTCTATTTTTGGCGAGTTTTCCGTTTTTTAGTTTTGGCGTTTTTTATTTATTTATTTATTTTTTTTTAGGCAATTTATCTAATTAAGCGACTTTTGTATATTTGACGCTATTTTTTAGGTTTGTAGTGTTTTTATTAGTTTTGGCACTTTTTGACCGTTTTTGGGATTTTTCCAGTTTTAAACGTTTTTTTAGTTTTTGCCGATTTTTTTTAATTGTTGGCGATTTTTTTGGTTTTTAGAGATTTATTTAAGTTTTTGGTGCTTTTCTTTAGTTTTTGTTGCTTTTTTTATTTTTAGCGTTTTTTTTTATTTTTTTTTTGTTTAGGTGCTGTTTTGTCTTGCCGACGCTGGGGCTTTTAGCGTTTTTCTTTGTTTCTGTTTTTTTTTGCCGATTTTTTTCGGGTTGTAGCAATTTATTTTAGTTTAGACAATTTTTTTCTTTAATTTTTTTTTTAGTTTTTTAGTGCTTTTAAGTTTTGGTAAATTTTTTCGCAGTTAAACGATTTATTTTATTTTTGGTGATATTTTTCATTTAAGCGTTTTTTTTTTCATTTCGGCGATTTTTCGTTTCGGCATTTTTTATATTTTTTGGGGGGGTTTTTTAGTTTTTAGTGTTTTTGAAAATTTCAAGAGATTGCCTTTTAGGATTTCCAAGATACATTAAATTGTCAAAATTACATAATAAAATTTACATGAACTGATAGAATTTTGATTTATTTAATTTCGATTTTTTAAATTTTTCTGTTAATTGGTGTAGTGTGAATAAAAATTTAGGCGAATTCGCCTGCAAAAATAGAATGAGCAGAACTGAGTGGAAAGTGAAAAAAAAATTCTAGGAAAATATTATTATTCATGATACGGGAGACTTCTGGACGATGGGGACATCAAGGAAAAGGGTAATTTTTTAGAGGGGAAATATTCACAATAGGCGTATAATTATAAAAATCTGCATTTCTGTAATTGAAATAAAAAACATCTATAACGCTGCCTTTTCTTAACTTTAAAATAATAGCCACAATATTTTTATAGCATGTAATGTCAAATAAGTTGTGTGCACAACTCTGCACTTTTGTAATTAAAGTTTACAAAATCTTAAGCCTTTTACTTTTTATTTTTGGTTTCTTTTTTGTTTTATGGCGGCATTACTCAACTCAAGTCTACGCAAATGCGTCATTTTTGTTCAATTACCAACCAACCAGGCAAGTAACCATTGGAAGTAAATGTTAATTTTTATTTTTATTTTTTTTTCAATTTAAATGCAACACCATTACTTTTGATAAATGATGATAATAAAAAGCCGTTTTTATTTTTCTTTTTTTGTATTATTAATGTATATGAAGGGAGATAAATATTTGTGCATGATTTTTGTATGCAATTTTATAATTTATGCAATCTTAAGCCAACATGTATGTAAAAGTGCTTGAGTCAATAGAGAGATACAAAATGAATTTAGCAAAACAGGTGATTATTATCGTCACTTAAAGAAATATGAAACGTTTTGACTGCATACAAGCAAAAAATTAAATAAATGTCTTTGCAAAAAAAAAGTAAGTGACTGGGATCTCATAAATTATTAAAAAAAAACAACATATCGCGCCATAACCGCCAAAATAGCTTACGCGACATAATTTTCGGACTTCAATTTTTGACCAAAATTGATTATTTGCGATCGTAAATAGCCGATTTTCGTCAAAAAAAAAACGAATTCCGAAAAATGTATCGCTTAAGATATTTTAGCAGTTATGGCTCGATTATGTACATAATCATTAGAAAGATGATAAAGCTTATTTTTTTATTAAAAAAAAATGTATATATGTAAAATGATTTGGTAGTTTTATGCACGTTCATTTTGTACGAAAAATTCTCATTAAACTCCATTGAAATGCACATCATGTTAAAAGCTGTTCGGGGTGTTTTTTTTTTTTTTGGTTCATTACTTTTTGCATTTTTGTATCCAAAGAGGTTGTGCAATTTATTTTCATTGCATTTTAAGTTTTTTTCATCTTCTTTTTCGTAATTTTATTCGTTTTTTTTTCATTAATTCACTGTTGTTATTCAATTAAAGAAAATGTCACGTTTATGGTAGTTATTTTGTTGTTGTCAGTTAAATTTTGCATGACTTTTTGAACGTTGAGAAATCAAATCAATTACAAGAAGAAGACAAAAATGCAATAAAGTTCTGTATGCATATTTGTGGTGCAGTTTATAAAACATTTCATGTAATCTGCATGAAATAGAGGGAATAATTTTGTAAAACGCAACGCGAAGCGTTGACAAATTTTATATAGAAAAAATTTAAATTACAAAAACAAAATACAACTAAAATTTGTCAACGCTAAGCGTTGTATTTTACAAAATTAGGCCCAGAGACTTAGAAAATTGGGGAGATCTAAGGTACGAAATTTCGCCGGTAATGTATTCTTAATATTCTGTGCGGCAAACCAGTAACCACGCGACGATTTATATTTATACTAACTGAGTCCGGCAAACATTGTCTTGGCCCCAAAATATTTTTTTTAACTAAAAAATACTCCACACAGTAAACACTTGGTGGGTCAAAAACAAAGCATAAGCCTACTGGGTATTGATCCGAACTTATTCAGCTCCATAGCTCTTACAGTTCCAGAGATCATAATACAGCGATTACATATATATATAAAGGGCGTTTTTAATAGAGGTATAGAACTTTGAAATGTAATAAAATAAAGATAAATTTTTTAAATTAACATAAAATTTACTTTATCCGAAAGATAATATGTATGTTCATTTACTTTCCCATCAGAAACTAGCAACGAGAGAGTAAGGCAGAAATTTATAAAATTACTCTCCCAAATATGAAAAATTAAATGAACGCTTTACTTGTAAAAACTTGCAAGAAAATTTTATTCATATTAGATCCATGCATGGAAATCATAATACATATTTTGTACATATTTTGTTTAATAATATTTTAAATTGCAAATTTTTTTAAAAATTTGCCATTTAATATGAAATTATTTACATAGTTTCATGTATTATTTAATATTTTTATGCCTTTTGCATAATTTTTTAATTTTATTCCATTAACAAATACAAAAATGCCACTCTCCATCTCTGATCATATATGAGAAACAAAGAAAATTCCTTGACATTAAGGGCCTGTCCCACGATTTTACGATTTTAAATTTAAAATTTTGTTGTTGTTTCCAATGTAACTGTACGACAAGTCGAACGTTAGTGACATCGTGGGACAGGCCCTAAAATTGAATTTATGTGGCTTAATGAAAAAAAAAAAATAATAATAAATTAAGAAACCACACTTTATTTTCTCATACGTAAGCCATTTTTTAACAAAAAAAATGCAAATTTTTCAGTTTTCATTTTTCAAATATTTTTTAAATAATTAATTTGACAACAAAATAACCAACAGGTTGTTGGATAATTCTTGCAAGTTAAAATTTTACTAGTAATAATTTGTAAGAATTTTTTTGCCACTCAATTTTTTTCTCTCTTCAAGCTCTCTCCTTGCAAACTTTTTGAGTTAATGAGCACTTTCCAGTAACAAGTGTTAAAAATTCGCAACAATTTTTAGTTAATGAACAAACCTCTTGATTTTTATAGAAATTTAGTCCAATCAGTTTTTTTAATAAAAACAATGCGATAATTATATTATATAAAAAAGTCAAAAAGTCATTTACATACTCAATAAAGCTTATAATTAAATTTAACGCTTTCGAAAAATGCATGCTACCACATACATACATATGTACATGAGCATATAAAATAAAAATAAAAATGGGCATCACTAACATGTTTTACATAAATGATGCAAGATTATGCGTGTTTAAACAAATATAAAGTCTTTCAAAACATAGTTTTCTTATGACATTTAATAGTAAAAGCTACGAACTTATTATGATAATTTATGTTGTTTTGTCTTCATGAATATTATCTATTACATAAGTTTTCGTGATCGTGATTACATTACTGCACTGTGGGATAACGCAAGCCAATATAAACTTACATAAATCCAAAGCATATTATGCTCGTGAGCATGAAAAATTGTGTCCATAATTATGAAAATGGTCTAAGTCATATAATAGATTAAATTTGAACAAATCAAAAAAAAATATTTTTATGTTATATGTATATCGTTACATTAATATAGAAAGGCCCTAACTAATTATTTGTTTGAAATCGAGTTTTTTGTATATTTCGATAGAAGAACATATAATGTATCGAAAAATGCAAAAATCTCGATTTCAAATAAATCATGAGTTAGGGACTTTATATATTAAGGTAACGAGATGTACATATTTACATACATATATTTATTTTAATAAAATCTAATATTAAATCTGATCTTTAAGAAACTAAAAATACATTTTTAAATTTTTCCATCCAAATAAATCTGGTTGATTTAATAACATCTTAAATTATTTAAATCATTTCAATGATATTTCATAGCAAAAAAAAAATCTCTTAATAACACGTTTTGATCGCCTAAAATCTAGAATTTTTCATGGTGTCTTCAATAAAAAGAAGATGCCGGAACTGCTGCTATTTATTATTCAAAAAAAAATATTTATCATAATGAAATATTTTAAAGACGCTTGTAAAATAAATAATTCTATTTTTTTTATTCCTCTTTTTGACAATCCGATATAAATTAAACGATTTAAAAGACACCGGCTTTTATTCATTTAAAATTTACTCGTGGCCGCCATAAATAAATAATAATAACAACAACAAGAACAACAACAACAACAACAACAAAACTTTAACACATGCAAGACAGAAGCTGTTTTTTGCGCGTGTGATAAGAATTAAAAAAAAACTGATTCTATTTTTAAATTTCAACAAATTATGTATGAGTAATTATAAATGAAAGCTATTTTAACAAAGTGACAAATCTACAATTTGTATAAATTTGACTTTAATAACAAAAATTAAAAATTTTAAAAACCCCCGACTTTTTTCAGAAAATATGTTATATCTTCTAAGCGGCTGGACCAATTTTCTTCATAGCTAAGAACCATCTCGATCAAGTCGTCTTTCAAACAGAAAAAACTAAATGAAAATCGGTCCAGCCGTTTGGCCTGTACGTGGACACGGACAGACACACAGACACACACTACAAACTTATAACACCCCTTTTTAGTCGGGGGTTAAAAAGAGTTAATTTTAAAGGATTATCTAAACTATTAATGAGCTTGTCATTTAAGTTATACCGAAAATGTTGGTCAAGTTTAATTAATTAATTAATTAATTTTGTATTCTTTTATTCTTTATTGTATATAATTTTATTTAATTAAATTATAACTGCTGTATCCATAAAAAATTATTTTGGTTTACAAAAAGTTTAAGAAACAAATCTTGTATGGGAATTTGTTTATTAAACTTTTTGTAAACCTAAATTATTTCTTTCTGAATAAGGCCTTAAGTCTTTCCAACTACAAGTAGAGCATAAAAAATTTAATAGAAAAGTCGAAATTGTGATGGTTTACTAGTAGGGGAATTGTGCCAACGAGTTTTCCCAAAATTCTTGGTCTCTATCATTACAAGAAATATTTATAAATATAAATGTATCTCTTCAATACAATATACACATTAAATTTATCGATAGAAAGTTTCTGATTATGATTGTTCTAGAAAAATTTAATTTATCGAGCAACTGTCTGTAACTATTTAACAATTCATTCATCGATAATTTTTTTCATAAATCAATAAATTTTGTAAACAAAATCTTCTCTATCAATGAATTTTCTATTAAAAATATGATTTATCGAAAAAATTTTCTTTAGAAAGACTTGAGTTATCGAAACATTTCACATCGAAAATTATATTTATCGATATATTTACTATGCAGAAATTTAATTTATAGATTTTTTATAAAAAATTTTTGTTTGCTATATATTAAAAATCATTTATCGATAACTATTTTTTATAAACAATTTTTTAACAAAAATTTATCGATACATTTTCTATACAAAATTATAATTAGCAATATATTTGCTATACAAAAGTTAAATTTGTAGAATTTTTTACAAAAAACTTTTGCTTAATATACATTTAATAAAAATCATTTATGGATAACCGTTTCTTTTTCAAACAATTTCTTTAAGAAAATTTTAGCTGTCAATGATTTTTTGATGAAAAATTGTATTTGTCGATAAATTTATTTAGCGGGACTTCATTTATAATATTTCATATAAGAAAATAACAATTATTGATGTATTTATCGATACATTTTCGATATAAAAATTAAATGATAGATAAATTAAAAAACTATCTGTAAATATATTTAAAAAAATTCATTTATCGATAGCTTTTTCTTTGTTCTATAAATTTCTTTAAGAATTTTTTATTGAAAATTTTATTTATCTTTAAATTTCATATGACATTACTTTATTTATCGAAATTTTTCATAGCGAACATTTCATTTATTGGTGTAGTATTCTCTATGCAAAATTCTATCAATCGATATATTTTATCATTTATCGATAACTTGTTTATACAAAAAGTTCGTTTCACAAATAAAAAATCGTTAATCGATAAACTTTTCTTCCATTTTTTTTTTCATTAAATTTCTATAAGAACATTTTTTTTATTTTAATGAATTTTCAATTTAAAATTTAATTTATCAACGACAAATTTCTTTTCCATTTTTTTCATTGAATTTCTTTAAGATTTTTCTATTTTAATGAATTTTCAATTTAAAATTTAATTCATCAATGATAAATTTCCTATAAAAAGACTTTATTTATTGAAAATTTTCATTATCAATTATCGATAAATTTTATAAGCGAAATTCTATTTATCGATATATTTTCGAAAAAAAAAATTAATTTATCGATAAATTTTCATAAAAACTTTTATTTCGATAGTTAAAAATTCATTTATCGATAACTTTTGCCTTTTTTCTTATAAAAGTCTTAAAGAAAATTGGATCTATTAATGAATTTGCCATGGAAATTTTAATATATAGACAAATTTCTTATGAAATGACTTTATTTATCTGAAAACTTTACACAAAAATTTAATTTTCTATACAAAATTTTATTTGTCGTTCAATTTTGTGTGGAGAATTTTATTTCTGGATAAGATTTTTGTGGAAAAATTTGATTCAGTGATGTTTTTTGCTATAGAAAATGTCATTTATAAGATTTTGAAATTTTTTTCACTTATGGAACAAATTTTCTGAAAATAAAATTTCTACAGGATGATTAATTTCCGTCTTTAAAAATAAGTGTTATGTTTAATTTATTTTGAGTATTTTTTGCCTTTATTTTATAAATATTTACCCACATATTCATAAAAAAATAAAATGAATTTGAAAAATAAAAATTTTGTATGAAAAATTTTAAATAAAATAAATTTCAAATTTTATGAATATGGGGGTTATTACATAACTATTTTAATATTATTTAACTTTTCTTCTGTTAACTTTATCTTTTTTTTTTGTATTTTATGTCGGTTCATGTTTTATCAAACTCCACCCTATAAATCCAACAAAATTCCCTTCATAACTTTCAAATTAAATGAACAACACTTCCATCACCAACCAACCAACCAACCACCACCGAAATATGATGGGTTATTTGGAAAAATCAAAATAATAAAAAATCTCTATTTAAATGAAAATAAAACTAAATAAATTAAATCCCCTTCACTCATATGAATGATATGATAAATATGCATATTTACGTATGCATGCATGTACATACATATGTATGTATGTATGTATGAATGGCAAACAAATAAACAACCAACCAATCTAATGAACAACAACAACCAAAAAATCCAAACAAAATTGCAGCTGGGATTTTTTAATTTTAATCCACAACAGGTTTGTTGCTCAAGTCTTACGTTTTTTGTTGCTTCTTCTTCTTCTTTTACTACTATTACTACTACACAATCACTCTCAAACTAATTTTTGCAAAAAAATTCTACTAGTTCACTTTTATCACTATTCGCTGTTTATTTTTTCACATTTTCTTTTCTAATTTATATTATAGCGAATTAAGAAAAAACAAACCTGAGCACTCATTAGTTTTGCACTAAAAATAAACTTTTTTTTTTATTAAATAAGCAAATTTTTACAAAATTAAAGACGACACACTTTCGCAATCGCACCTTTATGTATGTATTTATTTATGTATATCGTAATTGTAAAATGTAATTAAAATGTCATTGTTTGATCACATTTTCTTGTTTTCGATTTATCCATTCATATGTAATAAAATACACAGATAAAAGACTTGTCTTTTTAAACAATAGCAAAAGCAACTTTAATCAGTATTTTAACATCTTTAAAGTTAAAACAAAACAATTGTTGTAAAATGAAATTATCAACGTATTATATTTATATGTATGCATGTATGTACATATGTATATATGCACATGCAGCAACTAAAGATTATTAACTTAATTATGAGAAAGATGATTTGATGCTCATTCACTTTGGTTTCAAATTTAAACAAAAATTTTTTTTATTGTGCAATAAAAGCTTGCTTTAAATACATTGCAAGTAAATACATATGCATGCATAAAAAGTTTATTTTCTATAATTAACTTTTGCAAATTTTAAAACAGAAAAATGTTGTTTTAAAGAATTCATGTTTTCACACCTTTTTCTCTACTTCACTCCCATGCCTCATTGTTTAGCATTTATATTCGTATAACATTTAGTTTTTAAATTGAAAATATTTTTCAAGTTTTACAATAAAATGTATTTTGTTTGAACATACGGAATATGTTAATTTCATTTTAACCTTTTTCAGAGGAGTGCCTGCCTAGTGCAACAGCCAGTTAATTTTTAGTTGTATGCTCTGGCAAAAAGATCAAATATGAACTCCACATATTTTTTTCTAGATTTGTTTTTTTTACAAATACTCATCATGAACTGGGTTGCAATGAGAAAGTTTTCAAATACGTGTAAATATCAATAAAGATTGCTTAGATAAGATTTCATGAAAGTGGGGTAAATAAAAATAAAAGTAGATTTCCAAGAAATGTTAGGCATTCAGTTTATTCAGTATTATTAAAAAATAAATAAGACCCACAGTTAAAAATTATGTTAAGAAATTTCTCATGAGACTATTGTTGCTCTATAATTATACATGCTCATATGTATGCAAACTACACGTAACAAAATTCTCTCCACCATTTAAAATATAAGACTTTCAAGATTGAATCAGACGTTCCATACCATAATACTGCAATAAACAACATTAATTGAAAACAAAATTGAGTCAATTAAACTTTGTGTTTAATTAAATTTTTATCGCGAATCTCAAGGGAATAAATTATTGGGAATAATTTTTTTATTCCCATGAACAACAAATTGGCATCGCCAATCGTTAGGGAATAAAATAATCATGTATTGCGACTCGAACATGAAGAAAACTGCTTACATTGTGCTTATTTTTTTTATTTCCAAACAAAACGTCTCTGAAAAAATACACATGTTTTTTGGGGGAAAACTTACGGGAATAAATATCAGCGATGCCATATTTTATTCGAACATGCGAGTTTTTCACGAGGAAATAGAGGGAAACATTTCGAGGGAATAAATAGTCACGATAGGGGTGATTGTTAATTAATTTTTTATTTTATTTTCAATTAAAGTTTTTTATTGCAAGAATATTTTTTATGTGTATGGCATAACCATTGCCATAAACATAAACTATTAAGGTAGAGTATGTGACAAGTTACAATGCAAAAAGCGCAGAACGCGTAGGCGCGTTCAAAGCAAAAAGTAGGTCTACTTTCTACTTTTGCACGCGTTACAAGCACCATGAAAGAAAGTCAGCTGTTCTTGAAAGCTAAAGATGTTAAATAATACTTTATTTCTTACGTTATCGATAAATATTATTTTGCCGTGGATAATTTTTTATTTTTGTTTTCAATAAAAAAATTTCTTAGTTAAAAAAAAACTTGTTTAATAAAATATGTGAATATTTTCATTAATGCGATGTATTTTAATTAACTTTTCACCACACTTTTCTCAGTAACAAATTTTGCATATTAGTTATCGATATTATACGATATGTTATCGATATGTACTGAGTGTCATCTCCGCTAAATCTGTATTATTTACTTTGTGTGCATTACATATTTTTAAACAATAAAATGGAATAAAATTTAATAAATTAAATATACAAACTCGACTAACTCCACAGATTCTTTTAAAAACTCGATTTTACTCTCCATTTTTTTCTTTATAAGTATTTATAAACAAACGCACGCAGCTGATCAAAACAAAAATAAAATGGCGCATGAAAAGCAGTGCATGTAACTCAACGCGAACAAAGTATAGAATGAAACAAGAGGATGAAACGCGTGTAAAGCATAACGCGCAAAAAGCGATCTATGGACCTCTACATTTAAGGTGGAAGTACATAGCACGCGTTCAATGTGGTAATGCGATACACGCATCTGTCAAAAAAGTTGAAGTAGTGTGTTTTCATAAGGCAAGTTGCATAAAGAAGTTCGCGACGTGCGTACCTCGCGAAAAGTTGAACATTCTTCAACTTTCACGCGTTGTATACTAAATGACAGCTAGTGTTGCCAGATTCATAACCTAACATACACCAAAATTATTAGAAATTGATTTTTTTATTAAACAATGGATAAAAAATTCATGAAATATTTAAAGAGAATTCAAACGTGAATGCAAGCCAAAAAAATAGCCGGCAAAGACTAAAAAAGCCTCAAAAGCGTGGTGTGTAACTCTCCATTTGTATAGCGTTAAACGTTTAACAAGCCAGAAAAGCGTTGCCGCGTAACGCGTGGTATGTACCTCCACCTTCAGTGATGTCATATGTCTAATAAGTAAACTATTTTTATGGTTATGGTTATGGTTTTGGCTATGGCTTTGGCTATGGCGTTACGGCGAAACCCCTATAATCAAATACAGTGCTGACCATAAGTTTCGATCGAATAGCTGTTTTGTATGGTGATGGTTATGGCCAGTTTAATTTAACTTTTAGGTAAATAAAGGCCGAATCACATAGAAGTTGAAATACAGGATTTCTATTGAGCTCTGTTACATTCAGTATGTCTTCGTCAACGCGAAGCACAAAAGTTGGGCAATTTCCAGCGTACGTTGAGTGGTTTGACAGCTATGTATTGGCTTTTTTTAGTTTTGTGAAAGCAAAAAATAAATAAAACAAAAATAAAATAAATAAAAAACTTAAGTTTAATTAATGAAATAGAGAACAAAGCTATTGAAGCTGCTCAAATATTTCCGTTAACAAAATATTCATTGTGTCAAATTCCTCTATCGTTGAGTTAATGTCAGTTGGAAAAGACCACGCATAACATATGAAGGATTCTATGTGACTTAAGACCGCTGTTTCAATAAGTTTGATTAATTCTTTGAGCGCAAAGTTTTTCTCTTTCTTTCTGGCAAATTGTTTTGTCATTAAATAAGGAAAATATTTCCTGAATATAAATGAAGAGTATTATGAAATTATGTACGTACATAAATACAATGTATATATGTATGTATGTATTAGTGTTGCCATATGTACCGCTTTTCGCGGGTTTGTCCCGCTTTTTTAAATTAAATCATGCGTGTCGCGCGTGTCCCCTTTTTTAAGTTTTATTTTTTAAATTTAACACTAGCGATTTTCAACTAATGAAGAATAAGTGCATCTTAACAGTTGATTCAATGAGTATAATTTTAGTTAGCTTCACGCCGAATCATGAAGAAATCACCTTGGTACTTTAAGTTTCGCATGCAAATTTATATAAATAAACAAAAATTTATGAAGTTATTAAAAGAAGGCTCACAAATTGAATATAAAAACTGTCAAGAAGAAAATTTAAGAAGATTGACCAAATATAATTTCAATTGGGAATTAGAGAATTCATGGCTAAAACAAAAGAAGAGAGGTGTCTCAGGACACCCGATTAGAGGTATGCTGTTTAGCTATACAAAACAAATTTCATGTGTTAAATAACAATGCAATAAAATTATATTATGAGGGCAATCATGAATACAGTCTTATTTATAAAAATTATTATTATTATTATTATTATTATTAATTTTTATAAATAATCCCTATATTCTTTAAAATAGAAATCTTTCAGTGTTTTTTTTATACCGCTTGAAAATTCCGTGATTTTTGAACTTTTTTTTTAACTTGTCTCGCTTTTAAAGTGGCAACCCTAGTATGTATGAACGTATGTACGAGTATACATACATATGTACGTACATATGTATGTCTATAGGTGCAAGGCGCGTTGATTTGCTATAAAAATTTAAAACGTTCCAATACAATTCGAAGCCATGTGAAGCTTAAAATTTACTTTATTTAATTGTTACTCGTACCAGCAAGCAATAAATCTTTTTGCGACTTTCACCCATAAATAAAGAAAGTTTTGCATTGTCACATGCACGAATTTACACCCTTTTTGTTAATTTTTACGAAGCATATTATGGCTTTTCAGTCACTTAAAGTTTAAGTTGAATGTTATATATGCATACATATATGTACATAGTAAATGTATGTACATGCATATGTATGTATGTAAGTTGCAGCTTATATTATTTACTAACCTAATACCCTTTTAGATACGCAAAGTTCATTTTTCAAAGTCTTAATTCAGCTGTGTGAAAGACAGAGGCATGAATACTCTCTCTTTCTGTCTTTCTTCCAGCTGAATTAAGGCTTTGCAAAGTAAACTTTCCATGTGTAAAAGGGGTACGAAACTCGTAAATTTTTATCTTGAATCTTTTGTTAAAACTTACAACCAATAACAAACATAATAGCCCGTATAAAGGAGAAATAGTTTAACTGTTTTGAAGTTGAACTTTAAGCAATTTAACATGAATTTGCTTGTTTGCACTTTTGGGTGACAACGAATGTGTTTTAAAACACTAAATATCACAATTGATGTTCCCATGCTATATACTTTTGATAACATTTTATAATTTCATGCAACATAGGAAATAAATGTGAAATATGTTGATTTGGAATAGTGATTGTCATGAAAAATATAATAGTGCGTTTACATTTGAAGCAAATCTATTACTTACGAGATTTCGAAGCAAAATCTAGTAGGTTTCCCATATAAAACAAAATCTACTTCGTCACCAGATTTTGTCAAAATCTAGTGGAACTTAAATATAACATGTGCAACATATTTATAAAAAAGATGAGTGAAGCTACTGTCTGATTGAAAAGGTGTGGGAATTGACTATATTGCATTGTGTTGGTTGTAGTTTTAGAAATTTTTCAGTTAATGGGTTTTGTGTTGAATAAAAAACTCTTGATAAATGTCAAAAAAAAAGTTGGTGTAAACGGTATAAATTTTCATAAAGATTTTAATTAAAATCTGCTAGATTTTGGGCAGGTGTAAATTTCATATCAAATCTACAAGATTTCGAGACAATATAAATGCAGTATTAAAACTATGGATTTCTTTTCAACCTGTCAAGTGATTTGTGTTTAGTTTGGTTTGCCATTTCAACATGAATAGACTGACGCCTGAACAACGCTTGCCAATTGTGCAAACTTATTTTGAAAATCAGTGTTCTGTTGGAAACACGTATCGCGCACTACCGTCCATTTTACGGAATAATTGTCCATCAGAGTAATTAATTCGAAAAACTATGGAACGTTTTTACTCCACGTTTACTCTAAATGTTAAAACGCATCCACAGAGACGTCGTACACTACGTACAGAAGAAGTCATTGCTGCTGTAGAGCGTAGAATAGAGGAAGACCCGAATCAGCCTATCTGCCATTATGATCGCTATAGAGCCATGATTACTGGCTTCTTGGTTCATCAATGGAATAACCATGATGTGCAGGAGCTGTAGTTTCAACAAGACCGCG
Organism: Tachina grossa; assembly: GCA_949987645.1. Taxonomy (NCBI): domain Eukaryota; kingdom Metazoa; phylum Arthropoda; class Insecta; order Diptera; family Tachinidae; genus Tachina; species Tachina grossa. Next base: position 24,222,627 of record OX465276.1, on the reverse strand, counting down.
CAACATGTTACACAGCTCGTGACACAATTGATTTATTGAAGGAAACTTTTGGTAACCGCATAGTTTCACGTTTCGGACTCGTCAATTGGACTTCAAGATCGTGCGATTAAACGCCGCTAGACTATTTTCTGTGGGTATATTTGAAGTCGTTAGTCTACACCGATAAGGCCGAAACGATTGACAACTGGGAGGACAACATTCGCCACGTTATTGTCAATATACGGCCGCAAATGTTGGAAAAAGTCATCGAAAATTGCATCTCCAGATTAGACTACGTCCTAGACAGCCGTGGCGATCATATGCTAGAAGTCATATTTAAATTATAATGCCAGAAGTTTATCTTTCGAATAAAATAAATTTCATGTGAATTTAAAAAATTCATCTTTGATTTATTTCATTTCAAAAATTCTATACCTCTATAACAAAAACACCCTTTATAAGCAAGTAAATGGTAATTTGAAATGAAAAAATCATTAGAGAAATCTAAAGATAATTTTCAATACTCCTATACCTGTTGGCCGCCATATTAAATTTTGACTACTGTCATACCTGTAGTGACACTCCCGGGATTAAGAAACATCGATGCCGCAAAGAAATAATTATATGTATAATACATGCCAAGAGAATACATTTAAAAAATAAGACGTATTTACATTTCAGGACTGTTTATGCAGCCCTCTAATACATAAATAGACTGATTGAAAGGATTGAAGAAAACTTGCTTTATAAATATCCTCTAAATGGCATTTTGTTAGATGATAAAAAAGTTATACGAGTAACAAAAGCTTAGAATCGTGGTAATATTCCTAACCTTAAAGTATTAGCGATTTTGTATCGAATTTTTTTTTTACAAAAACCTATAAAAGGAATAAACTTTCTCAGCGTTAAAATTATTTCTTCGGGATCATTTTTTGCAAAAGTAAATTAAGGAAAACAAAAATAAACGGCCAAGAACTTTGAGTCATAAATATGTATGTATAAATGAAATTTTTTAAATATTCCAATACTGGCGGCAGAAGCATTAAAATGACTACTTATATAAAATTTATAGAAAATAAACATTTTATAGCATTTTTACGACGTCTGAAATATTCAAGTTCAATTTAAAACCAGATTTTTTTAATATTTACATTGTAATACGAAATTAAAAAAAAACACGTTAAAAAAGATAGTAAACAAAGTGAAAACCATTCCAAATTAATGGCGTCTGCGTTTGCTTGATTAATTTTTTCATCGAGAACTTTTTTTTGCTTCTCATATTGCTTAACTCTTAATTAAATTTGCAAATATAAAGTTGTTATTTCTACTTTTAATACATGCATATATATGTACATATGTATGTATGTATGTATGTTTTTTTTAAGTATCGCATGATTGCTATTCTAGCGAATTCTTCAAATATTAAATATTTTTATAACTTTTTTTTCGATTTAAATTGAATTTCAAATTTTTAGCCTTCATATAAACATTTCTAAAAGCTTTAAAGCACACGTAGCAGTTAAAATAAAAAAAAATTAAAAAACGATAAACCAACAAACTGCGTAGTTATTTTGCTATAAAAAGAAGAGAAGTAAAAACTAAATTATGTTAAAAATATTTCAGCGCTAGACTTAAGCAAATATTTAAAAAATAATATATTTAAATATGCTTGTTTGTATATAATTTAGTCATGTATTTGCGGTTACTCGTATTATCTTAAAAAATAATAAAGATAAATTTTAAAAAAAGAATGATAAGCAAAGCTTATTCATGGTAAATTCTTTAACTGGAATTTTTAAAAACACAAGTTATCTCACGTATGGAAACAAAGAATATAAAATGCAAATGATCGCTTTTATAATTTCACTGAAAGATACATATATTCATAAAAAGCTATTTAATACTAAGAGCAGAAGACACAGAAACAAAAAGAAAATTTCCTTTATGAATATTTTAATTATCCACAAATTTTAATTATCTACATATGTATACATTTATAGAAATTTATTTACGCATAAACTTTTCTCTACTTTTTTTGAGTTTTAGACTTAATTATTTAATGATATTTTTTTTTTCAAAAATATTTCTTTTATCAATTAATTTTTCATAGATAATTTCACGTATCGATAAATTTTCAATAAAAAAATGTCCAAAGATAAATTTTTTGGCAAAAAAAATTTATTTATCGAAAATAATTTGTATAGAAAACTCCATTTATAAATAAATTTTTTAGAGGAAAATTTTCGACCATTTATTTATAATAAATTTTTATAGAAAATTTCACTTTCAATAAATTTAGCAAATTGAAAGGAAAATTGTGTTTATAAATAAAGTTTATTTACCAATAAATTTTCTTTGGAAAATTTTAGTACTCAATAAATTTTCTTTAGAAACTTTTACTACTCAATAAATTTTCTTTTGGAACTTTTAGTACCCTTCAGAAAATGTAAATGCCCTAATTAGTTTTCAGTGAATACCCTAATGAATATTCAGTGAATTTTATTTAGAAAATTTTAGTACTCAATATATTTGTTATAGAAAATTTAAATACTCAATAAATTTTCTTTATACAATTTTAGTACTGAATGAATATTTTTAAGAAAATTTTAGTACTCAACAAATTTTTAACAGAAAATTTTAGTACTCAATAAATTTCCTTCAGAAAATTTTAGTACTCAATAATTTTTTTAGAAAATTCTAGTACTCAATAAATTTTCTTTAGAAAATTTTCTTTATCAATAAATTTTCTTTAGAAAATTTTAGTACTCAATAAATATTCTTTAGAAAATCGTAGTACTCAATAAATTTTCTTTAGAAAACAGTAGTAGTCAATGAATTTTCCTTGAAAATTTTAGTACTCAATGAATACTTTTCCGAAAATTTTAATACTAAATTTTTTATAGAAAATTTTGGTACTCAATAAATCTTTTTTTGGAAACTTTTAGTACTCAATAAACTTTCTTTATAAAATTTTATTATTGAATAAATTTTCTTTAAAAAATTTTTTCACTCAATAAATTTCCTTTAGAAAAGTTTAGTACTCAATGAATTTTCTCCCAAAAATTTTAGTATTCAATAAACTTTCTGTAGATAATTTTAGTACCCTATGAATATTCTTTATAAAATTTTAGTACTCAATTAATTTTCTTTAGAAAGTTCTATTATTCAATGCATTTTCTTATAAAATTTTAGTACTCAATAAATCTTTTTTTTTTTTAACTCTAACTACTCAATAGATTTTCTTTAGAAAGTTTTCTTCATCAGTAATTTTATTTTTTTTTAATACTCAATACATCTTTAGAAAATTTTCTTTATTTATTTTCTTTAGAAAACTTTAGTACTCAACAAATTTCCTTTACACAGTTTTAACACTCAGTGAATTATCTTCAGAAATTTTTAGTACTCAATATATCTTTTATGGAAAATTTTAGTACCTAATAAATTTTCTTCAAAAAATTTTAGTACTCAATGAATTTTCTTTAGACAATTTTAGTTCGCAATGAATTTTCTTTAAAAAATTTTAGTATGCAATTAATATTTAAAAAAAAATTTATAAAATTTTAGTACTCAATTTTATTATAATATTATTTGGACAACTTTAGTACTCAATAAATGTTCTTTAGAACATTTAAGTACTCAATGAATTTTCTTTAGAAAATTTTATTTCGCAATGAATTTTTTTTTTAATTTAGTATTCAATAAACGTTTTTTAGAAAATTTTAGTACTCAATAAATTTTTCATAGAAAGTTTTAGTAATTTTTTTTGCATTTTTATAGAAATTTTAAGTAATCGATAAATTTTCTTTACAAAATTTTAATTATTGATCAGTTTTCTATGGAAAATTTTATTTAACAATACATTTTCTATAGAAAGTTTAATTTATTAATAATTTTTTTTCGAGATATTTTATTTAACGATAAATTTTCTATACAAAAATTTACTTGTTGATAATTTTTCTGCCAATTGTTAACAGTTTCATTTATCGTTAGACTTTCTACATAAAACCTCATTCACCGATAGATTTTCTATAGAAAATTTTTAACAAAAATTGTATTTCCTGTGAATTATCTATAGAATACTTTATTTGTCGATGAGAAAAATACACTATTGGATAGAAATATACCCTACTGTTATTAATAATCTATTAGATTTGAAAATAACATTAAAGTTTAAGGACTCTTATTAATTTTCTTATTTCACCGTATTTTTGTAGCATTCTATCTTTTTTTTTATTCTGTGTGTTGAAATTGAAATGCAAATAACTATATTTTCTCACAGTTAAGAAAATTTTTTAATTATGCTTTATTTTCTTTTAAATCTATTTATTTTTTCTTTGCAGGCCTACAAACGTCAATCCAATTCAGTGAAAATTGCAAAAATTACAGCATTCACTATAATTATTTCTTCATTTATATTGGGTGCTTTTATATTGGCCTCTTCGTATTTGCAAGCCAAGGCATCATGCGATCAAGTGCAGGCACTTGATTCGGTATTGGAAAAAGAATTGATGTTGGAAACCTTGCAGCAAGTCAATAAGGTAAGTTATATATTCATATACATATTCAGCTTTATCATGAATTCCACATGTGAAAACTTCCGAATAAAACTTTTCGTTCATACGGATTTTAATTTCGTATCATCAATTCAATTACAGTAATTTTGACTTAGCTACACAATCAACTTGCACAACTTTTTGTGCAGATAAGTCAAAAGTGCTGCTATCTTAAATGCACTTACCTGCCTAAATGTGCAGGTATACAATTTTTGACTTCAGTTTTATACACATACATGGTTACATACTTATGTAGCAACATTTTTTTAATGTGTGCAGCTAACTTAATTATTTTATAAGAGAATAATTTAAAACTGCCAAAAAATATGTTAAAGGATTTTGAACAATAATAACAAAAAAAATATATTTTGTGCAGTTAAGTCAATGTGCAGCTAACATTGATTTTTTGTAAGAAAATATTTTAAAGTTACGAAAATTTTAGGGCACTTATCTTAAATGTGCAGGTATAGAAAGTCCACTTAAAAAACTAATTTGTATGAGATTTTAAAGAATAGTGACAGAAATTTATCACTTTAGGCAGTTAAGTCCAAAGTGCACTTAAACAAAAGGCAGCTAAGTCAAAACTAATGTACTGTACAAGTAATTAAAAACCTGAATATTTCTAATTTTTCTACTTTTCTACAAATCTTTATGAATAATTTTCTTTATTTTAAATTGTCAAAATATTTCGCAATCGTATGATGTTTTTTTAAACAAACTGTTCACACTACAGATGGGCGCGTGTCGAATTTTTCCAACACGACACGCCACGGACACTAATACGCATACGAAACACGCTCGCGAAAAATTTCGTCAACACGATTCTGCACAACACGCACGAAATATTATTGGTATGCTATTGAAGATCAGGGGCCTAATTCCCGCATTCGAGTTTTTAAACTTTTGGGATTTTCGCATTGGTTTCGAGTAACACATATTGCAATTTCTAATGACAGCATTCGATAACGTGCATACATTCGAATGCAACCGTTCGTGTTTTTACTCGCAAGCAAAAAGGCATTCGAAATCATTTTTAACATAGAAAAAACGAAGAAATAGAAAATGTATGTTCAATATTTTACTTATTTATTTAAAAATGAATGAATGCACAAATGTACGTATAAAAAAATACAAATTAAAAAATTTCTAGTTGACTTTAAATATAACAAAACACAATGGCTTAGCAAATACATAATGTTTTGCCCAAGAGTTGTCTCGGGGAAAATAAAAAAAAAATCAACCAACTCTGGGAGCACCTAAATAACAAATTAAATGCTTCTGGTCAAGCAATAAAAGAATCGAACATGTGGCTAGTGCTCTATTCTTTAACTTTACACTAATTTATTATTATTAAGTTATTAATAAAATTAAAATGAAAATAACATTTATGTATTCGTTTCTTTTTTCTGCATATACGTGTGTATGTACGTACATACATATGTTTTTGCATACATACATATATACAAACATATGCTTTTGCTTACAATTTATTCAGTGTTGTGAAATGAATTTATATATAAATATATTTGCCTTTTTCCAACACTAAAACCAAAACTCGATTCGCTTGGTAGCGAGTGACATCATCAGAAAATTTCTTGCCATCGGAATTAATTTCTATTCGAATGCAATTCCGATCACGAGTGCAGGAATTAGGCCCCAGAAAATTTAATTGATTGTTTTCAAGAGTCGCTTTTCAAAATATGGCACCGAGTTGGCACTACCAGCTGATACTAGCGGTTTACATACAAAACTTTAAGCTTCAGAGGCCCGTACAATATCAAGGAATATGTTGGTGTTGTGTGTTTGACGATACAAAATATTAAATTTTTTCTCTACTGGAAATTGCTTAATACATATCTATATAACATCTTAAATCATTTCGTGTTTTTCGTGTCAATTTTGATCAACACGAAACGACCCGAACAGGCACGAAATTAAATTTTTTGTCACGAAAACTTCGTGTTGAGTCGTGCGTGTTCGTGTCACGGAAAAAACGACACGCGCCTATCTCTAGTTCACACGTTCGGAAATTTTCATGTATAATTTTATTTATGATAAACCTGATTATTTAAAAAGTATTAGAGGCTCCGTCTGGAACAATTTGGAATTTTATTGTGTGAATTAATTGTAAAAATTTTCACACAAATATATCAATTTAAATTTAGCTTGATAATGATAATTTGGCTAATTTAATTTTTAAGCTGTAACAAGCACTGAGTGGCATTTAATAAATAATGATCAAGACAAAGTCAGATGAGGCAAATATTCGTAGGGAGGAAACTTAAGCTGTAAAGAAGTCAAACTCCAACCTATTAGGAAGAAATTGTTATGAAGTCTAATCAAAATTAATGTAGACAAGCAAGTTGTACGAAAATAATGGCTGCACCTTACCTGCTGACCTTACCTTTAGAAACAACAAGTACTGACGTCTAAACTAAAATGCATGCAAAGGTACATATGTATGTAATCATCAAGGTTCATCTTCGCTTTTTATTTCGCCAATTATTTATGGGAGAGCAAAAAAAATTAATTTATATACGAAACAATAGTTTTAGACATGCAAAATAAAACAGATGGATGAATGGATGGATGGTTAGACAGCTAAACAATAAAATGCTAGTTAAAGCAATAATAACGTGTACTTCCACATAAATTACTATACTCGTAAATATAATGGCTTTTGTATCTGAAATCTCAAAATCTTCCATATTTATTTATTTTTTTTTTGCTGCCGGCCATTATACACGCGATTTTTTTTATATTCGTTTTGCACAAATACCAGAACAGTTTCCACAAATCAAATAAATTTATTTTTATTTTTAAATAGTTAGCAGATGTCTCTATGTAATTAACGAATATTATTGGTCTATTGTAAATTATATTTTTTTTCGCAAATGACATGAAACATATTTCCAGCTTTATTAGATTTAATATTTTGTTATTAACATTTACGAGTAGCATGTACTATAATTTACGTTTAGTTTGCAATAGATCGAGGATATTAGTCAATCATGTTTAATGGAAGTTTAGTGCGACCCAATGGACCAGAAAATAATTGAAGAATTTTCGCAGTTTGCTTTTTTGTTTTTTTTTTGCAAAAAGGGCTAATGGTTTAAAATGGATTGCAGCGCTTGAGTGAATACGGTTTCATTTCAAAAATTTTGTGAGAAAATCTTGTAAAGTTTTACTAATGGCCTGTACCACGCTGTCGACAGTAGAAAACGTTCCATAGATAACTTATATTGAAAACAAGAAAATTTGTTTTTATTTTCAATATCAGTAATCGATTGAATATTTTTTGTCGACAACGTCGCCCAGGCTGTAAGTAAAAATAAAATACGAAGGCCATGACTCACTATTTTACACAATCACACGATTTACTATAAAATACAATCCTGATCTGATGAATTGTTATTGTAGTTTGAACATTTTCATAGACTTCATCATACCAGGTTTGTATTTTTTTTTCTAAATCTTGCAATTGTGTAGGATAGTGTATCACGGCCTTAAATAACCCCAAAAAAATAGGAGAAAAAGTTGACTCCAAAATTTCTATACTTTCACGAAAAAAAAACTCCAAAAGCATTTTTTTTAGTTAAGTCCTTCCAAAATTTACGCAGAAGTTCGTGAAAACTTTTATGTATTAATACTAGACCCCTGCAAAAGATAATTTAAAAGAACTTTCAAGGCATGAGGGATTTTTCAAATGCTTTACTACAGCGAAATCTTTTAAAACAAACGCTAAAGAACACTCTTTGCAAGGCAATTGTTTCAGTTATTGCAGGTATAGAAGTAAAGAAGAAAATGCTTCCTGACGAAAGAACTTTTGATGCTTGCTTCTTCCTACGCATGAGCGCGTATACAAATGGCATGCATGTACATACACACACACAAGTTGTTTGTATGATTTTTTATTTTTCTCCGCAAACGCAAACGCACACACATGCATTGTGTGCGCTTGCTTAAAAAAAACTCCCTTAAGGGTCAATTAGCCGATTGTAATGGAATGTAACTGCAACAGTATGAAACAGATGATCGATATTCTTATGTGAAAAGTAATGAAAATGGTTGTAGAGATGTAGTGTAACGTAACCTACTTTTCACATAAAAATATCGATCAGCTGTTGCCTACGTTGCAGCTACATTCCATTACAGTCTGCTAACTGAGCCTTTATGGAGATATAATAACGTAACCTACTTTTCATATAAAAGTATCGATCAGCTGTTTCCTACGTTGCAGTTACATTATATTACAGTCGGCTAACTGAAACTTTAAAGAGACTACTTCTTTACATTACTTGTAAACACTCATATGCACGAACACCAATGCATCCATCCTCTTATTATACGACAGAATTTATTATTGGTTTATTATAATACATGCCACGAGAATACATTTAAAAAGCAAGACGTATTTACATTTCAAGGCTATTTATGCAGGCCTCTAATTAATACATAGAAATTATATCGATAAGCTTTCCACAGAGAGTTGGGCTATCAAAAATATTTTTTTTTAAAAACTAAATAAATATCAAATAATGTATTAAAAAGAATACTAAAACAAAACTATTTACAACATTTTCTTACATGCCGTCGAAATATTATTTCTTAAAAGCTTCGGCATAGCAATAAAGGCTGTAAATAAAAATATATTTAATAAATATATCGACATATTATCGAAAATAGACTTTTTTATTGAAATTAAAATTTTATTATAATTTTATTAGATAACTTTTAAGATACGGGCTGTAAAAATTTTATCGTAAGCGACAACTTACATACGTACAAAAACATATTTGAATATTTTTTTAAAAAATCTTCTCTTGAAAAACTTAAATTTTGTCGCTTACGATTAAATTGAAAATAAGGCTCGATATTTTTCTTAAATTGTTTACAACATTTTCTAAAAATACTTGTTATCGAAATGTTTTTCCTTAAAAGATTTGGATTATCGTTAAAGCTTTTAATTAAAAACTCTGTTAATACACTTTTTAATGAGAAATAAAATTATATTTGTAAAATTTTCTCGTTAGAATTCCGAGCCCTTTTTGCGATTTTATCCTAAGCGACAAAAATTAAAGCTTTCAGGAGAAGTTTTTTTTTATAATATTCAAATTTGTTACATATGTAAGTAAATTCTCGCTTACAGCCCTTATCTTAAAAGTTATTAATAATTTTGGCATTTTGTTATATCTAAACTATGGGTAGGCCCATAAAAGTTTAATTTCAATAAATATAATTACGATTAAATGAAACATAAAGCTCGATTTATTAATGTTAAGGGGAATTTTATATGTGGGAAAAGTATCTTTAATATCTTATAGATAATCGATAACTTTATATTTTTGTATTTATCTTTTGTACCTTTAATTTGATACAGAAAACTTATCGATACCTTTTTTCGGGAGAATTAATTAAAATTGCTATCGAAAATCTATCGACGAATTTAATCTTTTTATAGAAAATGATTCCATAATTTATATTTTTTTATATATGTATCTAGTAAAAAAAAGCTATCGACCGTTTACAGTTTTTGCAAAAAAAAATAAATTTCATCTTTCAATAATGAAATATTTGCAGAGAATTTGACATAATCATACAATATAATTTTATTGTTATTTCACACATGAAATTTGTTTTATATTATATAAAAGTTAGAGAAGATATCAATTTTACGTGTATCGTTCTCACAAATTTGTATGGCGAAGCAAGTTGCTTCAATCATGATTCGAGTGTGAAGCATGAATAGAGATCGAGGCACGTATAGTGGAAACATACTATTACGGCCTTTCTATACTAAGGCAACGATATATATGTTACCAAACTCACACTAATTATTCCAAATAGTTTTCAAAGAAAAAAAAAAGAAAAAAGTATTTCATACTACTTACGTATAATATATAAAATGTTACAAGTCAAAAACGACGAATTAAAAATATTGTAAAAAAAACAATGAAATCAATGAAGTAGATTTCCATAAATTATTTCCAACTGACTTCACAATAACAATGAGCAACAACTGAAAACTAAAAACACATCTGAAAATTACAAAAGAAAAACAAAATACAAACGAAAGAAATGTGATTATGAAAATAATAGATTGATACAGATTCCAAATGCAAAAGAGAGAGAAACACAAATATTGCAACAACAAATACAAAATTGCATTGCAAAACAATAACCATTTTTTTTTAATGCTCCTAGTTATTTATTTAAATTATTGCAAGCCAACAAACACACACACACACATTCGAATAAGGAGTTTATAAAACAAATTGAAAACATACAAAAAAAAATTAAGCAAATTGAAAAAGTCTTAAAACAATAATATCGCACAAGTACACTAAAGTGAAAGCAGTATGTGAAATGAAAATGTTAAGAAAATGAAAAGAAATAAAATCGTAATACAAAATTGAAAACTTTCGTAATTCGTATTTATCTACACTTACAATGGGATACTGTATACCAAGCATAATAAATGCATCTCTGGCAAATGCCAAAGTTTAGCTTTTGTAAAACAAAAACAAAAAACTTTAGCCAAGTTACCTTGTTATGAAAAGACAACTGCAACAATCTCTTCTCTATATATGCCGAGTTGTTTAAGACTAAACACAGCGGCTGGTTTACTTACACATGCACTACCGTACTTACATACATAAATATATGTACATACATACGTACAACTGCAAGACGCTTAACAATTTTTTTTCTTTTGCCTTTCGAGCCGACAGCAATCAGCACAGTTTGAGAAATCAAAAAATCAAACATGAAAATATTGCAGCAAATTTCTTAAGCATTTTTGTTTAGGTTTGTCTTTTTGGTGATGACTGGTGCATGGCACCATTTTTCCTGCTCACTAAAGTTGTTTATTTTACAAACGCACACACACACACACTGGCACGTCGTAACACTTGCAGAGGATGACGACGATGATGTTAAAAATAAAAGCTTAAGTAAAACGTAATATAATACGAGTACATGTGTATAAATATATTTATACAACATATGAAAAAAAAAACACACACACACAACAAAAAGCTTTAAAAACCATTTACTTTTTAACAATAAACAACAGAAATTTACACATTCACAAATACACACACACACACACACACACATTCTGAATTCATTCGTAGAAACAATTGCACACACACGTGAGTAATAAAATCAAGTTTCTTTCTTAAGTCTTACGTTTTTAGGGTTTCAATGGTCTACTGTTACTATTGTGTATAAACAAACGCACCGTGGTTGTAAAACATGATTTTTAGCTATAAAAAATTTTTATTGAAATTTATTATAAAATTATATCCATACAACTAATAAAGTAATTCAATTATAGAAATATCTATATGTATATATTATTTACTTTACTTAACAACAAATAACTTAATAAAATAAATATTTTTTTAAATACCATGTAACTTTTCCAAAGTAAGTTACTGTACAGATTGTTATGCACACGAACAGAAATTGGTTTGTTCATGAGGTAGCGGAAATTTACTACCTTCGTATTTCAAAATTAAGCAATACAAATAAACAAAAAGGTCAAATATCTAATTTGGTTTAAAAAGCGATACGAACTTTAGCCTGTTCAAATCATAAATATAGAAACAACTGAAGTTCGAAAAATAATAATTAAAATTAACTAAATTATAGTCATTGGCTTGTGGCAAAAATTAAATAAATATACTTAATAGTAACAAACCAAAAAAGTTTGTCTTAAGTAGAACGAAAATAAGCAAATTAACTAACATGTGCATAATTATTAAAGAACAAACAACAATGGTGAGACTGTTGTAAATTTAGAAATGGTAAAGTGAGCTTTCATTACAAAAAATCTTTCAGCAAATTGAAATACGATTAATGAAAACAATCCACATATTACATTTGCAAAAAAGTTTCGTATATAAAGTAGAAATCTACATCAACTAACACCACACACAGTGGACCAAACACAGAAGAACGCTGATGATGAAGGTTTAGTGGCCTTCAAAAACGGCTAGCTGTTCCGTTCAACTATGTGTTGTCAGAATATTTACAACTAACTTTGGTGTTATTTGTTCATTAATAATTATCATATGTAATTTGGCTTAAAAAGCGATACGAACTTTAGCCTGTTCAAATCATAAATATAGAAACAAATGAAGTTCGAAAAATAATAATTAAAATTATCTACGAGTGATATTTGACTGGGGATTAGCCTGGAAAGTTCATATAGACAGTAGGGTAATTAAAACTAAAAGAGTTTGGACCTTTTGCAGAAGATCAATTGGGCCGAAGTGGTAAATAAATTCCAAGACGTCACACTGGCTTTATAGGGCTGTACGAATTATCGCTTAAATGCAAATCACCCGAAAGGCAAAAATTTAGAATTGACCAAAAATTGTTGTAAAAAAATTGGATGATTCTTCATCGACTTTGGCCGTCGCATCATTTTTAGATATTTCGATATTTCTTTATAATGAATAACTGCCAAATTTCCGCAAAATGCTAAAAAAAATTTGGGCGATTATTCACTCCAAATTCAGGTGATTGCACGTAATAAACAAACACCCAAAAAGTACAGGCGATTATTCATTTTACACTTTTGGGTTATTCCTAATTTTTTTTGGGATCGGGTACTGGTTTTTGAGTATTTCTTCATAATGACTAATCACCCAAAAATTTTGGACGTTCCTTCATTCATTGGGCAATGATTTGTAAAACCGCTCTATAGGAGTGCAGAACGGTCAATTATCACATGCGCATCGTTACTGTGAAGGACATCTTTAGAAAAAAAGTTTAATGTAAAAAATCTCCAAAAAATACAGAGACTGTGCTGTATCAGCATCTGTGGTACAATAAGGACCACATCAACTAAGGCAATGGAAAACATTTCATCAGTTTAAAATTTGTAACCAATCGGTTAGCGCATTATACGACATGAGTCAAAATTGTACGTAATTCGTTCGCCTGCCGGATCAAAATACACTCTATCCTACTAAGATCAAGGCTATTATATGAAAGACATTAAATGGCTAAAGGAAATTGAAAACAGATTTACGAGTATAATCCGTATATTTACTAATAGTTGGAGAAGTTCTCGAAGCCTTAAGAAATCATAAAGTTCAATCTCGAAGCATTCTTCAATGTAAAAATGAGATAAACTGATACATATCGATTATGGAACATCAGATTATCGCTAAAAAGGAAGAGATAAATAAGCAACATCAGATTATCGCTGGAAAGTAAGAGACGAATAACCTGGCGAAGATGGGATCATCACTAAATAAGAGCGCACTAGAAAATATCAAACATTTAAAAAATTCAGAAACAAACTAAACAATGACCTATAGAACAGCACATCAGAGATTCGCAGAACTCTACTGTTGGAAGAGTGACCGAAATTCTCTGGGGAAAATCATGTAAGGAAAAGATAAGAGAGATTCTGATATTAAAAAGGTCAGAAATACACTTCTGATCCCACTGTTCACCCACCAGCATGTGTTGAGCAATAGTCAGTTTCTTTATTGTCCATACCTGACTTGATCGATTGTTTGTCTATTTTGTGAGTGTATGAGTGAAACATTAGCACCATATATGTATTAGTCTCCTGCACAAGACATCTTATAAGAACTTTCAAGACATGAGGAATTTTTCAAATGCTTTACTAAAGCGAAATCTTATAAAACAAACGTTAACAACATTGTTTGCAAGAAATTTGTTTGAGTATTGTAGGTATAAGAGTAAAGAAGAAAACACTTCGTGACGGAAGAATTTGTGATACTAGCTTCTTTCTACGCATAAGCGCGTGTACAAACGTCATGCATGTATGTGTGTATGATTTTTTATTTTTCTGCGCACATGCAAAGGCACACACATGCATTAACATTAGTTGTATGCGGTTAATCACATAATAGCTTACCATCGACATTTTACACACACACTCAAACGTACAATATGAAAAATAACAAGCATACACTAATCAACAGTACTTCTTTTGAGTGTTTGTTACAAACAAGCTGTCTTGCGACATCGCTTCCCTGAATGAAATGTCGATGGTAAAAATGTACTGAGTCGCTTTTGACTTTGTCACCAGTACTACTCTACAATTATTCCCCATATAATACTTTGTGCTATAGACATTTCGTATGTGCTTGTCATTGAAATTCTACTAGTAACACTAAAACAATTGACTAGATAGTGAATTCATAGTTCTTATGGGAACATGGAGACATACCAACCAGAAATTTACTGGTACATTTCTATACCTTAATTTATGTATATTGACAAGTTGTTGCAAAATCCACCAGAAATACACCACATCTGTTTTCTCTCTTTATTTTATACTGACGAATAAAAGAGAAATTGTAGACAATGTAACTACTACTAGAGTTTTAGTGTTGACATAGAGTCACTTGGCCCCAGTCTGACTGCAGGCTTGTTACAACTGATATACACATACACCAATACATCCATCGTGCTTCGCTTATAGTAGGACAGCATTTATTATTGGTTTAGTATAATACATGCGACGTGAATACATTTAAAAATCATGACGTTTTTACATTTCAAGACTGTTTACGCAGCTCTCTAATATGTATATATGTATGTATACACATACATGTGTGTTGTATGTATGTATGGTTTTTTAAGTATATAAATTTATGTAGACACACATACGTGCAGATGTTTAAAATGAATGCTTAGCTGCCGCTCTACCCTCAAATTTGTTGAATTTTTCAATTTTTCATTATTTTTGTTTTCTTACGAAAAATTATTAAATGTTATTTTGGTATTTTTTTTAAATGTTTTTAAAAGTTATGTAAGATTTATACATACATATGTACATACATATGTATGTAAGTATGTATGACAAATGAAGGCATAGATAGATGTGTGTATATTTTTATAAAAATTTTAATGTACATACCTCTACTTCGAGAGATACATATGTATCTACATTTACTATTCGTTTTTTCCTTTTTCGATGTTTTAATTTTATCTATTACTTAATAGTTTTTTTTTACTGTTTCTTTATAAATTCTTTTTTCAACAAACTACCTCTTAAACGTAGAAGTATTTAAAGGAAACAAAAAAGAATTAAGAATTTAATCACTCGCGCATTTAAGAATACTTTTGTGCTTTTATAAGAGATTGATCGCTTAATTGAATTTTTATTACAGCACAATGGAACGAAGCGTTTAAATAATTTCAAATTCTCAAAAATTAATTCGTTTTGGACATAAAAAATTTGTTTGAAACTAAAATTGCACAAGCAGAATACTAATTCAACTAGTATGTATGTATATTTAGTTTTTATATTATTATTTTTATTTTATAAAAAGTTCAATTAAACCTGTTTTTATCGAATATACATAATTGTGTTAAACAAAAATCACATGATTTGTTTTCAAAAGTCTTAGCAAAACCAAAAAAAAAAAATATTTAAAAATATATATAAATGTTAAGTGATCATCACTACTCGTACATACATATGTATATCGTCGGTTGGTTATTGGTTTGCAGCACAGAATATTCAAAATGCAGTATGTCTGCAGCAAACCAATGACCAACCGACGATATGTGTAGAAGATTTATTTGTTGTAAATATTTCCTATTGAAATTTCATTGCTTAAAGAAAATTTACTTATTTCGTCGCTAGATGATGTCGAATTTCAACATAAAATCTAGTACAACTTAAGCCATGTACAGATGGTTGTCAGATCTTACAATAATGCCAATAAAATGTGATCAAAATTTCTTACAACCGTGTGAACTGGCAATTTTTTTCAGACGTCGTTGCCAGAAAAAGCATTGTCAGTCCATTGCAAGACTACCAGCTGACAACAAATTGTCAGACATCTTACAATCGTATGAACACATTGTAAAATTATTGCCAGATATTTGTCAGACATTTTATGCATCTGACAGTGGCTGTAAACCGATGTTCTTAAAAAGGTGTGTGAACTAGATATATTGAAGTTGTTTGGTTGTAGTTTAGGAACAATTTCAGTCAATGGTTTTTGTTTTAGATACCAAATCTACCAAATCAAACCAACAAAGTTTGTATTAATTAGAACAAAAATAAGCAAATTAACTGACATGTGCATAATTAGTAAAGAACAAGCGACAATGGCAAGACTGTTTATTGTAAATTAGAGATGGCAAAATTGAGATTTTATTATAAAAAAACTTTGAGCAAATTGTAATACTCGTACTATGAATCAAATCAATTCACATATTCCATTTGCACTTAAAACTGAGTATATAAAGCAGAAATCTACATCAACTGACAGCACACACATTGAACCAAACACAAATGAATGTTGATGATGAATGTATGGCGGCCTTCGAAAACAGCTAGTTGTTCCGTTTTGCTAGTTTTTGTCAGAGTATTTACTATTAACTTTAATGTGATTTATCCCTTAAAAATATGACATGTAATTTAGCTTACAGAGCGATACGAACTTTAAGCCTATGGAAATCATAAATACAAGGTATTAGATTTTTTGTTGAGCAGAGAGTCATAAGTAAGAAATCAAAATGGTGTTACTCCTCAATTAAATCTGAAATAACACCCCTTTTACACGGAAAGTTTAATTTGGAAAGTCCTAATTCAGCTGGGAGGAAGACAGAGGGAGGAATACTGTCCGTTTCTATCTTTCTTCCATATGAATTAAGACTTTGCAAAGTAAACTTTCCGTGTGTAAAAGGGGTGCAACTCTATATCGAGCCATAACCGCTAAAATAGCTTAAGCGACACATTTTTCGGACTTCGTTTTTTTTGACGAAAATCGACTATTTACGATCGTAAATAATCAATTTTGATCAAAAAGTGAAGTTTGAAAATTATGTCGCTTAAGCTATTTTGGCGGTTATGGCGCGATATGGCTTTATTGTCAATGCAGTGTAGTACAATCATGTCCTAATATATTTCAATTAGTTAAAAAATATGGCCAATTCACCTTATTACTTATGACTTTATTTCAGTGAAAATCGGTACATTGCGCCGATAAAGGCATCTCGGCTTTAGATAGGACGCTTTGCATTTGCGATAACGATATATCTTTTCTTAGAAGCAGTTTTGTGCTTTTTATTTTCACTTTTTATTAGCACTTAAATTTTTATATTTCTCGTATCTCTATATCTCTCTCTCTATATCTCTCTCTCTCTCTCTCTCTCTATCTCTCCCTCTCTATCTCTCTCTCTCTCTGCTTGTGGCCATTTTAACACATCAATGTCGTGTTTCTGCAATAAATAAATAATCCTGCAGTCAGACTGGGGCCAAGTGTCTCTATTGTCAACACTAAAATTCTAGTAGTAGTTACATTGTCTACAATTTCTCTTCTATTCGTCAGTATAAAAGAAATAGAGAAAACAGATGTGGTGTATTTCTGGTGGATTTTGCAACAACTTGTCAATATACATAAATTTGTATGTATGTAAGGTATAGAAATGTACATACCAGTAAATGTCTGGTTGGTATGTCTCCATGTTCCCATAAGAACTATGAATTCACTACCTAGTCCATTGTTTTAGTGTTACTAGTAGATTTTCAATGACAAGCACATGCTAAATGTCTATAGCATAAAGTATTGTATGGGGAATAATTGTAGAGTAGTACTGGTGACAAAGTCAAAAGCGACTCAGTACATTTTCACTATTGGCACTTTCTGCAGGAAATACATACATATATATACATATGTATAAGTACACATCTACATATGTATGTATGTATATTGTATTTACATATGAATGTAGGCTGTCTTGTAAAATGTATAAAATCTTGTTTAATCCCATTTATATACACAAATTTGGTTTAAAATACATATATATGTACTTTGCTTTCTTTAAGTGCGTATATATACATATGTACATACATATACATACATATGTATATGTACATTTATTTATTTTTTCAGGCCAGTCTTTTAAGAATTTTCTGCGGTTTTTTTTTCTTAAAGATGAAATGAGTCATATGTTATTGTTTAATTAGTTGGCATTAAATGTTCACAATTTGCTTTAAATGGATTCTGAGAAATGTAAACAAAAGCTTAAACAAATATGTGTGTATACAGATATTATCTAGAACAGATATTTGAGCAAGACTTTGGAATGTGGTCTTATGAAGAAAGCAAAAAATAAAATTTCTGTATATACTGCATTAGGGTCGTTCGATTTCTGTAACCAAATGATTCTACGAAGAGCATTTGGCTAGTTTTCAATAGAACCTTTAAAATGTCTAAAATGGGCTGACTTCATAAATGCAGCTTGCAGTGCAACACTGAAATGCGTAGTGTTCATAAACACAGCAGAGTTATTTTTGGCAATGCACAGTAGGTCAAATTATCACTTATTCTGTGAAAAAGTAATAAAAACAAAATTGACATTTTACTTCTTTTTTCGTTGTTTTTAATTGTCAACACTTTAAAATAAAGACACGTTATTTTAATTTTCGGAAAATATTAAGCACTGTCGCATATTTTTGCATCTAAGTCAATAGATTTAAGTTCTTCTGAAAATAAACTTGTGAGTTCAGTAGAAATTGGTCAACTTTAAATGCGATTTTCTCGAATTGCGTTGGTATTAACTCATTGCTGTTAAATGGAAAATAAAGCGTCAAGTAATTATTCATGTTTTTTATAAAAAGTGTTTCAAATTTATATCGCTATGCTTTAAAATAACTCATTATAATGAGCTATAGCTTAAACGGTATAATTTATCATAAGCACTGACTTTATGTAGGCCCTCAAAACTTTTGACCCCATTTGACCCCTTGAAAAATTTAAAGTATAAATTAAGTAATAATCAATGAGTTATTTGCAATTTATTTCAAAGTGCGATTTTTTTGCGTTTTGCGAGTAATGCCTCTTTTTAGTAGGTAACATTTGTATGAAAACAACTCAACTCTTGATGAAATTAATGAAAAAAAGAGGATTTTTTTTAATTTAAATCTACCAAATAAACTAGATTTAAGCATTTAGCTAATGTTTTGTTAAAATTAAAATATTTTAATGCGTATATCGACTGTTGTTATTAAAGGATTAATTTCTGTTCTTTAATGGGTTAAATTTAATTTTGAAGACATTTTCTCAGAATTTGCATTAAATACCATGATTTGGCAAGCGGATTTAATTTCGCACAGAAAAAGTGGTGATTTGACCTATAGTGCAATGCCGCGAGTTCATTATTGCAAGGCAATGCTTTTCAATACGCAACATTTGTCAAATTTGTGCATTGTTTTCATTTATGATTAATTTTTCCTTGGTATATTTTTTATCATTATAAGCCAATTCGAAAGCGGTTTTGAAAGAATTAGCGCATGTTTGCTGAACATTCATTAAAAAATTAATTTTACAAAATTTATACTTAATAAAACAACTAAACAACTTTTGCGCGTTCATAAATGAACTAAAATGTATTTCATTGTTTGTCAAAATAGTGTTGCCATAGAGTAATGCTTTGCCTTGTAAATTAATTTTTTTGCAGTTTTGGATTGCAAGCTGCATTTATGAAGTCAGCCATGGGTTAAGGGATAGAAAAAATATAAAATATGTTGTAAACATATACTCTGGTAAGACCCGGTGTATTCAGACAAGGTCTGACAATATTTTTTCCTCACCCAGCTTTTGCTTACTTAGTTATTTATCTAGTGGAGGTCAACTCCGTCATTCGAAACGAAAGAAAATGCTTTCGAATTTGTATGTTACACTGCAATTACACATGACACTAGTGGCATGCCAGTGTTGTGTACGTATTATCGACGAAAAATTGTTCGAAAAAGTCGAATCTCTTGCCATTTGCTTTGCTGTTTCCACATGCCATTGCCACTTCATTTTAAAAATGTCGTCGAAGCGAGCTGGCTCAGTCTCGCTTCCATTTTTACTTTTTTTTTGTTTATAGAATAGAGTTACTTAGTACGTCACAAAGGCACATTCTTGAGGAAACTATTAACACTTATTATTATTATTATTATTATTATTTTAATAATATTAGTTCTTTATAATTAACAAACTTCAGTTTTTCACACACAAATCAAGTAACAAATCATAATAACAGATTTAACAAGCTAAAATATTAATTTAATTTTCACAGTAATCCAATAAATTTGCATCAAATGTTTAACAGGGTAACACTTTTCTTCGTTTTGACATTCAATGGCATGCAACTGCCAAATTTTCACTCGCATGCAAATTTTGCTGCCATTGCGAAAAATTTGAGTGTGTTAGTGAAAAATCGTGAGTGTATTGAGTTTTTCGAAATGGCATGCCACTATAGTGGCATGTGTAAATGGTACGTTAATAGCACGCAAATTCGAAAGCATTTGTTTTTCGTTTCGTATTACAGAGTAGACCCCCTGTTTTTTAATAAGTCAAAATAAGCAAATAAAACTGTAAATTGTTGCCATATTATTGTTTTTATTGCGGCTTACTAATTCAGAAAATTATTAACGATTAAAGCCTGGTACTCTGTTCGAAGTTGTGAAAAATTTTCAGTAAAATTTATTATTTCGGGTGAAAAATTTGACGTTCTAAATGTAGCACAACTCGCGTTTTTTTTTATAAATTTCCCGCTTTTTTTTGCTTGAAAGTATGCAACATTGTTAAAATTCCGTGCGAAAAAAGTACCGCTCATGTTGGTTCGCAGCTGAAACTAAAATGATGCCAGAGTCATTGTGAATGGAAATACATGCTGTCAGATAGATTTTACGTGTTTTTCGCAATAAGAACAGAATACTACTTTTGCGAGTTTATTTCGCAAATATTTCATACCAAATATTTTTACATGTAGTTTGACAGCATTTCGCACGAAATTGTGAACAGAGTACCAGGCTTAACTCACTATATGCAAATAAAATGCTTGAGATTGCCAGGCTTACAATTGTTTGATAACAAAAAAGAACAAAAGATAAATATTGCACAAAAAACATTGATAGAAGCAAATAATTAAAATTAAAACAAATAATTATTTGATATTTTGTGTACATTTACACTATTAGAAGTGCTACCAAGTTTGTGTACTTTTGCTATACCGTATAAACAGAGAGTTCATTTATTTGCAAATATTGAGCGTATAAAGGTAGTATGAGTCCAACATATGACAGCAAAAAGTATGTAAGCAATCTATCGAGCTTATTTGCCCAAGTGTTCTTTTGTGTTTCCTGGCACATATCGCACATTTACTTCAATAGTGGCATAACTCAAAAAATTAGTTTTTGAGTTAATAATGCAGAAAGATGCAGCATTTCGTATTTTATCTTGTGTAAAAATTTCATATAAGTAGCTTGTACTATCACCTCCTGAAAGAAGAATTTTTTTTCATTTCTCCATTGAGTTGTATGCAAATTGAAAACTTAAAATGCGTTTTCTGCAAAACTGGTTTTTTTGAGTTGTGTCACTATTGAAGTAGATGTGCGATATGAATCTTCCAAGTCTTTCAAAACAAAAGGTTATTTTGCATTAATGATTGTATGACGCCCTCATGGTTTTCAAACGCTTTCTTCACAATATTTCAAAAGCTTTTTTTTAAATATATGCCTAACATGCTTCTAACACTTTCTTTTTACTTTTAAAATACCATTAGATTTGATTGCCTTTAAAGGCGGAAATCTTTTACAAAGTTTCTCCTCAATTTAAGTTTTATGCTTAATTGATTTCCTTAAATGTTATATATGTATATTTAAAACTTAACAAACCTCAAACATTTGTTAACTAAATTATGTAAGTTACCAAATGTATAAAAATGTAACTTAAAAATTCACAATCGCTGCAGCAAAACCAACAACTAAATTATAAAGTAGTAGAAAAAAAAAGTATGAACTATGTAGATGCCAAAAGGGTCATTTCCTTTAACATATTTTTCTTTTTAAACTGTTAACAAAGCAGCTTCTTCTTTTTGGATTATAATTCATCTTCTCATCATTAGCTTTTTTTTGTTTTGCTTGTTTTCGGCTAAATGCAAAACAAGTTTTTCTTTTTATGGTCTATACATTTTACCGTCTTTTTTAGATAGTTGTTATGTTGCAGGTTTTATTGTTTTTTTCTGCTAACAATTTTGGCATATTATTTATAACAAAAAAAAAATTTTGTAAAAGGTTGTTATTTTGCGGTAGCGAATACTGCTATATTTAACTGGTTACTTAAAGTTTATTGACTCTTTGTTGAAGCTTGATTGGTTAAGTTAAAGTTGCAGCAAACCAATAGAAACCAAAAATAATCAAAAATTTTTCGTTGTGTAATAAATTGAAAATGCTGTTAGTTACGTTCAAATAAACTACCTGAAATGCCTTTACTTCAAATAATGTTATGTAAAATTTCAATATACAATATTTTGCGGTCAATAACTCACTCGTATTGGAAAGGAAATATTTTGAATAATGCAAAAGAAACAGACGTTGCCCAGCAAACAGGCAAATGCACTTATGGTTATTGATTTACAATTAAAACCAAACAAATATAATAGAGAAAAATACATAGTATTTTTTAAGAAAAAATAAAGAATTTTAAATTGATATATGTTGCGGCAACATGTTGCTAAAGTTTAATAGCTTGATTCATTTACTAAAAATTGTTACAAATTTATAACAATTGTTTCTGGAAAGTTGAAAAATCGCCACGTTTGGCGAGAAATCGCCATATCTGACAACCCTGCTTGCAAGAATTATAAAGGGTGTTTTTTATTGAGGTATAGAACTTTAAGCTGGCATCACTTTTTTAACTGGCGGCCATTTTGTCAGCTGTTAAGTGATTAATATTTAGTTTGGTTTGCCATTTCATCATGAACAGGTTGACAAAAGAACAACGCTTGCAAATCGTGCAAATTTATTTCGAAAATAATGGTTCAGTTCGCGAAGTTTACCGCAAGCTCCGTCCATTTTATGGTCGACATAATCGTCCATCAGAGCAATTAATTCGGTTAACCATGGATCGTTTTCGCACTACGCTTACTCTATGTGATAATACGCATCCGCAGAGACGTCGAACAGTGCGCACCGAAGAAACAATTGCCGCTGTAGAGCAAAGTGTTGAAGAGGACCCGAATGAATCGATTCGCCACCGTGCACAGCAATTGGAGCCGACTAACCGACTATTTTGTTCCCGAATTGGATGGCATGAATGTGGATGAGTTGTGGTTCCAACAAGACGGCGCTACATGCCACACAGCGCACGTCACAATCGATTTATTGAAGGAAACATTCGATGAGCGCATAATTTCGCGGAATGGACCTGTCAATTGGCCACCAAGATCGTGTGATTTGACACCATTGGATTATTTTCTTTGGGGATATGTGAAGTCGCTCGTCTACGCCAATAAACCAGAAACGTTAGGGGACTTGGAAGCCAACATTCGTGGCGTTATTGCCAACATACGGCCCCATATGCTCGAAAAAGTGGTTGAAAATTGGACCTGTAGAATTGGCTTTATTCGAGCTAGCCGCGGCGGCCACATGCCCGAAATCATATTTAAACATTAATGGCATAAAATTATCCTTCCAATAAAGCCAAATTGATGGACATTAAAACGATTTTCTTGTGTTTTATTTCAATTCGAAGTTTTATACCTCTTAAAAAAACACCCTATACAACCACCTGTTAGTGAGAGAGACGAGGAGAAAACAAACGTTTCTGTTCCTCTCGTCTCTCTCCTATCAAACTAATCAGCTTAGCAATAAAACTTGAATAGTGTAAACTAGGACTCAAATTATAGACCATACTAAGCATCTTTAACAGTAACCTTATACTAGAAAACAGCAGAGTTGACAAACACAGTATTGCCAAAAAGAAAGTTGCTAAAATGTATATTTATACATACATATATACTATGTATATATGTATACATATATACTCCTATATTTTTTGCAAAAGAAACATTTTTAATGAAAAAAAGCAAATTCGATTGCGTTCATAATAACTATTTACTTTTTTCCCGGGGAGTTTTTTTTAGCCCCGCATTTGATGTAAAAGGGAAAAACAAATTCATATTAGGAGTAAAGGGAAAAATTAAAACACTCGCGCGGAATTTTTGTTTATGATTAGGCTGGTAAGCTTTATTAAGCTTAAATTCGACGTGACTTAGCCATAATGCCATAGACACAACCAAACCAAAATGCCATTGGTTTCTATGGTAATAGATATGGCGTTATGCAAGTCACCTTTAATCAAATACAGTGTTGCCCGCCCATAAGCTTGGTTCGAACAGCTGTTTTCTATGGTTTACTATTTTTTCTTTCCCTTTATTTTTTTAGTCTCCCTTTGACGTCGATTAATACAAACAAGTTAATTGCAGTAATTAACGTTTTTAATAGTTATTTTTTTCAGTTGATTTATTTTTAATATGTATGAAATCGAGTGTTGCTAATTATATATAAATATATAACGCTGTACCAGGGTCAGTGTTTTATCTTTTATCTAAAATTATTCGTTTAGGTACAGTTAAAAACAATTTGGTAAAAATAAAATTAAGTTGATTTTTCTTTTTTCAATATGTGTGTACATAGAAGTGGGTAAAAAAGTAATACTAGTCGCCCTCTATTACGATATTTTTTTTTCAAGAGAAGTAACACTGAGGCAATTTGTTTTAATGCCGATGTTGAAATTAATAAAATAAAATCTTGCACGCCTTACAATACAGCCTTTTTAGTTTTTTTGTATAGTGAATATCGCCATTTTTATTAAATAGAAAAGTTTTGTATAGCGTTCTTAAAAGATTGGATATATGTACATTAAATTCTATTTATGCTTGCTAGTTTTTCGAACGCACGTTAAATTCTAGATAAGTCTTCTGATGTCTAAGATACTTCCCTCAAACCCGCTAATTTTGTCAAGCCATAAGAAATGGCACTTAAAACTATATATTACTAGCTTTTTAAAATATTATTTTCTGCCACTTATCTATGAACGAGATGTAAATCAATTTTTACGAAGTTCATATTTTTATCATTATCACTTTTAGGAGTTTTCAAAGTTTTTAGGACCAAAGTAAAAATACACAGACCTGAGAACATCCCTGAAATGAAGCACGCACTTGACTTGGCTGCACTTAAATAAAACAGATGTTTGTAAGAAATTAATAATCTTTAAAATAACTTAGTTTGAAGAACCGAATAATACAACACTAAAGAGAAAGAGAAATTATTTCTCCTTCTGTCTCTCGCCCAGCTGAATTAAAACTTTGCAAATAAAACTTTGCGTGTCTAAAAGGGGTGCCATATCAAGGAGTTTATGGACTTAAATTAGACATAGAAGAGCTGTATCAAGGCACACTTAATACAGGTACATGCATTAGGCACAACCCTGTGGCAACTCTGTGCCTCTCACATAGTTTTACAAAGTAATTGTCAAAAAATTGAGCTGTATATACTCTGCAATATATGGCCCTTTTGCGTTATTTCTTCCTCGCTTTATTTCTACACCTATCTCTTTTTCTCTCTCTCTCTCTCTCTCTCTCATTCTTTGATTGTGTCTCCTCTCACTCACCCCCTCTTTCTCTCTCCAGCCCCTTCTTTCAATATGTCCCCTCTCACTATATCCCTCCTTCTCTCTCTTTCACTATCTCCCTCTATCTCCATATATATCTTTCTGTTTCTATTCAAAAAGAAGAAAAATAGAAATGACCACGTTGTAGTAATTTCAAAGGCAAGTAATAATAAATAAAAATGCTAAAGAAAAATCTCGGTAAAATTCTCAAGGCATAGAAAAATTCTTCAATTTCTTAATGTTGCGTTTAACATTTCGTTTTTCTCAACAAATTTATTATATTGTTTGTTCAAAATTAGAATTAAAAATTTTCCCTTTTAATTGACCATACCACACTTTTTATACTTTATTTAAATTTTCATGTTATTTATGATAATTCTTTTATTAATATTAGTAAGAAATCAATACAATCATTTTACTTTATTAAATAAATTTAACATGCTTTGCAACATTTTATTTTTTCAAGTTTTTTTTTTTTTGTGGAAAAAATCTATGTACAGATAGACAGACATACCCATTAAGTTTTGAATTATAATTAACAAATCGCGATTGAGTTTTTTGTTGTTTACAACGATTCATATACGAACTTAAATTAAAAATAAAAAGGCAAACATACGCACATACAACTATACATACATACATTTACATATGTATATATGTATGCATATGTATGTATGTATATGTACGAGTATGTATGGATATCATCACAGCAGAGCGTGAACTGTGAAATTTTAATTTTTGATAAAAATGCTCCAAAACTATTGCTTTGCATACACATTTGTCTGGTATTGTTTGAATAAAATTAGATAAACATCATTTTGATAATTTAGGAAATCACTGCTTGTGTGTGTGTTTGTTTGTAAATAAAAATACGTATGTATCTATGTATGTATGCATGTATGCAAGCAATATAAGCTTGTAAATATTAAAAACAACAAAATTTGTTGTATTTTTACATCTAAAATAAGTATATACATCCGGTTACATTTTTTGTTTAACTGAAGATAGGCACAGAATTCTATTTAGCGATTCGGAAGTCAGAACTTAGACGTATGTATGTATGCACATATGTATGTGTTAACAGTTGTTGCAATAATGACTTTAGCAGCATGTTGCTAAGTTTGCTTCAAATTGTTGTTTTTTTACTAATAAGACTGCTGTTACACAAGCAGAGTTTATTTTGCAAAGTCTTGCAAAGAAAAGAAGAGAACGTCCATTCTCTTTTGCAAAATCTTGAGTTTGTAGGAGAGAATTAAAAAGAGAATGGAAATTCTTCTCCCATCTCTCCTACAAACTCAAGACTTTGCAAAGTAAACTTTGCGTGTGTAGAAGCCGTCAAAGTAAGAAGTACAGAATGAATAACATTTTCTGCAACCTTTTAAGAAAAATTTTATGGTTTATTATACTATGTATATGTATGTATATTTATTTTTAGGGCAAAACTACCATATATTAATTTATTTATTTTTTTATTTTCTCTTTCAAGGAACTTCCACGCGCTGAAGCTTTATTGGGTCGTGAAAATATCAACGATGATGATTTACAAAGTCTCGACAAAGAAGAGCCGCCCAAGAAGGTGGAACATAAAGTGGTCAAAACTGAACACAAGCCTATGGAAGAAGAAGCTAATACAAATGAAAATAATGACATAGAAAATAGTGAAGAGGCCGAAGAAATGCAACAAAAATATCCTGGTAAAATTCCATTGGAATTGGACTTAAGTGATTTGGCTGCTGCTCTATTGCAAAACAACAAAAAGTAATGAAACTCGATATTAAACAAATATTAAAAAAAATAATTCAACTGTATAAATTTCTTTTACAGATCTCGCATGAATTGTGTGGTTGAACGTAAGCATGCTGAAGAAATTGTTGACTCGCCCTCGAAAACTGTTGCTCTGCCCTTCGGCATGAACTTGACAACCGACCCAAAGAAAGCTCGCGTCACTGGCGAACGCATTTCTATTTTCTGTGAAGGTGGCAATGAAAACAAGGAACAAGAACCAGCCCGCAATAACAATCGCGAAGAGGACGACGACGATATCGAAGATGTTGAAGCTATTCGTCCCATGTTTATTCCCTTCCAACGTGTACCAATTCCTTTTGGGCCCATTCCCAATCGTTTCCCCTTGACACATATGCCTCAGCGTATGGAACCAATGATGCCACCACGTCAAGAACAACACGGCTTCTTGCGTCAAATGCCACCACCACCTCCACCATTCCAGCAATTGCCTATGCGTCCACCAATGCCCCCACAAGAGATGCAAGCCCCTCACCCTGAACCACAACGCATTGTACGCATACAATTCCATCACATTCCCATTCGCGAAATGATTCATGTAGCCAACGATATACCTCAACAAATTTCGGTTCAACAATACCAACAACCCTCTGCAGCGCATCAACAACAACAGACATCTCAGCAAACACAAATGCAGCAACAAGTTCAAATTCAACAACAATCCCAACAGCAACAACAACAGCAACAGGTCCCCCAACAACGCCATGAATTCCAAGTATATAAATAAACCTTTTAAGTTTTTGTAAATAAAAATTAATTTACATAATAATTATTTTCCCTGCAGATTCAACGCGTACCTTTTAATTTGGCTTTCGATCGTACCGGTATTACTGCTGAAGATTTAGAGAACATTCAACGACTCACCGAAAATCGCATTAATGAGGGGCTCCGCTTCTTGGCCAATGATTCCGATGAAGATGAAAATAGCAACAGCTCTGAAGATGATGATGAAAACGATGACAATGAAGCCCCTGTTGCTCAACAAAACAGTCCACAACAACTACAACAACAGCAGCAGCAACAACAACAACAACAACAACAGAACAAACCTCAAGCTCAGGATCAACAACAATCCGAGCAACAGCTACAACAACAGCAAGCTGAACGTCAAGCTCGCATGCAAGAATTAGAAATGCCTATTCAACGACTTATCTTGCAGCCTTTGCCCGAACAGCCACGTGACACCATGACACCACCAATGCCCGACCAATCCATGCAACGATTGGCGATGGAGCATCCCTGGGGTCGCGGTTTAAAAAAGGCCATTAGCATCCCTGTTCCCATGATGGATGCACACAACGATATGTCAGCTCAGGATGATCAATCGTCGGCTCAAACAGCAGAAGAGTCTGAGAGGCCACACTGTAAGTTAAAATTATAGCGAAACTCTTAAGTTCATCCATAAATTCTATAAGTTAACAAGAGTATTAGTGTAACATATTTTTCTTGCTGTAATTAAGCAATAGGTTTTTTCCCAGTATATCACTTCAGCAAAATTGTGGATAATATACTCGCAAAAATAACAGATGGGCCTGATATATAAAAATTATGACTTGATTTTGAGACATTTAAATGCACAAAATTATATTCGAAATTTTAATATACATATTTCAAAAGAGTGAATTGCATTTAATTTTCATTCAAAGAATAACTTCTTAGTTAAGCTGAATTTCTCGTATTCTATTTCATTACAAGTTCGTAATTAATAGCCGGCCAAGTAGACAGAGACATGACTGCTAATGAAGTGCTTGGTGGGAAATAAATATGTGCAATTTCCCACAAACGGTCTAATTTAGAATTTCTTGTTTTCTTTAGAATTGACATTATAAAAATTTTCTTGGTATTTCATGAAATTTATTGCACGAAACTTTTTCTATTTACTAATAGCAGCACATCAAAAAACCTATTGAGCTACATGTCCGAAATTTTAATAGCGATGGCGTACGTATTGAATTTTTTATTTTAATTTTTTAATTGCAAAAGTTTCGCTAATCTGATAGCTCTGGTTCAAAAATAAAAACTATTTTTGAACTCCCCTTGCCATATCCTTCAACTTGATAGGCATATTGCCAAAAGTGTTTTTGGATCTGTGGCGCATCCATGTACCAATATCGGGGATTTGATACCATTTTTGATCATTTTAATCATAGAGCCTTTTCGTTTTGGCTACCATGACCATGAGTCTCGGGTCAAAAATGTGGATCTTGTACACGAATTTAAATATTGCGCTATTTGCTTATTGCAAAAACACTTTTTTTTTACTGCATGCCCTTATATAGCGACCTATCGGTCTGTCCTATACCATTTTTGACATTGACTCGTCGGGAGCTTTAACTTGACTACCATGATAATGGATAACAACACGTTAAGCCTCGTACTCACTATCCTACATAGTAAACTACTTTTCAGAAAATGTAGCCCTGATATAATGAGTTGTTATTGTCTTTTGGAAATTTTCTTAAGCTCCTTTAGATCAGGGTTTGCTTTTTCTCAAAAATCGTTTGACTATGTGGGATAGCCTTTAGAGTAACATTTTTAGAGAACAATTGAATTCACATTACATATATTTTTTTCTTTATATTTCTTCTTATTTTTAATGTTTTTCTTTTTTTTTAGTTGTCCAGCCACGTTCCGTCTAATCGTTTGATTGCAATAAATCATCTGTGATGCTTGCTGCTTGCAGTCTTCTTATATCACCTGCTATAAAACGTCAAAAAGGATCTTAAAAACTTGAATTTGAAAATCTATTTTTTTTAAATGAATTAAATATTCGTGTAAATGGCAGCTTAAAGGTTTTTTTTCAAACAACGTATATAAAATTTTTTTTACCCCAATTTTTGTTTGGTATGTTTTACAAATATAAAGTTAATTGGTTTATATGTAATATAGAACTATGCAACTATATTCCAATGAAGCGAAATTTTTAATTTATATGTGTATTTTTTTTTTGGTTTCACATTTTATCTCTGCAACTGTTGTACTATTTTGCTGCAGTATATTTTTGTTCAATGAATCAAATTATTTTCATAATGTATAAAATTTATTATTGTATTACTACTATATAAAATACATACATACATATATACATATCTATATTTTTGTGAACCTGTATTGAAGTTATAATTGTAATTGTTGTTAAAGTTTAGAAATTTTTTTTGTAAAAGGAATTTAAAATACATTTTTTAAGAATAATTAGGGCTCCAATTTAAAAAATAATAATGATAATAAAAATATTTGTAAATAAGAAAACAACAAAAAGTGTTTGTCATATATCTGCGTCTAAAAGGGGATACATACGCTTCAAATCTCTTAAAAAGTAGGACCAAGAGGGGAGCAGAGGGCCAACGCATTCCTTCCCGAAACTATCCATCAGATTTATATGAAATTTAAAATATAGTCGATCTTCGACTGTAGCCGAAAGTACTGATTGAACAAATTCTCATTTGGTATTGTGACGAGTATTCGACGAAAAATATCTTTATTGGGAATATCACTCACAGTGATTTTTAAAATTAGCAACAAATTTACCTTAAAGTAAAAACTAATCGTTTTTAATAAGTTTGCATATTAAAATATTTCATCGAAAGCTAAATTCAGTTCGATAGAAAATTCTTTGCTCAACGAAATTTTAGATGCTCATAATATGAATCGAACATTCTATGTTCTGTAGCCAGCGAAGATCGAAAATCGAACGCAACTCATAATAAGGTCCATATTATTTGCGATCGTAAATAATCGATTTTCGTCGAAAACAAAACGAGGTCCTAAAAATGTGTCTATTAAAATTTTTTGGCGATTATTTATCGAACTATTCGACCAATTCCTATGAAATTCAAAGCAAAGATACACATGAAGAGAACACGGACTTCCTTTTATATTATTTTTTTTTTTTACTAGAAGCAAGATGGAGGCAGGTGGTACGTTCTGTCTCTCTGAAACTACGCAAGCGATTTTTATGAAATTTAAAACGTAAATGCATCTGCGTCTAAAAACACACTCAGGCTTTATACATTTTTAAAATTCCGAAATTATAGAAATGGTTTTGATGAAACTTATCTAAAAGTACAAAAAAACTATATAATTTTTCAAAACAAGAATCATCTATCTGCGTCTGAAAACACACACAATTTAAAAAAAAAATCCGAAATTATAAAAATGGTTTTGATGAAATTTAAACTATATCATTTTGCAAAACAGGGATACTAGAGGACAATTTCTGCCTCTCCGAAACTATCTAACCGATTCTAATGAACTTTAAAACATATCGAGCCTTATTTTCGATTTTATTGTAACTCAAGTTTTAGACTCGGCAGTTTTTCTTGAAGCAAGTCTGAGTTTATGGAAGAGAGAGGAAAGAAGAAAGAAGAGGGGTACTGACTTGCTTGTACAGAAAAGTTACTTCAATTCTCTTTTGTTATTTCTTTCGCAGCATTAAAATAATAGGAAACTTGAACAAGAAACCGTCTGAGTGTAAACAAACGAGCAGTTTTAAAAGAGAATTGAAGATAACTGCTTCAAGAAAACCTGCCAAGTCTAAAACATGACTAAGCGACATGTTATCGAAAACAGACCTTTTTAATGAAATCAAAATTTTATGGGCCTACCCATAGTCAAGAATTATAAAAATGCCAAAATTATTGATAGCTTTTAAGATAAAGGCTGTAAAATTTTATCGCAAGCGACAATTTACGCAAAAAAACATGTTTGAATATTTAAAAAAAATGCTCTTGAAAAATTTAATTTTTGTCGCTTACGATAAAAATGAAAATAAGGCTCGATATGTAGATAGATATGGGTCTAAAAGGACACACATAATTTGTATTTTAAGGACACACAGAATTTCCAGTTTTTTCGATTTTGGACAATTTTGACGATTTTTTAAATAAGTCGTGTTTTGCCATAAATGATGATTTTTAAGCGATTTGAAAGAGCAATGGAACTTTGAAAAATAGGACTTGTGGAGCGGAAATACCACCCGCACATTGGTGAATTTATTAAGCACATTAAATAGTATTTTTCATTTTTAAAATAAATTCCGAGCGGGCAAAGCTAGTATGAAAATAAAGACTAGGTTGCAAATAAACAAAAAAATCCATTCAAAGTAACCAGTAGTATTGAGTAACCATATGAACAGTAGTGAATATTATTGAGTAACCAGAAATACAAGCGCTATATCAGAATCACAAGAACAACATATCGCACAGTTGGAAAAGAACATGTCTGCGTGTAACTCAACAACAGGTCTAGACCCAAAAGTAAACTTTTTCGTCAGCATGCTATTAGCTGATATATAAATATGTATGATTGAATGTTTTTACCGAGAAACAACTTCATTGAAATTCGCCACACAAATTGTTTTTTTAATTACAAGTTTAACTTTGTTCGTTTTGCATTGTTTCACTTTATTTCAGCAAATTTTTACGTTACTAGTACAAAGTGTTCATATTTGCTTTAAATTTTTTTTTTTTTTCATGAAAACTATATTCAAAACAATATATATATATATATGACTATTCACAATTTTTATTTTATAATTCATATTTATGTATATACAGCAATTGTTAACATTTGTTTTTCAAATAAAGAAAAAAAGTCTTTCTTATACGTATTAATAATATATATTTCGGACAATTATTTTGTAAAAGTTTAACTTAATTGTAAGTTCGTTTATATTAAAAAAAACAACCACTGATGTTAAATTTCAATTTTAATGAATTTGTTTTCTATTCTGAATCGTCGACCAGGCTTTTAAATTTAATTAATGATTTATTTCGTTAATACTTCTGTTTTTTTTTTTCTTCTATTATTCACTAAATGGTGTCGTAAAGAATTCGTGTAAAAAGCGTTTTTATTTTATTTATTTATACATACATGGCGCTTTGATTTTAAAAGCACTTAACATCTACGAAGACTACGTTATGGTTTTGGGGCGCAGTTTGCATTATTTTGTCTAAAAACAATAGAAAAAAATTTTAAGTGGTAAATATTTAAAAGAAAAATGTATGCAATTGTTGATTTAAGATGAGGCTAATTATGCAAAACAAAAGATAATCATGAATGTGAAAAACAGAATATATGATAATGGTAACCATTTTTTTTTTTTTTTTTTTTTTTTTTTTTTTTTTTTTTTTGTAGTGTACATTTAAGGATGAAGTAAGATTGATATAAATAAATTAACATAAAAACTGTGCCAATTGAATATGTATTATCTAATTCTTCTGTTAGGGATACAAAATTTTTTAAACTGAACTGTCAACAAATTTTTAGTTACTATAATAAACTCAAGTAATAGTCGCTATGAAACAAGGACCAACGAAATAACGTCCAAATAACAAATGAAATAAGCCCCAATTAAATAAACCCCAAAAAAATAAATAAAGTCCAAGAGAAAATTTATGAAAAACACTTAAAAAGAATGAAATAAAGCCCAATTAAAAAAAGCACAATGACATAATAACTAAACAAACTCAATATGAAATAAAAGCCAAACAAAAAAAATTATGTAAAGCCCAACCAAACTCAAGATGAAATAAACTGCAAAATAATTCTAATTTTATTGGGCCTCATTTAATTTTCTTATTTGGGCCTTAATTTTTCTTTGGGCCTTATTTCATAGCTCCAAAAAATATACAACAATATAACAGCGATATTTTCGAATATTTGTATGTGATTTCTTATTTTCGAATATTCTTCAGAAATTTTGTGGACATTATTAAATCAAGCTGATGGCAAAATACTGTGAAAAATTATATCTACTCTTGTTAGAAGATAATTAGAAATTGTTAGAGTATGGCGCTGCCAGACCGTAAAATAAGGGAATATAAAGGATATATTAAACATAATTTACTGACGAAATTTAACGTTTAAGATTCCATTATATATACATATATAAAAAAATTAAGTAATACCAAAACAATTTCAGACTGAAATCTTAATGGTACTACTTTAGTTTTGGATAATATTCTTATGCCGAGTACACATCTGGCACACATGTGCCCAAAAAAGCGCAACCACGAATTACTAATGAAAAACTGCTTGATTCAGACATGAACATTATTTATTGATTTAAACAGTTTCCAATTATGTTGGATTCTATAAAATTGTCTATTAGTTATGTATGAAACTGTTTAAATTAGGTTGGGGCGAATTACAGTGTTTGATATCGGACGAAATTTTAATATAAATACATATTTCAAGAATAACGTAATTTTCTCTCTGATCTTCTTATTTGGACAACTTTGTGTCATTAGCTTTTGGTAGGCAATATCTTAGTCAAATCACCATTTTAGATATTTTTTCTAAAAAAAATTAGGTTAAAAAAATAGATTCAAAAATAAATTTTTTTCTAGCACATTTTTAATTATGCATTTTTCCAATTTTGGCTGTTTTCTCTTTCCCTTCTTGTGGGAATTCTACAATAACGGTAAGTATTTTATATACTTCTTTTAAGTCCCTTATAGAGCGTACTTTTCAATTTAATTTTTTTTTTGTCTTTGACTAAAAAAAGTTACTTCTCGTGATCTACGCAAAAAAAAAAAATAGATAATCAAACTAGGTATATGTACTTTATAATTACTTGTAATATATTGTGCACATAAATGGAGATGTTATGTGATAGAGCATTATTGTGGAATTTCCCATAACCTATTAAATTCCAATCAGTAAATTGATCGAATTATGACTGATTATTTATAATTTTTAAAATTAGATGATTATTTTACTTTTATTACTGCATATACATACATACATACATATGTATGTATGTATGTGTGTAATTTAATTTTTATTCTTAGGCCTTTAATTGCAGCGCAGTATATATTCCCTAATCTCAAATGATTTATATTACTGATATGATTGATTAAGAAACAAAATAAAATATAGTTTAAGCAATGGATTAAATAAAAATTGTTTCAATGTTAAAATAATGTAAATAAAAAATAAGTTTCGCAATATATGTACATATATATCGCACTTGATTCAACAAGAAGGTATTTAACTCAAAATTTTAAAATTTTCAATAGACGCCAAAGTTAATTTGAAAATATAAATACAAACAAATTCTATTTGAAATTATATGTACATATATGTATATTTAAGTAGTTTTCATTTTGTTCACTTATTGTAGAAAAAGAACTATTTTTTGAATTACTCAGGTATGTGATGGAAAACGATCATTTTCAAAACTATAAACTGATCGCTTTGAAAACCTGTAATGAATTCGAGAATTATACGGAATGTGAGATAGATATAAATGTTGTTGATGTTTGGGAACAAAAAATATAAAAATAATGTCAGTCGTTAAGCAGCTCTGGGTTGAGGAACATCTCTCGCGTCATCGTAATTATTTCTTAAGTGCGGTCAGGCTTGTGTATGTTGTTTGGCCTTCGAGAGTTTTTCGTCTCGCTCGCACTGGTTGACTGATCTGCCACGGATAACCGTATAATCTTGCGGTTTTTTGTGGAATTTCTTTAACAACCACGTTGCTACTTCTTATGTGAAGGCATTGGTCGTGTACAATTAGTCACAAAACCTTTTAAAATACTGTTAATACCATCTTGGGCATATGGTCCAGTTACGCCGCCCATATTTGTGCAACACCATATTATGCAAATTTACTTTGTATAATATGTAGAATAAATAAATAAATAAAAATAATATTTAATTTTCCTGTTAAAACTCTCTTGTTAACCAAGTGCGATATTTAAATCAAAGCAAATTAAAATTTTATACACTTACCTTTAATTCTACGTAAGATATATCTGCCTCTAACGTTACAATTTATTTGAATTTATCACTTAACTTATGTGGCCTTGTTGTTTAGTGTTTTAAAGATCTCGTTAACACAATTATCACAATCATTGCTGTATTTAGCCATTTTCACACTGATGACCATCACAGTTGCCCCAGAAAATACAATTGCCAACACCACTGTAGCAAATGAGGAATACAGCTGTTAAGAATACAAGACTACATATGGTGCAGGGTTTACGCTCCAGAAAGAAACCAATTAAATAGAGCACGATGAACATTACATGTGTTTCCATGAGAGCAGGATTGGTGGGCTTTGGCAACAGTAGCACCGGCAGCAAACATTGCAAGCAATACATGTTGTATGTGGCGTGCTTAAGTAGTGTTTGTCCACACGATATAATCAAGGGATATACAGAAAGTTTGCCCTACTTAATGAATCCGGTGTTGTTTTTGTTTAAAACAAAGCTTGTAATAGATTAGTCACACTCATTTATATCTCGTATTAGTGCGTGTTGTTGTTCTGTGTTAAATTTCCACAAATTTTAGGCAACTGCTTTTTCCTAACGGCCTTCCATGAATGGATATAGCTAACAGGTTCAACATTTACTTTTTTAATATCAATTTGATTTTTTGTACATACCAACACTTGGAGACAAAATTTAATGTCTTATGCTTAAATCTTATTTAGCATTTATGCTATTCTATTAAACACACTATAATCAACAATAAACTACTTTTTTTTAAGTAAAATTATTTGTGTCTTTGAATGGAATAAACACTTCCTTGTACAAAATTTTATTTAAGATTCTATGCAGAGATCGAGGCCAACACTGATTTGTCGACGGCGGCGGCAGCTAAAATTTATTAAGTCGATTGAAGAAACCTCAGCGGCGGCTGCCTGCGAATAAATCCGTCGGCGGCTAGTGCGTGTCAACTAGAAATCGACCAACGTTAATAAGTGCGTTAGAAGCGTTTACATACTTTCCCGTTTATTAAAAAAATGGAGATTTCTAACAAAGGAGACTAAGATGAAAGAAACCGAAATTAGTCGCAGATTTCGTTGGCAGCGATGGCTGCGACTCATCAAAAATATGGCGGCGTTGGCTTTTAGCCGGCTAACAGCCGATCGGATTCATTCTCTGATTCTACACAAACCCTTCACACACGGGGACAATTGTAGTGGCAAAAACAACATGACATGGCGAAGATAATGGTTTTTGTTGGCGTACAGTCACAAAGTATATCCTCTATATATCCTCTGTGGTACAGCGTCAAAGAACTACGACAATTAATTAATTAGTACCAACAAACGGGATGTTGAAGGTGAGTCAAACAAGTATGTATACAGATCGTAGGGTGATTATTGGTTTGCCGCAGTAATAATGTACTTTAAATATACTGTGCGGCAAACCACTCTTTCATTTCAGATGACATGTCATTTAGAAGTAAATTAACCCTAGAATGGTAAACATCGCCTGTGAGGCGAAGCAATATTATTTTTTAACGATATTTCCGATATCAAAATGTATGAGCGTATATTTCTCCGGCAAATTAAAGGAAACATACTATTTAGAGCACAGATCAGCAAACTGTTGGCAATGTGACGCAAAAAAATAGTTTGAAAAACTACAAAATTTATTTTGGTGTGGAAAGTTTTTCTCCACTTAAAAGCCTTATATTATTTTGTTATATGTTAACTTGATCTCAGGACAATAAGATAAAATAGGTTTTTTTTTATCTCGAATGGAACTTTTTTATTTTTTTATTTTATTTTTAAACAATCTCTTAGAATTAAAGATTAATATATGTGATTAAAAAAAAGTCTGGCATATGTTTAAGAAATTTGTAAAATGAACTGGTTTCTATTTATTTTTGTTACTAAACATTGAATAAATATGTTTTATTTTTGGTTTATTAAAATTTTTTTGTTTTTAAAGTGATGTAAGGGCTTTTTATAAAAGTCGCCTCACAAGCGAAGTTTACCATTAAGGAGCTAAAAAGTATGTTTACCATTCTAGGGTTAAAGATCTTCACAACTAGATGTCATCAGCCAAATAAGTTGAACTTTAACAGCTGAACGAATCCGCATATACCAACAAAAACAGAAAATACAAAACCGCCGTGAGATATCAGACCGAAAAAAACTAAAAAAAAGCAAAACGAAAAAGCAGAAAAATTATAAATTTAAATGTACGCAAATAAGTATAACTTGTTCTGAAACGACCTCAGCTTGAAAAGGAACAAATAAATAACAAAGCTAACACGTTACGTTAGCAAGAATATTAAATCGGAGCAAGATTTGTGTGTAGTTTCTCCACCAGCGCAACTGCAACAAAAAGCTTCAAAATAACTCGCACAAATTCTACAATATATGAGCTCCTCATTATGTGGACAATAACAATAACGAAGAAGCGTTGGAAAGAAATAGCAATTGTGCTAGGAATTTTTGTGTTCGTGTTTGTGTGCTACAAATTATTATCCTCAGAGGGCTTAAATCATAGCCAAAATAGATTTAGGAACAATCAAGAGCCTGAAGCGCTGTCCCTTGATTTGGTCGCAGCTTATGAGAAACAACAACTGTTGCTACAACAACAAAGTCATGAGTTAGAAAAAACAAAAACTGAGTTGGCCAAACTTAAAGACGACATGCGTGCCTTACAATCCAATACACCGCGTAAATATCCCAAAGTGAAATATTTAAATTATAGAAACCGCAAACGAATTTTAGTTACGGGTGGTGCCGGTTTTGTGGGCTCTCATTTAGTGGATAATCTCATGCTGGCCGGCCATGAAGTAATTGTAGTTGATAATTTCTTTACCGGTCGCAAACGTAACGTTGAACATTGGCTAGGACACGAAAATTTTGAATTGATACATCACGACATTGTAAATCCCCTATTTATAGAGGTGGATGAAATTTACCATTTAGCTTCGCCTGCCTCACCTCCCCACTATATGTTTAATCCGGTAAAAACTATCAAGACCAATACCATGGGCACAATTAATGTTTTAGGCTTGGCAAAACGTGTTGCCGCCAAAGTGTTAATAGCCAGTACATCCGAAGTATATGGAGATCCTACAGTTCATCCTCAACCAGAAACATACTGGGGTCATGTGAATCCTATTGGTCCCCGAGCGTGCTACGACGAGGGTAAACGGGTCTCAGAGACTCTGAGTTATGCATACGCTAAGCAGGTGAGTGCAATTTGAATTTTTAAATATAGCGATATTATAATTTTTTAATAAAAACAAAAAACAAGCAAAAATTCTATATGATAGAAAATTTTAAAATTAGAACAAAATTAAACAAACTAATTGGCCGTTGAGCTTTTTGATTTTTCATAGAAAAGTGTGACGCGGTAGGAAGATCCTGATATTTATCAGGATTATGTAAATTTTTTTTATTAATCTTAACTTAAAACTTAAACTTAAAATAAAGTTTAATAATTTTTAATAAAATCAATTAAAATTTTGAAGAATTTTGTATGAACAAGCACGAAAACGACATAGTAAATATTTTTTGTGACTTATTTTTATCAAAACAAATCTTTTTAAATTGTATTATCTTTGACTTACTATATATGTACATACAGCAACAATTATGAATTGCAAAAGTAAGGAAAACTACATATCGTTACCTTGATATAGAAAGGCCCTAACTCATTATTTTTTTTAAATCTAGATTTTTGTGTATTTCGATAGAAGAGCATCGAATGTATCGAAAAATGCAAACATCTTCATAAAAATAATGAGTTAGGGCCTTTCTATTTTAAGGTAACGATATATAGTTGTAGCTGTCGACTAATAATTTAAAATAGTTTTAAATTTCATTTAATTTTATAAAATTGCGGTTTAAGTTAAATATACTTACATTGTACATTACATTGCACATTGTAATTCTTGGAATAAACATAATTTAAATTATCATATATTCATGGAAACTGGATTTCTTTCTCTAATCCATCCCATAATCCCTTTCGTAAGCTACAAATGAACCAACTTTATTCAAGCTGAGTTTGCAGAGAGATTACCGGCATAAAACTGGCCATTAAGCTAACTGATACTGTAAATGTAGACATACTTTGTTTAGCCATTAAATATTCGCCGGGTACGTGTTCGAAGCAATATGGCCTCTATCAACTGTCAAAGTTCTTAGTCCCTACTAGAAGACTGTTTAAATATCGCTCATTTACTTGAACAATGTCATAACTAAAAAAAACTTAAGTTTTACAGAAAACGAGTTTAAAGTTTTCAATTTACGCACAACTTGATGGAAAAATAAAATGTAATTTTTATCTCAAGAGTTGAGTATACAAGATATTTTTTTATTAAATTTTTGCACAGTGTGAATAATTTTATATGAGGTTTGACTCTGCATTATCGAATTTTTTGAGTTATGATGTTCTAGTAAATGAACGATATGTACATACCGACGGTCCCATTCCAACACATTCTAAGTCGACATAACATGTTATGCTGGGAGTAGCATTTCTGAATTCATCGTTTATTAACTTAGATTCTGTAAAATTTTGATAGTAATCGGACTATCAAAAGTTATGAGCAAAAATGTACTTAGCATAATTTGTCAATTTTAAAAAAACCCCCTTTTAAATGTTTAAATACACTAAGCATAATTTAGTTTGGAATTAAGTAGTAAAAAAAAATTAATTTAAATTTTTCTCCATTTTTTTCTTCTCACAATCTATTATATAGACTTGTGATATTAAGTCACTTTTAACTATGATCTATGACAAATTTATAAAGTTCAAATAAATTAAAAAAATTCTATTGCAATTATTATATGATTACAAAAAGTCTCAAGTTTCTATATCAGAACATTCCCGAGATATCATCAATAAACTTTGAAGGCGTTTATCTCAAAACTAGCTTTTTTGACTTAGCATGTTTTAGAATGGAGCCGTCGATACATTTTCTTATGATATCTCCCCCCAAAACCAAATGTTTCGACTTTTTCTGAAGTAAGACTTGTAGCACCAAGGCAAATTCATATACATAAGTTATACTCAGCTCAATTCGCTTTGAGAAATTTATACTTTAAATGTCAAAATGTACTGAAAAATGTGTGTTGACATCAGTGATACCAGAATTCCTTCACCAATAAAGTAAATAAAAGCAATAAATTGAAGTAATAAATAAAATTATTTTTCTTCAGGTAATCAAGGAACTGCGCATATAGTGCTAAGTCCCGGTTCACACACTTCAGCTTTTGTTAATCAACTCGTTGTTCAGCTGTAAGAAAAAGAAAGAGATTTTTTTACTTCCGTCTACGTCTTTTTGCAGCTGAATTACGAGTTGAGCAACAAAAGTTGAAACGTGTGAACCGGGACAAACTTGCAATACTTGCAGTACGCATTCTATTCATTTGTACATTCTGCTATTTAGTCTTTAAATTTTTGGGTTACTAATCCATTCCTTGCGAAATTTTTTTTTATACTTTTTATTCATTTTCTATTTTTTAAACTTTCATTTAAACTTTAATTTTTTTTTTATTTTCTTTGGTGTAAAACAAATTTTTTTTTCAAACATTTATGATTAAAATTGAAAATAAAAAAACTCCACATACTTAAGTAACTTGAACTATTTCGTTTAGTTTTTTTTTTCTTATAAAATTTGAAAAAGTGTAGTTACATAATTTTGCATTTCAGCTAACGCTTTGCATGAGTATAATAACTAACTAACAGTTCAATATAGTTATTGAGTATACATATGTATGCATATCGAAACAGGGGGTTTACTCCCTAATTCGAAACGAAAGCAAATGTTTTCTAATTGCCATGTTAATAATATACAAATTTGAAAGCATTTTCTTTCGTTTCGAAATACAGAGTAGACCACCAGATGCCCCTACAGATTTTCAAAACTTTATGATAAAAATCAGATCAATTAAAAATGAAAATAAAGAAACTCTGCTTCAATCACTTGAACAATTTTGTTTATTTTCTCTCTTCTATAAAATTTTAAAAAGTTTAGTTACGTAGTTTTGCATTTCAGCTCACGTTATGTATGTATGTATGTACATAAGAATATTTATCAAACAGCAATTACCAAAATATGTATTTTTATATCTCTTGAATTAAAGTACATACTACATACATATTTCCAAATATGTCTTATATC
Organism: Tachina grossa; assembly: GCA_949987645.1. Taxonomy (NCBI): domain Eukaryota; kingdom Metazoa; phylum Arthropoda; class Insecta; order Diptera; family Tachinidae; genus Tachina; species Tachina grossa. The sequence goes on along the minus strand of OX465276.1, from coordinate 24,179,945 downwards.
TAACATTTAATCAATAATTAAAAAAAAAATGCAATAAAACTTATTTCTGTTTCTCTTTTTAGGAAAAAGTGCAGGTACGTGTTGCCCGCATATTCAATACATTTGGTCCACGTATGCACATGAATGATGGTCGTGTTGTTTCAAATTTCATACTGCAAGCCCTGCGAAATGAAACCATAACCGTTTATGGCAATGGCAAGCAAACCAGATCATTTCAATATGTATCTGATTTGGTCGATGGCCTGCTGTCCCTAATGGCCTCCAACTACTCGCAGCCAATTAATATTGGCAATCCAGTTGAGCATAGTATAGAAGAATTCGCTGTCATTATAAAGGAACTGGTGGGCGGACAGAGTGAGATTAAGCAAATTGAAGCCATGGAGGATGATCCCCAGCGTCGCAAGCCTGATATAAGTAGAGCCAAGAAGTATATTAATTGGGAACCCAAAGTGCCACTTAAAGAGGGACTGCTCAGGACTATCGATTATTTTCACAAAGAACTGGAACGTTCGGATCGTTTTACGAAAAATTCTAAAAAATATTTCGAGTCTCGTGATTTGCAGCGTTCACAAATTCGTTTTCATTTCGATCCTGGCAATGATTAATGTTAGATGCTGCTTTGTCTTAGTTTAGTAAGCACTTACAGACATAGCGTTAGACATTTAAGCAGCGTAAGCAAATACATAATTTTTAATCAATAGAAATCATACATTGAATCTAGTCGCCTTTGTAAATAATAAATTGTAGTTTAACTAGTTTACTTTCGTTTTTTTTTTCATACACATGAATGTGTGTTTATGTGTACATTAGTGCAAAATTCCCTATTTGCGATTCACTCATATTAAATAATGTACATATGTATGTATTTAAATTGTATTTTTTTATTTTTCTTTTATTTTTTGTTAATATAAATAGTTGCCTTTTGATATGTGTAATAATTAACATATTTGTAAACATGTTTCTATTTACAATTGCAATATAATTATAAGTTTAAGAATAATTTTTACTAAGCCCTAGTTTACACTATGCAAGTATTAAAAGAAACGTTTCCGTTCCCCTCGTCTCTCTCTCTCTCTCTCTCCTAACAAACTAATCAGCTTAGCAATAAGACTTGCATAGTGTAAACTATGACAAAAAGAAAGAAACTATTGGGAAACCAAATAAAAGAAAATTTTTTTGAAAGTTATTAAGAATCAAATAACTGCAGTTTGAAATTATTTAAGGGAATAACACGAAAAAATTGGTTTATTTTTATGTAGGGCTGTTTCAACCTGATCCTTCCAGCTCAATGGTATGTATAATGTACAATTGAACAATTTTTTTAAGCTTTATACATATCGCTCATTTGCTTGAACAGCTTGATCAGTCATAGCACAATGCAGAATTAATCATCATATCGATTTTCGATGGGCACCAGTGTTACCAGAAAATGATGACGAGAGAATTCTAAATTGGAAAAAAAAAGATCTGCTAAAATGTTCTACAGAAGAAAAGTATAATGCCAGATAAATAAAAAAATATTGAAATATCTTTGAATTTCATGTTTACACAAACTTATTAGTATTTGCAGGTATTTTTATAGCACATGCAAACATAAAATAGTTAATAATATTTATTTATTTATTTACTGCCAGTTTATAGAAGCCATGTAAATATTCTCGACTGTCTATTTATATTGAAAACAAAAACAAATTTTGAGTGCTTTGTTTTTGCTTTCAATATAAATAGACAGCCGAGAATTTTTACATGGTTTCTGTAAACTGGCATTTATTTATTTAAATTCAATTAGTTAAATCGAGCCATGAAATAATAGTAATAATAGGTGTTTTTTGAAATTGTCATTACGTTAAAAAAAATTTTAATGCACTAATAATCGCAAATCTTACTTATTCAGTAAAATCTGTGGCAAAAAGTGCTTAAATCGAGATAAGCTGATTTTGAAATAATCTGCATATTCGAAAGTATCCCCGACTTACTACGACTTATCTGTTTTAGACTTCTAATCTCATTTCGAATAACAGCTTAATTTAAGTTATACTTTGGTATATTTTAAACTTAAATGTAGTACTTACTTCTGGTGTTTAGAACGATGTTTGATAAAAAAAATAAAGGTTGATTGAGAATTTCCCAATATAAAAGTGCTCTCCTGCAATACAGTAAAATATGACGTTATTGCCACAGAAATATTTTTTTTATTAAAAATAGCATTTCAATGTTGCTAGTGCAGATTATCAGGGAACCTTTACCCTGCAATACATATACATTTATGAGAAGAATCCTCTATACATAAGAATTTTTTAACAAGTTTTATTATTTTCAACAAATTCTGCCAGAAAGCATTTAGCAGAATTTTTTAAAAGTTAAATGCTTTTTAACTAATGAAAATTCCAGATCTAGCAGTGAAAATGCTAAAATTGCAACAATGATGGGCACCTTTGTGTAACGTGTGAGGGAGAGAGTGTTAGAATGAAAAAGTGAGAATGCTTTGGATTTTGCACCAAAACTTCAACTGTCTAATTTTAAACAGAATTACAGCTGAATTACGAGTTTATCAACAAAAGTTTTAAGTGTCTGAACCGGTACTTATTTGTGTCAATTTGTATGAAAGTCCCGGTTCACACACTTCAACTTTTGTTGATCAACTCGTAATTCAGCTGTAAGAAAAAATAGAGATATGTATTTTTATTTCCTTCTGCGGCTTTCTTACAGCTGAACTACGAGTTGATCAACAAAAGTGGAAGTATGTGAACCGGGACGTTTTTATGTCAATTTGCATGGAAGTGTCGGTTCTTACACTTCAATTTTTGTTGGTAAACTCGTAATTCAGATAAAATATAGACGGAGAAGGAAATACAAATATCTATTTTTTTTTTCTTACAGCTGAATTACGAGTTGGTCAACAAAAGTTGAAGTGTGTGAACCGCGATGAAAATGTGTTTATGCCGCAATTCTGTTTAAAATTAGACAGTTGAAGTTTTGGTGCAAAAGCCATAGAAATAAATGCTGTCCTAAGTATTGAGATAGAAAAAAATTAATGGTGTTCTGATTACAGAGTCTATAAATGTATGTGTCTGTATTTGCAGATTTCCAAAACAGCGAAATGATGCTGTATTTCAAGTTTTAAACTGTGCTTTCAAAAACTGCTACCTTATAAAATATTCTTTCTCCTGTAGATTAAAAATATATAGTGAAATGATTTTTCGATTGAACAAAAGCTATATGCCTCGATAGTTCCCAGATTTTAACCAGACCATCCCAACACTTGTGGAATAATTTTAACAAAAGGATATGTATGATATTATATAAAATCTAACGATTGACCTAAACATGTCTTAATAAAATGGCTAAAAATTGGAAAAATCCAATTGAGAATTAACATCAACTATACAAATTCGATTACTACGTATGTATATCGTTACGTGAAGCGCAAAACGCCCTAACTAACATTTTCATAATTTTACAGGAAAAAAAAGTAAAAAAGGAAAATATTGAGGTGTTCAATGCTAATTTTTCCAATGTAATAAAATAAATACAATCTCTATTTTTTCACTCTAATTTAGTGTTGTTTTGTAGCGATTATTTTGATGAAATACCAAAGAATTTATAAAAAAAAAACGAATTTTAAATTTTTTATTAGATAGTGCTTTTTGCGTTTAATGTAACGATATGTATTGAAGCTAAACAAGAGAAAATTTTAAAATATGTATTTCCTAGAGGAATCGCTTGAGCAGCAACGAAATTCATTTACCAATATATGAATATGTACATATTTATATTAAAAATACATATTACGAATTAAAACCACACACACACGCCAGTTTTGTTTATAATTCTTAAAAATTTACATTATATTTACATCATTTATACATAATATATGTATGTATCAAAAAAAAAAAAAACTAGCTTACAATTGCTTTCGATTTTTCTTTCTGTTTTTTTTTTCAAATAAAGATGAGTTTTATATAAACCTTTCAATTAAAAACCAAAAAATTTCATATTCAAAATAAAAACTCTTTGGCTGTGCTTTTAAATAAAACTAGTTAAACTTATTACTTAAAGAAGAAAAAAAACAAATTAGATATATTTTTTTTAAATCTGAGGTAACATAACCACTGCCATAAGGTTTGTTTTTTAACGTCCGTTAGCATACGTTTAATAGATTGATGCATTTGTTTTTTAGTAGTTTTAGTTTAAAACCAATAAATTCATATGAAACTAGATTAAAAGAAAATTAAATTAAATTAAAATTCAACAACTCAATTAACTATTTTTTTTTAGATTTTAAACAATTTAAATGGATAAAATGCTAAGATTGTGAAATTTTTAAACCTCACCGCGATACGGTTTCTAACATTTCGGCAAATAGCTTTTTGAGAGTTACGGTGCCTTTGGCATTAACGCTGCGCCAAAAGCTACGTAAAATACTATCGGCCTGTCGCAGCGCGGGCAGTAGAAGTAGCAGCTGCTGTTGATGCGAAACAGCCGAGCTATGACGTAAGAGATAGACTACATCGTTGAGAGAATTCAAAATGGAATCACGAAATGCCCTTAAGGAGGATTGATCGTCCAAATTAATATCACAATTGGTTAAAATTAAAGCTTTAAGTAGATAATATTCTTCACGTCTAATCGAAATGCGTTCTAAACGTTGGGCCACCTGCAAACAATGATAATAGAACTCTGTGTAGCCACATTCTTTGGCCAACAACTCATCCATCCAGAGATCCGAGGCGAAGCACAATTTACCATTAAATGGCAATGAACGAAAAATTAACTGTAGTGTTAATATTTCTGGCCAAGTTACCTGTAACAAATTCATTTGGTCGCTCAATTGCAACTCTACAAAGCCGGGTATACTCTTGGCCCAGCCAATAACATTCACCAATTCAGTGTCGTACAAATAACTGAGCGTACCCAGTATATCATGAATATCGCTGTTGTTATTCGTGGGCGACGAATTCAACCGAAAAATGCAAGTTGTAGTGGTGGAGGGTGCAATTGAGCTTCCTGCCGTTGACGAGGTGGGTGTCGAGGGTGGTGTCACTTCACTGCCGTTATCATTTAAATTGTTGCAATTCGTTATTAGTTTGTGTTGATGTTCATGTTTGACCGGCGGCGAAGAGTCGCTAGTGGCGGTTTCATCTTCAAGCAGCGACGACGATGAGCTGCTTGTTTGTTGTACTGTTTTAACCGACAATAAATCCGGCTCATTATTACTAAGGGCATCGAGAATTTTGACATCGCTCAGTGAGGTTATACTCGACTGATAGAGTAATTGCATTGTTTGATATGAATTGGAGACGGGGTTGCGACGATACTTTTGACGGCCACCACGCACTCGATCTAAGCGCACGCCTTCCTAAAATATATAAAATAATAAAGTAATTATGAATTATATGTATGTATATCAACAAATATAATAGAGATCTGCAAGGGTATAGAGGTACCCACTCATTTGCAATAATATTGCGCAATAATTGATATTGTACAATAAAATTGCTTGGATAAAATCAAAAGTTTATTGCGCAATAAGAAATATTTTGCAATTCGTTGAAAATATTGTACAATAAAGTAAATTAAAAAAAAATACTTAATTCAAAATTATTAAATTTGTTTAGAATTTTTTATGTATCTAGTATGCACTCGATTCACGAAAAATCAGTTTAAGAATTTCTTAAACGCACATGTATGCGAAGCTTTCTTTACTTTTGTATAGATTGTAAGAAAATTTTATTTACTATTCAAGGCCAGGAAAGTTTTGTTCAAAATAATTACGCCAGTTTTACTTAAAAACGTTAAAAAATATTGATCAATGATTTATTTTCGAAAAATCAAAAAAAAAATCGTTAAAAATATTGATTAATGGCCTTTATTGAGTTGCATTCGATCTTCGCTCGCTATCGAACATCGAAAATCGAATTTTAAATTCGTATAATGAACATCGAACATTTCGCTGAGCAACAAATTTTCTATCCAACAAAATTTTGCTCTCGATGAAGTTTTTTAATATGAAATTTTTTTTTAGTTTTAGGTACTCAAACACTAATTGTAAGCCATTTTTTTCCGATTTTATATAGGATCTAAAGTCGTTAGGACTAAACAATTCGAAAGGTTTAACTTATAGAGGAACATCGCCAGTAATGAAAAATTTATATATTTAGATGAAAGATAATTACGCCAGTTTTATTTATTTATTATTTTGTTTATGGTCTATATCAAATAAATCGACCCACCTTTAACATGCCCATAAGTAAGCATTTCTGAAAACGACACGCCTGACATGCCTTCCTTCGTCTCTTATTGATCTCACATTCATTGCTGGCCGGGCAGGTATATTCAATGTTGCCTTGAATGGTGCGTTTAAAAAATGCCTTACAGGCCTCGCAGCTTGCCACACCATAATGAAAGCCCGATGCAACATCACCACACACCAAACATAAACGTCTAAGCTCATCACGTATGGAATTACCAGAACTAGAAGCTTGGCTAGGATTTGAACCTTGATTAGCTGTGGATCCATCATCACCGTTGCTTAAGGTCGTCGTGGAGCTACACATTTGTCGCTCGGGTGAGACAGAGGGTGAAGACTTCATGCCATTAACTGAGCCGCTATTACGTCTATTCTTGCTGTTGTTAGTTGCTTGTGGCGTTGTGGTAGAAGGACTGAAGCATGTGATATTATTATTGAGGCAAGATCCCGAATCTTGAATTTCCTGTTTTATATTGAGAACACTCATGCTGTCGCTCATTGCTGGCTAAAGTGACCTTTATGATAATGGCAGTGTTTTTTCTTTCTAACTGTAAAAGATATAAAAATAAATATAAAAAAAATATTAAACGGAAAGAATCAAGTTAAATGTCACATAGTACACTAGCACATACCTACCAACACTTTTGATATGATAGAATATGAATTTATACTGTCAATCTTTCTCCTGATACCCTGCTCTCTACCACCAATTAATTCACTTCTACTGGCACCACTAGTTGCCTCAGTCAATAAGATAGTCCATTTGATTAGAATCATTCACTACGAATACTGAATGCATTGTTCATTGCTCGCAGTTTTGTTGATATTCAAAAGAGTGTTGCCAAAGTTAGATAATTTTCTTAATTAAAATTCCAAGACTTCTTAAAAAGATAGATAAATGAACTGGAAAATATATTTAAAAAAATAATTATTTTAGCATTTACATATGTATATACTACATATATGTATGTATGTATGTATGTGTGTAAAGTACATACTCGCCATTAAATTGTTTTATATTACATTGTATTATTTTATATTGCACCTATAATGCAGATAAAATTTATTTTAAGAACTTTATGATATGGGAAATTTTTTTTTTTTTTTTAAAAATACTATAAATTAATAAGTACACACAATTCATATTGAGAGAAAATGCAAGAGAGTAATGGAAAAATAAATTTAATCAAAATGTAAGTGTTTTGTTTTTGAATGCAAATAATGACATTTTATTAGTTGCCCATTCATTCCTTTCTATTACTCGGGCACATGCAATGGGGAAGTATAACTTAGTGTCCGATGTGATTTAATTAATTCTTTAAATATTTTTAAAAACCGTAGATCATCAATTTTTCATAGATAAAACAAATAACAATTTAACGAACTCTAGAAGATATTATATCATTTAGTGATATTTTTAACTCCCGACTAAGAAAAGGGGTGTTATAAGTTTGTAGTGTGTGTCTGTGTATCTGTGTGTCTGTACAAGTACACGTACAAACCAGATCGAGAAGGTTCTTAGCTATGTTTTAATAAAATCGGTCCAGCCGCTTCAGAAATATTCTAGAAATATTCGGGGGTTTTTTAAATTTTTAATTTAAATTATTAATTTAATTGGGAGTAACTCAGCTGTATATAAAAAATAAAACCATCAAATTGTTTTTATATAATAAATTATGTATATGATTTAAGAAATTTTTAAAATTAGTTACTCAAAAACAGCATTAATATTTGTTATATTGTAACAAATCTAAACATAAAACATTAAATTGCATTTTACCCTGATTTATTTATCGATTCGAATTATTAACACAACAGTGTTTTACTATGTAGATTAATGGCTTGTTTCACGAAAACAAGAAAACTTTCGACTGAAAATTTTTATTGAAAACAATAAATTATGAAAATTTGTTTTTGTTTTCAATATAAATTGTAAGTCGAAATCTTTCTTTCGATATCGTGAAACAGGCACTAAATGTTTGTAAGCTTTCTTCATGCCCATTATTTCTACCCATAGATATCTATTAGTGTACAAATATCTATCGTCTAAGTTAAATTTTATAAAGCAAACTCGTAGTAAAAAACCTTAGGTAAATCATCTGTATGTAAAAATTGCGGGAATTAATCTAATATAAAATTCGCCATGACTTACACAGTATTTAATGTAAGTAAATCAAATATAATTTGTTAAAAGGTTAAGAATTAATTGGAAATACAAACAAAAATTTCGTAATAATCGCTTTAAAATTAGTCGCAGGCCCAATATAGTACATAGTTCCTTTATTGCAACATACTCCTGCATTTTTGGAGTTAATAATAATTAAAATTGCATACAAATCATTTCTACACTCACCTCCTGATAGAAAAATTTTTTTTTGTATCTTTATTTGATTTTAATGTAAATTTAAAACATTACTCGTTTTCTGCAAAACTATATTTTTGAGTCATGAATGATGATTAATAAAAAAGTAGTACTTTCGAAAAAAAAATTGTGAAAAGCCAGAAGTTGGCTTAATTTTTGTTCCATGTGTATATAATAGTAGTATTCAAGGGATGGCGCATACTCATGAAATGTATTGTGCTAGAACTTGGAAAATTTGTTGTGGAAAAAGGATATATTTGGATGTGTATTGAGTAGGGTTTGTATTCTTCTGTAAAGATGTGAGTGCACAAGACATTTGTAAGGAAATTTCACACGAGATAAAATACATTATTAAGCGGGTGCTAGACACATCAATATTCAGCTTCAATATGTGCGGTTGTGTGCATTTTTTTTATAAAAAATATTCACACGAATAGTATATGTGACTGTTTTTGGCAAACAAACGCACACAACCACATATATTGAAGCTGAATATTGATGTGTTTGACACTCACTTAACGAATTATTCTTCATTATTAGGTCCAAAATGTTTCATGTATCAATAACATACATAGATGTAAGAAATTCACATTAGTAGGATTGCATAGAGACCTTCTAGAGTTGCATTAACTCTTGTGATATAAGGTGCAATCAGACGTGACATAATCATAACCATAGAAAACAGCCGTTCGAACCAAACTAATGGGCAACACTGTATTCGATGATAGGTGACTCCCCATAACGTCATAACCATTACCATAGAAACCAATTGAATTTTGGTTTGGTTATGGCTATGGCGTTATGCCTGATTTCACCTATAGACATGTGTACATATGTAAGTATGCTGAACACTGGTAAAGGTAATACAATTTCGTCAAATTGAATTTCCGCCCATGACACATTATAGTTATTTTTTACTTCATTTTATTTGGGAACGATTTTCTCAGTTTTTTTTCGCAAACAATAAAAGGATTACTTCCCTGATAGTGAGGCAATTTAACGGCACTTAAAAGTGAATTCTATTGTAATATATAACAACTTACGGCAAATAACAACAACAATACAAATCGGGAAGAGATAGCAAATCAAAATAATGATAACAAAATTAAAAGCATTAATAAAATTTGCAAGCTTTAAGGCAACACTTTTAAGTGCACTTACATACATGTATATTTAATAACGAAGATAAGCTTTACTTACTTGTGTTAATATGAATTTACAATATCTAGTTAATTTTATTTTACTGTGATCCAACAGTCTATTTAAGTTATATTAAGCGATATATTTATACATATTTACATATATTATTTTAAGCCTAAATCGTTAAATTTGCATGGAATTTTGATTTGTTTTTTGATTCGCTTCGAATGTCAACCGACTATTAAAATTTATACACAATTTATAATACCAGCCACTGATTGGCACTTTTCTGTAGTGGAGGTGCTCCACAAATTTATGTATACATACATACATATATATGTACATACATACATATATATGTACATACATACAATACTTTACACCATCATAGTGTAAAAGGAATAATAACGAGCATTTTGTCTATTTACGGTACAACACTTGAAAGATCAAAAGAGTGTAAGAATATTTATATATTTTTAATTACCAGGCTTTTTTAATACTTTTATATATATAATAATCAATATTTCCTTATATTGTTTAACGACTGCCAAAAAAAAATTATAGCATCATTTGTATTTTGTTAATCGTTTCAGCTTATTTGGTACTTGCTAATTATTGGCACATCTATTTTAAATTTTGATGCTGTAGTTTCCACAACTATTAATTTTTAATTAAAATTGTAGTTTACGAAATATTTTATTAGAAATGAAAACTATTTTTTTAACATCACAAATAAAATGTCAAATTTCGAGTCTAGACAACAGTGTTGTATTTTTACGTATTATTTACGATACATTAACCAAACGGAAAAAATATATAAGGGCATGTTGCAAAAAAAAAACGTGGTTATTGGCTTGCAACACAGTAGATTCAAAATACATTATATCTGCAGCAAACCAATAACCAACAGACGAAAAGTCAAAATTTATATTAAAGAAATATTTTTTTATGTTAAGCAGCCCACCCACTTGCAAAATAATTGTCAAATTTTTCGTATTGTATAATAATATCGCCAATGTGTGCGTCATATTTGAAGGTGGCGCAATATATTGGCAAATATCAAAAGACTTTATTTTTATTATATAATCAAGACAATTGTGTGATGTGATGGCAACATTGTTAAATACGTAGGGTAAATTAAAAACATGTTAAATACTTGTAAATACATTATATATTTTAATGTTATAATATAATTACAAACAAATATATGAAAAAATTAAATGAAAATGAAATAAATAAAAAAGAAGTAAATGAACAACAAAATCCTTAATGTAAGCAATAGAAATTGTAAACAAAATTAACTTTTATCTAATCGTTAAAAGTTAAAGAACTTCACTACAGATATTTTATATGGTGCCTATATTTTTAGCATAATATGGAACAGCTGTCATATATTATGCTAAAAATATAGGCACCATATAAAATATCTGTCCTAGCTTGAAGATTGGTAAATTTGGCTTTTGCAATCATAGCAGCAACATACAAATAAAAACAGTATGACCTGCTACGTGGCCCCACAAAGAAGAAAACAGAAATAATTTTTTGGATTAAATGATGTGAGTACAATAATTGAACATTTACAAAGCGTTGTTTAAAGTACCAGCTATACTACTGTGTAAACATGAGAATGCAGTACAAGAGAAAAACATGATAAATATCAGCAACAAAAAGATAACAAAAGCGAATGGCATAATAAAGAGAAAATGAAAACAATGAAAATTTTAATACGAAATTTTACAACTTTGTCAAGAAGTACAAGAAAAATTGGAAAAACGAACAAATGCAATCGGAATGTCTATAAAGGCGCACGACGTGTGACTATTTTTTTTGCGGTGCGCATAAAATTTAATAAAATATTTATATTAATATTTAAATACAAATAAAAATTAGTAACAAAACGGAAAAGTAAATGATTTAAGAAAAATGTGATCTTAAAATCTAAAGATTTTATCAGTGAAAGAAGTAGTAATTGTCCCCAGACAATTGGAAAAAAATTTCAGTATAAGGTGGAAGAAAGGAAGTACATAAAAATTTTTTCAAGAAAATTAGTATGTATGTACTATTTACACAGAAAATTAAAAATATTCCTTATGAAAGTTACGAAAAAAGAAAATAATCTTAACATGATTTGAAAAAAAAATAAAAAAAGTAAAAAGTGCAGACATTGAAGTGCAAGTGCTCCGTAAAAAAGCCAGTCGCAATTACCGACCGAGTCTGGTGTTTTAGGGCGTGTTTAAAAGTGTTTGGAGAAATTAAAAATTGAATTGCATGAATACAATTTGTTTAAATAACATAAATCACATGATTTTCTCCATAAATTATTTATAAGTTTGTTGTTATATTAATTATAAAGCTTTTAAACAAAAATAGAAAAGTTTGTACCAAAGTAAAGAAAAAATCAATTTGTATTTTTTTAATGATTGCAACTTCCTTCTTGCAGCAATATTCTTTGGATACTGCGTCTACTACAAGTGAGAATTAAAATAAAAGCAAATACAAAAAAAGCAAAAACGAAGTCTTTTCTTGAAAAGATTAATATTATATACATATGTATATAGGTACATCTTAAAGAAAAAGAAAAATTTAAAATTATTGTTTCTACAAGTTAAAAAACATAATGTGGAGTAGTTACCAGCTTTAACACCCACCAACCAACCACCTTCTTGTTGTATTCATTGTTTTCCTCATTTTGTCAATTTTAAATTCTCTTCTCACTGATACCGTTATTTTGCCGTTGCATTAATTGTAAAAGTGTTTGTGTGCGTGTATCTTGTATCGTTGATCCTTCGTGTAATAACAACGAAACACTTGTTTTTTTTTTAATATTTTGCATTATTGTTGTTGAACTTTTGCCACAAAAAAAAGAAACATTTCATCCTAACCAGTCTATTACTTGAGTTTCGATCCTTCGCTCTTTCAAGATATAACTATAACGAAATAAAGTAATAATGGGTGCTCAACAGGGCAAGGAACGCGGATCACATTCAAGTGGCAGCCATGGTGGCACTGCCAGTTGTATTGGTGTTTCCAGCAGCAGCCCTGTTGGCTCACACGGCTTGCCTGTTAACGCTTTAGGAGTCGGTTCCACATTGCGGGGCTCTCGTATTAAATCCTCAGTACCACCAGCTGCTGTTAGTGGTGGTTTACATCGTTCGGGTGGTGTCTCGTCCGCATCGTGTCATAATAACAAGGATAATCGCTGTAATCCAATCGGATTGAATATTTTTACTGAACATAATGGTAAGTAAGATCTTATAACAATGATACAATATTAATGTATCATGGTTATTGTATTATTGTATCATGCTTATAATTTTAGAATACATACTAATGCGGGGACAAGATATTTATCCGTTTCAGAACTTTTTATGAATTTTGGCATCGATTTGTTAGTGCATATTTTTGCATATTTTACCCTTTAAAGCATGTTTTTGCATATATCAGTCTTGCACGCATATTTTTAGCATATTTTCCAATTTTTAGAGCATAATTTACGCTTTTAGGGCATATTTTTATACTTTATATATTTTTTTATTTTAATATGCCTTCAAGCTTATCTGTTGATCAACATTTTTATTTTTCTTTTTCACCATCTAAATCTCATTTCCAATTTTCCATGTGTATACACATTTTTCTTATATTTACATATATTACGCAGTTATTAATAATAAAAATTCGGTTTGCTAGTTGTGACGGACTCTGCCACGATTAGACGTTGAAGGAACATTCTCAATGTATAAAAGATTACTTAGATGTGGCATACAACGATTTTTATCTGAAAAGCTAGGTCAATACTTTGTTGGTTATTGCAATAAAAATTTTAAATAAAAATCTTGACTTACATATTTATGCAAAGTTTTAATTCTGATATCGTGATCTCTTTTGAAATCGAAGTTAAATTTTCACGAGTATCAAAAAAAAAAAAAAATAGTTTGCATTATTTGCTTAATTCAAAATTTTTATGGCAATTTTGTTTTAACGTGCTCTTCAAGCCCAAATTATTGTTTATAATACGGCAGTTATTCTTTGTTAATTTTTTTATTGTTTCCTTCCTTTTGTTTATTTTATTTTTGTCTTATTTTATATGAAAATCTTGTTTAATTTTTCAATTAAAAATATATTTTCATTTATTTATTTTATTTTTAAGTGCATATTTTTGAGTTTTTAGTGCATATTTTCAAGTTTTTAGTGCATATTGAATGAGCATAAAACACTTTTTAGTGCATATTTTTGGTTTCCTTGCTAATTAGTTAATTTTGCCTTTCTTGAAGGCAAAAGTGTGCAAGCGAGATAGCTAGTCTTAAGTTGAGTTTTAATTATGACAATCAAATACCAATTTTTAATTAACTCTTAACTTAAAGTAAAGTTGGCGACTTCAATTTTAAAATGAATTGAAAATAATTTATAAAAACTCTTGCTTTCATCCCTGATTTAAAAACATAGAGGACGATACCCTAAGAAAAAATTTAGTTATTACTGTGCAACTTGAGCCCCCATGATTGAGAATCTTTTTATAATGATTCCACTTTTTCCATTAAGGCATGCACATACTTTTTTTTTTGCTTTTGCTTTCATTACGTTTAAATATCTAAAAGAGGGTTGATATCAACGAAATGATAACTTCTTTATTTATTTGTGTAGTGTTTTATTTATACGTAGAATTTTTATTATAACCGGAAGAAATTTTACGCACTCACGCATTTCTTTAGTTTGTTTGACATCAAACTCCCTTCCATCTACAATTATTTCAACGAATACTTGAAACAATATGAATTTATTCTGGTGGCTATAAAATGAGATTTGTCCGAGTGACAACAAAAAATAGTTACCCACCGGAAAACTTTATTAACTGCCTGCCGGCAAGCAGTGTTAACTGGAATTTTTATAACTGCATATCACTACTCACACTCAGTATATTTTTTTCACGAATAATGAATTAATGATGCTTTAAGAATTTTTGGGCAATGCCGCGGGGAATACAAATTGCCCATTTAAGTGGCCATAATAAATCTAAGTTTTACAACAAAATGATTATGCTTGTGGGCGAAGTGGGGGAAATGTATGAAAATAAGCACTTTTATTGTTACTATTTTTATGTGCCATAGAAAAATATGTATTTGTTGTGAAGATTTTGCTATCGTTCATCTCCGGTCTACCTCAAATTAATCGAACTTGAATTGATTTTGGACTATCCTTAAAGAAATGATAATTTATTCAAATATAAAATATATGTGTCTAAAATGAACGATTGAACGATGAACGACTTGGACTCAGCCCTATTTCTGTCTTCCTTCCTTTAAAATTTGCTGTCAATGATACCAAAAAAATAAGCAAATTACTTAACATGTGTATAATTAGTAAAGAACAAACGACAATGGTAAGACTGTTGTAAATTTTAGAGATGGTAAAGTGTGCTTTCATTACAAAAAATCTTTCAGCAAATTGAAATACGATGAATCAAAAACAATTCACTTATTCCATTTGCAAAAAAGTTTCGTATATAAAGCAGAAATCTACATCAACTGACACCACACACAGTGGACCAAATACAGAAGAACGCTGATGATGAAGGTTTAGTGGCCTTCGAAAACGGCTAGCTGTTCCGTTCAACTATGTGTTGTTACAATATTTACAACTAACTTTGGTGTTATTTGTTCATTAATAATTATCACATGTAATTTGGCTTAAAAAGCGATACGAACTTTAGCCTGTTCAAATCATAAATATATCACATGTAATTTGGCTTCCTAAAAAAAAGTTTGTCACGTCAAGCAGTTCCACTTATCTTCAATAGTATAGCCTTACATTCAGGTCATTGTTTTCGCCGCTTGTAATCTGAATGTCCCTCAAAAGTCAACACACATTTTTCAGTATATTTTTTAACACTCCTAGACAGGGCGACCGATGACATTTTTCAAAAAGTGACACCAAATAGGGGATTTCTCGAAAAAAAGGGGCAGCATTAATAAAAAACGAGACAACTACACTAAACTTCTTATTTTTAATGTATTGATATATAATTCACTTAAAAACAAGGGGACAAAAAGTGGCAAGGAAATCGAAAAAGTGGCATGCTGCTCCTATAACGCATTTTTCAAGGCGAACTGGGACGAATATACTTGGTCAAAATATTAATTGATTTTTTTTAACATTATTAATCTGTTAGTGATCATTGTTTGTTACTACAAGATAAGATCATGAAAGTGGTTTTTGTTTAACAAAGAAATAACAAACACTTCCTGTAGCATCACTAGACAGACGACACTCCGTCAGCATTCCTTTTCTAATTCTAATTTTTTTTTTTTTTTTTTTTTTTTTTTTTTTTTGAGGACCTAATGAGAGCTCGCAGCGGCAATTTCGACTGTAAGATGAAGAAGATTTCTGCTTTTTAATTTGTATTTATTTATTTTTTTTCTTCTGAATAGTGAATGTGTGTTAACTAAGTGACAAATAAGAAACCTGACATATTTTAATTACAGTAATAATATATTGTGGACAAATGCTTTTGTTTTTTCTTTTGTTTATTTATTTATTCAAGAAATTTATGCACACAAATTATTTAATAAGAAAAGGCTACTAAGTGCTACTAGTTATATTTGAAACTGGTATTATTGCAAATTATTTTATTAATTAAATAAAAAAAATCCAAAATACACATTGCAAATTGATGTAGATTTTGTCACTTAGAAATTATAAGAAAACAAAAAACTTCGCTTGTAGATATTGTGTTCATTTTATAGAGAGATTTTTTTTAAAGTGTGGTATTAAACACTGCTTCACGAAATACATACAATTAACAATAAATTTGTCAATGCGATAAAAAATAAATAATTTCGCAAGTCCTCTAAAAGTGTCTGTAGTCGTATTAGCAAATCGTAGTACTGTGGCAACCAAGCAGACACTTTTATATTAAATTTCAATTAGAGAATTGTAAAATAAAATTAAGTTGATCTTCTTTTCTGACTGAAGAGAACTAAAACGAGGATTTTTGAAACAAACGCTTTTTTATACTCGAAAAAATAAAAATCAGAAAATAACTTTATTCTCAAAAAAAAAAAATGAGAAAATAACAATAATTTATGCTCAAAAATAAAAAAATAACAATTTCTGCGTAAAAAAGATAAAAGATTCACATTAAAAAAACACTAAAAAATTTTTAAATTTCTTCGATTTTCAAAAAATCTAGTTGAAACCAATTAAAATGGTATTATTTATTGGCCACGTTGGCCGATGGTTCCTTGTTCTTGATTTTTTTTTTTAATTCGAGAAGAATAATTATTATTTTCGTTCCTTGCTTGAGACTTTAAAAACATTCAATTCGATTTCCAGAATTCTCGGATATATTTATTTTTTGTTTTCTTTAAATCGAAATCAAAATCTAAACCGTTTCGAAAAGAGAAATTTTATTATTAACATTGCTATTCGTGAACATTTATGTTCGATTCGAATTACATACTAAGAAACGTCTTCTCAAGAAATAACGTTGCCGAAATTCTGGCTCTTTTTAATCGGCCCTGTTCTGTAAACCGAATCCGAGTATATTTCTCGTTTTCAAAAAATAATATTTATTTATTTATATTTATTTATTTATTTATTTATCGGCAATACAAAGAAGCCTTAGAGGCCAATAGCGCATTGCTTACATACTTCATAATAATTTTAAATTATAACAAAGAAAAGACACTTAAAATTAAATATAAAAAGCGTTACTGAGTAATAAACATATATATATGTATTTAAAGTGAAAACTTTTATTTATTTATTTTTTTTTCTTTTTTTGCATTAAATGAAATTGAATAAAATTATACACAATCTGAATGCGGATGAAGGTAGGAATATTAGGTTTGGTGTGAGTCCGCAGCGAAAGAACAAAACGTTTTATGATTATATAACTATATACTATTAGTATTAATTAGATAAGAGAGGAGAGGAGAGTTTTTTCTTGAATACATTACAAGAAAACATGAAAGAACGTAGCTCAATAGGCAAGTAGTTCCACAATCTGGCAATTCTTATAAGAAAAGATTTTTGATACATAGAACAGGTTATAAGAGGCACAACGATCTGAGGATTTCTATCAGACCTTGAAAACTGAAATTTAGATCTCAAGTAATTAGGTATGCCATTAACAATCATCTTGTAGAAGAAAATTAAAATACGAATATTGAAATATTGTGGTATAGAACAATCCAGAAAGCTTATAACAGAGCGGGATACATGGTCACGATACTTAATGCCGTACATAAATCTTACAATCCTCTTTATAATATTGCTTAATTTGTTAATGTTGTATACTAAAGTACCAGAGATTATTTCAAGACAGTAATTTACATGAGACATTAATAAAGTATGTGCAAGTATATATTTTATTCTTATGGGTAAATGTAATCCGCAATGATAGAGATGTCTTAGACCTGACGTAACCCTAATGGTCCTGTAGACGGATGAATCAAAGAATACAAGATTAAGCACTGCGTATGTTTGTTAACTTGAGTGTGCTGGTATTTGGATGGTGTGAAATGTAAATAAAATTGCGCTATACCAAATACACGTGTTTGTGTGATTGTGTTTATGTTTATCGGCTGATGTGACGTACATGCGCAGAAAAAGAAATTTTTTCAAAAGCTGAATGCGTAATCTTGTATTCTTTGATATATGCTGTAGACGTGTCTAAAACCATGCACGATAATTTTCTTTCTGATATGATATTTGAGAATCTAGGTATATAATAAAAAAATTTAAAAAAATCTGAAAAAATATTTCTATTGTCGGTGTTAGATTTCTAAATCGTGCGATTTCAAATCGATTCGGTTTACAGAACAAGGCCGAATAACTCTTAAATTCTTGTAACATTTTTTTTCAGTTAATTTACTTTTTTTGGGAGTTAAAAAAGCAGGAGTCAAAAAGAGCAAACTTTTGGTTCTGTGTTCGTTGGGTACGAGTTCGACTACAATACAACACCCGTAATAAAGTTAGTTTAGTTGCATAGTTATTTATTTCGTTGCATACAAATTTCATTGTTACCTCACATTTGTTTTCTTTACTTTGGTCGTAATTAGATCCACAAAAAAAAAGAAGAAATAAATAAATGAATGAAATAAAAAAAATGTTAGTGCTCGCTACCAGTGTGTAATCTTAAGTTTACCTTTTGTCTCTGCATATTCAGTCTTCTCTAAATTTACCTGGGTGCTGCTTACCAAACGCATATTGGGGACTTCATTGACTTCAGAAAGAGAAAAAATAAATAAATAATAAACAACTGAATTTGTTTGGTTTCATTATGGGAACATCTTTTTTGTTAATTTATTTCCACAATTTAAGTTGTTATACAGTCTATTGTTGTATGTAATGGATTTTCTTTTACAACACTTTGATGGAAAAAGTCATTGAGACTTTTTATACACAAAAAAAATATTTAAACTAAATAATAAACACATTTTAATTAAATATCTGATCAAATGGCTCGCCCTGCTGGATGGTTTATTCATCATAATGAGAACTAAATTGTTTACTTAATTGGCTTTTCCTTATTATGTGTTTTTTAAAAGAAGACAAAACTAAAGATATTCTTCTAAATAAAAGTATTCATGGCCAGTTTTGACTTCGTATTAATGACATACATATGTACGTATTTGGATAGTTTTCATTTAAACTTAAGTTGTATTTAAATATATTTTATTTTTTTTTAGTTGCCAATTCCACTTTAATTACGTTTAAAGTATGGCAGCACTAATAACTGGATTCTAACCTCATATGGCCTTTCAATGCCCAAGATAGGGCAAACAAAACAAAACAACCGTTGCTTTATATATATGTACATATGTATGTACATCAGTGTTGCCGTTTATTTTTTTGGATTTGTTATATTCTCTTCCACAGATGTTCTTCAGATGTTTTCTACGTTACAGTTACATTACATTACAGTCGGCTAACTGAGCCTTAAGAATTAACATTTTAAGTAGTTTGAAATTGATAATTTTTGTGAATTAATCTTGCTTTATGTATGGATATCAATGAGAAATGTAGAATATAATTCTGACCTTAGCGGTTAATTTAATTCGGTGCAATTCTAATGAGATATATTTAGTGGACTTATCTACATTATTGCCATATATAGTAAAGCGCTATCACTAAGTCTGAATTAGCTGTTGGTCAAAAAATGATGATATCATCATTTTTTGAGGGCGCACTGATTTTCAAAATCTTTGGAGGTCCACAAAAATTAATTGGTCACAAAATCGCCAAACTGAGTATAGGGGCTTACTTCCCCCCATTGCTCCCCCCAAATCGGTTCAGTTTCATGTAAAAAAATACAATACAATTTCATAGCGATAATTTGTGTTTTAGTGGCCACGCGATGATATTAGAACATTAGATTTCCCGCGATGTATAGACTTCTGGTTATTCAAAACGTTGCCTGATAGCAAAAGGTACGAATGTTGTCGTTTCTTAAAGGCTTAATAATTCCTTCATCAACCAGCTCTCACAACTGCCTATTTATGGATTGAATCCTTTTTTGTTCATGTTGTGTAATAAGAAAAAAAATTTAATAGTGCTAAATTGGTCATTGGGGTGCTATGGTACTTTTGACTTTCAAAAAGTCCTAAAAAAGTACAGTTGTACTAAATTTTCCATTTCTGATAGACACACATAAACACATACAGTAATGCACTCAAAGACAGAGCAGTCCGATATGGCGATTTTTCAACTTGTTTAAATAAATTCAGTAAAGTGCGACTGCGACTCTATATATATACGCGGACACTACATATGTAAAACTATACGAACTTTAGCCTACATAATCAAATATCTTACCTGATGAAGACATTTAAAAAAATAAGTACCCGGTGAACTTTGTTTCGGTTTTCGCCTAAACCACTAAACCAATTTTAAAAATTCTTTCGCTAATGGCAATCTATATTACCAGCGTCAAATATAGGAAATTTTTAATCCCATTTTTTTTATTTGGTACCGGCTTTAAAACCGGTCCTTATTTATTTTTAAGAAGATTAATGCGAGCGCGGGTAAAAGCTAGTAAATTATAAAACGAACGTATTCTTTCGATATCGTTTAACAGTCCTTAAACGTTACAGCAGAAATGAAATATGAAATGATTTTAACAAAAAAAGTTTTAGCTAAAACAATAGAACCCTAAAAACATATCTGTGATTTTTTTTTATATTTATTACAACAGAAAACTATTACGCTACAAAAAACTAGAACAAACTTCTTATACTCAAAGCAGAGCAAAGAAGAAGCAGAAATCATTAAAATGCAAACTCTCTTGAAACAAACATATACGTATTGTACATACATACACACATGTGCATGCATGTATGCATAACAATGTCTAGTATATTTGCAAAAACAACTCTAAACTGAATTCATAAAAAAATGCATCCATACTTATCCATTTATAACTACAACAACAAGAAATGTGCAGCAGGCGTGGGAAATTTATATTAGGTCTTTTCAATTACTTTCCCAGCAGAAACTAGCAACGAGAGAGTAAGGCAGAAATTTACAAAATTACTCTCCTAAACATGAAAAAGTAAATGAACGCATTACTTAAAAAAACTTCCAAGAAAATTTTATTCATATCAGAACCATGAATGGAAATCATGATACAATTGTACTTTTTCTGATGTATTTTGTTTGGTAATATTTTAAAATGCAATTTTTTTAGAAGTTGACATTTAATATGAAATTCTTTACACAGTTTCATGTATTTTTACTATTTTTATGCATTTTTCGTAATTTTTTAATTTTATTCCATTAACAAATACAAAAATGCGACTTTCCATCTCTGATCATATATCAGACACAAACAAAATTATTTTCCATTAAAATTGAATTTATGTGGCTTAATGAAAGAAAAACAATAAATTAAGAAAACATGCTTTCTTTTTTCATACGTATACATGTTTTTTTTTAACAAAGAAATGCACATTTTTCAGATATTTTTGAAATAATTTATTTGACAACAAAACACACAACAGGTGGTTGGATAATTCTTGCAAGTAAAAGTTTTACTAGTAATAATTTGTAGGAATTTTTTGTCTCTCAATTTTTTTTCTCTCTTTTGACGCTCTCTCCTTGCAAACTTTTTGAGTTAATGAACACTTTCTAGTAATAATTGTTACAAATTCGTAACAATTTTTAGTTAATGAACAAACCTATTGTAGGAAACTTCATTAAACTTTTTCCGGTTAAAATGCATACGCACTTTTTAACTGCTTTTTAAAAAGATCTAAGAATATTTTGAAAATATAGACGATGTATGTACATAATTTTTTTTCTAAAACAACAACACAACTTCTACATTATTTTAAATAAGATTAAAAAAAT
Organism: Tachina grossa; assembly: GCA_949987645.1. Taxonomy (NCBI): domain Eukaryota; kingdom Metazoa; phylum Arthropoda; class Insecta; order Diptera; family Tachinidae; genus Tachina; species Tachina grossa. The sequence goes on along the minus strand of OX465276.1, from coordinate 24,157,845 downwards.
AACTTTTTTTCGGTCTACTGAAAAAATTCGTTTTTTTTCTTTTATTCATGATAACCGCATATTTAACGTTTTGTTTTGCATTATTAACTCCAAAAACGCATTTTTTTTTTGTACATACTAGTGATGCACGAATATTCGTATTCGTATTCGAATTGTCGAATATTCGGCCATTTTCAGGCGAATACGAATATTTTTCCAAAGAAATTAAATAAATAAATGCATAAATCCTAAACGAAATTTAAATAAATGACTAAAAATTGTGACGTATCATTTTCAAATATTATTATTATATGCTTTTGAGAAATTTATTATTCGACATATTGTCAGAAGTTTATTTTAATTTGAAATTTATTTGCTGGTGGTTAAGCGTTGTCTATATGCATTTCATTGTTGCTGTAACAAATCATCAGTAGACTTAAACCACACATTTTGAGTAGTCACAAACCTCTTATCTTATGCACAGACTTTCAAGAACTATTTGAGAATTCACAAATAATAATATTTTTGAAAATCACAAGAAAAATAAGCGTAGTAGGCTTAGAAACTAACACAAAAAAGCCAGCAAATAATTTATATTCGATTTGAATCTATTTTATTTTTCTACACCTTTATACAATTAGAAATCCATTGGATAACAATAAAAGTAATTATAAGGCAAAATGAAAAATAAAATCTAAATTTAACATTTGAGAAATTTATTATTCGACATATTGTCAGAAGTTTACTTTAATTTCTGTCGTTGAAGTGCTTATTTAATTTATATACTATGAGTTTTTAGTTTTGTTTTTCTGCACAAGTGCTGCACCGAGTTGGATAGACCTAAGTAGCAGAGGTGGTAAATAGTGAGTTCTTATAGCGTTTTCTTTAAAAAAAAAATAAGTGCAACATATTGGGCACTTTCGAAGATGAAATACCTACTCAATGTAATTTTAAACATTTGCTGGGTATAAAATTTAAATGGATTAGTTTTCCATATTCACTTAGCTGTTTACCGATTTAATTCTTCCAATTCATGACTTGCATTTGCTGTTATACGACTGCCATGGTCTGTCTTCTTTTAGTTCGAGGTGTTTTCCTGACGATTTTCTTTACTTTATATTAGAGATGGACGCGTGTCGTGTTTTTTTCGTGACACGAACACGCACTACTCTACACGAAGTGTTCGTAACAAAAAATCTGCGTGCGTGTACGGGTCGTTTCGTGTTGAGCAAAATCGACACGAAAACACGACACGATTTTAGATGTAAAATATGTATGAATGAATTTCCAGTAGAGAAAAAATTTAATATTTTGTATTATCAAACATACAACACCAACATATTTGTTGATATTGTATGGGCCTTTGAAGCTTAAAGTTCTATACGTAAACCGAAAGTATCAGCTGGCAGTGCCAACTCGGTGCCATATTTTGAAAAGCGACTATTGAAGAAAAATCAATTAAATTTTCTGATCTCTAATATTATACGAATAATATTGTTTTACGAAATTTTTCGCGTGTTGAGCATCTTGGTATTCGTGTTCGTGTCGTGTGGCGTTGGAAAAATTCGACACGCGCCCATCTCTACTTCATATATATACATATGCTTTGTGACATTTGGAGGCCATTTTGACAGACCTATGTTTTATGTGACACATCACTTTTGCATGCATTGGCATGAGTGTCTCAAAAACTGTGCATGTACATTATAAAGGGTTGCATTTGTATACTCGTTTGTATAGCCAAAACAAATATACCATGGTATGTACCATATAATTGTAGTGTGAGCGACAGAACTAGTATAAGAGTTATTGTGTGTGCGTGCGTTTCCAAATTACAATACAATTAAAAACAAATAACAATTGCTTATTGTATTGTTCCTGAACAACTGTTTGATCTGTTTTTGCTCAAAAATACATATTGTAATACAAACATATGAAATAAATTCAGTAAAGTGCGACTCTGACTCGCGCACGAAGGGTTCCGTACGAACACTAGATATGTAATTTAATACAAACTTCATCCTATATAATATATAGTTTTGGCATTTTTTTTCGTTTTTGGGATCTTTTCGGTTTTTTTATTTTGGCGGTTTTTGCGTTTTTTCGGTTTTGGCGATTTTTTTAAGTTTTGGCTCTTTTTTTAGTTTTAACACTTTATTTACTTGTTTTGGCGATTTTTTTCGGCTTTTGGCGTTTTTTCATTTTGACGATTTTTTTATTTTTGGCGATTTTTTTCATTTTTGCGATTTTTTTTATATAATTTTTTTTAGTTTTGGCGATTTTTTTCGATTTTTGGCGTTTTTTTTCATTTTGGCGTTTTTTTTTTCATTTTGGCGATTTTTTCGAATTTGGCGATTTATTTTAGTGTTAGAAATTTATTTTTTAATTTTTGGCGATTTTCGTTTTGGAGATTTTTTTTTAATTTTTGGCGATTTTTTTTTTTTTTTTGGTTTGGCGATTTTATAATTTTCGGTTTGTTTAGTTTTACCTTTCTTGAAAATTTCAAGTTTTTGGCGATTTTTTTAGTTTTGGCTCCTTTTTTAGTTTTGACACTTTATTTTCTTGTTTTGGCGATTTTTTTCGGTTTTTGGCGTTTTTTCATTTTGACGATTTTTTTTATTTCTGGCGATTTTTTTCATTTTTGCGATTTTTTTTATTTAAAAATTTTTTTTTAGTTTTGGCGACATTTTCGCGTTTTGGCGATTTTTTTCGATTTTTGGCGTTTTTTTTTCATTTTGGCGTTATTTTTCATTTTGGCGATTTTTTCGAATTTGGCGATTTATTTTAGTGTTAGATTATGTTTTTTAATTTTGGCGATTTTTTTTTAATTTTCGGCGATTTTTTTTTTTGCTTTGGCGATTTTATAATTTACGGTTTTTTAGTTTTACCGTTTTTGAAAATTTCAAGTGTTTGCCTCTTACGGTTTCCAAGATATAGCAAATTGTCAAAATTACATAGTCAAAATTGCATTAACTGATGGACCACCCTTTACTTTTAGTTTTTTTAAATTTTAGTGTTAATTGTTGTAGTCTGTATAAAAATACACTAATTTTACAAATTTCAAGTTTCAATATACAATTGTATGTATATTACATGGGATTTTAACAATTTTCGTTGCTTGTTTTGGAACACCCTTTAATTTTTAATTCTCATGTATTTGTTGTTGTAGCGGCCAAGGTTCTACATACTGTGTTCAAATTTCAGGTCCGTAGCTCTTACGGTTCCTGAGAAAATACCGTGTGACGGACAGACGGACAGCGTAGCGAAAACAATAGTGGTCCTTTTCACCTTTGGTGTACGGAACCCTAAAAAACCATTGTTGAAACAAATACATGATGTACAGATGTATGTGCGGACGTTCGTTATGTTATTTTGTGGCGCAGCCAAGTATAGAGAGAGAGAGAGACACAATTTTGCTCTGACAGTAATTACACTTGCATATCGTGTGTCATTTTTTTTTTGTATTTGCAGCTCAAGTGTTTCATCTACTTACATTTGTATGTGAAATTTTGCTTTTATTCATTCATCATCAGCCATGTATATTTTTTCTCAACACAACATAAGGCACTTACGGTAAAAGCAGTTTTATGTACATATCTTATTTGTTTCAGAAAAACAAAGAAAATAAATGTGTTGTTTTCATTTGCTCATTGCCCAACCATACAATAGTTGCTTTAAAAAATCAACATTTACAACTAGTAACAGAAAACGCTAAATAACATATTTGTTCATACCAGAACCGAAAACATGCAAAACTGGTGCAAACAGATGTATCTGTGCAATGCTATAGTACATAAATACTTATATGTGTGCTTTAATGTAAATTATACATATGCATTTGTGTGTATGTATGTATGTATGTGTTTGAGTGCATAATTTTTTGTTTATTTGCTTTTGTCTGCAATTAGGGAAAGCGAAGTCGTCTGGTGTTTAAGGACAGTCATTTAAAATGAAGGCAATAAACTTGTATTTTATAAAACTTTAATACGAATTTATTTCCATAAATTTTGTTTTGTGCTACGCTTTTATTTAATAGTATTAGTGTAAAAAAGGTTTTTATATGAATTTTATGAAACTCTACAATTTAAAAATTTTAATTGATAAATATCGAATAATTTCTTTTGGCCACTGTACGTCTTACCTGTATTATTTTTACTTTATTATAAAATTCTAAACTGGATATGAAATATAATTTAAAAAAATTCTCAATTTCAAGTTCACTGAAATGCCAAAAATTTCTTTATCTTAAAAAAAAATACATACATACATACATACATACATATGCATGTGTGTATGCGTATATGTATGCTACCCTGTTGGAAATTACGTTAACTTTAAACTAATTTTAAGCTAACTATTTCGCAACTAGTACTGACTGACAATTAGATTACTTTTAATGTAATCAACTGACTATTTTAACATTGCGATGTTCTAGGCGGCAGTCAATTGTCTCACTCTGCATTACTTTTCAACTAACTTAAAGTTGATTTTTTTAAATCACTTGGTAGTCAGTAAATTTAAAAAAATTTTCTGGGGTTCGAACAACGCGCTACTACCCAGCTAAGTTACCATTTAGAATAATAACAACAAAATCTAAACATAAAATTGAAATGAGTTTCAAAGTAGCTAAGAATAAATTTTGTTGGCTTTACCAAATTCGATCTTTTCAGGATGACGTTGTAGTTAGCTTTTAATTAGTCTAAGAAAAGTTAACTATAAGTTAATTATTTTTGTAGAAAACCACACCTTCTCCGACAGGGTAACACATTCCCGCAATAACCCAGCTAGCATTTTGTATCATAATCGGGAAAAATAACCGCATATGAGCTCATTTTTTAGATCGCAAATGATACTTCCGTTGTGAGAAAATGGTGAATCATAAGTGAATCATAAGTGAATCCTTTTTCAATCACCCAATCACTGATAAATCAGTTTTTAATCATCAAAGGTGATGTGTAGAGAATCATATAAGAGATTTATGCAAAGAAATAAATGATCACCCAAATGCTAGCTGGGAAATATTCAAACCAAATTCTACTTAATATTTTCATTAATTCGTTAAGTTAATTATAATTACAAACACTTTTAGAATTTAAAAATACTGAAAGATGAAATATTGCCAGCCATATGACAGTGGCGGTGGTGTTGAATGTTCGATTGCATGAATAAGATTTTGAAAAGAAAATAAAGTTCAAAATTGTTATTTTTATTTTACAGGCGGGCAGCAAATGGCGGCATGCAGACGCTGTCGTCTGTCATCCGTTCTCGCAGCATTTGTAACACAATTAATTTCGTGTTGTTGCGTTAAAAAAGAAACTGTTCAGGGATCTCCTTTCTTGCTCCTTTTAAATATACATACATATATAAAATAGAAAAACGTTTTTTGTTTGTTTGCTTACTTTTCATCTGGAAGTCTCCACGCAATGGCCAAAAATTTCAGTAGTGCAGTCAACCAGTCATTCGTGCATTTGAGTTGCAATTAATGAAAATGTGTGTTCTATTTTTGTGTCATTGTAGTTTTCTAACACTAATGGAGCGGAGCATGTTTTGGAATAGTACGACTTTTTCGTCTTTAATTTTGCTTACACATTTATTTGGGGAACTTGTTTCCTAGTTTTTCTTACAATTTTATTAAAAAATTTCCTCAGGTTTATTTTCTATCAACAATTTTATTAGTTATTTTAATGTAGATGTAAAGTTTTTTGCGATTCCGATAATGAAACTAATTTGTTGGTTAAAATAAGCATAAATTTTTAATGTGCTGTTTGTTAATTTCCGGATGCAGTTTCCTGTCGGAGAATGTGTGGTTGACTACAAAAACAGTTAACTTATAGTTAACTTTTCTTAGACTGTCTAAAAGCTAACTGCAATGTCATCCAGAACAAACCCAAAATTAATTCTTAAGTTGAGTACATAATCGAATTTGATGAGAGTTTTATACTGTAAAGTTTTTGAGCATTATTTTTGCTTTAAAAAATTTGATTTAGGATGGCTCTATTTTTATCGATCGAAAAACACTGTATCAACCCTTTTCATGTTCTCTTTAACATTCAAATTAAACGAAATAAAATTTATGATACTCATGACAACGTCTGAAAGAATTTATCTCAAAATAAAAGTAGAATCAAAAATGTGTTGGATCTAAAACAAAAAGTGCGTAATGACAAAAATATCCCCCAAACAAAAATTCTTAAGAAAATATCTGTTTATTGTTATTGTTTCTGACAATCTTCACTTCACTGATCTTCCCTTGATTTATTTTCGTTTCCCTCCTAAAAATGGAAGCATACATTTTTTTTTGGATTTCTTTAGTAAAAATCTATTACTTTTTATTTGTTTGGGATTTTGGTTTTATTTGTCTGTTTTTTTTTCTATATTTAATTTTTTGCCTTTCCCAACAAACACAATCACTTTCCCATTCTTAAGCCTATAGTACACGGCATGTAAAAAGCCACATGCGTATGTTTCGATGACGTCACGGAAATTTTCAGCATATTGGTTGCATTCTTTTAAATTATTAGTAGTGGATACATGCCGACAAGTTTTGCTGGTATTTTTGTTCCAAAATACAAATGTGACACATCTAGCCGAATCGAAAACATTTTCTGAGGCAGCACGTCTGTAAGCATGTGAATATCTACATATACATATATGGCTAGTACACAGCATGTAGCAAATGTAGCTTCGCGATGACGTCAAAATTACGTCAGAGCCACATGCTCATGTGGTTTTTTACATGCCATGTACTATAGGTTTTAGGTAACACAAAGGGACTTGTTACTTGAACCCAAGTTAGCTGAAAACTTACTTTTTCATCTCAGCAACCTGTCAACCTTACTTAACTTTATCATTTGAGAAAAAGTGATATTTTGTCTACATACGAGTACATACTTCCCATATTCAGAATAATCCCTATTGCTTGCTGGGTTTTATAATGTGTGCGTGCTTACATATGTCATTGTGGGCCTTTAATAAACTAAAGGGAATTGATCTAAATTTAATTATCTTCCATTTTTATTTTAAGTTTAATTTCGTAAAAAAAATATTACATACAATAGCGAGATAGATAACTACGTTCATATGTAGTATGTACATTTAATTTCTAGAACTTTTTTTTTTAACTATTATTAATTTATAATAATTAAACGATTGAATGATTTTATACTTAAAATGACTTTACAAATTACATAAGCATGTGTTTCTGAGTTTTTTTTTTTCATGGGGAGTGTCTGATAAAATAGGCACACTCCCCTTTTAAAATGTGTCACATCTACATAAATATGTATCTATGTATGTATAAAAGTTATAAATTGAAAAATCATATCGAAACTCTGTTGCAATAAATTTATGATCTTTTTAAGTCCCAAATCACACTATGCAAGTCTTATTGCTAAGCTGATTAGTTTTAGGGAGAGAGAGACGAGGGGAACAGAAACGTTTCTTTCCCCCCCGTCTCTCTCCCCTAACAAACTATTCAGCTTAGCAATAAGACTTGCATAGTGTAAATTGGGACTAAGGAAACAAATATAAAACGTAATATTTCTCTCAAGAGATGAGTATTCAAAATATTTTTATGAATATGACGAATAATTCTGTAATGTTAACAACAACAAAAAAAGGCTTTTCTTGACTTATAAGTTATAACTATCCCCATATAAGGCTCTTGCAGTAAAGGCTCCATATGTATGCACCAGAGAAGCGCAATGAGTAGTGAAAAAGTAAAGGCTCAATCAGCCGTTCGAACCAAACTAATGGGCAACACTGTATTCGATTATACGCGACTCGCCATAACGCCATAAAGGTAGAATTAGTAAAATCGTACCATTCTACTTTACAGTTTGCCGTATCGTTCAACTTTGTGCACAAGTTATAGAAAATGTAACAGTTTGCACAGCACATTTTTTTTTTTGTCTGACATTAAATGCGGCGTTTTTGACATTCGCTACAGAAAAATTTGTTTTCTGCAGATTCTTACGTTAGCAGTGCTACCACCACATATTTTATAACTAGTAACATGCATTGTATATGGTACGGTTTTTGTCAGCTGACACGCTGACACGTTGGTTTGGTTATGGTTATGGAGTTATGGCTATGTCACGTCTAATTTAAGCTTAAGTAGAGTTGAATCATGATTTATAATTTCTTGTAGTTATGCCCACTCGTACTTATTGCAATAGACAACTATGAATCATATTCACTCAAAAGTTTGAAGTTCTCATCTCTTGAACTCAATGTTTATAGACGATGCAAAATAACGGCCTGGCCCACGATGTCTGCAAGAAATTAGCTGTCGCTTAGTTATATTGAAAACAAAAACAAAATAAGAAAATTTGTTTTTGTTTTCAATATAAGTAAGCGATAGATAATTTCTTGCCGACATCGTGGGCCAGGCCGTAAGTATTGTATGGCAAAGCCAACTTCGTTTACGAACATTAAAATACTCATTATGAGGTTATGTGTTTGTTCATTATGACGTTACAAATATGTTGTTTATACACTTTATACTGTTGTAGTTGTAGTTGTACTATATGGATGAGTTGAATGAGCTGAATCAAGGCGAATTTATTAGGTGGCAGCACTACACCAGGTGACTAATGTCATTATACCAATCTAAATGTCAAATTTGAATTGTGTAGGTATAAGCCTAAAAGCATGCTTTTGTTTGGGTATCCATAAACACCTTTCGAATATTCAGTTTTGTATGGTGTTTGACATTTCCTGTAAGAAACATGCAATGTCACGATGCTACCCTGTTTTGAAAAGTAAGAAGGTAATTTATACCAACAAAGTACATGTGGTTGTTGCTGTTGTAATATTTGTTGTAGAATCGCGGGTACCTTATTGATGTGCCTTGAGCTGAATCAACGTAAGTAGTACAATTATTTTTCTGAAATTATGAATCAAACTGAGGTTATTTATGAGTGCTTAATGGTGGTACGACGTCGCACTCATATTTATTGCAACCTATACTTATAAATCAATATAATTGTGAGTGTGCGTAACTCAGAGTAGTTGATTTTAAATGATGTCCACTCACTTATATTTGAAATTTTATGAGTCAGTATGAATAGCGAAAACATGATTCATTGCCAATCACTGGTATGCACATTAGAGTGGCCGTTATTTATATTTTTTAATTCTTATATTCCCCCCCCCCCCCAAATCGGTTCAGTTTTATGTAAAAAAAATCATAGCCCTCAAAGTTGGCCCACAAGCTCTTTTTTCAATCTAATTTTTTGCATATGAATTTATTTAAAAAAAATCATTTTACAAGAATATGATATATGGCAATATTTTAGCTCTTCTAGTCAACAACATAAATCTCAAAGAAAGTCTTTTGCTAAAATTAATATTTTAGAAAATAATGAAGAAAATAACCAACAAAATACCAACAATTTTATATACCAAAATTATATTTATATGCAAATTATTTATATTAAGCATGTACATTAAGAGCCTATATCTATTAAATTATTTTATACATTTAGTAAAAAAAAAACTAAAAAAAATACATTGTTTTTCCAATATTTCAAGCGCTTGAATTTTAATTTAGTGCTTATTGGGTCAGCAACAAATGAGAAGTTCAACAAATATCAAAGTTGAAACAAAAACACTTGTGTGGCAACACTCTATTCTTGAATAGCTGTTGTTGTTTTTTTTGCATTCCTTTTTACAACTACAATTCGAGCTGAAAAAAAGTCAGCCAATGCTGCAATGGTGAAGTAAGAAAATAAAAACACGGCGATTTCTTATCTGTTTTTGGCGATTTTCTTTTACTTGTTTGGCAACTGATTTACTTTTGATGATATTTGTGAACTTTTTGCGATTTATTTTATTATTGGTGATTTCTTTCATTTAAGCGCTTTTTTTAATTTTATGAGTCCACGTACAGATCAAACGACTAGGCCGTTTTAGTAATTTAGTTTTTCCTGTTTGAAAAGTGACTTGGTCGAGAGTGTTCTTAGCTATCTTTGAAGAAAATCGGTCCACCCGTTTAGAAGATATCACATTTTTTCTAGATATGTCCTCGTGAATCTGGGTGTCTTTGAAGCCGTAGTTTCAAAACGGCTAGAACGATTTTAAGTTGGTTTTTTTTTGGTTTGAAAGGTGAAGTTATCATAAATTTTCTTCTTGATGAAGGGATAATATAATTTCTAAGATATGTTGGAACAAAAATCGGTTAAGCCGTTGGAAGTTAAGAGCTCTCTTCTGTCTATATCTGTAGCACTATAGCTCCTAAATAAAACTAACGATAGGCGGTTTTTAAAATTTGTAATTTTCGTTATTATACAAAGTTTTTTTTTACATAAAATACTATCAATTGTGTGAGCGAGCAAATAAATATCAGGTATAGTAAGAGCCTTTATTAAAAGCAGCATATGTTTTTATCCCTGGTGCCCCATACTTTAATAACCTCCCCCACCCCCCAACACAAATTCCATTTATTTGCTTTACATTTCTTTACTTCGTATTAAAAAAGTGTATTTTTTTGTGAAAATTTTATTTTCATGGTTTTACTGTTTCTGCACAAATTTTAAACGAAGTAAATCATTAAAAAAACTACCATAGAAGAAGAAAAAAAAATCACTTCCCGTTGAAAAACTTAAATTTATTTTATTTTTATTGCTTCAAACATTTTCCAACAATTCCTTATTGCTGCAACATGTTCAAGAGCAACATGCGTAAATAGCAGCAGGGAAGTAATACAATGACATTTACCACAACAACAACAACAACAAATATTAAATTTGTTGCTGGAAAAAGCTGGGTGTGTTAATATTTTTGAATTTTCCTTAAAGCAATTTTTTTTCTTGTTTTCAACATGACTGACAACATGATTTAAGTTGATAAAGTAATATAAAATAAATAAAATCTGATTTAAATTTATGTACAGTACAACTTCGATAGTCCGGACATGCGCCAGTCCGGTCACTCCAGTAATTCGGACGCTTCTACATTTCGGACAATTTAAAGTTTTTACCTTCACAATCCGGAAAATTTTTTTTTATGCAAGAACAAAAACTAAAATCCGAGCAAAAAATGCCACTTAACGGGAATTTTTGTTTTGTTTTGTTATTCGTAATTTGATTTACATTTTCCACTCTTATTGCTTCAGTTTCGGTTCAGTATTTCGCAAGTGTGTTTGTTTAATTCCATTCGAAGTGCCATGTTTTTAAATAATAAACGCAAACATAAAACACTAACCTTACATTAGAAGTGTAATATTTTACAATGTCTGTATGAGGGAAAAACTATTAGGCAGGTTGCCGAGAATTTCCATGTTCCTAAATCAACGATTTATGACATTAAAAAAAGTAGAAATGGATGCAAAAACAAAGATCTCTAATGCAGATGCAAAGAAAGCATTTCCAATTTGTATTCAGTGGGCTGAGGAGAATAAGAGAGACTAGAGCAAAAGGCATAAATCAACCACCTCAACAAAGTTAGTCAGCACAAAATAACTTCGTCTTTTTATATAACATAGTATGTATATATGTACATATGTATGTATGTATGTATTTAAATCACTTAGATTATTTTAATATTTTCAACTGCTATAGTCCGGACAACTCGCTAATCCGAACGAGCCTAAAACTATATGTGTCCGCATTGTCGAAGTTGTACTGTATGTGCATTAGAGGGCTGCGTAAGCAGTCTTGAAATGTAAATACGTTTTGGTTTTTAAATGTATTGTCGTAGCATGTATTATAATAAACCAATAATAAATGCTGTCGTACTATAAGCGAAGCACGATGAATGTGTTGATGTACGTGTATATGAGTGTTTACAAGGGATGTCGCGAAGACTTCTTGTTCGTAACAAACACTCAAAAGAAGTAGTGTTGATGCGTCGTGTATGCTTGTTTTTTTCATATTGTACATTTGAGTGTGTGTGTAAGATGGTAAGCTATTATGTGTTTAAGCCCTGTCGGAGAATGTGTGGTTAACTTATAGTTAACTTTTCTTAGACTGACTTAAATGTCATCCAGAACAAAACCAAAATTAATTCTCAGGTTGAGTACGTAATCGAATTTGATGAGAGCCAATAAATTTATTCTCAGCTACTTTGAAACTCATTTCAGTTTTATATTAACATTTTTCTCTTATTATTTTAGATGGTACCTTAGCTGAGTGGTAGAGCGTTGAGTACAAAAAGTGTAATGATACATGTTCGAACTCCAGAAAATTTTTTTTAATTTACTGACTATCAAGTGATTTAAAATAATCAACTTTAAGTTAGCTGAAAGTAAGGCAGAGTGAGACTATTGACTACCGCCTAGGACATCGCAATGTTAAAATAGTCAGTTGATTACATTAAAAGTAATCCGGGTCTCAGTCAGTACTAGTTGCGAAATAGTTAGCTTAAAGTTAGTTTAAAGTTAACGTAATATCCGACAAGGAGGGTAGTTTTTTAAAGCAAGCGCCGCACACAACTAATGTCAATGCATGTATGTGTTTGTATGTGCGCAGAAAAATAAAAGATCATTGCATGACGTTTGTATACACGTCCATGCGCAGGAAGAAGCAATCATCACAAACTCTTCCGTCACGAAGTATTTTCTTCTTTACTCCTATACCTGCAATAACTGATACAAATTTCTTGCAAACAGTGTTGTTTAGCGTTTGTTTTGGAAGATTTCGCTAAAATAAAGCATTTGAAAAATCCCTCGTCTTAAAAGTTCTTGTAAGTGGTCTTGTGCAGGGGTCTAGTATGTACGCATTTATTTCTGCATATAACATTAACATTATAGCAGGTCTGGGCAACTAAATAGCACAACGTTCGAGTTCCAATAATGAAGTTAACAATTGAATTTATTTTTCTAAACTTTAATTAATAATAGAAAATTTGTGCTCAGTACAAAAAACAACACTGTAAAAAATAAATTATTTTTACACAATCTCTTTTATGCAAAATAGTGTCCTGCACAAGATATCTTATAAGAACTTTCAAGACATGAGTGATTTTTCAAATGCTTTACTACAGCGAAATCTTATAAAACAAACGTTAACAACACTGTTTGCAAGAAATTTGTTTCAGTATTGTAGGTATAAGAGTAAAGAAGAAAACACTTCGTGACGGAAGAATTTGTGATACTTGCTTCTTTATACGCATGAGCGCGTGTACAAACCTCATGCATGTATGTGTGTATGATCTTTTATTTTTCTGCGCACATGCAAAGGTACACACATGCATTAACATTAGTTGTATGCGGTGAATCACATAATAGCTTACCATCTACATATTACACACTCACTCAAACGTACAATATGAAAAATAACAAGCATACACAAATCAACACTACTTCTTTTGAGTGTTTGTTACAAACAAGCAGTCTTTGGACATCCATCGTGCTTCGCTTATAGTACGACAGCATTTATTATTGGTTTAGTGTAATACATGCAACGTGAATACATTTAAAAATCATGACGTATTTACATTTAAAGACTGTTTACGCAGTTCTCTAATGCAAAAATAAGTTGTAAAAAATTGTAAAGTAGGTATATCTATATGTGAATATGTATTTTTATTCTAATAGTCACGTCTACCAAACGTACCGAGGTACTTACATATGTAGGTTCCCTCACTCCATATCACGTGCCTCATGGACGCACAAACTCACTCTCCTTCCTTTACACACAAAATATGCAGGCACTGCCTGCAAATGGGATTGCGGCGGTGTGTGTGTGTGTGTGTGCTCCTTTGGCAACATTTTTGCAAAAATAAATTGTAAAAGTGCATTCTTCCATTTATTTACACATTTCATTGGAAATTGTTTTAAAATAAATGTTTAGAATATGTGACTGCTTGCTGCTGCTCCATGTACTCGTACATATCTACAGAAACACTAAACAAAAATAAGAAGGCATTAAAAGGGAATTATAATAAATTTCCGAAAGAAAAAGGAATATGTATGCAAAAGAAAATCTATAAATAGAAGTTTCATGTTCGAAAGCAAACGTGTGCTCCTCGCCAATTCTTTTCCATAAAAGAAAATTATTTGTGGTCTGGCCTTCTTGTCTTTAAAAGAGTTGATAATAAAAATAAAATTTATATGTAATCTTTCTTTTTGTTTTCTTGCCTTTCGTAAGTAAGAAAACGAATGGTGATAAACAATGACAATTTTCAAGGGAGCCAGTCGTGGTGTCACAGGAAGGGAAAATTAATTTTTCGTCGATGATGGGTAGCAGCGACTATTTATACAACTTGCATTTTCTATGGAAATTGAAATAAAATTAACATTTTTATTACTTGTGCTGACAATCAATTTATTGCACTTTGAAAAGAAATATGAGTTGTTTAGGAAATGCTTGGTGGCTTCTCTTGGCGCCCAAAAGATCATATACTACATAGTATAATAAAAATAAAAATTAATTGGTAAATGGCGAAGTTTTCATTTGACTGTTAAAGGAAAGAGATAGATCCGTAATCGATTAATTAATCGAACATAATTATTTATTAGATAGGTAGGTATATTTTTTTGCTACTTCAAAATTAATCCCCCCTAAAATATACAACCCAGACACAGAATTTGTTCGAAAGCGGAAAAAGCAGCTTATCTAAAAATTTCACTTACTTACCTTAAGCCATCAGAATTAAGTAATATTTAAAAAAATTAAAATGAAAATGAATTAAAAATCCTTCTTAAGAAAATTAAACATCAGCAGCATTCTTTTCGTATGACTTTTGGGATTAAAATTTCGAAAGTAACTGTAAATGCTAAAAAAAGTACCATCCCTAGAACTTCCCGCTCCTTTTAAGGGAAAATCCATAGATAGCGGGAAGCTAAAATAAATAAATAAATAATAATAAAAAAATGTAATGACCAGGGGCAGGGTTTCATGCAAATGCATGGTTTTTCCCTTAACCCTGAACGAAATATATTTACGAAACAATGAATTTGCGTTGAAATGGCATCGATTTGTTAGTGATTATTTTTGCATAATGTGCTGAAAATGCATATTTTTGCATAATTTGGTCATAAATGCATATTTATGTCTGATATTTTGGTATAAATGAATGGTTTTGTGTCATATTTTGTCAGAAATTAAAATTTCAAAATATATTAGTGACAAATTATTAATGTAAAACTGTTTTCTTGGCAAATTTATTCGCTTGAGTTGTACAATTGTAGAACAACCGTACTAGCACACACACCTACCAAATTTAATGAAAATTGTCATTTTGATGATCTCAAGAGGAAATTGTCTGCTACTAACGGATTTATAAAATACCTCCTTTAGTCTCTTCGGCATGGAGTAAGCTAGTTTTTTTGTAAAATCTGGTGGTACCTTTCCCCATTCCTGCTTTAAAATTGTCTTCAGTTGAGCGAC
Source organism: Tachina grossa (assembly GCA_949987645.1). Taxonomy (NCBI): domain Eukaryota; kingdom Metazoa; phylum Arthropoda; class Insecta; order Diptera; family Tachinidae; genus Tachina; species Tachina grossa. The sequence continues at coordinate 24,142,534 of OX465276.1, read as the reverse complement.
AGATGAAGGATTAGCTTTTTGGACCTGTTGCTTCAAATAAGCCCATAAATGTTCAATAACATTCAGGTCCGGAGATTGAGGAGGATGCTCTAACTTCGAGCTAACGTTATATAATAGCCATTCTTTGACTATCAATGAAGAATGCTTGGGATCATTGTCATGCATGAAGGTGTAGCCGCCATCTAGGTGTAGTATTTCGATGCTAGGAACAAACTCCTCCTTGAGAATATTTAAATACATGTGCGAATTCATTGTTCCTTCGATAAACTTCAGTTTTCCAACACCACTTGCGGACATACACCCCCACACCATGACTGATCCGCCTCCATGTTTAACGGTTGCTCGTAAATTCTTTGGTGCTAAAGAAGTACCTGGTTTTCTCCAAACTTTACAAATACCGTCACTTCCAAAAACGTTAAATTTGCATTCATCTGTGAAGATAACGCGTTCCCAGAACGTTGGGTCGGTAACATGTATATTTTCGTACTTCTTTGCATACTCCAGCCTTTTCTTCATATTAACCTGGCTTACAAATGGCTTTTTCCTTGCAACGTGCGACTTCAAATTGTTTTTCTTTAGGCAGCGGCGGATAGTTTCCGGATGAACCTTGATTCCATTATATTTTAGCACTTCATTTGCCAGCTTAACTGCACTCAATCTTGGATTTTCGGTGATATTTCGTATTATTACCCTCTCGATACGCTTGTTCAGCTTCTTTGGACGGCCCGAACGTGGAGCACTGGCATATGTACCAGTAGCATTATAATTTTTAATTATTGTGTGCACTGTGTATTTAGACAAATTCAACACTCTTCCAATTTCTGATAAGGAATTTCCTTCATTCCTTAGCTTAACTACAACTTTTCGAATATTTTCACTAGTCTCACACATTTTTTAATAATTTACTGGAATATTTTATTAAAGATGTTTTATATTGTGCTTAAAGTTAGCTACTAAATATAAAAGCATAAAATTGTTTGAAATAATGCATCCTATTATAACGGTAAACTGCAAAAACAAAGTCGTGTGTAGACTTTTGTGGAATTCAAAAAAACAACAAAAAAGGCTTCTCATTAAACAACTACAACAATATTACTTTCTATTTTTTTTTTTGTGAGACATTTGTTATTGTAATTTCATTCTGATCACATGTTCCAAATTTCAGAGAAATCCAACAGCAATTACCTAAAATAATGTAAAGTTTGTAATCGTTTGTAGACTTTAGTGGTATAGTGTAAATCTAATAGCTAGTATTCAATTCATTGTATTGTTTGAGTTAAATAAATATATAACATTATATAAAAAGAATCATTTAAATTTGAGCCGATTAAATCCAGAGATGTAAACCTTTTTCAATGCAGAAAAGCTTTCTAACAACAAATTGATTGAACTTCAACTTCGAAAATATGAAAAATATACAAAATAATTATGTAACTTTCCCTATATTTTTCTATTTCGCTCTTATAATGCAACATAAACACATATCGAAAAATGCTTGTTTGGAGTTAATAATGCAGAAAAATCGTTATATCATATTTTTTTATTTTATTTAAGCTAATCTGTAAAAAATTAATGTAAACGGCTTGTTTGTACACGCACTTCTTGAGAAAAGAAAATAGTTTTCTATCGTTATATAGTTGTATGAAAATTTTAAACTTTTCTTTGAATGAAACATTTTTATAATAGGTAAGTATGTGCATATTTTATTGTTTTAGTGCATATTTTGCGTTTTTGGACATTGGTATTTTAGGCGCTTAAAATACCTTGTCCCTGGTTATGACGTTCATACATAAATACATACGTATGTACTCAGTAAAAAATAGGATCATCCAAAGAGTAATCTTGGAGCGCTCCTTTGCGAGTAATGGATTACTGCATAAAACTCGGGACCTCATTAGATTTTTAACACAGCATGTCCGCAGACACGAGTGCTCCTTTTAAGCTCCTTATGGAGTACTCCCTTTGATCTTGAAAATGACGACAGAGGGAGTAATCGTTTCTGTCTCCTAAAAGAGCATAAAGGGAGTAAACATTCATATAAATTACAAATTTGGTTATTTTTTACAAAAACAATAAATTATTCATTTTTTTAAATTTTTTCAAAAATTTTATTGTTTTTTGTTGGATTCGACGAGGTCGAAACGAACTGATACATCCTTCATTGATCCATTTGTAGTATTAGGCGAGGCATAAACAACAAAACAAAAAAACTCGATAACTCGCTTATTACTCCAAATGGATGAACAAGTCATTACTCCTTTATTGCTCGATTATGGATTAATCCATATATTTTTTACAGGGTAGGTATATCATACCACGTAGCCAACGAAATGCGCATTTATGTTTAAATATGAATGTATATACATATTAGACCCCTGCAAAAGACCATTTCAAAGGACTTTTAAAACATGAGCCATTTTTCAAATGCTATACTACAGCGAAGTCTTCTAAAATAAACGCTAAACAACACTGTTTGCTAGGAATTTGTTTCAGTTATTGCAGGTATAGAAGTAAAGAAAAGAATACTTCGTGACGAAAGAATGAATTTGTGTTGCTTACACACGTTGTGTGTATGATCTTTTATTTTTGTGCGCACATACAAACGCACACTTGCATTGAAATTAGTTGTGTGCGCTTAAAACCTCCCTTAAACACAAACATAATAGCTTATCATCTACATACATCTGAAGGCACTACTTCTTTACATTTCTTGCAAACCAAAACTGGCCACTGAGAGAACACCGAAATAAATGTATTCGCGTATGTGAATTCATTTGTATAAGAGTGCCGAAGCACTAATATACACGAACACCAATGCATCCATCGTGATTCGCTTATTATACGACGGCATTTATTATTGGTTCAATATAATACATGCTACGACAATACGTTTAAAAAACCGGACGAATTTACATATCAAGATATGTATGTATATAATTTATAATTTGCAAACTCCATTGAAAGTTTCGTTTTATAATTAGAAAACTTGCTTTAGATAAACTGCAAATGAAGCCAAAGAAACTTTAATTATATTTTCTCCAAAAAGGAAAAAGAAAAAAATAAATAAAATAAAAAGTGCAATAAAAAGGAGATCAAGAGACAAACTAAAAAACAAATCTGAAAATACAATCTGCATATGAACGTATACAAGTATAAACACATACGTACATACATACATCCTCATCAATATTGGAGGTCAAGGCTCAATGTTGTCTAATTACATGCTTCTGTACGTGATATGAAGTAAATTTAAAATTAAAAGACGCAAAAATAATAAATATCTACTATCTAAAATGAGAACGTGTTATAAAAACAAAATACTTGCATATCGTCACCTAAAATCCAAAAGGCGGTAAGTACACTTTTTACTATTTTACAGGAGAAGCAAAAACTTCATAAATTTAGTACTATTTATATGTTAGGTGCAAATTGAATAATGAATAAAATCGGTATTTTTAAACATATGTATGTGAGAAAAATTGTAGGAAAATATGTATTTTGGTTAATCACATCATAATCAATCAAAAAGTCTATTTTGAATTTTTTGGTTGTTACGGCCTTTTGGATTTTAGGTGACGATATATATAAATAAAACTTGATTCGCTTATAGCTAATAAGTCAGTGAATATTTAAACATATTTTAAGTTAATTTTCATAAAAAATTAAAATGTATTTAAATACACTTTAATTGTTTCAGTGGCTAATTAAAGTTATATCAAACTACGTTGAAAGTACGGTAGCACTACAATGTTTCCAAATATTATGGAAAGCCTTCCAAAGAACAGCTGTTCAATATAAATAAGAAAGTTGATTTTTCAATTTGCAAAAAAGTGAAATAGCAAAAAAAAAAACATTTTATGATACAAAAAGAGCATCAGAATGCATTTTTCTATTTATATAGGTATTTCATGATATGAAAATATATGTTACATTTGTTGTATATTTGTGAAAATTAAACGAAATTATTTTTAATACGACCACATGATGTTCATGTACATGCCTTCAAAAAACACACACATGCACAAAACATATGGTGTGTTGGTAAAACTTAAACAACCCTGCAGAAAGTTCGAATAGTGAAATTGTGGTGATTTACTAGTGACGTTGTCAGTAGCACTACTGACCAGGTGTACCCCAGCCAATGGTATCATCTATTGACATTTAACATTAGCTTGTCATTGAAAATCCACCACTAGACTGTAGCACTACTGACTTAGTACCTCTTTCGGGACCACATGGAGACATTGGCACTAAAGATTCACTAGTAAATTTTAAGGGCTCTAGTCGATATATATATCGATATATCCCTCTCGTTGTCAATAGTAAACTTATAGTGATTTTCTAGTGACATTGTCAATAGTGCTACTGACTAGATGTACCCCAGCCAATGCAAATGCCTATTGACAAATAACATAGAGTTGTCATTCAAAATCTATCAGTAGAGTTTAGCACTATTAAGAAGGTAGTTCTTTTACGACCATATGGAGATATTTGAACCGAAGATTCACTCGTAGATTTTAGTGACCCTCGTCTACAGATATTTATTTAATATTATTGCACAACATAATAAAAAAGAAAAACAAACTATTGACGCGTTCATTGTCAATATCATCAGAAATACACTGGAATTTCGTCTCTAACGTATCTCTACTCGCGCATAAAAGGAAAGTTGTCGACATTTTAACTAGTGCAATTGTCGCTGGAGAAAGAGTATTGACATAGAGACATATGGTTCTAAGTTGACTAGAGGGAACACTTAAATGCACAATGTTGGCTGTTTAAGTTTGATTTAATTGTGCGGTGAGAAACAAAATTTTTTGTTTAAACATGATTTAAAAATAAAATGCATATGATCATTGACTGATTTATTAGCCCTTAATGTGCAAAAATAATAATGATGAAAAAAAAATTTCAATAAAAAAAAGATTAATAGTATATATATATAGTGACGTTGTCAGTAACACTACTGACCAGGTGTACCCCAGCCAATGGTATCATCTATTGATATTTAACATTAGCTTGTCATTGAAAATCCACCACTAGACTATAGCACTACTGATTTAGTAGTTCTTCCGGGACCACAGGGAGACATTGGCACCAAAGATTCACTAGTAAATTTTAGGAGCTCTAGTCTAAAATATCGATATATCCTCTCTCGTTGTCAATAGTAAACTTATAGTGATTTTCTAGTGAAAGTGTGCTAGTCAGTAGTGCTACTGACTAGGTGTACCCCAGCCAATGCAAATGCCTATTGACAAATAACATAGGGTTGTCATTTAAAATCTATCAGTAGACTTTAGCACTATTGAGAAGGTAGTTCCTTTACGACCATATGGAGATATTTGAACCGAAGATTCACTCGTAGATTTTAGTGACCCTCGTCTACATATATTTATTTAATATTATTGCACAACATAATAAAAAAGAAAAAAAAAGAAGAAGAGAGGTGTCTTAGGACACCCTGTTATAGCTTTGCTGCTTAGTTATATAAAACAAATTTCGTGTGTGAAATAACAATGCAATAAAATTATATTATATGATGATGTCAAATTCCCTGCAAATATTTCAAAACGTTTCCATTTATTTCTAATTATTTTCTTTTCCAGTATTGTTTGTTGCCGGTGGCGGCTACTAGCCGGCTGTGTTCTCTGTTTTGCGCTTATGTGCAAAAACAAATCGAGCAATCTTTCTCATTGTTTTTGTTTTACTCACTTCAAACAACGAAACAAAACAAAATCATACAATTTGTTTTGTTTATTTTTGTACTCTGCTTTTGAGTACAAAGAAATCAAAGCAAAAATTAATTTTGTAACTGTAATAGTGTCGATTATTTTTGTTACGAAAATCACGTCCTAACTCCTGTATCGCCCAATAAATAGCAAATCTATAAAAACTATTGACGCGTTCATTGACAATATCAGCAGAAATACACTAGAACTGTCGTCTCTAACGTATATCTACTCGCGCATAAAAGAGAAGTTGTCGACATTTTTACTAGTGCAATTGTCGCTGAAGAAAGAGTATTGACATAGAGACATATGGTTCTAGGTTGACTAGAGGGTAGTTATGTACGCTTGCTTTAAAAAAGGACCCTTAAACACAAACATAATAGCAAAGACTACATTACTTCTTTACATTGCTTGTAAACTCTCATATACACGAACACAAATACATCCATCGTGCTCCGCTTATTATACGACAGCATTTATTGGTTTAATATAATACATGCCAAGAGAATACATATAAAAAACAAGACGTATTTACATTTCAAGACTGCTTATGCAGGCCACTAATATGTACAGTGACCTCTCGGTAATGTGAACTTCCAATATAATGAATTATCCAGTAATGTAAACAACTATTTTTTACTGATAATGGTTGCACAATGAATTAATGTACTTAATTTGATCTTTTTTAGTAAATATTTAATATAAAAAATGAATTTAAAATTAAAAAAATCGTTAAGTTTGCAATAAATTGTATTTTATGTTAAAAATACCAAGATTTTCAATGTTTTGTAACCTTTTTTAGGCAAAAAACATAACATGACACCACAAATTTTTACAATCGAAAATGTGAACAAATTCGATAACGAGAACTACCTTGGTTTTTATTAATTCACATTATCGCGAGTTCACTATATGTACATTTGCCAATCAAAGGCATTGTCCGGAACTCCCTGAACCCAATGTGCTTATGTTTATTAATTCCCAATCTCACTGTGCACTGTTGCTTAAACTATAATAAAAATGATGGTAAAAATGTTCTAACTAATTTCTATTACGATTGATTGCTGCGGTTGCTAACGAAACTATTAACAGGTTTAGTCAACTGTAAATCATTCTAATCTTGGCATTAATAATAATTTTATACTTTATTTCTGTTGTGGTTACTGTCGTTGCTCGTTTTCATTTGTCCGTTCATTCTTTAATTTTTCTTTATGCAATTTTTATTTATTTTTTATTTTTACTCTCATTTTGTTATTAGCTGGCTGGCATTATGGCATTATGACAGGTTATTTGTTTTGTCTTGTTCAGATTTTTTTTTTTTTAGTGGTGCAAATTGGTTGTTTGCCCTGCGTTACTCAGTGTTGTACACGAGCCAATTGTAACTACATATGTACATATACATATGTATGTATGTATGTAGGTATTTATTTTGTTGTTATCAATTATTTACATTTAAATTTTATTTACTTTTTTTTCGTAGTGTTTTGCATAACCTTAATATCTTTGACCTTGTGTTCTTATATAATGTTTTTTACTTTCAGTGTTTGTTTGTTTATTCAATTTCAAATATTCGTAGCAAATTTATTTTGATGTTACATTTAATCGGTCGTTGTGCCCACAGATCCGATTTGGCACACTATGACTTTATGGTATTTCCACGCATTAGACGCCTGAAGAAGAGAGAAAGAAAAAATGCTTTACAAGTAGTAAAAAAATAAAAAAAACCTATTGCGAACAGTTTTGAACCTTTAAATATCATCAATGGATATTCGAAATGAAAACCCATAAGAGAAACCTAAAGATGATTTTAAAATACCTGTCGAATGATACCATTTTGATATATGTAGTTCGCCGACTTTTTATTTATTTCGTATTTAGAAAATGGCGTCTGTTGACCGCCATATTGAGGTTTGACTACTATCATATCTCCCAGCATTAAGACAAATCGATTGATCAAAGAATTATCAAAATCGGCCCATGCGCTCGGTTTATATGGTGACGTAAATAAACATATGTACATACATACTAGACCCTTGCACAAGACCACTTACAACAACTTTTAAGACATGAGCGATTTTACTACAGCGAAATCTTCTAAAACAAACGCTGAACAACAATGTTTGATAGAAAATTGTTTCAGTTATTACAGGTATAGGAGTAAAGAAGAATTTGTAATGCTTGCTTCTTCATACGCATAGGCTTCTTCATACATACGTCATGCATGTACATACGCACACACGTTGTGTGTATGATCCCTGAAGGAAATGTCGATGGTAAAAATGTACTGAGTCGTTTTAGGGTTTATCTCGATTAAAAAAAAAGATGAATGATTAATAGTTGGTCCAGATTTGGCTGTACTTGCAGCTATTAATACATATTTGTATTTGTAAACATTTGAGCAACTATAATTTTTTTGCCACAACTATGTGTAGTTACACACTACCATTATATAGATAAAGTGATGCTATTTTGTATATTCTTTTTTTATCCATAAAATAAGTCCACTAAAATAAAATTGTGAGGACTATTATTTCCATGAAAATAAATGATTTGTTGCACGTTTGTTTTTTGAAAATTAAAAACTTTCTCAAATAACATCTTGTATATTTTTATTAACTATGAATAAAATATTTGTTAAATTATTGTTCTTAACAAAAGAAAAAAAAAACGATAAATGCTTACTTAACTTAAAATTTGCTAATAAATTTTATAATGGCCTTTTTCCCCCTGAAGCATGACAACAAATAATTATGTTAATTCACATAATTGTTAATAACTGTCTATGAATCACCAGCAATCCAAAAACAAAAAATACCTACCAGCACTATTAAAAATAAATTAAAATGAAATGCTCGTAATAAAAATAATAACATTTTGTCTGAGTATAAAATTGAATGCACTCACTGAAGCGTATAATTACAAAACAATACAAAAATTATTAAATATATATACATATATAAAGTGAATAAAGCTCATACATAGATAACACATGGCCAGTCCAAATATGTATGTATATAGTTGTTGTAGTCATGACAAACAAACAAATACATATGTACATACATAGATATTTATTTAAAAGATTATGGTCAATGTCATTAATAAAATAAAAAGAAAAATTATTTTTCTGATACATGAAATATTTTTGCTTTTAAGATATTCAAATCGTTTAAAGGAATACGTTTTTAAAATTAACAATATCAACTCAATTTATACGAGTATCAAGCAATAGTATGGTATCATCAGTGGTTGTAGTACAGTCGAATCCGCTTTACTGAACAAAATCGGATTACTGAAAGCGATACCCGCACTGATTTTCTTATTCCCTTCGCTTTATCGAAACGTCGCTTTACTGAAAATATCGTATTACTGAAAACTAAAAGCAAGCCCACAATTACGTTTTGTTTGAAACTTACTTCGCTTTAGTGAAAACATAAACAATGACAAATTTATTTATTAGAAATCGACTGCATAATTTAAGGCTGAAAAAATTGTGCATGTTTTTTCCTTTAAAAAATTAAATGGCAAAATGTATTTGCCCTTTGCGCTCTTACGTACTTTATTGTATTTTTCTATTATATTGTCAATGCAAGTGGCTAGACATTTACTTATTTTAAGCAGTACGCTTGACTGTAACAAATTTCAATAATCCGAAGTGCGTTTTAGAGAAAAAATCGGATAACTGAAAAAAATTGGGTTTTAGTTATTTCCAGTAAAGCCGAGTCGACTATATTTTCGGCTTCTTTAGATTCAAATTCGAATATTTGAATATAAAGTGCGCGTGTTGTTATTTTATAGTTTAAAAAAAATAAATTTTTGGTAAAGTTCCTGTATAAAAAAGTATTTTTTTTAGAAAAGGTACCTATTTAGAAAAAGTACATTTGAAAAGCCTTAAAAATACCTGTTTGTAAAAGATACTTTTGGAAAAAATACATTTTTAGAATTTTTTAATTTCTTTTTTAGAAAAGTACCGTACTAAGAAAAAGTAACTTTTAAGAAAAAGTACCTTTTAAGAAAAAGTACATTTTATGGCAAACACCTTTTAAGAAAAAGTACCTTTTAAGAAAAATTACCCTTTAAGAAAAAGTACCCTTTAAGAAAAAGTACCTTTTAAGAAAACGTACCTTTCAAGAAAAAGTACCTTTTTAGAAAAAGTACCTTAAAAAAAGTTGTCTTTTAAGAGAAAGTACCTTTTTAGAAAAAGTACCTTGTAAAAAAATTGTGTTTTAATAAAAAGTACCATTTTAGAAAAAGTACCTTTCAAGAAAAAGTACCTTGTGAGAAAGTGTGTTTTAAAAAAAGTGTCTTTTTGAAAAAGATCTATCTATCTTTTTAAAAAAAATATATATTTTAATCCATTTAAAATACTTTAAAAACACCATTTTGTAAAAGATCCCCATCTAAAGTAAATTTTTAGCAAAAGTATGTACCTTGTTAGAAAAATGCATTAAAAAATTATAAATACCATTTTGTAAAAGCTCCTTAGGAAAAAGTTCCTTTTTAGCAAAAATACATTTAATAAAAAACTATAAATACATACCATTTTGTAAAAGTAAATTTTTAGAAAAATATAATTTTTCTAAAATAGTATCTTTAAAAAAAGTACCTTTCTAGCAAAAGTACATTTGTAGAAAAATTACCCTTTTAGCAAAATTTTCCTTTTAGCTAAAGTACCTCTTGAGAAAAATACATTTAAAATATTTAAAAAATACTATTTTGTTAAAGCTCTCCAGGTAAAAAGTACCTTCTTAGCAAAAGTACCTGTAGAAAAAGTTTCTTCTTAGAAAAAAATATAAATACCAATTTATAAAAGTTCATACTAGAAAAAATACAAAGTACATTCATTTTCTTCCAAAAAAAAGTACCTTTTAGAAAAAATATCCTTTTAGAAATAGTGCCTTCTTAGAAAAAGTACCATTTTGCAAAAAGTACCCTTTTAGAAAAAGTATCTATTCAGAAAAGGTATCTCATCAAAAAGTACCTTTTAAGAAAAAGTATGTTATTAGAAAACGTACCTTTTTAGAAAAGACATTTTCAAGAATAATTTCCTTTTTAGAAATAGCACCCTTTTGTATATTAGAAAAAAAAAAGAAAATTGCTGAATTATGTGGAGAATGGGATTGAGATTAAAATATTTACATAATAATAATAATAATACTACGCTACTTCCAATATATGATCATTGTTTGCTATTAATTTCAACAATAGTATAATATAATAAGTATAATAGTCGCAGTTGAAAAGTAAGGGGCTCTAGATTTCATAATTACTTGCTGTTAAAGCACTGCTGGCCACCGAGAGAAATGTATTGGTATATGTGTATTCATTTGTATAAGAATCCGATTGAAGTTGGGCACTCTGGTGCCACTTTGGCCAGCTGTGTACTAAGGTCATATATTTACGATTGAATACTTTAAGCGGTACTTTACGAGAAAAACAGCCGGAAACAAAAGTGGGTTTCGGAATACAAAAACATACATACATACATACGTAAATATCATATGTAAATGTGATTTGTTTTTCGTTTTGGTGAAAGCAAGTTTTCCTGTATTTTGAACAAAATTCTCTTGAAATATTTCTTGCACATTTTTTTTAATCGAAAACTTATCATTTGGCTTACATATAGTTCTTTGCTTCTGTTGTTGTTTTTTATTTTAATTGTTATTTATTTTTCATTTTATTTGTAATGGTTGTGAATTCAAGCAATTAATTAAGCTGATAATGAAGATTTAAATGCTCTTTTATTAAACAATCATTTTGAAGTTTGCATTTCTTTGTTTTCATACAAGTGAAGAGTAATTTTTCGTTTGTTTATTCTTCTTGTTTTGAGTTGTAAAGGAAGTTATTGAACAAAAAAAATTTACTACTAATTCCTATAAAACGACATTGATGCCGCTTACTTGTTCTTCGTATTCGTGTTCACTCACAAGTAGCAGCAGCTTGAAATAAACCAGACAGCCATTATGTGAAATTCATTTCCTTTTTACTTTGAATTAAAGTTTTATTTGTTTTCTTTTCGATGATCTATCTACTCGTATCTTGTTACTTATTTATTTTGCATTTGGATGCTTTTCTGTCTGTTCGTCAGTCGCTCACTAACTATTGTCTTTACGTTGATTTATACTAATACTAATGCAGCTACAAAAGGTTTGTTAATATTGTGTAAATGATGCTGCACAAAAATAATGCAGTAAATATTAAGGGTATTCATTTTATGTAGCAGCTGGTGCAGATATTGCAGAACTAGCAAGTCTGATGTAAACTGCATTCCGTAAATTTAAATTTCATTCTTTTACATACATATACAATGCAAAAAACATTACAGATTGTGAAGTTTAACAGCTGTATTTTTAAACGACTTCAAAAAAAAGGAGGAGATTAACATTTTGTCTCTATATTTTTCTTTGGGGGGTGGGGGTGGGTTACTTCATAACTCGGTACATTTTAGACCGATTGTAAATATTGATTTTTTTGTCTGAGAGGATATAGCTTCCAATTGGACCCATTGCAAAAAAAGTAGGCGGGTAGACGCCCACAATTTTTTATTTGATTTTATAATATTCTACTTATTTGATTGATGGGAAACCTAGCAAGCACCCTTGGTAATTATACAATTTTCAAGTTGAAAAAATGGGCGAGGCTACGCCCATTAAAATTTATTATAATATTTCACGCGGTTCTACTTAACGGATTTTTACGAAACTTGCAACATGCCTTGAGCTCTAAAATAGAAACAATCCTTCATTTACAAAAATGGGCGGAGTCACGCCCATTAAAATTTAATATTTCATTTTAAGTGGTTCTATTTTTACCGATTTTTACAAGACTTAACACGCACCCAGAGCTCTGAAAAACAAATAATATGCATTAAAAAAATGGGTGGGGGTACGCCCATTAAAATTTAATTTTATAATTCAGTTACTTCAAGAGGGTTGAAATCGGCACTAATTTTTCTTCTGATACGTAGCACATCTATAATTGCGACTTCTTTGAACTAAAACATTAAAAACAATACTTTTCTAAAACAGTATTTTTTTCCTGTCAAACTTGATATTTTAAGTTGGCAACACTATGACAATTTCAACTAAAAAACAGTTGTGGTTCATAATACTAAAACACAGTTTGGTCTACTCTTAGACGACCAAACTGAACTTAGTTGAGAACCGTGATAGGGGCATTGCTTATTATTCTTAAATACATAGGTTGTAAAGAAAGAAATATATATTTAAAAAAAAAATTTATGTGTTAAAAAAATTCGAAAGCGTTTGCTTTCTTTTCGAATTACAGAGTAGACCCTCTGCTCCGGCAAAACTTCAAGGTACAAACAAAGCCCACCAAAACTGCCGCCTTACATTGAAAAAACATTTGATAAAAATCATAAAAGTTGAAATTTTAAACGAAATTGCATTAATTTATTTCGAATTTCAATCCATTTCAGAAAATGATTTCTTTGTCGCGTATGATGTGACAGGTATGTTCTGACATTTGCAGATAGCTAAACTTGTTTCTACGTGTTTTGTAAGTCATGCGTTTTGCTTGCGCCTTTCCATATTGATTTAGGCCAGCTGTTTGTTGAAATCGTCAGTGTAAAGGGTGTCAAAACAAGAACGCAAGATTTAAATTTGGAGCCATTCGAAGTGTCATTGTTTGACATTTGAACAATTGTTATTGTTAGATAGTAGAAGGTACGAGGTAAGTAAAAATGGAGCGCTACACAAATGAACAACGCATTCTCATTGTGAAATTGTTTTACCAAAATGGTGAAAGTTTTGCGGCTACAGTTCGCAAATTTGCGATCAATTTGGGGTCACAATAATACTCCAAAAGAGTCAACTGTAAAGAGATTAATGGATAAATTTGCCGAAACTGGGTCTGTTAGTGATGTAAAGACAACAACGCGCCTTCGACCAGGTCGATCGACCGAAAATGTCGCAGCTGTACGTGATGATGTCGCTCAAACGCAGGTCAAGCGCAAACAGTCAATGGTGTTCGGTATCGTGAAATGAAAACCAGTTTTTTCGTGCCTAGAATTGAAGAAATGAATGTGGAGGGCATGTGGTTTCAACAAGACGGCGCCACATGTCATACAGCCAGAGAAACAATTCAATTGCTACATCAGTCATTTCCCGGTCGTGTTATTTCGCGTTTTGGAGACCAGAATTGGCCGCCTAGATCGTGCGATTTAACACAATTAGACTTTTTTCTTTGGGGTTTTTTGAAGTCGAATAAGCCGACGACGACTCAAGCCTTAAAAGAGGAAATTGGACGCTGCATTAATGAAATACCGCAGCATTTATGCAAAACGGCCATTGAAAATTTCATTAAAAGATCTCGTGTGTGCCAGCAAAGACGCGGCGGCCATCTGCCCGATTTGTTGTTCCACACATAACCTCATTTTGTCTACTTTACGATATAATAAAGTTTCACGATTTTTTTTTAATATCTGTGTTTTATTTAAAATTTAAATCTTGCGTTCTTGTTGGGACACCCTTTATATGTAAACAATGCAAAGACAACATTAACAAAACAAAAGAACAGTGTATAAATTCAGCTTTTTTTCAACAAACATTTTATGAAATTATTACCATTCATCATCATTTATTAACAAAGAAAAAAATTAAATATCTTTAAAATCTCGCTTTTATTCCCTCTACTCTTTTAATATGTACATTTCTGTAAAACTAAGATTCATTTGCTTTCATCTTTGGGAAATTACTCTCATCCATGAATACACATACTATTTTCATAATAAAATGGCAATGTTCTTTATATGTACTCGTATGTGTGTATGTATGTATGCTGCTCGCTTAAAGTAATGAACGAGTGAATGAACAAATTCAAACGAGTAAAAACCGTATTTTATTTGCTTCGGCAAAAAAAAAAAGAAATAAAAATAATAATAATGCACAAACCAATTGAAAATCATGTATGTCATGTTGGATTCTATTTGCACTTGTTAATTTCTTTTTCTTCTCATTTTATTTTAAGTATTTCTACTTCTCAGTCATCATAACGATTATTCTACATAAGTATGTAAATTAGAATTTTATTAGGAATAAAAATATAAAAAAGAAAACGGAAACTTTGCACAAGTAAATTAAAAACTGAAGGAAATCTGTGACAAAAGATTTTATTGAATGAAGTTTTTGAAATGAAAGATCCTCTACAAAATGTTATATTTAGTTAAAACTGCAAAAAACTAAGACATTAAAATCATTTCATGCCTTTTAATAAAATATAAAAGAATTCGTTTATAAAATCACATATTCAGAATTATTTTTATAGCTATGCTATTTACATATGTCGCGACACAGAAGCTAGGACATGATTTTCGTAGCAAAAATAATCGACACTATTACAGTTATAAATTTGTTTTTGTTTTAATTTCTTTGTACTTAAAACCAGTGCGAAAATAAACGAAACAAATTGTTTGATTTTGTTGTTTCGTTCTTTGAAGTGAGGGAAACAAAAACAATGAGAAGGATTGCTCAATTTGTTTTTGTATTGTCAGGGTTCCCAGATTTCTTTAGACTGATATCGCCACCAGTTATTTAAACGGCCGTCATCCAGCAGCATCTGGATATGAATAAACTTCTACCCAAAACATGTTTAAGTTGTTAATTATTTGTACATAAAATTGTAAGCATCAAGCAAGGTAAAAAACTAATAGTCAAATAATTTGTAAGTTATATATGTACATACATGTAAACAAAAAAATCGGCTAATGAATAATTTCGCCAATGCGAGACCTGCTTGATATGTCTTGTGATAAACCATGTTTAAGTCTTGCCAGAAACAAATGTTAAAAACGAGTTCATTGCTACGCTGCAGCGTTTCACACACATGCTGTGTGTCAAAATTCCTTGAAATTGATAGCTGTGATACAAATTGATAATCAATTTCATTTTTTAAACGCCACCCACGAAGAAACAACTCAAATTTCTAGCTTCAATCAATGTGTGCTGTGACTAGGGTGATCGATTATTCGACTTAGTTCGAATATTTGAAATTATGAAAAACCCGGTTTCGGTTTTTACAATTCAGGAAAAACCGGTCAACCGGTTTTTTAAGTAAGAAAATTATTATACAAAAGCTTTGTTTTAAAATGCTTTATTAGAAAAAAGAGTTAACATATCCCATAGAAATATGTCAAACAAGCGCTTAATAAACCTGGAATGTTTTTTATGAATAGGGCAGTAAAAAATTACCATTCTTATAACTTTTTTATGAGTTTAAAAAAAAGCTAAAAAAAATAAGCTAAGAGCTAAATGGAAATTTTGAAGCTAAATTAAAAAAAATAAGCTAAATTTAGTCCAAAATAAGCTAATATGTATGTTCACACTGACCTCTATATAAAATATGAAGCAAAATGTTAAAAAAACTAAAAAACTATTTTTATAAATGGATTTTAACATCCATTGCACACCATACGACCTCATAAAATAATTTCGCTTAAATTTCATGCTTCAGTAAGTATTGCTATACTCAAAAAACGCTTAGAACTTTTATAACAAAAAAAAAAGAAATACTTAGGCAAATCAACAGAAAACGTTGGTATAAGTTTTAACATAGTAACAACTAATTTTATTGCAAATTATACAAATCATAAACTATTCGACTCAGCCGGTTTTTAAATTGTAGACAAACCGGACTATTCGACATTCGAAAAATCAACATTTTGAAAAAACCGACAACCGTATTGTGAAAAGACCGGTAGAAAAACCGAGTCGATCACCCTAGCTGTGACTAGCTGTTCAAATTGTAAATTAAACTGCCATATAAATGGATAGGTGAATTTGAAAGCAATCTAGTTTTCAATTTAAAAAGTTTGATTGTGTTAGTAAAAAATGTGTGAGTGTGTTGCAAATTGAATGGAATTGAAAGACAAATTTTTTAACGTGTGGCCGGCCCTCAACTTACCAGTAACAATTTTTATTTTAAGGGTTTTTGTTAACATTTTAAATTATTTATGAACTAAAAAAGAGCAATTGGAATGTCTATTGAAATTAAAATAATATAAGAAATAAATAAAAAAAAAATAGTAAGTAAAATACAAATCCTCAAAAAATCTCATAAAATCCCCAAAATGTAAGAATTATCCCTAATGAATTCCTCAATCCCCAAAATAATATTTGTTTCCCCATATGCAAGAAAATCCCCGATTTGGGGATATATCCCCTAATCTGGCAGCACTGCGTATTGTTTTTGCACATGAGCACAAACCGTAGAACATAGCCAATCGGCTTTAAGCAGGCTAAAAGCCGCTGCCGGCCACAAACAAAACATTAATTTAATCCTGCGCCGCTAGAAAAGATAATAATGGAAAAGTTTTGAAGTATTTGCTTTATATAGCTAAGTAGCATAGCTATAACACGGTGTCCAAAGCTACCTCTCTTCTTTTTTTCCTCTTACTGGTTAAGATCATAATTTGAATTTTTTAAATGACTTCAACTTTTAAGAAAAGTTTTATTTTCCTGTTTCTTGTAATTACGAGTATAACGATCAATTTTTATTTATTTTTTTTTTGTGTGAGAAAAAAATGTGAAAATATTTTTCTGAAAATTTTAACATCACGACTATAAAATTTCACCTTAATCCACAAAATTATTTGCAATTAACTTTCAAAATAAAAGATACTAATCACTGATAAAAAAAATCTCTTTTATTTTCTGTTAAAAAGAAAAGAAAATAATTTTCCATAACTTTTACAACTGCCATTGGCGTAGCTAGCAATTTTTTCCAGGGGTGGGGGATTATAACGTGATTTTCACGAGTAATATCAAAATAAGCAATTACATGAAATTTTTAATAATTCTAGGGTGGCAGTGCCCCCCCCCCCCCTCAAAATGGCCTTTCTACGCCTATGACAACTGTGTAGTAAAACTAGACACATAAAATTCGGTAAAAACTTGATTGAATTTAATTACAATTTTTCATTGCTGAGTCTTTAATTGCGATCAATTTGGTTGTTTACTCATGTTTTAGACTCGGCAGTTTTTCTTGGAGCAAGTCTGAGTTCATGGGAGAGAGAGGAAGAAGAAAGAAGAGGGATACTGGCTTGCTTGTACAGAAAAGTTACTTCAATTCTCTTTTGTTATTTAATTTTTTCAGCATTAAAACAATAGGAAAATTGAACAAGAAACCGTCTGAGTGTAAACAAACGAGCAGTTTTAAAAGATAACTGCTTCAAGAAAAACTGCCAAGTCTAAAACAAGACTTATCAAATAAAAAAGCTTTTGTTTTGTATAATAAACAAAATAAATAAACAAAATTAAATTGATGTAAATACTTAAAAAACTGTTACATTACTTTCTTAAAAGTATACATATGTATGCTGCTATGGCTGGTATTCACTGTCCTACATAGTCAAATCACTATTGAGAAAATTCAACCCTGGTACGACATTGTGGATTTTATAACAATTTTTAAAAGACAATAACAATTCACTAGATCAGTTCTTGTAACCATAATTTTATTATGTAATTTATCTTTTTACAACAATGAACAGCTGTGTTTTACTCACCATTTAATTCCATATCATGTGGCATCTCCGCATGCAAAACCTAAAATTAAGTGAAAAGCACAAAGAACAAAAAAACTAAATAAATTTAAGCTTGTGATCTGGCTTTTTTTACTTTAATCTAAAGCGAATATTAAAACATTAAAATATGTTACTGGATAGCAAAAGCGAGTTTGAAGTTTTCAATTTACTCACAACTTCGTGTGGAAAAAGAATATTTATTATTATTTATTATAAACAAGATATTTATATGAAATTTTTACACAATATGAGGATTAATTCTGCATCATTAACACAAAAATTCCATTTTTTGAGTTATAACGTTCTTTGAGTAAATGAGCGATATGTACTTACATACATATATATATATATATATATATATATATATATATATTTCTATCAGATGATGCTATAAATAAATTAAATGAGAATGGAAAGTTAAATATACATATACTCATAATTAGTAGGTCAGTTCTTTCATATGAATACAATTTGTCAAGTCGAATAAGCGATGCCGGCTTGTCCGCCTGTTTGTAGGAACAATTGATTTTCCGAAGGTCCCATAAAAGCCAGAGAGTTCGGTATTGTACTGATGCGTCAGCACTTGTTATAGCTCGATTGGCATTGAAAATCAGCAAAATCAGAAAAGCGGTTCCCGGCAATCTCATTTGCGCGCACTATTTGCAAATAAAGATATTTGCAAATAAATTAACTAACAGTTTATACGGCATTGTAAATGTAAAAAAACTTGGTAGCACTTCTATAGAAATGTTACTTATATTTACAAACAAAATTGTGTAAATGTATGAAATAAGAAATAATTATTTGTTTTTATTGTCATTATTTTCTTCTATCAATGTTTTTTTGTGCGATATTCAATCAATTTATTGTTTTTTGTTAGCAAACATTTGTAAGTGTGGCAACCTCAAGCATTTTATTTGCAAATAGTGCGTTAATCGTGAATAGTTTTTTAAATTAGTAAGTCTCAGTAAAAACAATAATGTTGCAGTGGGTAACTTTAGTCCATCAGCTCTATACTGAATAACAATTCCTCGTGAGTTTTTTCGCTATTCCTTGCTCCCCTATTTAAAAAAAATCATTTGAAAACTTTCATAAAGACAGTTCAAAATTTCGAAACTCTCTCTCTCAATTTTTATTTCTCTAAACGTCCGTTTCGAATAGAATGATTTTATTCGCAGAAAAAAATTAATTCCCTTGGAACTATTTTCCGGGAAATATTTAAGATTGGGCTGTATGTATACTTGCATGTATGTATGTAAGTAAATACATTTTTATGACTTGTGAAGTGTGTATAAGATTCGACAGTCGACTATACACTCTTACTTGTTTTTTCTAAAATCCATATTTTCTGATAAATATTGCGAATTTGAGCCCGATGGCCAAATATTCATCTTTTAAAGTATTCATTCGTCTTCTTTGACTTAAAAATATCAGCACACAAGCAATCTGATAAATTTTTAATGATTCCTTAAAAAAAAATGAATGAAAACAAATGATACTAAAATTTTTAAACATGAAAATAATGATTTATTTGTAGGCCTTTTTGGTTAAAATAGACATATATACATAAAACATACATACATACTTATGTATGGATATTTAATTTGTCTTCTTTTTTTTTAATTTCATTTATTTAGAAATATGTACATTAGGGGTATAATCAATTTTTTTGGCATAGTACCATTAGGTCAACCATGTCCCAGTAACCACGAAAATCATAATCTTTTGTAATTTTTCTCAAAAAAGTTCACGAAGTTCTAAACACTTAAAGCACGGACTTGAACTAACAAAAATATTATTTTACATAACCTAAAATTATTTCGAGGCCTTCTTAATACAATATTGAATATTCATAACTTTATACGGTGTTTTTTATTTATTTTTTGTTTTAAATATACATATTATTAATTTTCCTTAACCAAAAAGAAAAGAAAATTCCATCGCGTTTGGTGCGCGAACTTTTTTGACCTTAGCATAAAAATAAATATGCGTTCCCTTATAATTTTTTATGCTCTATCGGACTGTGCTATGCCAATTTTGATATTTTAAAAAATTGTTAAAAAGTTTTATCCCTAATGTACATATGTACAATTTGTTATTATTATTTATTAGTGTTGCCAACCAATTGTGTATGTACATACATACATACATATGTATGTATATAAATTTTACTTTCCGTTTGGCAATGTTCCCAATTTTTCTTTAATTTATAATTTTTTGTTGTTGCATTTTTTATAAAAATGTAATGTTGTACATAAAAATTTTTCTTATTTGATAAGTTTAAAGACCTCTGTCATGTTAATTTGGAGCTGAACATATTTTATTATTATTATTATTATTTTTTTAATTCAATTGCAATTTGTTATGTTGCATGTTGGTGCTTATGTTTATGGGCAATTTTGATTTCATTTTGTGAGTTTTCTTCTTTCTGGCTTTCATAGTCATAGTAATGAAAGAAAAGAAAAAAAGTGAAATTGATTTTTCTCCTAATATTGGTTAATGTATTCCAACTACTAATGAAAGTATTTGGAAAATGTTTTGTAATTATGTGTTATTATTAATTATACTAACGGTAATTTACGGGCAGCTGTTTTATACATACATACATATGCATGTATATATGTACATAGTATCGATTGCAATTTGTTTATAAATATACATAAATATAAAATGCATTTTTAAGGAAGTATATAAATAAACAATTGTAACATTTATTTATTTTTGTTATGCCATTTGAAATTTCGAAACCTAAAATGCTTCAAAAAATATTTAAATATTTTTTTTCGCGTCCACTGAACAACCTTAGCGTGAGAGAGTCTCAAATGAAAATAATTATTTATTTTTGTGTTATGCTTTAAAAAATGTAGAATAATGTTATGCGCAGGGATCGTAACAGTTATAAGTTTTATTATAAAAATCACTTTTTAATCACTAATTCTCGATTTTTATTTATTCTCGGAAAATAAAAGTTATTTCTTGACTTTTATTTATTCTTCACAAGATAACAGTTACTTTTTGATTTTTATTTTTTAATTTAATTTTTAAAATTTAGAAATCGTACTTTTTGCGTTAAAATTAATATTAAACGATTTAGGGCCTGTCCCACGATGTGTACAACGTTCGACTTGTCGCCCAGTTACATTAGAAACAACAAAATTTTAAAATTTCTTTTTGTTTTGAATTAGTAATTAGTGGTTACGCTTTTTGGGGCACATGGCACACATCGGCCTAACGTTCAATATTATTTATTAAATTTTACAAAAATTGTAGTTCATATACGAGTACTATGTACATACAAAGAAAAAATTTTGCCCCAATTATTAATATTTTGAATTAAGAATTTAATTGATTCAAATAAATTTTTAATTTCTTTATACCCTGTTTCTACAAAAAACTGAGTGCTTTTCATATAAATTTTCTACTTAAGTCAACTGTCCGTGTTGTGGAAACAGGGAATTAATTAATTAAAGTGGCAAAACTTAAATGATATTATAAAATTGTTTACAAGTGAAAATATAATTAATTTTTTAATTGACATTACAAAATATATCCCATAATTTTTTTCTGTGTACATACGTACATATGTACATATTAATTGACATTATATTAAAATGTGAACAAAAAAAAACATTAATTAATCTACATAAATCAGTATTAAAACCTAACATTGCAACAAGATTTTGTAAAAGTTAATAAAATTATATTAAGTAACTGAATACAAATAAATTTGGTTGGTAACACTGTAAAAAATATGCAGTTACGCACTCATATAATTTTAATTGATACAAGTATAGAATGCAACAATTTAATTCATATTACTAACACTTACATACATACATATGTATGTATGTACATTAGTGATGAGCAATAGCGTGATTTTTTAATAATGTTGCTCCTTGTGAACGTGATTTCTAAATCGCTGTTCTTTTAAACTGTGACTGTGATCACAGTTTAGCAGTAGTTTTATTTGTAGCAGTTCTGTTATTTTGGGAAAATCTAATAAGAAGAGCAGCAGTGAAATTAAACAGTGACTGTGATCACGGTTTAACACATTTCAGCTCTTCTGCTTTAAAAGTATTTATTAGTATTGGTGTTTTGATAAATACTAATAAGATGAGCAGCAAGAACAAGCAATTAGCAATCAATCCCGTTCAAATATTGAGAATAAATAAAAAAAAATATAAGAGGCAGAGAGACAATAAAATTGCAAATATAAAAATGTGAGTTGTACATAGATACCAGAAAAGATGGTTTGACACGATTTCACGATTTTTGTCTTGACAAAAGCTGAAGGTATAAAAAAAATTACTGTTGTATCTTTATGTACTGTAAAGTAAGCATGCAAGAACAATCACAGTTTGTATGAAAGAACTATATTTCCAAAACCTGTTACTTGATAAATTCAGTCACGGTTGTGATTTGTAATTTTTCAATCGCTGCGAAAAAGTAACAGGTTTCTAAATATCGCTCAACTCTAATATACATACTCATTCATAATAAATGGCTGTCATTGTCATTTAAATGGCGGCATTACTTTAAAATTGCTATAGTATTGATGTAAATTTCTGTTACACTTTTTTGTTGCTTTATTTTGGATTATAAATTCTTTGAGAAGTGGGAAAATCAGATACCTATGTACATCCATTTTAAACTCTTTTGTTTAATTCATTGATATCGAGTTTTTATCTGATTCTTTCTACTCTTATTGTTGATTTATAGTGGGTACTACTTTCGTACGACACAATGCACACACACCCACTTGATTTTTCTTTTATTTCTGTGTGTATGTACATATGTAAATATGTATGAGTGGCGAAGAAAAAGTGTTTTACTGTTTTTTTGGAGGTATAATTCTAATAAATCTATTGAAGTCTAAAGAGGGAGAAAAAATTACATTTATGTAGGTACATACATTAAATTTATGTGCCTTTTATTAAGTGAATTAAGGGATTTTTTTCAGATAAGTACATACATACTTACATACATAATGCATATGCATGTATGTACATATGTATGTACACTCAGGAAAAAGCTGCAACTTAAATATAAGAACGCTTCACATTAGTTCAATAATTTTCAATACCATAGAAAATGTATATTAAAATACTTAAAAATAAAAAAATTAATAAATAAATATTGTAAATTGAGACATTTTTAGATTTTTAATTGAACTATAGTGAATTTTTAATCAGAAATAATTTTTAGTCAGGCTTAAGTTCAGTAATTTCAATTATTTTTATTGAATGAACTATTTTATTAATTAATGTGAGTTTCTAAAGAAGAGAAGAAAAATTAAACTAGACTTTTGTAAGCTGGGGGAAATACCGATATTTGTCTGTGCAGCAACGCACTTCATCAGCACCCTAGTCTATCTACTTGGGTAGAGATTGTTATTAACATCAGCTATTTAACGTAAATTCTAATGAAACGGAATGTGAGAATTGATTGTTGTGTACAATTATTGATTTACCTTTGGCAAATACATATGTAAGTATCACTATTTATTTCCCCTGTTTTTCCATTTTTTTTTCATTTTTCTATTTAGGTTAGCACGAAGTTATATTACTCTACCTACGTATGTTTAACTATTCTTGCTTATCTTTTACGATCATCACATTAATTATTTTTACTTATTCGATGTACCGTCGGTACATACATATAAGTATTATAGTAGTGGATATTATGTTACTTTTGTTTTTGCTTTCTACGGTTTATTTGACTTTCCAACATTTGTGATTGCCAAGAGAACAGTGATTGCCAAGTGAACATATTTTTGTCACGTGCCCATGATGAATTGAGACATTTTTAGATTTTTAATTGAACTATAGTGAATTTTTAATCAGAAATAATTTTTGGTCAGGCTTAAGTTCAGTAATTTCAATTCTTCTTATTGAATGAAATATTTTATTAATTAATGTGAGTTTATAAAGAAGAGAAGAAAAATTAAATTGTAAATTAATATTTTTTCATATTTAAATAAGAATTTTCAACATTATTAATGTTTCTTATTAATTCAATATGGTTTTTATTGATTTTAAGCTGCTTTTTCTCTGGGTGTATCTATACAGAAATAAATGTAGTGGTTACAGTTATCAATCTACAAAAATATTAAGTTGATTTGTTCCTAAAGTATTATTATGCCCCTAACATTCAAAATAATATTATTAAGCTTAAAATAACAAAAATTAAAAATTAAAAAAAAACCCCGAACATATCTAGAAAATATACGATATCTTCTAAACGATTTTCTTCAAACATAGCTAAGAACTCTCTCGATCTAGTCCCCTTTCAAAAAGAAGAAACTAAGTAAAAATCGGTCCAGCCGTTGGGTCTGTCATGGACACGGACAGACACACAAAGACACAAATACACAGACACACACTACAAACTTATAAAACCCCTTTTGTTTTGGTCGGGGGTTAAAAAGGATTGAAACTACAGGTTATCGTAACAATTGCAGAAAAATCAAAATGAAATCCTCGTGATAATAGACTTAATTACGAGTGTCGTATTTCGACTGCGCCTATGATGATTTTGTGCTAGATTAAAGAAAAAATTTTGCAATGTTTTTTAGTCTAGTACAAAATGGACGTAGACGAAGTCGTAATACCATTCCTACCGCGTCAAACTATCCAATATGCAAAATTGGTTTTTTGGATTCGTTACCACGATAACCCTAATTTTTACGACATGCCTCGTTTCAAAATGCTGAAATTCTCACGGACGATAGATAACTCAATAAGAAATATTTTAAGCCTGGTATTTTTTGGAATACGCTGACTTTAAATTCACAATTGACGGGTCTTCGCGCTCTTCTGAAAAGTTAAAATTTGCATATTGGATAGTTTGACGTGGTAGGGACGATACGACACTCGTAATAAGGCCCAATATTACATGTGCATAAATGCAAGCTTATCCTTGCAATCGTAGTATAAGTTTAAGAAGATAATATTTAGGGAGTTCACAATAGCGTTTTAAAATATGTGTTAATATTGCAACATTTACATTTTAATTCAATGTGGGTTAATTTAATTCTTAATATGGGTTGGCAAGTTTATTGTTTTCTTTGCGTATAAATCGAATTTAATACCATGTGTCAAACTTAAAAGACTGGAAAGCATGACATTTTCAATATGGCAATATGATAATGTTAAATTAAATAAGTTAAAACTGTCAGCGCATCTGTAGTTGATGAAAAAAATATAAAAAAATATTGTAATACTTTAATATAGGGTGTTTTTTTAAGAGGTATAGAACTTCGAATTGAAATAAAACACAAGAAAATCATTCTAATGTCCATCAATTTGGCTTTATTGGAAGGATAATTTTATTAATGTTTAAATATGATTTCGGGCATGTGGTCGCCGCGGCTGGCTCGAATAAAGCCAATTCTACAGGTCCAATTTTCAACCACTTTTTCGAGCATATGGGGCCGTATGTTGGCAATAACGCCACGAATGTTGGCTTCCAAGTCCCCTAACGTTTCTGGTTTGTTGGCGTAGACGAGCGACTTCACATATCCCCAAAGAAAATAATCCAATGGTGTCAAATCACACGATCTTGGTGGCCAATTGACAGGTCCATTCCGCGAAATTATGCGCTCATCGAATGTTTCCTTCAATAAATCGATTGTGACGTGCGCTGTGTGGCATGTAGCGCCGTCTTGTTGGAACCACAACTCATCCACATTCATGCCATCCAATTCGGGAACAAAATAGTCGGTTAGTCGGCTCCAATTGCTGTGCACGGTGGCGAATCGATTCATTCGGGTCCTCTTCAACACTTTGCTCTACAGCGGCAATTGTTTCTTCGGTGCGCACTGTTCGACGTCTCTGCGGATGCGTATTATCACATAGAGTAAACGTAGTGCGAAAACGATCCATGGTTAACCGAATTAATTGCTCTGATGGACGATTATGTCGACCATAAAATGGACGGAGCTTGCGGTAAACTTCGCGAACTGAACCATTATTTTCGAAATAAATTTGCACGATTTGCAAGCGTTGTTCTTTTGTCAACCTGTTCATGATGAAATGGCAAACCAAACTAAATATTAATCACTTGACAGCTGACAAAATGGCCGCCAGTTAAAAAAGTGATGCCAACTTAAAGTTCTATACCTCAATAAAAAACACCCTTTATACAGTTGCTCAATTCAGAACCTACTGTAGGAATCGTAGTTCGTACAAACGTTCTTGGTGAGTTTTATGTAAAAATTTGTTTATAACAATGTTTTACGATCCCCACAATAGGTTGTGAATTGAGCAAGTGTTTTATATCGTTGCCTGCTCACAATGAAAATTTCAAGATGGCGCAAAGTAGCCACATTAAAATTTTAAGATACTCATTCTGAATTCCCTATTATATCCTTATTTAGTATAAAAAAAGCTGTAACCATCTGACCGATCTGACCATATTAAGTTTCTGTTTTGATTGATGTTAAGTTTTTTATGATTTGTAATATACGATTTATTGATTAGATTTTATAAGAAAAACTTATTTATGTAGTGAATAATTTCTATTTATTTTCAATCTTAATAAAGTTCTTTTTTTTTCTTCTTTACAGGTAATTATTAAACCAAATAAATTGAATAATAACGTTTGATCATCATTTGTAAGTACATACTCGTATTTCATTAGCAATATCATTTACAGATTTCAGTAGATTTCTTGCATAAAATGTAAATGTAATAACATGACAAGTTTCAGCTTTTTTATAATAGTTTGAATAATGCTTTTAATTTGAAATATTTACCAACTGTTTCCATAAGTCAGGCAGTCGAATCGTCGAAAAAATTTTATGAAAATCACTTTAAGAAATATGTAGTGCTTTTCATATACATTTTCTGTCTGTGTTGTGGAAACAGGGGTGTTTATTTATTTTTTTCATTTTTTAATTATATAAAGTAAATCCATCCATACGTGAAAAATTATCATATATGTATGTATGTATGTATGTTTATGTCGTTTAATCTTTTATTTTTTTTAAATTAATTTTTCTTTTATAAGACGCGTGCTAATGAAGAAAACTCTCAAAATTACTTCTTTAGTTTTTTTTTTACTTTTTTTTTCTTTAAGTTTTATCTTCTAGTGTTCAATGTACATACAACAATGGAATAAATAAATTTATTTATATTTTTTTAAGAACAGACATCAAAACATTAATCATTGGCAATTTCTTTTTAAGTTTAATGTTTGTAGAAATTTCTTACTTTTTTGAGCTCGAATTTCTCTCTTTTCTGTGTCCGTTTATTCGATTATTTTTTATATTGTTGCTTGTTGAAATTAAAGCAAAAATAGTATTCATAAAAAACTTCGTAAAAATTGCTAAAAAAATATGTGCATAATTTTTGTAATTTTTCCTTCATATAATTTGCGTCATTTTCTTAGGCTGAGTTTACATCTGACATTTCTTGTGTGTCATTTGCCCAAAAAAGCGTAACCAACTAATTGCTAATGAAAAACTGTTTGATTCAGACATATACATATTTATTGATCTAAACAGTTTCCAATCATGTTGGATTCTATAAAATTTTCTATTAGTTATAGCCTGGTACTCTGTTCAAAGTTGTGAAAAAATTTCAGCACCATTGATTAGTTCGCGTGAAAAATTTGACATGCACTAAATGTAGCCTAACTCGCGGTTTTTTTAAAATAAATTTCTCGTTTTTATTGCTTGAAAGTATGCAACATTGTTAAAATTCCGTGCGAAAAAAGCACTGCTCATGTTGTTTCCAGCTAAACTAAAATGATGCCAGACTAATTTTGCATGGAAAGACATGATTTTACGTGTTTTTTCACAACTAGAACAGAGTACTATTTTTGCGAATTTATTTCGCAAATATTTCATACCAAATACTTTTATATGTAGTTTGACAGCATTTCGCACGAAATTGTGAACAGAGTACCAGGCTTATGTATGAAACTGTTTAACTTAATAAATACGTGTCTGAATCCAATTGTTTTTCATTAGTAATTAGTGGTTATGCTTTTTTTACGCTTGTGTGGCACATGGCACACAGATGGAAACCCGGCCTTACTCTTTGAAACAGTTGCCTGTGGCTTTTCTTATTTATGATAAGGATGCTGTGACATGCAATTTGTATTATTGACATTTAACTGAAGAAGTACTTGTATGGGATGGTAGTGGATGGCTAAAGAACTATAAAAAAGAAAAAGAATATACATACATATGTATGTACATATGTATGTACAAGCCGCGCCATAAAACTACTGTAACTTTTACTTTTTATTACGAATTATTTTTGTAGTTGCTTTCGTTGTTATTAATGGTCGTGTAAAAAAAAATTTTTATGTTAATTTTCCTTTGAAATGTTTTTATTTTTGGCATTGAGCCAACCAAACAAATATGTATTCAAATTTCTACAATATTGGCTACTACCAGCTCCATTACGAGTATGTTTGTATGTATGTGCTTAAGAAGCCTTTGGAGTCTGACAAAATATTTATTTGTTTTTTACGATTCTTTTCTATTTCATTGTACATACAATACATACTAGACGAATGTTCTATTTGTTGTAAGAGTATTAAAAATAGTAAAAAAAAATATTACTAGTATTTCCAGCTGCTGCCTGACTGGCTTTATTCCATATTGATATTCACATGTAGAGAGGTGCTTCCAAAACGGTTGTGCTATGGGGTGTATGCCAGAAATGTCAATTTAACTTCCGCATTAATGGGCAAATGTAATAAAATTTTGTATTTGTATGTCCGATATGTCTTTAGGAAAAGTGTTTTTTTTTACATTTCTATTTAAATTTAAACGTTGTTAGAATTTTTAACATAAATATATATACATATATCTCTGTACGTACTAGTGATGCACGAATATTCGTATTCGTATTCGAATTGTCGAAAATTCGGCCATTTTCAGGCGAATACGAATAAATTAAATAAATAAATCCTAAACGAAATTTAAATAAATGACTAAAAATTTTAGTTTGCACAAATACATTAATTTTTTATAGAAATTTGTGCTTTGTATCATTTTCAAATATTATTTAATGACAATCATTAAAATTTTGGGTACTTTTTATTAACTTTAAAGTACGCCAACAAGAGTATGAAGTCCTTTTTCATAACAATTTTTTAATATTTCATATTGCATATAATATTCGTATTCGTATTCTTGAATATCGTTTCAAATATTCGTATTCGTATTTGCGAATATCAAAAATTGACATTCGTTACATCAGTAGTACGTACACATGTATGTATGTAACACATATTTTCTAGTTTTATTGTTGCTTTTTGGCAATTTTCGTTGTAAACAAGGCATCTATTTCATACGTACATACACACACACACACACACACACACACACACACACACACACACACACACACACACACACACACACACACAACAAACACACACATAACTATAGCTCCTTTATTGCAACAAAGGCATAACTCAGAAAGGTTAGTTTTGCCGAAAGTAAGTTTCAAGTTATCAATTTACATTAGGGTTTGGGAATCGGGAATTTCCGGGTAAAGTCTGCCTAATATTCCCGAGAAATATTTGAGATTTTCCCAGGAAAACGGGAAGTTAAAAGTGCACCCTTATTCTATTTGGCGTCGGCAATATAACATATAGTATTGCCATTTATCGATGACTGTCAACATACATACATATTTTGGTATGTAAGAAGAATTAATGTTGATGTTGCCGTTCATTTTGTCGTCGATGTTTTTAATATCGTCTTCTGTGGTGACCAATTTGGAAAAAAAAATAAATCGTCAAAAGGTGAAATATAAGAAATACCAAAGTATACATACATACATATTTATTTAAAGAAAAAAAAAACAATCTTTAGTGAAAAATATATTATGAACAAAATTAAAATTATCAACCCCAACCAATTTAAAATGCTGATGAAGGGTTGGAAAAGAATCCTCCTCTTGATACGGGATTTCGAAGTGGTAGTGTCCCTAATAATTTCAAGGAACAGTGCGGAAGTGTTGCAACTGCACTAAATGCCCTCGGACTACCATTTAGAACTAGTGATGGATGCCAAACTGTAAGGTAAATAGTGTGTTGGAAAAGTATATACTGTATGGTAGATTTATTTTCACAGATCTGGCGGGACTTGAAGTTTAAAGTAACCAAAAAAAAAAAAAAAATGGTTGCAAAAAAACTGAGTGCAAAGCAACTGGAGGCGGCTTAAATAAACAATTAATACTAAGCCCCTTTGAAGAAGCTGTGGCAAATCTGCTCCAATTTCCAATAAACATTGATCTGATCTCTTTTTTATATAAGGCTCTATTGTCTCCAATACATGCCTAAATGACGTCTTATTCTCCGATTTATTCGAAAATAACTTTCAAATCATAAAACGATTAACATTACTCATTATTTGGAAAAATATGACTTCGGGCCGGTTTGTCAATGTCGACAACGTTTGACTTGTCGCACTTTTACATTTGAAACAAAAACAACATTTTAAAATTTGTTTTTGTTTTGAATGTAAGTATGCGACAAGTCGAACGTTGTCGACATTGACAAACAGGTCCTTCGAATTTATCACTTACTTCTCAACGGGTAACTAAAAAATTCATGAATTTTATCTGAGAAGTCTTCTTTGCACTATTAAATTTTTAAAGCTATGCTATTTATTGCGTCTGATGTGATTTTCGACACTATTACAGTTATAAATTTATTTTTGTTTTGATTTCTTTGTACTTAAAAGCAGAGTACGAAAATAAACGAAACAAATTGCTTGATTTTGTTTTGAAGTGAGTGAAACAAAAACAATGAGAACGATTGCTCAATTCGTTTTTTATTTGTTTTTGCACATGCGCACAAGCCAGTGAATACAGCCGATTGGCTGTAAGCCTGCTAACCGCCGCCAGCGACCACAAACAATACATTAGTTTAATCGTACTCCGCTAGGAAAGAAAATAATGATAAATAAATGGAAACGTTTTGAAATAGTTGCGTCGAATTTGACATCATTATATAATATAATTTTATTGCATTTTTATTTAAAACATTTAGTTTGTTTTATATAGCTAAGCAGCATAGCTATAACCGGGTGCCCTAAGACACCTCTCTTCTTTTTTTATATAATAATAATATATTTTTATTTTATTTATTTGCGTTAATAGTCGCCAATTAGTCTTTAAATGATCTCTTACTGTGCAATAACTATAAAATATATTTGCTTAAATTTACTTGAAGATTTGTTTTAGTATTGCTTTTTATTAATTATATTTAAAAATAATGCTTACATTAATAAAAGAATCAAAATTTCGCCAATTTTCATTTAATAAATGTACGTAATTTAGAAAATTTTCTTTTCCTGGGAGTTCCAGGGAATGCGATTTTTTCATTCCCGTTTCCAGGGAAAGTGCAAAAATCTAAGAAATTGTAAACCTTAATTTATATATATCCAACTCAATTGAGATATAAAAATATTTTCTTTTCTCCAGATGTGAGTGTACAGCCGTTTTGTATGAAATTTTTTACACAAAATTATATACGATATAATCAGCCCAATCATAAACAAAAATTCCGCACGAGTTTTCTCACTTTTCCCTTTTCTCCTATTATGAATTTGTTTCTTCCCTCTTTTTACCAAATGCGGGAATAAAAAACTCCCCGGGGAAAAAAGTAGGTATCATGAACGCAGTTGAACTTGCTTTTTCACTAAAAATCTTTCACTTGCAAAACAGAAGGGAGTCTACATAAGAATACACTTAATGATCCATTAAACAAGAACTTATATACATAAACTTCTATTTTATAGTTCTTGTATGTGGAAAAACACAAATAATGCCCAAATAAATCATTTATAAACTTATTTTTACATATTTTTAAAAATTGGTAAATGTTAATAATTTTGTTTACTCTCTCACTACAAAAAAGGAAGAAACAAAATGTCAACAAACAAGCAAAACAACGAGCTTCACACTGTGGTGATGCCACGTATTACTCTTTTTTGTTCCCAAGGAATTTATGATTGGAGGAATTTTTTCTCGAGAAAATTATTTTCCGTGAGAAATGAATTCCGGGGGAATATTCATGATTGCGCTGAATGAATTTTTCTGCATTATTAACTCAAAAACGCAGTTTTTTGAAATATGACTGTGTGTCAATAAATTAACAATATCTATGATAGACACATAGTATTGTGCTTCCTTTACTTTGTTGTTTTCTTTTTTAATTTATTTTATCTAGATGAGGCCAAGGTTATCCCACGTACCACTAGTGCGTAAATAAGATGTGTGCGCAAATATTTACATATATAGGTACCTGTATGTACATACATACATACATATGTACATATATACCGTTTCCTTAATATAGAAAGGACCCAACTCATTATTTTTTTGAAATCATGTTTTTTGTATTTTTCAATGGAAGAACATTTAATGTATCGAAAAATGCAAAAATCTCGATTTCAAAAAAAAAAAAAAAAAAAAAACATCTACTTCAATAGTGGCACAACTCAAAAAACCAGTTTTTGCAGAAAACGCGTTTTAAGTTTTCAATTTGCATACAACTCAATAGAGAAATGAAAAAAAAATTCTTCTCTCAGGAGGTGATAGTACAAGCTATTTATATGAAATTTTTACACAAGATAAAATACGAAATGCCGCATCTTTCTGCATTATTAACTCAAAAAGCTAATTTTTTGAGTTATGCTACTATTGAAGTAAATGTGCGATATGTATTAGTCTCCTGCACAAGACATCTTATAAGAACTTTCAAGACATGAGGGATTTTTCAAATGCTTTACTACAGCGAAATCTTATAAAACAAACGTTAACAACACTGTTTGCAAGAAATTTGTTTCAGTATTGTAGGTATAAGAGTAAAGAAGAAAACACTTCGTGACGGAAGAATTTGTGATACTTGCTTCTTTCTACGCATGAGCGCGTGTACAAACGTCATGCATGTATGTGTGTATGATTTTTTATTTTTCTGCGCACATGCAAAGCCACACACATGTATTAACATTAGTTGTATGCGGTTAATCACATAATAGCTTACCATCTACATATTACACACACACTCAAACGTACAATATGAATAATAACAAGCATACACTAATCAACAGTACTTCTTTTGAGTGTTTGTTACAAACAAGCTGTCTTGCGACATCGCTTGTTACAACTGATATACACACACACCAATACATCCATCGTGCTTCGCTTATAGTACGACAGCATTTATTATTGGTTTAGTATAATACATGCGACGTGAATACATTTAAAAATCATGACATTTTAACATTTCAAGACTGTTTACGCAGCTCTCTAATATGTATATATAATGTACATACATATTTATGTGCACAACCGCTTTGTTGTCAACAACAATACAATAGCAGCCAGTCAAAATAACCACTATGTATCTATCCAATAATTTGACTAAGATTTCAAGGATTTTTACGTGGTAAATACAGTGATATTGTAGAACATCTTGAGGTTATTCATAGTTTGTTCTACTTACACTTAGAAAAAAAAATTAATTTCATAATTATAGAAATCGTAAAAAAAACAAACAAATTGTTCATTGAATTGAACTTGTTGTGGCAAAGAAGACCAGAAACAAAAAATGCAAGTACATCGATGGGCTTTTGCAAATTTACGTCTAAGTTAAATTGTCACGAATATGCTGAGTAGATCTGGTTCACTGACTATGAGTGCAAGGATAACCTCCCAAGGGAGACTCCCATGATCAAATGCTTTACGATTTTTCAAGCGGAAGTCTTTATGTGTAATAAAGAATAATTTAGGAGAAAATTAAAAGTAGCCTAGACATGATCGAAATGTCTAGGCTATCATTCATTTTGAGTTCGATTTTGTAATGCCAACATTATCATCCCAATAATGAATATTCCCTCGGAATTTTTCTCACGGAAAATAATTTTCGCGAAAAAAAAAAATATTCCAATGATAAATTTAGGGCGGAGTTGTTGTATCAAATCGGCATAGGAAATCATGTAACCTTAACATTTTAAGTGCAGATTTACGTAGAGTAATAAGATGAAAATTGTTGTGCAACATTTCAATCCTATATAACTCTTCCCGGTATAAGTCTTCCTTTATTGCACAAGAAAAAAAATGGGCAGGGATATAACAGATATCCTATAAATTTCAAATGTTGCAAGTTAAATTTCCAGTTTCAGTGTATTCAACGAATTATTATTATTAGTAAAATCTTATGGCAGATATTTTGAAAGAACATTTGAAATCATTATTTACTCGTTTTGAACCACTCTTTGTGCTCTCTTATTGAAAGGAAAAGAAAAATCCCTTCGGAGAAGATTTAGGGTTTAAAATGATCTGTTGAAAATGTTGATATTAAAGAGACAATTGAAAAATTCAATGAATCCAGCTTACATGCGTTCAAAGCTAACATATGCAAAAATATGCTGAAAAGGTAAAATATGCAAAAATAACATTTAATAAACTTAAAGTTGAGTACACATCTGACATTTCTTGTGTTGTCATTTTGTATTGTAATTTCCAAAATGTATGCAACGCCGTTCATATTATGTTTTTTGGGCGTATGCCAAACGGTAGAAAAGTACTATGGTAAAAAAATATTTGGCTGTGGGGAAAAAATTTAATTTGTCTGCTGTGCCAAATGATATCTTTTTTGACAATGTAAAATTTTGACAAATTCACTTTAGCATAGAAAGAAGCTGATGAAAAAATTGCTGCGGCGGCGAAGCAAAACCTTTGACTACAAGCCGCCGGCTACCAACAAATTTTTGAGAGGACATTTTTATATAAAACAATATTCTTGTATCAAAAAATTATATAATATTATATGTACGATGCAACATTTTTCGCAAATTAATATAAACAATGATTTTTTCACAGTCTAATTAAATTTAAAAGACGTATAAATCTATGTATTGGGAGACAGCTCGAAGGACGGCGGTGGTTTTAAATTTTATGATACAATGTTTCTTATTTGCTACTTGTCAAAAATTTATCTGTTGTGTCAAAAATTCTACTAGCCCCCAGAAATGTCAAAAATTTGCTTACACTAGTACTTTGCTACCGTTTGGCACAGGCCCTTTATATGGAAATCAATGACACACAACTAAAAATA
The DNA here is from genome assembly GCA_949987645.1 of Tachina grossa. Taxonomy (NCBI): domain Eukaryota; kingdom Metazoa; phylum Arthropoda; class Insecta; order Diptera; family Tachinidae; genus Tachina; species Tachina grossa. The sequence continues at coordinate 24,107,176 of OX465276.1, read as the reverse complement.
TAGGAATTGACAACTAGATGCCTCTAGTGCACACTATTGCGATCTAACAAAATGTCATAGGCTTCAAATTCTTTTAAAAAAATCTAAAACTAATAAATAACTAAATATATTTTCCAAACCTTTATCCATCACAGAGAAAAAAAAATATGCGCAATTTCATATTTATAATATCTAATTTCATAACATTTTTATAATTATAGCGAAATATCTGCTATGGATGAATATAACATCCGTTTAATTTTTCTTATTTCGTAATTATACTCATTTAATTAATAACAACTCCCTATATTTACTTTTTTTTATTTACAAACTTCTTTATACTTTTCTTCATTATCTCTAAAATGAATTGCAAATATTTATTGATTTTTTTTCTGTCTGCTCTTAATTTTTATTTTGTGTCTGCTTTTTCTCCGTTTGCCATTTTTTTTCATACTTATGACAAATCTTTTCATTCATGCATTCCATCCTTTAAAAAATCGAAGCAGACATCCAGTCATTCACAAAAGTCACAATGAACCAACAACGGCAGTCAGTTGTCAACACTTTCATAATGGACGGACGCTTAACCCAAAAATGCGCAAATCCATATTTTGAGGCTTTTTCATTCTATAAGATTTTTTTAATTTTCGCAAAAAATAAAAAAGCAAGGCAAAAAGTAATCGGTAGATAACATCTTTGTAGATTGAAAAATGTTTTTAATAAAATTTCAAAGTAATCGAAATTTATTTGAGAAAAATATTTGCTTTTCTTGATCCTTTGTTGAAAAATTTAATAATGAAGAAAACATACGTATGTACAGAAATATAAAAACGGAAAATTAGTTAATTTCTGTCAGTGAAGCATTTTATGGCCTCTAATTAGAGTTGTTCCACTCACGAACGAATTAGTTCGATTGAACGATTCCTTTCACTGAGCGCCGTGAGCCGTTCAGTCTACTGGCCGATTTTTCCCCCTCTTTCATGTGTGTCGTTCTATCAGCTCAATATCAACACACACACATGCATCAAGTTAAATTCAGATTATTCACCCTTATTCCAGTAGTCGACATCGACGTCACTTTAACACAATGCCAAACAATTGTGGAAAACAACTTACTCCTGTTGGCAGGTTAATGCTGTTTTGTAGACCTTAAGGAACGGAAATAGATTGTCAGTAGCACAAAGTTGTTATCGAGAGCGAGTAAACAAGCCCCAATTTCTTTGTATTGTGTTCAAGTGAGGTCGATATCGAGAACTGGAATAAGGGTGATTAATATCTTGTGAGAATATTATAATAGATATTATATACATATCTATATAAAAATTCATTTAACTCCTTTTTTGAAATTTTTCTAAACGATAATACTTTTCCTCTGATCAGTGTTGCATTATTACGAAATCAAGCAATAAACAAACTAAGAAGTCGTCTGTTTCGACGCCGATGCCGTGCCGTCGTTTATGGCATATCTCTTCGTCTTAAACCGGCTATAAACATTTGCTTAATTCACAAAATCTCTTGTATTTCTGTATCAATTGTATTATCATATTAAATACAAGAGTGTAACATTTGTTGTTTGTTTTCATATAAAAATGAAATACACTATTACACTTTTATTTCACATGTTTTTAAAATGTTGTATTCAGAGAGAGGCTCTCTGACAAAATTTTTATGTAGCTTGTTCTTCTTTTTTTCATTAAAAATACAAAATACATTAATATATTACACAGATAGTGTTCACAATTAAAAAAACAAAAAGTGTATTTGATACACAAATACACGATAAAGATTGTTGTGAATTAAGCAATTTGAATATGCTATAACGAAATTTTTATATTTTCTTTTTATATATCTTATTTAAATCAATTAATTTATCCGCCGTCTATTTTTAAAGGCTGGCAATGCCACAGCATGCATGAAACTACTCTGCCGCCGGAAGTCAACGATTAATGCAGACATGTTAGTCTGCAACAGCTATTTGCTTTAGGCCAAGTACACACTGTAGCATTTTGTGATAAATATGGCAAAAATAACAGTGGGAACTAGTGGCAACGTTTGCAATTTCCGATATTTTTCGTTGTGTGGCATTACCACACAAACTGTTTACGTATCTGATGCAAACAGTTGTGAGAATAAGTTGGCTGCATTGCAAACACAAAAAGAAAATGTCAGCGTGTTGAGATTTTGACATTGAGACAATACCGAAAGAATTTTAAATGTGTGCGGGTATAAAAATTTTAAAGTATGGAAAAAGAAAAAGAAAATGGGAGAGTGTGAGAAAAATTCAAACGCCCTGAACGCATGTTATGACGACACAGCTAATTCAGCTTGTGGAGGTTCGTGAGGCTGTATGGAAACATACATATGTATGTGTGTATATGTAGTACTTATAGGGACAGAAATGCAAAAAAGGGCAGAAATTTCGGTGGAGTTAGGTCTTCATACACATACAATTTTTAAACCAACTGGAATCCTGCTTCCGTAAACTGGAGTGCAGAGTACAATAGAATCCTTTGGTGGCACGCATATTAAGCCCTGGTCTTTTCCACCACTTTTTTTGCCGTTTCTTAGATTTTCTTAATTTTTTTCTTATTATTGATAAACACACGGTGGCACTAGCCAATTTAATAATTTTGCGATTATCCATTTGTATTAATATTAATTAACAAACAATACGAAAATCAAAGTCTCACAATGATAAATCAAACGACATTAAATGTAATTATGTCAAAATCAGTTCTTGATGTAGACAACGATACCGTATTGCCATTATTTAGGGATGGGACTCTTCTGTCACAAAGACACAACAAAATTGTGTGTCATCGAAAAATTTTATGGGAACGACACTGCACACATATGAAAATGACAGCATTTGAAATGCCTAATGTAAACTGGGCATTATACTTGTGTTTTTAATGTAATATGAGATGTGATGGTGTGAACACAAAATTTCACTTTATGTTAGTTTTTTTGACTGTCGAAACAAATGTCTTTAGATTTCTTTGTCGTAAAGTGTGCTGAAAGTCTTTATACATGTATAATAGTGTGAGTGGCCCTTTAAGGGTTAATACGAGTATAGTACGATTAAAATACATACTCCTTTACGATTTGTATACGTTCTGCATGGAAACTACTCATGTAGTAAAAACTAGTATGTAGTCTGTGTGTGTGTGTGTGTGTGTTGAAAGGAGTAGTATTTTTTTCTACTCCACTCCTGCAGCCATTCACTTATTTTATGCTTTAAAATAAAAAAATAAGCAAATACTATTTTGCCCAAACCATGCAAATACATACTTTCATTCATTTTGCCTCAAGTTGAGACATATCCCCATACATACTCGTATCCCCATTCCATAAAATCCATTGCAACAGTGTATGCACATATTCTATGAGTATTTAGCCATGTAGTAAGTGAATCCTTAGAACAAAGGTCCTGTCAAATTTATTTTATTTTTCTCTGTTAAACATTTTGCAGTTGTTCGTGTGTACATACATATTTTAATAGAGGGTGGTTGGTTTCAATTGTAATTCTGTATTTAAACATGTACCCACTCATATAACGTCTCGTATGTATTTACATACATATATACATATGTATGTATGTATGTCTGTATGTGAATTTGAATGTTTGTGTTGTTATTTTCAGATCAATATTTCATCGCTCCCTTTTTTTTTGTTGTTAGAGGTTTAACCCTGGCATTTAGTGTTAATATCTTAATACATACTTTTTTTGTTTTTGCAAATGGATTTTCTTTTAGCCTTTAGCAAGCATATAGTTTTTCAAAAACCAATTAAACATATTGCTTTTTTACATACATACATATATACATACATATGTACATATTTGAATTTTACTGGACATTCAGGGAGCAAAAATTAAAATAAAACTTACTAGAAATGGTAAAATCTTGGACGAGTGTTGTAATGTTTCAATTTCACATGGACACTCCATTGTTTTTATTTCTGTCTCAATTATTTTAGAATATCATATATTTTTATTTATACTAGCATTTGTACTTGTGTAGCTGGTTTTTCTATATGATTGTTGTTTGGAAAGTGTGTATCTGGTGCATGCATACATACATATGTTTTTATCTCCGAGTGTGCCTGGGTGTGCCCTTATGTCAACAGAAACTAAAAGTCATCTGTTTAAGGTTTCAGTTTATTTTTTTCTTGCTCGTCTTGCTTTCCAATATTTTTTTTAGTTAAGTAATTTATTACTGAATAATGCAAGCTTAAAAAGGGAATAACAAATACTATTAGATTACATTTTCTTGATCACTTTAAACTAATTTTAAATATGTAAGAAGCCTTGCAAGAAAAAATTGCGAAATTGCTAATTTATTTATTTATTTTATTTATTGCAAATTTTTTTTTTTGCTCTTAAACAAAATCATCACAATTGATTGTAATGAATTATATTGCATTATTTAATGCAGCGAGTAAAATTTATTTAGACTCACCTGATTATACCAAGGGCTTATTTTTTAATTCGATTCGAATAAGAAAATTTACGAATTCGTAAAAATTTAATTATATGCCGCATTCCAAAGATGTTGGGCTCACTTAGATATTGTAAGCAAATGAATCGATTCGTTAGATTTCGAAATTAAAATTTTCGCAAAACTGGTTTTCTTAAACAAATTTTAAACTACTAAGGCCCAAAGTCACAGTCAATAATTAACTAATGCCCGTGGTTTATCTAACGGTTTTTCTTGTAAATTTCATTGGTTAAACCACCTTCATTAGTTAACTAAAGACTGTGAATTTGAGTCTAAGCCAATCAAGTTCAATCTTAAAAAGGCACATCGATTACTGCCAATTTTTTCGAGTTCGAGAGAAAAATTTCGAAATATTAGATATTTTTTTCTCTGATTACTTCAAATTTCTTATTCAAATCGATTTAAGATATTCACTGTCGCAAATTTTAACAAAATCTACAGCTTTGTGGGAAGTTTCATCAATGGCCTGCAAGGCTAACAGATTCTTCTATTTTTAACCGACTTCAAAAAAAGAAGCAGGTTCTCAATTCGTTTGTATATTTTTGGCTGTTACTTCATAACTCAGTTCCTTAAAATTTCATGTTTTTTTGTAAGAGGATATAGCTTCCATTTGATCCCATTATAAAAAAATGTGGGCTAGGATACGCTCACTCATGTTTTTCTTTGATTTTATGATATCTTACTTATCCACTTACTTATCTTATTTACACATTAGGCTCTCGTAGCGACACAAAGTAGGCGGGGCCACGCCCATTAAAATTTAATATTATATTTAACGTGATTGTACTTAAATGATATTTACGAATGTTGGCATAACCGTAAAAAAATAACGCAATCTTGCATTGAAAAAAGTGGGCGGGACTACTCCCATTGATATTTAATTTTAAATTTCACGTGCTTGTACTTAACTGATTTTTAGAAAATTTAGCACACTCTGAGTTTTTTAAAAGAGCCAATTTTGCATTAAAAAAAGTGGGCCGAGACATGCCCAATCAAATTTAATATTTTATATAACGTGTTTCTGCTTTACCTATTTTTACGAACTCTGAAAAATACTTAAACTTATGGTCTGCTTATCCGATTTCCAGGAAACTTAGCAAAGAGTTTCTCCGTCTCTTAGAATGACACAATTTTGTAAAGGCAGGGCTTAGGCTTGCCAGATCCAGGTTGAGAAAATTCTTGACATTCACCAAAAAATAAATTCTTGATTTTTACAAAGAATAAAATTTCGCGAGAAATTTTATCCGGCAAACAATTTCAAACAATAGCAGGTAATAGGGAAAACAAAAAATTCTAATTGGAAAAGGGAGAAATTTCCCGCGGAATTTTATTCATGATTGCAATGAAAATTTTTTAACAATTCAAAATGCTTACATATACCGCAGTATCAGGCATGTTCTGAAAATCACATCCTTCAAATTAGATGTTATTTTAAACGTAATAATGGTCATACAGATATTTTTTCACTCTTTATTTAATGTTTATATATGGAGATATCATCAAATATCATTTCTGAAAAAAAAAAATAAAAAATTTACGCCAAAAATTTCTTTAAGCCTTTGCATTTTGTGTAACAATTGTACTTTAGTGTTGAATAACGTAGGAATTATATATAACTGTTTGTACAATTTTTAGTGTTTTTTAATTATAAGTGTTGATAACGTTACTTAAGCTATGTACAAACGGTTGTCAGATCTTACAATATTGCCAGTAAAATATGCTCAAAATTTCTTACAACCGTTTGAACTGACAATTTTTGTCAGACGTCGTTGCCAGAAAAAGCATTGTCAGTTCATTGCAAGAATAGCAGCTGAGAACAAATTGTCAGACATCTTACAATCGTGTGAACACATTGCAAAATTATTGCCAGATATTTGTCAGACATTTTAATATTGTCAGATGTGCGAAGTTTATGCATCTGACAATGGCGTCATTGTAAGAGAATTCTTTCTATGGGCAACACTGCACACGTTTGATTTTAAAGAAAAAATTTATAATAAAATATATGCAGACAAAATCATTGCAATTGTTTCTTTATGGTCCATAATAATTTATATTTTCACTTTTTACATATAACACAACCGCAAACGATTGATATTTAACAATTTCTAACAAATGCTTTGAGTCTGGCAACGCATAACAACAGATCTGATCATTTTTGCATATGACAACCGTGAGAACTAACAATTTTTTCAGATGAATTTATTGTCATACAACCGTCTGGCAATAATTTGTAAGATTTTCTGACAACCGTGTGAACTGACAATATTTCTTGTGCTGGCAATTTTCGATTGCCAGCTTTACATTACTTTAGATTCGAGCGAGTTTTTTAAAAAATGCACTCATTAATTTTTTCGCACAGTTTTGTTTAAGAAAGACAATTTCAAAAACAAACTTTTGCTATATTTAAAAAATTCTTGACAAAATTTACATATTTTTTTTTCTTTATAATTGGCAGACATCAAAAATTCTTGCAAATCAAGATAAAACAAGGCCGGGTGGCAAGTCAAGGGGTCATACCCACCCATTAAAGAATTAATATTTTATTTCACGTGATCGATTTTTACGAAACTTGGCACACACCTTGAGCTCTGAAAGTGACGCAATGTTGAATTTAGAAAAGGGGCGGATACTAATATTTGCCAAATAGAAATGTAAAATTGACACTAAATATTTAAAAATAAAACTTAAAAAAAAATTAAACTTAAAAAAATTAAAAATAATTTGGATTCAGTTAAATAAAAGATTTTTATATGCGTTATCTGTAGAGAAAAAAGTCACGTTTGACATTTCGTCGAACTCACATGACGCGGATTAAAGAATGGCATATATATATATATATATATATATTACAAAAACTCAAATCAAAATTAAAATCTTTAATATTTTTTCCACCTTCTAATAAAACTCTTAAAACCATTTCCTGTGTATTTTCTTATTTTATTTTTATAAAATCAGCTCTTGTATTTTATATTTTTGCTGTAAACTTTTTAAATGTCACTGCATAACAATAATTCTAATTTGCTTGGTAACGTTGAGACGACGGAACAGACCAAATCATTATAGTTCTAATTGTGTTTTCATGTACTAGTTTTCCCCCTCTACATCTTTCCTTGTGCTTGCAACAAAAAAAAATAAATAAAAAATATTTAAGTATTCCAGTGAAAAATCTCACGCCATAACAATTGTGATGATTATAATAAAGTTTGCTTGCGACAACGTCAACTGATGATGATGAAAACTGGGTCATCATGTATATGTATTAATGATAAATTCATGTTAAAAATATTAAATGTATGAATATGAATGTAAAGAGAAAATAAAGGCTAGAGTAAGAAGTCAAAAATCTGGATGATGATAGTAAAGAACGACTTCAAACAGCAGCTATAAAATAAATGCTTTTTCTATATTTGTGATTTGAACGGGCTAAAGTTCGTATCGCTTTTTAAGCCAAATTACATGTGATAATTATTAATGAACAAATAACACCAAAGTCTGTTGTAAATATTCTGACTAACAACACATAGTTGAACGGAACAGCCAGCCGTTTTCGAAGACCACTAAACCTTCATCATCAGCGTTCTTTTGTGTTTGGTCCACTGTGTGTGGTGTCAGTTGATGTAGATTTCAGCTTTATATACTTAGCATTTTATTGCAAATGGAATATGTGAATTGTTTTGATTCATCGTATTTCAATTTGCTGAAAGCTTTTTTTGTATTGTAAGCTCAATTTTACCATCACTATATTTACAACAGTCTTACCATTGTCGTTTTGTTCTTTTTACTAATTATACACATGTTACTTAATTTGCTTATTTTTTGTTCTACTTAAGACAAACTTTTTTGGTTTGTTACTATTAAGTATATTTTAATTTTTGCCACAGGCCCATGGCTATTAATTTTTAGTTAATTTTAATTATTATTCGAACTACATTTGTTTCTATATTTGTGATTTGAACGGGCTAAAGTTTCATTAATGAAAGAAAATTGATCTTTAAGAGATGTCATGACACTAACTGAGTTAAATAGGTAAAAGTGTAATACATATCGCTCATTTACTCCAGAAACGTCATAACTAAGAAAGTTAGTTTGCCAGAAAACGAGTTTGTAGTTTTCAATTTACACACAACTTAATGGCAAAAGGAAATTTTAGTTTTCTCTCGAGAGTTGAGTAAACAAGATATTTGTATGACATTTTTACACAATATGAAGAACGATATGAGGATTAATTCTGCATCAATAACTCAAAATCTCCATTTTTTGAGTTATGTCATTGTGTGACTAAGTGAGCGATATGTAGAAAAGTACATGAATTATTGAATCACCACATTATTACATTATTTATTTTGCAATAGTTTGAATATTGCAGCAATTGATGTCCCAAATGCCATAAATAAATAATTTTGTAATCCATTAGAAACATATTCTAGACTATATATAAATTTCATTTAAGTTTTACGATTGAATTAAAAATTAATTACTTTATTGCAACACTGCTACGGATAAACGAATAAAATGCTTCGAACAAATAATTATCAAAAAGTCGCCTCAGCAGTCAGACAAAATAGTCTATGTAAACAAAATTCCGGCTAAGTATTAAGTCGCCGATAAGCTGAGTGGTTCAGCGGCGGCTCGGCTTTTTGAAAAAAGAAAAAAATCGGCTAAGCGGCTAGCTGCGAGTCGCGCCGTTGCGGCTTGCTACTCTGCTGGCCAGCGAGAGAAATGTATTCTTGTACGTGTATTCATTTGTATAAGAAGCCGATTGAAGTTCGGGCACTCAGGAGCTTCTTTGGCTGGCTATTATTTAAAAACATTACGGCCTATTTAAGGATATCGAAAACACTTTCAATTCTCGGTCACGGTTATATTTGATTTCTATTCGTCTTAATATCCAGTGCAATATCTCTCTCCTGTGAGTTTATCTGCTAACTACTTTACTTTCGTGTCGATTTAGCTACATTTAGCTACATACGTCTACGGATTTCTAGAACACATCATACCAAAAATAATAAACACTTGCCATTATTGAGTTCGATGTAAAAGACCGCTTTGTATAAATATTTACTGTAGGGTATAATATAAAACAAAGAAGAGAGGTGTCTCATGACACCCGGTTAGAGCTTTGCTCTTAAGCTATATAAAACAAATTCTATGTGCTAAATAATAATGCAATAAAATTAGTTGTATTTTGAAAACTATTTATTTAATACTATCTTTTATCCGCTGCTCCACTCGCTTTGATTTGTTTAAAAAATACATGAAAACTGGTTAAACAAACAAAAACGAAACAAAAATTACCCTAACCTGCCAAAAATGTGTTTTCGGATTAAATATTCCAAACCGGATAAAAATATCCTGTATTTGACGCTGGTAATGTAGCTTTCCATAATACAATAATACAGGTAGCCGCGAATCTATAACAAATGTACAACAAATAAAACAACAGTGATTTTTATTGCTGTTTTGTGATTGACAAGAGAGGAAAACAATATAAGTACATGTACTTGCGTTTTCTTTTGGCTTTGCAAAGCATGTTTGTATTAGTACAGTTTTAATAGGCACTGTGCGCGTGTGTTGGTAAAACATAAACACCATTTGGCAGATCACATCTCGAAAACAAGCAAAACAGCTGGCGCTTCGCGGTTACCTGTATTATTGTATCATGGTTTGGACGTGAAAGCATAGCAAACACACAAACAAACTCATGCTGAGTACATACTATGGCTTTTTGTGACATCGCGATAGTGTGTACTGGTGTCATTCTTTGTCATTTGTGATATTTTTCGTTGTTTGGCATTACTTTCCATATAAAAAACATAATGGGAACGGCGTTGCACACATTTTGAAAATGACAACACAAGAAATGCCAGATATATTTATTCTTGGCATCACTTTCACATTTATAATATTAGTAAGTATTTATAAAATTTATTTATTTTATTATCACACATGTATTTACAAAAAAAAAAAATAAATTCTCCGCAAATATTTGCATGTGTGGACATTTCGCATATATAAACGCAGACTTAGCATCCCTGTATTTCAAAGTTCTTTTTAGTAAGTCATCTGACATCTCCTTCTTTAAATGTAAACAAAGAAATCAAAACAAAAATAAATTTATAAGTGTAATCAGAAAAAGAAGTCGAGGCAAAATTATCGGCGGCGACGGACGGGGCTGCAGTTTTGTCACCGGCGGCGGCGCGCCGAGAGGCTTTTCTGCGGCTCAAATAAATATGAAAATTTAAAAACAAAATAAAATTTAAAATCCATTTTCATAATTTTTTCTCCGAAATTGCAGATACTTTGAGCCGATGCGAGCCGATTCAATCGGCGGCGGCCTGATTAATAAAAAAATAACCGACAACGGCGTGCCGTCAGTTTCGAGCCGATCGACTTGTTTCTCTAACTGTAAAAGTGTCGATTATTTTTGTTACAAAAATCATGTCCTCGCTCCTGTGTCTGACATAAAGAGCATAGCTCTAAAATTTATTTGTTGTTGGTTTAGCATGTCTAGATGCATTTCGTTGCTGCTTAGCAACACTAGCGTCATCTACATAAATATGCCAAACCAACAACAAATAAAATTTTTTAAATTCGTATTCATTTTGACACGCGTTAAATAAAAAAATAAAATATGTAATGTATGTAGGGTATAATGACAATAGATTTTCATACATAAAGATCAAATATATATAAGAACTTTATTGCTTATCATGCACTAGAAAAATAAAATAGAAGTATGTATAGGCAAATAAACAAAAATTTAGCGCAAAACAATTTATTTGTCCTTGGAAATTAAAAAAAAAAAACTTAACTGTGTGTGCAATAAAAATTTTCTTTAGAAATCTAAATTACAAAAAAGAATTTGCTGTAAATTCCCTTTTATATTTATTAATGAAAAAATGTTTATTTAATATGGCTGCTTATTAAATTGAAGTAAAAATAAAATTGAGTTCAATAAACTTGAAAATAATTTTTTTTAGACAAATAAAAAGCAATTTGTTAAAATTACTTGAAAATAGAATATGTATGCATATAATTGGGGATGATTTTCAGTTTTATTTTATTTTTACATTTCATCCTAAAAAGTTTGAAGTTTTCTTGTTGGTTTTCTAAGTAAAAAAAAAAAAGATTTAACTACCAACAAAAAATTTTTTTTCATCACTTACGCCTTCTACTTTAACAATCTGTATTCATTGTTGTTGTACTTGTGTATACATTTGCCGAAGTTTGTCAAAAAAAAAAAAATTCAAATCTCCCCAATTCTATGAAACAAAGTAAAATTTCCCTTACACTCATAACGACTTAAAATTGTCATTATTTAGAAATCATTAGACGTATTCTGTAAGTTGCGCGTTCTATCAACCTTAGATTTCTGGTATCAAACTCTCTTCAAAATCGACCAATTATTAGGGCAGCGTTTTCGATTCTGCAGATCATGCGCTTTCAAATAGGGCAATTTGATAGAAAAATTCATACGACTGACTGTTTTTTCTTGGGTGTGATTTGCGCTCGCTTTGCTTTGCAGCCTTACCAGAGGATTTAACAAGAAAACATTTTTGACGAAAGAAATCTGAAATTGTGGTGAAACATAACCTGAACATATTCGTGTATCTTAAATTCACTTTTTCGAGAAGAAATAAAAATCAATAATAGTTCCAGAAAACATTAAATGATAACTTCACGATTTCCATTTCAAGATCCTGCTTGATTTAAAAGTATTAAATCACAAGTTCTTTCAATAATAGGTTTTATTTTGATATATAAAAAACGAGTATGTTGATTTAATTTTAAACAGGAGGGTATGCCGCAGAACCAAATTGCTTTCATGGAATTTTGCATCACTAATTGGCAAACTTGAGGCTGTATGTATGTGCTCGATAACTTCACGAATTCCATCTTTGACTTATTGAATCGATTATGGCCCATTGTCATAGACCTTATCTTTCACGTCACCTCAAAGGAAAAAGTCTAAGGGCCATTATTATGTCTTGACGATAAAATTTCGGATAGTTAATCCTAGCTTTAGCAGAACTGTACCTGGATTCAGTAACTTTTTGCGAACCGAAAATTGTAATATTTATCGACATAAAAATATTTTTTAAGCTTTAGGTCAGTAAATTTTATATATTTTTAGTTTTATATCGATATTTCGTTAACCTAATTACTAAAAAATAAAATAAATATAATCCTGAAGAAGTTAACCAAAGGTTAACGAAATATCGATATAAAACTAAAAATATATAAAATTTACTGACCTAAAGCTTAAAAAATAGTTTCATTGAACATATAAAAAAGGTCGAAAAATTAGATAAACAATTTATCGACATATTTATTCGCTTGCGATAACGATAATGTGATTCTGTAATTTCTTTTTTACGATAGTCTCCAGCACTATCTTAATCGCCATTTAATTCAACATTATGTGGCATCTTTGTATAGAAAATGTAAAAATAAGCGAAAAGCATAAAAAATGATAAAGAAAAATTCAATGAATTTGAGCTTGTGACTCTATTTTTTTTTCTCCAACCGACAGCGAATATCGTTAAAATATGTCACTGAATAGCAAAGTCGATAAATTTTCGTTATATTTATTATAACGATACGATTATCGTAATAAAAGTTACTGAATCCAGGTACTGAACTATAAAGTGACCTTTAAAAATGTTTCATAATTACAACTGTCCGATAAAATAAATAATACAATTTGTGCTTGGTGGCAACATTTGTGTGGATACTGTGGATATTGATTGTTAAAAATACTTAGTGGCAACTTGCTTTTGTTTATTTGCCAAATTACAAACATAATGAAACCATTTTTGTCAATTATTTTGTTTATTTTTGTATTATTATGTGTTTTATTTTGTATTGTTTATGTTTTGTGCAATATTTTGTTCAAATAAATTGGGCTGTAATTTATAAAGCTGAAAGTGTGGCAACGGATGAAAATGTGGCAACTTCAAATGTCTAAACCTCACTACAAAAGTTACAGGTGGAATGAACTTCTCTTTAACTTATCGCTCACTTTTGGTTAAAGTGAAGTTGTAAGAATGAAAAAGTGTTTATTCATCCCATAAAATCCTACTTTTAACTAAAGACAAGTTATAATAATGGACCTAAAGGTGTTAAATCACAAAATCTCGGTGGCGAATTTCGATCGCTTCTTCGAGAAATCGAATGGTCACGTTAGGATTGTCAGATTATTTCTGACCTATATCGCCAATTCGATTATAAAAATCGCCAAAAGTCGCCAAAATTAAATTTATGTATTATAGTTTTTCTTAATATTTGATAATAAATTTGTTTTCATATAACACTTTTTTTAAATATAAATTTTTATAAAATAATCGTATAAAAATTTAGCAGAACATCGCCAAAAGTTGAAATGAAATCGCCAAATCTTTGTAAAATTTTCTCTTCAAAATTCAAAACGAATTAATTATTATAATTAATATGTATAAGAAAAATTATCAAAATCAAATTTTATTAATTGCTTGCAGACGAGTTTTGGTGGGACTTATTTTTGAAACTACTCCTTTAACAAATTAATTTTCCCGAATTACAAAAATTTTGAAGTACAATTTTGTTAAAAATAAAAGCCATATTTATCGCTAGAAAAACGGCAATGTCGCCAAATCAAAAATTTAGACAACAAACAAGTTGAAAAATCGCCACATTTGGCGAGAAAAGGACATATCTGACAACCCTGTTTCAGACATCTTAAGGAATTGCAGTTAGACATCAAGCTTAAATTAGGCGTAATAAGCCATAATGCCATAGCCATAACCAAACCAAAACTTAATTGGTTTCTATGATAATGGCTATGGCGTTATGGCGAGTCACCTATAATCAAATACAGTGTTGCCAATAAAGGCTCAGTTAGCCGACTGTAATGTAATGTAACGGCAACGTAGGAAACAGCTGATCGATATTTTTATATGAAAAGTAGGTTATGTTATATTACACTTTTATAAACAATTTCATCACTTTTCACATAACAATATCGATCAGCTGTTTCCTACTGTTGCAGTTACATAACATTACAGTCGGCTAACTGAGCCTTAAGTTTGGTTCGAAGACCAAATTGAACCTTAAATTAAAAGTGTCATAATCATAACTATACGAAACAGCAGTTCGATCCAAACTTATGGGCAGCACTGTATTTGATTATACGTTAGTCGTCATAACAGCTGTTTGGTTAGACATTTTCAGTTGTTGCACTTATGAAAACATAAACAGCTGTTCATGGTTATGGCAGCACTGACAGTTGAAGCAAATATACAGGGTGGCTCAGAATGAGCTATATGGTTTAAATGTTTTATAACTTTTTTATTTATACGATTATTATATTTTTTTTAATGCAGTATATTGGGTAATTTTTTTACAATTAGCTTTGAAAAATGATATCCTGTAAGTTTTTCCATTTTCTGTTTCGCATATACGTGCTCTTTTTAGCGTGAGAAAATATACATCTCATATTTTCCATAACTTTTCGCAAAATTTCGGGTGTAATGGTCATGATTTCATTTCGAATGTTGGTTTTTAGTTGGAGTATGGTTCTTGGTTTGTTAACGTACACTCTTTCTTTCAAATATCCCCAAAGAAAACTGTGGGTGCAATACGCACATTAAAATGACGACAATATGCACGCTGTGTCAACACAATAGACTGTTGGTTTGAAAAATAAAATTCAATTATTTTTTTACGTTGTTCGATCGTGTAATGATTCATAATTAATTCCGCAAGTCGTCTTCACAAAATGTTCAAAAAAAAAAAAAAAGAAAAATAATAATTAATTGAGTTATAAAGAATTCAAACCATATAGCTCATGCGCCACCCTGTATATGGACATGGCTATGGCATTATGGGGCAGAATATATAAAGAAGTGTAAAATGTGACAGATAAAAAAAAAGCTCGAATCAGATTTTTCAAAATTCGTAGTGTATTATTACTTACATATAAATTACGTTGAAATTTTATTGCACTAGATACAATTTTAGGGAGAATGAGATAAATAGAAAAATGCACTTATCTTCCGTCTCGTGACATCTCTGTATACTTTGTGATTATGGTATGGCATGTCTGATTCAACCTTTAGAATCATCCATCCATATTTAAAACAAATTGTATTTGTATATTAGCTTAGTCATCGTTTCTTCCTTTTCTAAATTTAGCTATAGCTAGTTCCAGCATGGCGCCGATTTTTATGTTTTTTTTCTTGCAGTTCCTGTCACACAAAGTCTGAAAGTGACTGATGAGTGAGCGAGTGTACTATGTATGTAATTCTGTAAATCCTTAGTCTGCTTGTAACTGTATGTCAAGTTGTAGAACTGTAGTTTTTGTTTCCTTTTTTCTCCTTATTTTTAATTATTTTTAAATGTCTTTATTCTTTTCTTTTGTTTCAGTAGTGGTGTCTGTCTATCACTTTCCCTCACTCTCTGTCATTTTGAAGTCGTATGATTTTGTAGATGGGAATGGGAGGATTTGTGCAATTTTTTTGTTGCCTCATTTTGTGATATTTATTTGCATTCATTAAATTTCATTAATTTCAAGCCACAACCAAAATATCTGAACTTTTTTTGTTTGTTTGCTTGCAAGTTCTTTTCTTTATTTAAAGTTTCGTCTCGTTTGTTGATTTTTCGAAAAATTACAATTGTTTTATGACAAAAACCAACAGCAAGTAATTGATAGTCTGCATTAAAAATAATATAAATTTAGATAATAAAGCGAACTAGCGGCTTTGTGGTAGCGGTTTGCAAGTACAAAATGTATGATTAACGTTTTTTTTAAGGTCCTGCTTTTAAATATACCAATTTGACAAGTTCGAAAAGAATTTATATAGATATTCTGTGGAATAAAGCAAAAATATTTGTGCAGATATGCATACATAAATGCATGTGTTTGTATGTTTATCTTTATAGTAATTACTATTAAATATTCCCTCGGTAGGGAAACACTTGCAAAACGAATTTCTTTTAAAACCACCAGACTTGGCAACTCTGTTATAGTTTGTTTAAGGCCATGACTCACTATCCTACGCAATCGTATGACCTACGACAAAATTTAACCCTGATCTGATAAATTATTATTGTCTTTTGAACATTTTCATAGACTTTATCCTATCAAAGTTGTATTTTCTAAAAACTCGTACGATTGAAGCGTTAGAACAAGTAAGTAAGTAAGTCGTTTTAGAAAAGTTCAACTTGATGAAGGCATAGACACTGGTCACTGAACTACACCGACTTCAGCGGATACTACTTTTAATGTAACATCATTAGCGAAGCAAAATAACCAATAAAATGGCTACTTAATACAGCTTTGACAATTCAATACGCCTCATTGACACCAGAGGCGCTGCAACTCAGCATTACTAAGAATAAAACGTGCAAAAAAGCAGAGTTGTAAAAGAATGAAGCTTTTCTCTATCTCTTCCTTCACCACATGTCTTCTCTATAATAGTAGTAGGCTTTCATTGCCCGAGTGTTACCTCTTTCAAAAGAATTTAATTATTTTTGTGATGCAGTGATATTTTTTTTTTAAACCAGAATTATTAAATAATCCCCTTATATTTTTTCAAATAAATTTTATTTTAAAAATTACGGCATTAGATATCGATGGAAATTTCCATACAAGCACAATTAAAATTTTATGAAAATTTGGCCCCAAGCTATTTTTTATTTATAAACATTTACAAAATAAAATTACTCTTTTAGAATGTACTTGTATCACATAAAAGTATAAAAATTAATCCATTTATTTCTTTACATGAATTTCGTGATGTCTGAAATAATTGTAAGCTATCATTCATTCCACATTTTGTATTATATTGGCAGCACTGATTTGCTCACTGTTGCCAACAAAAATTAGAAATTCGTATAATTTGACTACGACTACAAAAGCAGCGTGGACAACAACCTGCCGCCGTGTTGCCATGCTGTCATCAAAATAATCATTCTCATATATACTACGTTTATACGCTCCGCTTGTTTGCAAATAAAACTGTAAATTGTTGCCATATTATTGTTTTTATTGCGACTTACTAATTCAGGAAACTATTCACGATTAACGCACTATTTGCAAATAAAATGCTTGAGGTTGCCACACTTACAAATGTTTGCCAATAAAAAACAATAAATTAATAAATATTACACAAAAAATATTGATAGAAGCATATAATGGCAATAAAAACCAATTATTAAGTGTTATTTTGTACATTTACACAATTTTTTTTAAACATAAGTAAGTTTTTATACATTTCCAATGCCGTATAAACAGTGAGTTAATTTATTTGCAAATATTTTTATTTGCAAACAGTGTCTGTATAGTCGTAGTAATACATATTTAGGGAGTTCACAATAGTGTTTTAAAATATGTCTTAATATTGCAACGTTTCAATGTTAATACTTTCATATTTTTGCATTTTGCAGAACAAAATTTATTTGGATAAATTTATCCAACAATAATTTCTAATTTAAAATTTTTTGTTACTTTAATACATCAATATAATGTGCTTTATATCGTTGCCTGCTCACAATGAAAATTTTAAGAATTTACAATGTTGCCACATTAAAATTTTAAGATACTCATTGTGAATTCCCTAATTGATGTCGATTGCTTGCTGCATATATTTATTATAAAGTAAGTATCTTTGATACGTGCCTTATTGGCCTGATTTTAAAAGATAGAAAGCATGCATTTCGGGGTGCAACTTTGTAACCAGTGGCTTTGTACTAGTGCTACGGGTACCGGTGTCCCAGCATCTGATCTGCCTCTATGGTTAGTGGATAATGACGTAGTGGCATCGTTCAGCGACCGAAAGCCGATAGTAGATTTTGTTTAAACTCCGGATGTTGTCTGTGGCTTATTTCGTTCTAACTCCTGCAATATGACTGAAGTTGTGCCCTCTTGGCTAGTAGGCAGTGTATACTAGTCTAGTAGTAGTAGTGTTGCAGGTTCGATTCCTGTTAAGGACTGGGTTTTTCTGCAGACTAGCCAAAGTAGCTTCGCAGTTTGTGTTTATTAAAAAAAAAATTTAAATTTTTTTTGCATTTGTGAGCAACCATAGTCGCTGGGTGTTTGCCTACATAGTGGCTGTGGTTGCTATCAAAATAATAGTTCGAATAATGCTTGGATGTCTAGTGATAGACCAATTTTAATGATTTGTTTAACGTGGTCAGATACATATATGTAAGTCTAGGTGCTGTTGCTAATCAGCAGATAGTGCTGCTACTGCTGGTAAAGTATTTTTCTGTTATTAGAGGATGTCTTTAAGTTTATATCCAGCCGCTTAAGTAGAGCGAGATTAGATAGTACCTCAGCAAGATGCTTGCTCATAGTCAGGGATAATAGATTCAAAGATTGCAAATAATGCTGTTCCTTGCAAGTCTTAAGTTCCTCCGGTTTCGGGAGCACCGTCAGTTTAAGCCGCCATTGCAAGTACTCACGTTAATGTTAGACACATCTTCCTTCCACTTGCATAAATTTTTAAGAACTAAAACTTTACCCACTGCAAATAAAAAATATATTTTGACAAATTTATTTTCGAGCTGCCCTTTCGGTTTCATTGCTTTCAAACAACATTTATACATACTCGTACTTTATATTTTTTTATTACTTAAGTTAATCTTCATTTATGAAAAATACTTAATTTTTCTGTTCTTTATTTCCTTTGCATTTTAAATTCATTTCTATAAACTCACCCACATATGTATATTGTGACAAATGTACTCTTGATGGGCACTTATGCTCACATTGCATTATACTGGATGCCTGCATCACTACGCCAACAAACTCTTTTAGACAACTCAACAATAAGAACAAATTAAGAAAACAAATGTAAATGTTTTAGCACCATAAAATATAATCTTGCGACAATATATCAAGCACGTCTTAAAACACTTTATGCATTTTGCAAAAAATAAAAATAAATAAGGAAAAATAATAATAAGAAAAAAAAATATAAATAAGAACTGTGAAGAAAATGTTATCAATTTTTTAAACATTATATCTCTTTTTTTCTTTTGTTTTCGAGGGAACGTAAAAGACAGATAGAAGAAGAAAAAAAACTTAAAGATAAACACAACAAACACAACGATTTGTTATCGCAAAAAATATACTGAAAGCATCTCTTTCATACCAAGTTCTAATAAACATTTTCCTATCCCCAGCATTTTCTCTCATGTGGCTCCATCTCATCTGTTTTATAAGCAGAAATACTAGAGGAAAAAAATTTTGAAGAAATATTATTCTTATGGAAAATGTCAAGAACATTCATGAAATGTTAAAGAAATGTTTGCATCCCTGCAGCAATTTAATGCTGCATGTGTGTGTGTATGTGTTGCTGTGTTGCCCCTTAATTTATGCTTTAATTTTAGTATGTGTAAAAGGGGGACTCAAAAATTTCATTATAATCAAGTTCAATGCCGGCTGACAAATGTGGACTCCTATATTGTTGAAACAATGTGTTAAGGATGAACATTTTCGAAAATTTAGAGCCAAACCCACGATGTCGACAACGTTCGACTTGTCGCACACTTACATTCAAAACAAAAACAAATTTTAATATTTTGTTGTTGTTTCAAATGTAAGTGTGCGACAAGTCGAACGTTGTCGATATCGTGGGTCAGGCCTTTAATTCTACTCATAGTTTGTGCCGGACACAAGTTTTTTTATATGCCAATCGATGTAAGGCCCAATGTTTACAGAGTAGGTTAGTGTGCACTAGTGATGTAAAGAATGTCAATTTTTGATATTCGCGAATACGAACACGAATATTTGAAACGATATTCGCGAATACGAATACGAATATTATATTTAATATATATTATATGCAATATGAAATATTAAAAAATTGTTATGAAAAAGGACTTCACACTCTTGTTGGCGTACTTTAAAGTTAATAAAAAGTATCAAAATTTTAATGATCTTCATTAAATAATATTTGAAAATGATACAAAGCACAAATTTCTATAAAAAATTAATGTATTTTTACAAACTAAAATTTTAAGTCATTTATTTAAATTTCGTTTAGGATTTATGCTTTTATTTATTTAATTTCTTTGGAAAAATATTCGTATTCGTATTCGCCTTAAAATGGCCGAATATTCGACAATTCGAATACGAATACGAATATTCGTGCATCACTAGTGTGTACTAGGGATGCCAATCGGGATCGATTTTCGGAAATCCCGGGATTCGGGATTTTGTAATACGGATTCCGGGATTTTCGGGATCACGGGATTTTCGGGATCACGGGATTTTCAAGATTTCGGGATCTAAATATTTTTCGCAAAATAAATTATTTTTTTTAAATAAATATTACTTTAATAACAATTTAATGCATTTTAAAAGGTTTTATGTTCATAATTTATCATTGCACAAGTGTCTTTAAAGTGAACAATTTTCTAATACGTGTATGAAATAAAAATCAAAAGAATTTTTCTCATCTATTTTTAAGTTGATTAATCACATTTGATGTTAGAGAATTTATAGTGAAAACAATAACTAAATATAAAAACCTGTTTTTGTTTTCAATATAAATGTTTTTCTATTATCTAAACCAAAACGAATATATCTACATATCGGTGGACTTTTAGCACTACTGCTTAAGTTGACTCGCGAAAATTTTTAGATTCACTTTCATACAAATAAGTTGCAAAAACAATATTGTTTTGTTAAAAATATATCTACTAGCGTTTTTTTAATTGCTTGTTGTTGTATAACGGTTGTTACATATGTATGTATACCAAGCATTACCTAATTTTTTTATCGATTTCGTTACGACTATGACAACGATAATAAGGCTGAACATGTCGAAAAATTAAAAGAAATGTATACAATATTCTAATCAAATTCGATTAATTACGTCTAAAGATCACATTTTTATAGGCACATACATTAAAAGTTTGCATGAGCACTTGAACAGTATTTTTGCTCTCCTGAAAAATTTTAAATTCATACATAAGTTTTTTTCTACAAGTTCAACAGATACATATGTATGTATTCATACGTTCGCTAATAGGAGTATGGTTTATTAGTGTCCTGGTCTTCTACTCTGCAACTCGAATACAACTATAATTGAGTCGAACTCATTCAGTCGGTAATTTTTGACTAAAACTATTTAGCAAATATATGTAATTTAAATGGGTTTGATCTTAGGTTTGTATCAAAAACGACCTAAACGGTCTAAAATAAAAACAAAATAATTTTGAACTGCAATGTAAAAAACATACATACACACTCGAGCAGTTTTTTGGACAAAATACTCCGCATTATTCTGTATTATTTCTCGCTTTTACGTCAACCCGACAACAAAAAGTTTTCACTTGCCTCCAATTGTAAGGAGGTGTCAATAGTACTCAGTTGTTACCGACAAGTAGAGGAGTTGAGGAGTCGACATACAGATAGTTAGTTATATACTGCAATTATGAATAAATTCCCGCAAGAAATTTCTCACTTTTCCAATTAGATTTTTTCCTATTATTTGCTACTGTTTGAAATTATTCCCCGGGAAAAATATCTCGTGGAATTTGAATTATAATTGCCCTCATAATATAGAATAAGACGGAATAAATTTGTTAAACTTATGAATTTTTAAAATGTTATTTCCCTTCCAAAGGTAATATGTTTCTTTTGTTTTCAAAATAATTCTAAACTGTACATATATTGTAGTACCTTTGATGAAAATAACTGTAAGAAAGTAGTTTATTTATTTTGCTCTTGTTGTTAATTTATAAGAAATATGTCACGAATAGTCATTAAATTGTTAAAACTGTAAGTAAAAAATTGTATGAGATTTTTGAATATTACAAAAAATACCTTAAATTCAACGAAAATTTGAATTTATAAAGTTTTTATATAAAAATTGCTAAGAAATCCCGAAAATGAAATCCCGGGATTGAATTTTACAAATCCCGGGATTCGGGATTTGGCAAATCCCGAAAATCCCGCGATTTCCGGGTTCGGGATTTCTCGTTTGGCATCCCTAGTGTGTACATTATATAAATTTCAAAATTAATATGTGACGTGCAAAATAGAAAGGGACCTAAGGGTAAAAACCGGTTTTGTTCAGGAGAGCCATTTTAAAGATTTAAATACGTGTATCTTTTTTGGTGTACCGTCACATCATAAAACGCGCGTATCTCTGGGAGGGAACACTTTTGGGGCATGGGAGCGGTGTCATTCGATGCTCAGATGTTGTCCACATCAAAAAAAAAGTGAAAATTGATTTTTTTACCCTTAGGTCCCTTTCTCTATGCGCTGTCACATATATTGTTCCTAAAAAATGAGAAATTTCTTATTTTGAGGATTTTCTCTTCTGAGTGTGTCGAATAGTGTCTTCTGTGAGTTTTTCTCCGTAACTTGACTTTATCAGAAGGGGGAAGGTAAAACTCTTAATGAAGTCACTATTCGAAATTCACTAAGGACATAATTCGTACCCTAAAGGACTAACTGAAAGGCAGAAAATCTTTGCACAGTGAACCCATTACGTATTATACCCATAATATATTAATTATTTCTTCATATTTTTGTCCAGTGGACCTTATTTTATTGGATGTCGTTGAATGCGTTACAATATTTTCAAATTTTAAATTTGTATTCGTAATTTTGAGGAAGGAATTATAAATTAATAACTACGACAATTATTGCAACAAGAAAAAATCTGTTTGAGATCTTGTACTTCCTTTTAGTTCTCAAAATTTATTTATTTTTTTATTTATTTTTTTTTTGTTTGTTTTTTGACTACATTCCTTGGATTTCTGTTGAATTTGCTGAAGATGAAGACACAAATCATACTTGAGCAAATCTTTTAAGGAGCTTTTCGTAATGCCCAAAATAAACAATATTTCAAATTGATGTGTCCGATTGGTTTCGTTTTTTAGCTTTGCTTGTCTAAATTTTTGGGGAACCCTTTATTTGAAATACAAAGTTGTATTGTGTGTATTGTGTGTAACTACCTACGTAAGAAAAACTCAAGGATTAAATCTTTGAAAAAAAGTATTTGTTGCCAGTTTGTAAAGCTTTAAATTATGTGGCGAAAGCTATTACTTATTTTGATTTAAGAATCAGACAAGAGGCACAAGCCGATTTGATAACCCAAACATACATAATATCACATTCGCACCCTGATTTCTAACACTTAATTACACAGAAATCAATCCAGTGTAAAAACTATTTAAGATGTCCATACTACTCAAATATTGCGAGTTCAAATCCGTATAATTTCGATTGATTTTAAAATAGCTTGCTTTTGCAGGAAGTTCTCTTTTCTATGCCCATTCATTGACAGAAACTCATCAATATTCACTTTTAAGCAATTTTCCAAGTGTAAACACATACAGCCGTATTATGCATAACGAAGAAATGGCATGAAGTTAGCATAAGTGACTCCATACTGTAACTCGAGCAAGGCGAATTCATACCGGATGGTCACGATTTGCAACTCTGCATATTCGCCTTGTATATTTGTTAGTGTAATATTTCCTGTGATTTGACACAAGAGAAATTAACAGCTGACCACCATATGCTGAATTGAGATTCTCTTTTTTTTTGAAGCATATGATATGTCACCAGCCTAGTTGGTGTTGTTTTTGTTTTTTTTTTTTCATAACATCATAGTGAGGTGTTTCTATTTGAAATAAAACCATCAAGTGAAGATCATAAAACTTAATTATAATTGTTTTTCTCTTCAAGATAGAAGATAGAATTGCTGGAATATAAGGGTATGAATTCCGGTTTTTGTTAATGGACTTAGGCAAGGCACTGACCATAAGTTTCGTATGTGTTATGTTATTTGGTAGTTTAATATCCTTTACATAATTTATAATGTTTTCTAAATCACAAGGGTGGGATAATCTGTTTTTGTCCGAAAATTCCCAAAACAGCATGTAGACCGTGGGTGCAAAATATTAATCCTTTTGTTAGTAGCGTGATGGATTGTCTTCTTAGGGCCAATTTTTTGCTTTGTAAGCAAATTGTAATTATTTTTAAGTTCGATTTAAATACGAAATTATGTTTTTCAGTGCATACGAGTATTTAAATAAT
Organism: Tachina grossa; assembly: GCA_949987645.1. Lineage (NCBI taxonomy): Eukaryota > Metazoa > Arthropoda > Insecta > Diptera > Tachinidae > Tachina > Tachina grossa. The sequence continues at coordinate 24,082,654 of OX465276.1, read as the reverse complement.
ACTTAAATGCCCAACCTCGTGTATTTAAATTCTATTTAAGTTGTATGAACGTACCATCTGTTTGTATATGTGTGTGTTTATTGAGAACATACCCTGTCGGAAAATACGTTAACTTTAAACTAACTTTAAGCTAACTATTCCGCAACTAGTACTGACTGATACTCAGATTGCTTTTAGTGTAATCAACTAACTATTTTAACATTGCGATGTCCTAGGCGGTAGTCAGTTGTCTCACTCTGCATTAATTTTCTACATGTTGATAACCTAACTTTATTATTTATGCTAAACAGCTGTTGTTTGAAAAGCCTTGCACTAAGCACTAAAAAAATAAAATCGTATTTAAATACAATTTAAATAAAAATTAGCTAAATACGCACTTAAATATTGAGTTAAAAACAGGGGGGGGGGGGCAAGACATTTACTTTTTATTTTTATTTTCAAGGCATCGCTGGCAGTTAAAATAAAATATAAATATGGTCTTAGTCAGCCCGCCCATTTTTGTGGAGTCGTATTTTGTAAAGTATATTTTAAATAAATAGAATCATGTGATTCGACGAAAAACATACATATCTAATGACGTAAGCTTAAATATGTTACGTCAAAAGATATTTAACTCGCCAAATTTATCTTCAGACACTTGTTATCATACCAGTGTTGCATTTCCACCATAAGTATTACATAATAGTTGTATTATAATGTGAAACGTCAGTTAGAAACATAAATATGAGTACCTACATATTCACTATGAAATTATTATATTATGTATTAAATCGTAGAATTAAATTTCTTATTTCCACTTTTATAAATTTTTAATTTTAACTCTTTGGGAACACACGCCATCAAAAGCTACAACAATGAGGGAGTCTACTCTGTATTTCGAAACGAAATCAAATGCTTTCGAAATGTAATATTAATAGCATACAAATTCGAAAGCTTTTTCTTTCGTTTCGAAATACAGAGTAGACCCCCAGGTTAATGACCTCAAAGTTTTACAAACTAAATAAATAACTTTATCTGGAGCAGTAATGTGTTGTTTATGTTTAGGATTGTTTTGTCAGCTTTTCTCATGTATATATGTAGATGTTTTTTGTATTTAACATCATTCTGTCATTCACTCATTTATATTTATATCTATTCAACCATACAATTTTTCTAAATATTTCTAAGACATTTTAAATCACTTCAAATGCACTTAGGATCAGCTAATTATTTCAGCATAATTTTTTTTTTGCCTTTAGAATATTGAAATAAATTTTATTTATCTTGGTAATGAAAAAAAAAATAAAAAAATTTATGTAGATTGAGCTTCTTTTAATCTGCATTAATAAAGTTTTTTTCTTCCATCCTTTTTAATATGTTTTGCATTCATTTAAAATTTTTCTGCAAGAAGTTGTGCGGTGCATGTTGTGCTCGCATGTATGTGAGATTTTTCTTCATTTGTAAATGAAATTTTCCACTTCATTTTATTTTTTATTTTTATTTACATTATTCATATGTAGCTCTAATATATGTACCTGATACTTGCATTTAACATTTATAATATACTTACATACTACATACTAGTAAAGTCTCTTTCCATGTTTGTTGATGTTAATTATAAAAAAATAAAATAAACACTCACACAAAAATATAAGTATTTTATTTTACAACATTTTCTTTTATCTTATTCCCGTTCTATTTTAGGCATACTACACAGAATACCACAACGTGATACAGGAAAATATCAAATTAATTTAGGTAAAAATTAGCATTTAGATTAACACTGCACAACTTTTCTAACCTTTAATTATATTTAAGCCTTTAAAATCAAATATAAATATGTAATAATAAGTATGATGTTAAATTACGAAATACTTTTTTAACCTTTTACAAATCAAAAATATTTTTTATGAATGAAGAGTGAAATATACATATATTATAAGTTTTAATAAAAATAAATAAAAATAACAAAACTTAGCTCGACATTAAACAGTTTTTTTATTTTTATTTTATTTAAAAAAAAAGTCAAACAATTAAACAATCGATTAAAAATTACATTACTGAGGCCAACTTTCCATACTGCCAAAATGAAAGATCTGGCAATCCTAATGTAATATAAGCGAGAGTGTGACGAAAGCTACCATACTTTCCAGTGCGATTTTGTTAAAGGTTTTACATTGTTATCAGCTGCTTTTAGCCCAGACCCAATTTGTATTGTTTAAAAATCAATCAATAACAAGTGCACAAAATATTTCATTAAATTAATCAATTAGTATGCACAAAAGCGCATAAAATTCATTTTATAACTACAAAAAATTGTCCATTTATAGTTGAAAATTGTTAAAAAAAAAACTGCGCATGTATATAATAATGAATAAATAACCCTTTGAAGTTTATTCAAAATTTCGAGCCAGACTTACTTATTTATAAAATAATAAAAACAATGGAGGTGTATATAATGCACTGTACACTTCCACTTGCGATAAATTTTTAAATAAACTGCAAAATAACGGGTGCTTAAATCAAAACTGATAAAACGTATCCAAATATGAAAACTTTATATTTGGTATTACGATAAAAAATAAAGAAAAAACATTGCCTTATTTTCAGAAAAGACTATAAGGCCCTAATTTTGTAAAACGAAAATATTAAGCGGTGACAAGTATTATATGGAAAAATATAAACAAGCTTTGCGTAATAAACAGAAAGAAACATATATTGATTAATTCTTTATAATAATTTTTTAACCACAATTAATATAAATAAAAATAACAAGTAGTAATTAAAAAAATCAAAAAACCCGACTGCGGGAAACTTTGAACCATTAAATATCCTAAATGGTCATTCGAAATGAAAAATCATAAGAGAAACTTAAAGATAATTTTAAAATACCTGTCGAATGATAGCCATTTTTATTTTTTTCGTATTTACAAAATGGCGTCTGTTGGCCGCCATATTGAGTTTTGACTACTGTTTTTACACTCCCTTTCTTACATCGATTGATGTAAGAATCATCAAAAGGAACACATCATCACAAAGGAACACACATACATACATGTAAAAAAAGTACCAAAAAGGCGGATCAATTTTACGTCAAAATTTCAAAAAAGTGCAAAATCAATTTAAATTTTTTTTAGAATAAATGGGATAAAAAAAAATGTGACATCTTGTTATGGCTACCTTAAATATTTAATGAAATTTTGTAGTCAAAGTCCTAAGATTTTTCATTTAAATAGTTTACTGCACGTTTCCTCCCTTTTTTAATTGTTGTTACAATTAATTTTCTTTTGATGAAAGAATAGTTGTCGTTATAATTGTGTTTGCAATCTGCGGCTATTACGTACGGTCATAAAAAGTTTTTCATTATTAATTACAATTTTACTTTAAACTAACCTGAGCGGTAAGTTAAATTCATCCTTCCTAAGTAGGTCAAAGCAAATTTGTAATAATGAACAACTTTTTATACGTCCGATTTAATCCTAACTTTAACTAACGCCAATATGCAATAATGTAATGTAACAGCAACAGTAGAAAACAGCTGATCGATATTGTTATGTGAAAAGCAATGAAATTGGTTATAGAGATGGTACGTAACGTAACCTACTTTTCATATAAAAATATTGATCAGCTGTTTTCTACGTTGCAGTTACACTACATTACGGTCGGCTAAATGAGCCTTTAGTGTAATTACAAAAAAATAAATGTGTGGCAACTATGAACAAAACATATAAAAATACCCGTTATTCCACTAAAGGTACGGTCACACTTGTCAAACATTTGCCCAAAAAAGCGTAACCACTAAATGATAATGAAAAATCTTTCAATTCAGAGAGAAGTTCGTCAAGTTAAAGAGTATCCAATAGTGTTGGATTCTATGACATCTATTAGTTGTGTTGGAATCTGTTTAATTTGATAAACAAGTGTCTGGATCAAAACTTTTTTCATTAGTGTTTGTTGGTTACGCTTTTTTGAGCAAATGTGTGACAAGTGTGACCGTAGCTTAAGTAAACAAATAGTTAACATTATTTTAATAAACAAATTGTAATAAAAATGTAAAATGGGGTATCCAATTGTATTTGTGGAGCCAAAACGGAAGTTGTTTGTTGAATGTTTGAAAAACAGTTCCGTTGTATGTGAAAATAAAATTTCACCGCTGTGCCATACTATTTACATACATACATATGTATGTATGTATGTATGCACATAAATATCTATGTATGTATGTATTTATATAAAACTGGCGTTAAAAACAAATTAAAATATGTACATATGTACACACTTGTGCATAAAATTTTTATAGAAATACGAGCATTTAAAACAAAATGATTGAAATGCACAAAATAATTTATTCTTTAAAAAAAACTCAGTACAGGTATTTTTAGATAATTAAATTGTTTTATTCGTTGCTTAAAAAGTAATTACCTGTAATTGATTATGAGTCGTATTTATGGTGTTCGTATTTGTTTTTACGCTGATCCTCATTTTCCTTTTAGCAAAAAAAAATTAATAGCGGAATTCACGGTTATCCTTGCAGATCTTTTACATATTGTAGCTTTGTTAAATTTTGCTAAATTTAAAGCAAAGCTACAACAATTTACCAAAGCTACAAAATGTAAAAGATCTACAAGGCCAACCGTGAATTCCGCTATTGTGCAAAAATTTCAAGTCACTATTTAGTTATTAACACGTGCCGCATCAAGGTCAAATTTCGGTATAAATGCTTCCTGCATTAAATATTGTGACTTTTCGAAAATAAGCAGCAGTCTAATGTACATATCGCTCCTTTATTGCAACAGGGTCAAAAAGCTAGTTTTGTAGAAAACAAGAAAACAAACAAGAAAAATTTTCTTTTCTCAATAGGTGCGTGTGACTTATATACGTACATATGTATGTACATATATACGCATTTTTTACGCAATAAGTTGTGTTTTAGGTGGTGCGTCCGGCCCTCAAAGTTGGCCCTCAAGCCCATGTATTTAATGTAATTTTTTTAAGTTTTCTTTTGACATACATATACATAATATGTATGAAATAATTTAATATATATGTATAAGCTGTTATTGTACCTGCTTAAAATAAAAAATTTCCATATAAATATAATTTTGTTACATAAAATTTTTGGTATTTTGTTGGTTATTTTCCTCATTATTTTCTAAAATATTAATCAAAAAACTTTATTTGAGACTAATGTTGTTGACTTGAAGAGCTAAATATTGCCATATATCATATTCTTGTAAAATGATTTTTTTTTTTAAAGATATTCATATGCAAAAAATTACATTGAAAAATGGGCTTGAAGGCCAACTTTGAGGGCCGGACGCATTTGTATTTTTTGTATTTTTTTACATAAAACTGAACTGATTTGGGAGTGAGTAGAAGAAATAAGAAAAGTCTTCATACAATTAGCGGCCACTGTAATGTACATATGTACATACATGTCCCAGTTCGCCAAATTGTTGCAGAGGACACTTTCATCAACGATTACTCAGGGAAATTTTGACATTAGGAAGGGTGGTGCTGAAATGTACTTCCACTCGGAGACCCAGTTGGGCCCATTCGTACTCAAAGAATCGCCAAAAGAAAAACTACTCAACTGGTCATGCACCAAACACGTTGGCGGATATTGTCCGCAAGCTTGTCTTGCAACGTTCAATGTAAAATTGTGTGATGAAAATGTTATAGAAATTGTCAGTTCTACAGGGACAAGGAAATATGAGCGAAAGTGTCGCTCTTGTTGTCATATTTGAATTAAGCGGCTATTTGTTCGAATGTTTCTTCTATGATCGGTTTGAGCTGTGACCAACAGGTCGTCCACGCTTTAACATTGTCGTGCATCCATCTTGCAAGATTTCTGAAAGACATGGCCAATTGGGGATGAGTTGAAAAATACATAGTCATATATTTTTTTCTAAATATGTACACATGTGTGTATTATTAAATCCCATTTATTCAACTAATAGAAATTCAAGTATATAAAAAAGAAATATTATTTAAATTTAGTCAATAAAACAGATTTGACGATGATGTCCATATATGTATGTACATTAGGGTGGTTCAAATTGCATCTTTAAAAAATCAATCAAAAAAACCAAATACCAAATAAGAAAATTCTACAAAAATAATTCTAAGGCGCCTTATTGCCGAAATCACGTCACCAAAGTGATGCCTATTAGGTATGATATGAAAAAAAAAATCAAAATTTATAGAATTAAGTGAGACATTTTTAGATTTTAATTGAACTATAGTGAATTTTTAATCAGAAATAATTTTTAGTCAGGCTTAATTTCAGTAATTTCAATTCTTTTATTGAATGAAATATTTTTATTAATTAATGTGAATTTCTAAAGAAGAGAACAAAAATATGTTCACTTGGCAATCACTCTTCACTTGGCAATCACAAATGTTGGAAAGTCAAATAAACCGTAGAAAGCAAAAACAAAAGTAACATAATATCCACTACTATAATACTTATATGTATGTACCGACGGTACATCGAATAAGTAAAAATAATTAATGTGATGATCGTAAAAGATAAGCAAGAATAGTTAAACATACGTGGGTAGAGTAATATAACTTCGTGCTAACCTAAATAGAAAAATGAAAATATGGAAAAACAGGGGAAATAAATAGTGATACTTACATACATATGTATTTTCAAAAGGTAAATCAATAATTGTACACAACAATCATTTCTCACATTCTGTTTCATTAGAATTTACGTTAAATAGCTGATGTTAATAACAATCTCTACCCAAGTAGATAGACTAGGGTGCTGATGAAGTGCGTTGCTGCACAGAAAAATATCGGTATTTTCCCCCCGCTTAAAAGTCTAATTTAATTTTTCTTCTCTTCTTTAGAAACTCACATTAATTAATAAAAATATTTCATTAAATAAAAGAATTGAAATTACTGAACTTAAGCCTGACTAAAAATTATTTCTGATTAAAAATTTATAGAATTTTAAAAATTTTGTTTTTGGTTTTTATAAAAATTTTCCACCGTAGAAAATCAAACAAATTCAGGCTTTGCTTGGCCTTTCATAATTTTAAAATGTGTATGAAAAATAAAAAAAATTCTCAAAATTTTGTTTTTGTTTTCATGTAACATCACTTTGATGACGTTTACAGAACATGGAATATGTAACAGTTTGGGTAACAGTGTTGCCTATCTGGCAATAATTATTTATTTATTTTTTTTGCATTTTTTCACATGGATAATTTATTTTCAAATAGAAAAAAGAACCACACAACTAACTAAGAATAAAATAAATTCAGTAAAGTGCGACTCTGACTCGCGCACGAAGGGTTCCGTACGAACACTAGATATGTAATTTAATACAAACTTCATCCTATATAATATATAGTTTTATATTTTTTTTTTCGTTTTTGGGATCTTTTCGGTTTTTTTGTTTTGGCGGTTTTTCGTTTTATCGGTTTTGGCGATTTTTTTTCGGTTTTTGGCGATTTTTTTTATTTTTGGCGATTTTTTTCATTTTTGCGATTTTTTTATTTAATTTTTTTTTAGTTTTAGCGACATTTTCGCGTTTTGGCGATTTTTTCGATTTTTGGCGTTTTTTTTCATTTTGGCGTTTTTTTTTTCATTTTGGCGATTTTTTTGAATTTGGCGATTTATTTTAGTGTTAGAAATTTTTTTTATTTTGGCGATTTTTTTCGTTTTGGCGATTTTTTTTTTGGTTTGGCGATTTTATAATTTTTGGCTCCTTTTTTAGTTTTGACACTTTATTTTCTTGCTTTGGCGATTTTTTTCGGTTTTTGGCGTTTTTTTATTTTGGCGATTTTTTTTATTTTTGGCGATTTATTTTTATTTAAATTTTTTTTTTAAATTTTTTTTTTCGATTTTCGGCGTTTTTTTCATTTTGGCGATTTTTTCGAATTTGGCGGTTTATTTTAGTGTTAGAATTTTTTTTCGGTTTTTGGCGTTTTTTCATTTTGGCGATTTTTTTTATTTTTGGCGATTTATTTTTATTTAAATTTTTTTTAGTTTTGGCGATTTTTTTCGATTTTTGGCGTTTTTTTCATTTTGGCGATTTTTTCGAATTTGGCGATTTATTTTAGTGTTAGAATTTTTTTCTTAATTTTGGCTATTTTTTTCGTTTTGGCGATTTATTTTAATTTTTGGCGATTTTTTCTTTTTGGTTTGGAGCGATATGTTCAAGGTTACATAGTCAAAATTGCATTAACTGATGGACCACCCTTTAATTTTAATTTTTTTAAATTTTAGTGTTAATTGTTGTAATCTGTATAAAAATACACTAATTTTACAAATTTCAAGTTTCAATATACAATTGTATGTATATTACATGGAATTTTAACATTTTTCGTTGCTCGTTTTGGAACACCCTTTAATTTTTAATTCTCATGTACTACACCGATTGGCAACATTCTTGCAGAACTGGGACTTCCAACATTAGAACAAAGATATAATACACTTCTAAGCAACCAAATTTTAAAAATTTCCCAAACAAGTAACAATATTATATGGAGTGATGCAATAAACTTTAAAAAACTAAAACGAAAACCAAGTATAATACCAACAATAGCACATGTTCTACAACAAGCAGATGAATTAGCAATATCACTTAATAAACCAACAAACATTAGAAAATACTCTCCACCCTGGACTAACATAGACTGCTACTTTCCACACATACCCATGAATAACAAAAGAGACACCAACCCCGAGCAGTTCAGGCAACTCCACTTAGAACAAATAAATACTTATAAGGACAAAAACTACATAATATGGTACTGCGATGGATCTAAAACGACGTATACTAACTCATTCGCCATAGTAGATGACAAACAACAAATAATCAAAACTGGAATACTGCCCACTTTCACATCCATCTTTACTTCCGAAATTACTGCCATTGAAGAAGCCATAAAAGCAAAACCACCCCAAAGTAATCTCTTAATATGCACCGACAGTCTCTCATCCATAAATGCACTAAAGTCACATATATAAATGCTCATAAATACTAATTAACCGAATAAAAGAAAATCTTATTAGGAGTAATAGAACTAAAATCCTGTATACACCAGCACATATAAATATCCCTGGAAATGAATTCGCAGACAAAACAGCAAAACATACCAACACTACTCCTACCATATTAATTAATAACTACACTAAAAAAGACATTAATAACTTAGTAAAATTACATACTCCATATAATAGCAGCTACCCACCAAATATATACTATAAAAACATCAACACAACTTTAGACAAAGTAATCTATCCAAGCAGTTTGGGAAGACAACAACAAAAAATACTCACTAGGCTAAGACTAGGGCACTCAAAATTAACATATGAATACCTTATGAATAAAAACCAATCTCCACCGAAATGTACAAAATGCAACATCAATTTAACTACAACCCATATCATTTCATGTTACAATAAAAACAACTTACCTATAACACTTAAGCAAGCTATAAAGGACCTCGATTATAATTCTTTGAGAAGACATCTACCCCCGGAAATACTAAAAAATATTTGAACATTACCTTCAAAACATATGTCGATAATTATCTTTGAACTTAAATATACAATTATTTATTAAGCTCATGTTTATAACCGAAAGAGGCGAAGGCCACTGAAGCCAGTCCTCAATTCCTTTTTGTATTTATTGTAAATTAATTTTGTCAATAAATAATAATAATAATAATAATAATTCTCATGTATTTGTTGTTGTAGCGGCCAAGGTTCTACATACTGTGTCCAAATTTCAGGTCCGTAGCTCTTACGGTTCCTGAGAAAATACCGTGTGACGGACAGCGTAGCGAAAACAATAGGGTTCCTTTTCACCTTTGGTGTACCGAACCCTAAAAAGAAATAAAGTTTTCAAGCAATTAAAAATTTAGTTCGTTGAATGTGAATAAATCAAAATTGTCAAACAAAATTCAAATTTAGTTTGTATTCGTAAGTTTTTCAATTGAAAAAATTTATAAAATTAGAACTTACCTAATTTACATACCTACCTACATTCATAGTTTTCTTTACTGTTAAATCCCCCACTTCACTTCGTCAATTCTACTTAAGTATAAAATAAAAGGAATTTTGTAATGTTAGAGTGATAAATGTTTGTTTAGAAATATAATATAAAAGAATACAATAAAATCTTTTCAATCTCTCACACATTAATATTTATTATTTAGATGAGACTTCCTCAATGGCTTGTACAGGGCAACTTTATAAGATCAATGATGGTCATATCCGTTTATATGCGGCGTGTTCTTTATAAATACATATTAAGTTTGTTTCTTTTCTTTTTTTTTTGTGTTTGATTCGATTGTGTGAAAAATATAAACTAGTTTATAAATTATGTATATTTTTTTCCACGTTGCCATTATGAGAAAAACGTTTGAGAAATGTGTTTGAAAGAGGAAGTGTCTTAAAATAAATATACATATATATGATTTTAAGTTCTAAAATAATAAAAAAAATATACACATGTATATACATATGTATGTGTACCAAGACGCTCAACACGTACAAAAATTTCGCCAACACGATAATGCACAACACGCTCGAAATATTGACTCTATACGAGCAACTTTCGATATTCGACTGTAGTCGAAAGTTCTGTTCGAACGAATTTTCATTTGGTATTATGACGATATGTTCGATACCCATCGAATAATTCCTCTCAAGAGTCGCTTTTCAAAATATGGCACCGAGTTGGCGCTGCCAGCTGATATTATCTGCCACCACAGCTGATACTATCGGTTTCCGTACAGAACTTTAAGCTTCAGAGGCCCATACAATATCAACAAATATGCGGTTTTGTGTGTTTGACGATATAAAATATTCAATTTTTTCTCTACTGGAAATTCCTTCATACATATTTTACATCTAAAATCGTTTCGTGTCAAATTTGCTCAACACGAAACAACCCTAACAAGCCCGAAATCAGATTTTTTGTCATGAACACTTCGTGCTGAGTCGTACGCGTTCGTGTCTCGAAAAAAAAAACACAACATCTCTAATGTGTAGTAGGTTATTATAAGTTGACCAAGTTTAGCTGTTGGTCAAATGGAATAGATCATTTTATAATTTTTAAAAATTTAAATACTCGTACAACCTTAAATTTATATCATCAGCCAGCGGGAGCAAACCTTATTAACACCTAAATGTTCGGGCAATATTCAGCAGTACCAGTGATATTAATTTTAAGGTTTTTTGTGTTTATTTATGTTAACCTAAAAGCAGAACTAATTTAAAAGGTCGCCCAGAAAAGAATAATTAGATATTCGGCTCACTCGGGTCAATACGTTGAAGTTGACCTTGTGTAATTTAGAAGTTCCTTGATTGTTGACAACAAAATTCATTAATAATAATAAAGTATATAGATATGTATACATACATATGTAAAATATCGTTACCTTAATATAGAAAGGCCCCAACTTTTGCATTTTTCGATACATTAGCAGCCTTAAGCCTGGTGGTACTCTGTTCAAAATTTCAAGCGAAATGTTGACATAATCCACATAAAATGAGTTTACATGATATACTTGAGAAAAATGAATAAAATGTATCTGGCAACATTTTCTTGCCATCACGATTTTACTAAATCAATCTTACCGTAGTGCAATTTTTTAAAAACTTATTTTTCCAGCGTTTTACGCTTAATTATTCTTTACTCTCTTTCACTCCAATAAATAAAATTTCAAAAAAATCCTGGAACAAAATTTTTTACTTGTGCTACGAACTCCTAAAATTAGTAGAAAAAAATTATTTTCTCGATGTTGCGTCAGAAAGGGTTAAGTTTAATAATAAGAAATACACACATTTTAAGTTCCAAATGAATTTGTTAAACTTTAAAGTTGTGTTTTTGAATATTCTAGATGCAGTTAAAAAAAAATCTTTCGCGGTGCACTGCCATTTTTTACTACTGTGTGAAAAAATAGATTCATACTCAATTAAAAAAAAGGGTTAGCAGGGAATTATTATTAACAGTCGTGAAATGAATTTACTAATCTTGTCCTAAAAATAAATATATATATTATGTCCTATGGTCATAATAAGGGCCACAAAAATAAATACTTATAACTTTTAATATTTAATTCGAAGAAAAATATCGAAATTATGCGATGTAATAATTCAGTTCGCCTGCAAAAGTAAAGTGAACAAAACTAAGGGAAAATTCCTGTGAAAAATATTATTCCTGATAAAAGGGCATCATAAAAAAGGGAGAACATTTCTAGGGAAAAGTTATTCACGATTGCAATTTGGTGAAAAAGGGAAATATTTCGAGGAAAAAAATGTTCGCAATAAGTGTGAATGTTTCGCATTTATATTCTTATAAAAAGAAACGAGTTGCGGAAATGATTAACTTTTAACCCTTTTCCCAAAGGAAAATACCATTATAGTACGTCAAAAAATGTTTTTTCTTAACATTGCTTCCAATTCAGTGATTAGAAGTCGTAAAAGAGAACTTCTTGCAATGGCATGCCCATGTAAAAGTTGGTACTGCCGGATTTCAAATTCAATATTTTCATTCTTTCATTCTTCTGAGGAGAATGTCTTTTTACTGGAATAAATAAAATTCCGCACATCCGGATATACATATGTAGCACTCTTAGTGCTTATTTTTTAAGTCCGTTAATAATTTTTTAATAATACTCATAAATTACGATTTGAATGCCCAATCTTTCATTTTTATTCATCGTCAAAGTTTTCTTTGTATACCCATAGATACTCGTATTAAAAGGCAATTTTCATATTATTACTTAGAAAAAGAATTCTCATAATAAAATCTTTTCACTGCAAAAAAAAAATCGAAATGAAACCTACATAAATTAACAAAGTTATAAAGCTAACAAAAAAGTTGTCAGTCACTCATACTTGGCTTCAGCTAAAAAGGGCAAGAAAATGTGTCCGGTCTTAATAAACAACAAATAACCATCCAGTTAATATTATTTTTTTATACAAGAGAGAGAGAGAGATATTTTAAACAAGTTTTTTCTTTGCGTTAAATAGAATTTTCATTACTTTCTTTGATAGCTCTTGAAAAAAGAAAGAATGTAAAAAAGCGATTATTGTTAATTTTTCCTGTAAGTGGAAGAAACAAGTTACGCCTGATTTCACCTTGATGTTCTTCCTCTGCTATTCTCTCTGGTATTTTCTTTAATAAATTACCTTGAAACTATTATTTCAACTCTTTTCATGCTTTTGAAAAAAAAAACAACAAACTCTTTCTTTTATATTTTATTTTGTCAAAGACAATGTGCTTTGAAATTTTTATAGTTTTGTTACTTCTCTTCCATAATATTCTTTTTGAACAAGTTTATTATGTATGTAGTTTATTATTATTATACAAGTAATAGTTATGTTCCAAGTTATTACATCACTTTTTTATCAAATGAAAATTCTAGTTTTCAACTTTGAATGTCGAGTTAGTGTTATAACTTACAAGAGTTGTGGTTTGGCTGAGTTTTCAATTTAATTTTGTAATTCGAATAACCATAATCACTAAGATGGTCACCTAAAATCCAAAAAGCTGTAACTGCACTTTTTAACATTATCAGTGAGTAACATTATCCATAAGTAACAAATAATAAAACATTTATAGATTTTAAGGATAATTTCCAAAATATCAGATTAACGTGAGCGGAGCTGAGGGTAAAAGCTATTAAAGGGAGGTATAAAACTGAAATTTATTTGATGGTCATCAATCATTGTCTATATATGTATTTCATTGGTTGCTTTGCCAAATCACTAGTAGAAATATGTAGACAATGCTTAACCACCAGCAAATAAATTTCAATTATAATAAACTTATGACAATATGTCAAATAATAAATTTCTTAGAACTATAAAACTGTAAGTCGGCAACACTTTTTTAATTGGCGGCCATTTTGTCAGCTATCGAATGATTTATGTTTAGTACCGGTTCATACACTTCTACTTTTGTTGATCAAAAAAGAAGAAGTCATTGTAGCGTAAAGGAATACCCGAATCAGTCTATCAGCCATGATTACTGACTACTTCGTTCATCAATTGAACAAACATAACCCAGCTAGCCTTCTCAATAGCAGAAGAGTCTATATATTTGAATTCGTATGCAGAGTATTTTCAATCACAGACTAGCTCATATTTTAATAGTGAAAGATGCTTCGCACGGGAGAAATGTTACCTGTGACGATTCGTATACAAGAGCCGCACAAGGCGCTTTTATTAGTCGTAGATGCAATCATTTGAGATTTATCTAGAGATTATCTTACAACTCTTTTTGGAAGAACATTGAGAATCGTATAAGGCTCCTCAACGTTAGCGACTTAAATATGAAAATAAAGCAAATTAAATTTCTTATTGATTAAAGCCTAATGTAAAAAGGAAAAGTTAAAATTCTTCCTTAAACGGATAAAAGATAAATTAACACAAAACAAATTCTAAAAATTATAATTACTATGTTGAGCTTATCTTTTTTAAACGTCTATTGATTCCATCTTTGTAGTATACAAAATGGTGCTAAAGCGATCTGTTAATAATTGAGTCAATATATTGAAATTTTTGAATAGCACAGATCTTTGAAAAATTCTATTAACTAAAAGAATTAGTACCCTATGCTCCCTCGAGGAGTGATAGGAACATATATAAATATATATATATATATATATATATATATATATATATATATAAGAATTAGATTATTTTAAAAAAGCTTTTTACCTACCTCCAATAAATTAATAAATATATGTGACCTTCTCCGAGAAAAGGAACCTAGTGTGTCAAAAAACGGGTTTGGGCTTAACAGTGGATTCTGGTACCCAAAAGGGTGTAGAATAAGATGAAATGAGTTTGATTTCTGATAAAAATTTATTTACCCCATAAAAACGTTGTGTGTTCAAAGGTGTGTTCAAAGTGATAATGCGTTATGAAACTTTAAATGTGTTTTTCTCAAAACTTCATTTTCTCACAAAGGTCACATATGACGAAAAATACACAGCACATTGCATTTAAACTTCCATTTAATATACGTATGTATATTTAATTTTTATACGAACCGAGTCGAGTTTTGAAGTAATGATTAGAATATGACGTGATAGTAAAAAACTAAAAAAGACAGAAATGTAGCCCTTACAAAGCCATGAACACCGCTATATAAAATGTAATGATCGGACTAAAAATAGCAACACAGTATACAAAATACAAAAAGGGCGGTATTTGTAGGCATGGCAAAAAAAGAAAAATACTTTTAGGAATTGTTTTTACGTTATCTTTAATGCTAGGGGGTGACTAGTACAAATTTTTTTTCGACCCACTCTAGTGCACAATAAATATCACTAGATTCGTTTGGGAGTTGTATTATTATTATTATTATTATTATTATTGTATTATTGTATTAAACATTATCGTCTATTAAACAGCTACTGGCTAGATGGGAATGTGCAGGAGCAACATGTCATACATTTCGTGCTACAGTTGGTTTATTGAAGAAAACGTTTGATAACCGCATAGTTTCACGTTTCGGACTCGTGAATTGGGCTCCAAGATTGTGCGATTTAACGCCGCTAGACTATTTTCTATGGGGAAATGAGAAGTCGCTAGTCTACGCCGATAAGCCCGAAACGATTGACCACTTGGAGGGCAATATTCGTCGCGTTATTGCCAATATACGGCTACAAATGTTGGAAAGTTATCGAAAATTGGACCTCCAGATTAGACTATATCCGAGCCAGCCGTTACTGCTTTTTGTCTTATGCTTTGTTAACATTATAGTTACGGCCTTTTGAATTCCCTTAATGGAATCGTTATATTTTTAATGTAGCCCTGTAAAATTTTAAGAAAAAATGTGTTTTTGTTATTTACATCATTATGAATCAAGAAGTCTATTTAGAATTTTTTGGCAGTTACGGCCTTTTGGACTTCAGCTGACGGTATGTATGTGACCAGCATGTTTGACAGCAGCAGAAAGAGTTCATTGTGGTATAATATTTTTTTATGATTTTCATGATCACATTCCAACAAGAAATTCTTTTTTATTGAGCAGTTTTTTTTTTTAGTTTAACTTGTCTACTACTGCAACTCTTTTTCAGTTGATGTGTTATATGAATTGGATGAGAAAAGTAGCTTGCCAGGGTTGGCCTCTTGTGAATTTTATTAAATTATTCATTAGCGTTTTAAGTGCATATGTCTTTACTTTAAGTCAACCACAGTCCTCTGGGATATTTTATAGATGGTATAATATTATTAGTGTATTCCAAAAAGCATGCACATAAGTATCAAGGTCATTTCATATGTGAAATATTTCAAGAGGAAGAAGAAATAGTACACGTGATAAAAAATTAAAGAAAAAATAGAAGCAAGAGACATTTGCAACTGCCCAAAATCTAGCAGATTTTAATTAAAATCTTTATGAAAATCTGTACAGTTACAGCAAGTTTTTTTACATTTATCAAAATTTTTATTTAAAACAAAACCCATTACAGGAAACCTTTAACCAGAAAATTAAAAAAAAATATCTAGAGATAACATCTAGAATTACAGATACATATATTAAATTGTCATTTAAACGAATGAGGAATTTCAACATTATCAGAGTTGAGGAGGCGAACAAAACTAGACATGTCCTCAGTACATGATTTTTTTTTAAATTTATTTTCGGGCTCTCCAAGTACACATCTTTGATGCCACGAAATATTTTCATTCAAAACCAGTTCGATCCTACCTTAAAAAAATAAAGAAAACTGACTTTTCCTTGCTAGTCCCTATCTAAAAAGTTCAGTAATTTGCCTCTCCTGTAAAAAACAGTTAACGGGACTAGTCTGGTTTTGTCCGCCAGCTCTACAGTTGTAACAAGGGCTCAATAATGAATCTTTTTTTTCATTTTCTTACTTTATCCTTAAATTAACGGTAATTTTGTATAACAAAACTACATCTCCTTTCGCTCGCATTTCGAATTTACGCACAACGAGGGCGGAATGTATTATGATGCTATACAAATAAAATCGAATTGAAATGTCTGTTTTTTTTATTTAGTATTATTACGTTTCAAGTTCCACTTCATCAAATGTTAAGCTCTGCTTTCCTGACAATATCCATTTTACAGCAAGAGAAATATGCAAAACATAAGTTGTTGGAAAATACTCGTATGTATTATCGGTTACGCCCTCTTACAATAAGTACGAGTATTTTATGGTAAATCAAGCATGGCTGAACAGAAAAAAGATATTACCCACTAATAAAGAAGACAAACATTAATTCAATATGACTAGAGACGACAATTGCAAGTTAAAACTTTATACTCATTGAATTTTATGTTGTTTTTTACTTTCATCTGCTGAATTAAAGAAGCGGTCATTGTGCTATAAGTATGTTTAACTAATAAAAGCAATTTGCGGCCTTTTTAAGACATATGTAATCATCAAATATGTTTTAAATCTGTTTTACTTTATAATGCGATAGATATACATCCAACTCTTTTTCACGGTGAATACGTTCCTAAGAAAAAAAAAAAACTTATTGAGTAAAACGTGCAAAAAGTGAATATCAAAAAGTTTTGTTAAAAAATACATATTAAATAACAAAAACAATTCATTTGCATAAGGAAAATAAAACAAAATAAAGTTTATTCCAAACTTGATAGATTAAAACTAAAAGTAAATCTTATAGTTACCCTGCAGGAAATTGAACTGACACAATACTAGTCAAGTGACCGGTCCCCAAGTGATAGGGACTAGTCCGAGTTCTAACACTTCCTATGAAGCGGACCAGTCACTTTTATATGAGAATGGCCTAGGATGGGGTTAATTGATACTTTTTATGCACCTTGTGACTTGTCACTGAACTATCCCATAGGGACCGATTCGGTGTAGAATAATATAAATTATATATAAATGTCATTCCGACATTTAACTGTAACAAATGAAAACGTATAATTTTTTTTTATTGTTAGAAATGCAATTATAATTTATTTTTAAGTAGAAAATTTTTTGAGATTCGAACCGACAACCCACTCAACCACAGTGCCACTAATGTTTCAAAAGAATAAATACCAATTAAGCTTAGGTTAATATCTCAGTATAGTTACGGGACTGGTTCACATTGAAGGGAGCAATTAACATTATATTTACACTATTTGATAGGTCCATGTAATTCAACCACATCGAACATGTTCAGTGCCGTTTACTACAATATTGCACCGAGTCCAAATTAAATTGTCTCAAGATCAAGACGATACATCATGCAAATGGTAAATATGTAACCATTTACACGTTATTTTTTTTTTTACCATACACTTCCCCGTACTTTTGATAACACTCCCATTTTCTGAAGTCATAGGACGAGTACGTTTGGATCAATTGTCACCAAATTTTCTGCAGGGTAGTTATTCGTCGGATTCGGATAATAGGCGTGCACAATTATTACTAACAAGATTCAAAATAATATCATCATTAGATACATATGTATGGCAGAATGGCAAATATCGTGCTATAACCGCCGAAAAAGTTTAACCGACACATTTTTTGACCTCGAAAATCGATTATTTACGATCGCAAATAATCGATTTTGTTGAAACAATTAAATTCGAAAATTATGTCGTTTAAGCTTTTTTGGCGGTTATGGCACGATGTACTTACATATTAGAGACCTGCGTAAACAGTCTTGAAATGTAAATACATCTTGTTTTTTAAATGTATTGTTGTAGCATGTATTATACTAAACCAATAATAAATGATATCTTTTAATAAGCGAAGCACTAGAAATGTATTGGTATACATATGTGTATATGAGTGTTTTCAAGTGATGTCGCGAAGACTTCTTGTTTGTAACAAACACTCAAACGAAGTAGTGTTGATGCGTGTATGCTTGTTATTTTGCATATTGTACGTTTGAATGTGTGTGTAAGATGTAGATGGTAACCTTGAAGAAATGTCGATGACTCTACAATTATTCCACATACAATACTTTGTGCTATAGACATTTAGCATGTGATTGTCATCAACATCTACTAGTAACCCTAAAACAATTGATTAGGTACTGACTACGTAGTTCCTATGGCAACATGGAGACATACCAACCAGACATTTACTGGTACATTTCTATACCTTATGTACATGCAAATTTATTTATATTGACAAGTTTTTGCACATCTGTTTTCTCTCTTTCTTTTATACTGACGAATAGAAGAGAAATTGTAGATAATGTATGTAACTACTACTGGAATTTTGTGTTGACATAAACACATTTGGCCCCAGCCTGACTGCAGGGAAGCTATTATATGTTTAAGGGAGGTTTTTTAAAGCAAGCGCACACAACTAATGTCAATGCAAGTGTGCGTTTGTATGTGCGCAGAAAAATCAAAGAGCATACACACAACTTATGTGTGTAGATGCATGACGTTTGTATACGCGCCCATGCGTTTGAAAAAACAAATACGAAGTATTTTCTTCTTTACTCCTATACCTACTAATCTGAAACAAATTTCTTGTAAACAGTTTTGTTTAGCGTTTGATTTAGAATATTTCGCCGTAGTGAAGCATTTGAAAAATCCTTCATGTCTTAAAAGTTCTTGTAAGGGGTCTTGTGCAGGACTTTAATACATGTACATACATATTAGTCTCCTGCACAAGACATCTTATAAGAACTTTCAAGACGAGGGATTTTTCAAATGCTTTACTACAGCGAAATCTTATAAAACAAACGTTAACAACATTGTTTGCAAGAAATTTGTTTGAGTATTGTAGGTATAAGAGTAAAGAAGAAAACACTTCGTTACGGAAGAATTTGTGATACTTGCTTCTTTCTACCAATGAGCGCGTGTACAAACGTCATGCATGTATGTGTGTATGATTTTTTATTTTTCTGCGCACATGCAAAGGCACACACATGCATTAACATTAGTTGTATGCGGTTAACCACATAATAGCTTACCATCTACATATTACACACACACTTAAAAGTACAATATGAAAAATAACAAGCATACACTAATCAACAGTACTTCTTTTGAGTGTTTGTTACAAACAAGCTGTCTTGCGACATCGCTTGTTACAACTGATATACACATACACCAATACATCCATCGTGCTTCGCTTATAGTAGGACAGCATTTATTATTGGTTTAGTATAATATATGCGACGTGAATACATTTAAAAATCATGACGTTTTTATATTTCAAGACTGTTTACGCAGCTCTCTAATACATATGCATCTATGTATGTATGTATATTAGAGTGGCCCTTTTTTCTTATTTTCTTATTATAAATACCAAAATTGCATTCATATAGAAATTATTTTACTAAGCGTTAACAATAAGAGTTTATATCTATTAAATTATTTCATACATATATTACGTATAGTCATAAAAAACTAAAAAAAAATATTACATTGAATATATGGGCTTGAGGGCTAACTTTGAGGGCCGGACGCACCCCCTAAAAAACAACTTATCGCTATAACATTTTTTTGTATTTTTTTTTTTTACATAAAACTGAACCAATTTGGGGGTGAGAAAAAAATTCTCCATACATCTAACGGCCACTCTAATGTACATATGAGGGCGAAATTTAACATTGTATGAAAAAATACGCATTATATATATATATTTAAAGATTTTTTTTTATCTACATGCTCATAACTAATTTTAACTTATAACGAATTTTGTAGATATTTTTATTATTATTATTAATATTTCAGTGCTATCATGAATAAAATTCCTCGTGAAATTTCTCCCTTTTCCAATTAGAAGTTTTTGTTTTCCCTATTATTTGCTATTAGTTGGAATTGTTCCCCGTGAAAAATTTCACGCGAAATTTTATTCACTGATTAAGTCTTCTAAACAAAACTGCATTGAAATTTATACTCCTATAATGAAAAAAATATGGCAAGCTATTGTCTGGAATTTTTTTAAAACAGCTGTTTTATTAGCTTGAAAATAAACAAGAGCCGCTGATATCTCTATTGCAACTGCACTTCAGTTGCGTTGTCAACTGGAAACGCAGCTGAAAATAAAATTAGGGTTATGTAGGGCAACTTTTTTCATTGGCCTAAAATTTATGAAAAATAACGTAATATTTAATGTATTGCGAGTGTCTTTAAAATATCATCCATCAGTGTTGGTAGACTTAAAGATTGGGCACTAAAAAGCTAAAAATAAAAATTTTTCTAAAAAATAGGCACTAAAAACCTAAAACTAATTAATTGTCAGTCAAATGAAACATTATTAGATGTCTTACCTGCAGTATTGTTGGAAGTTGGTGTCAAAAAATTTTGTTTTCTAAACACTTATGTATGTACATACATATATTGCTAACCTTTTTAGCACCGATTAACTGAAATTTAATTATTTAAAATTTTTAATGCCCATTTTTTAATTTAATTATATTTAAATAAAAAAATTTTACACTCCCATGTAGATACATACATACATACATACATATGCATATTTGTATATGTGTAGTACACATTTCTTATAAATCATTTTTGTTTTCAAACTTCACATAAGCTTTAAACTTTTACTTAAAATATTAATTTTGCATATTGCATATAATATGAAAACTAAACCCCAGTAGCTCTTTTAAATAGTAATGTATTCCCTAGTGAACTTAAAAAAAAAATATAAATACAAATACTTATGTGTGTATGTATGTCTGCAAAGTTAAGCAAAAACATTTGCTCTCAAACATTTAATTCAAACGAATATTTGTTTTCATTTGAATAGAAAGGCAGAAAGAAGTTGTTTCATAACTTACTTTTACCTATTAAAAAAAAATAAACTAAACTAAAAACAAAAATTTTTTACGGCCTTTCACTAAAACTAAAATTAATGATTTGAATCTGTACACAACGTTATTACATTTCCAATAAACTTTTATTTCAGAAGCTCTCTTGCAATCCAGACCCCTGCCACATATACCAGCCGGTAGCACACTACTGGGTGGTGCACCAGACACAGGCGACCTTTTGGGACAAAGCCAACAAGATGGCATTTCACTACATACAACACAATCTCATAGTCAGGGACATAGCTCGACAACATCGGGGTTTGAATCAACCCACAGATGGACTTCCAAAGAAAATCTATTAGCACCTGGACCCGAAGAAGACGATCCACAATTATTTGTGGCTTTATACGACTTTCAAGCGGGCGGAGAAAATCAACTGAGTCTGAAAAAAGGTGAACAAGTGCGCATTTTATCATATAACAAATCGGGTGAATGGTGTGAGGCGCACTCAGATTCGGGTAATGTTGGTTGGGTGCCATCGAATTATGTTACACCATTAAATTCCTTAGAAAAACATTCCTGGTATCATGGTCCCATATCGAGAAATGCAGCTGAATATCTGTTAAGTTCGGGCATAAATGGCAGTTTTTTGGTAAGGGAAAGTGAAAGTTCACCCGGCCAAAGAAGTATTAGTTTAAGGTAAGTATTTTTATTTTATAAAAAAAATATGTATGTATATGAATTATTGATACATCACGAAATATTTCATTAATTTTAGATACGAAGGCCGTGTTTATCACTATCGGATATCTGAAGATCCCGATGGTAAAGTATTTGTTACAGCGGAAGCCAAATTTAATACTCTCGCGGAACTGGTACACCATCATAGTGTGCCTCATGAGGGCCATGGACTGATTACACCCCTTCTGTATCCAGCACCAAAGCAAAATAAGCCAACAGTATTCCCTCTAAGTCCCGAGCCCGATGAATGGGAAATATGCCGTACTGATATTGTTATGAAACACAAATTGGGTGGCGGCCAGTATGGTGAAGTTTACGAAGCGATATGGAAACGTTATGGCAACACTGTTGCCGTTAAAACACTTAAAGAAGATACAATGGCCCTTAAGGATTTCCTTGAGGAGGCCGCCATTATGAAAGAGATGAAACATCCTAATTTAGTGCAACTAATTGGTAAGTAAGGACTAGCTGACATACATACATATATAATATATACAAACAATATTTGTAAATGTAGTTGCACAATTGTTGCAGCAGTTGTTTCATTTTATGTATTTCCTCTAACAAAGTTTAGCCGGAGTTTAAGTAAATTTAAAAAGACGTAGTTGATAAGTATAATAAAATTACCAGTTATTGTAGCCTAAGGAGTCAAAGAGTTTTTCGTTCACTTTTTCTGTTTTTTTTTTTTTGTACTCGTAGCTTGTAATTTGCCAGATTTTAAAAAGAATGAGTAAATAACTACAGGAGGCAATTTTGTTGTTAGTAAAAATTAACTAAGTAAATGGAGTTGTACGGATAGTGCATTAGATTGTTGGTTTGTCTGTCAGTCGGTATACATAATTTTCTGTGGAGTTCGTGGGAGTAATTAGGATTTCAATTTTTCTTTTATATAAGTATTTTTAGCTTCTGTATGCAAAATAATATATAGCAATATTTCACAATAATGAGTAGTATGAATGAAAAAAAGGTATTTGTTTTTTAAACAAATTTTTAAGTAAAAAGCAAATACATACTTTTTTTATTTATACTACCCAATATTTATTTACAACGCACTAATTTAAAAAAAAAAAACAAAAACAATACCAAAGTTAAGGCCGGTGCACAATGAATCCGTCATATGTTAAACTTCGCCTTTTTAAACTGATATTAACGCAACGACGGAGAAGGTTGGCACAATGAGTACTTTATTGACGGAAGCATTTGAACAGCTTCAACAGGTCGATTCTCCATTTTATTTATTAAATTCAAATTTTTGTATTCATTTCGTTTATTTCTTTTGTTTAATTTTATTTTTGCTGCCACAAAATACAAAAAACTAAATCAGAACATACCAAAAAAATCAACCAATATCTGTCAAACTACTCAACGTACACAAAAAGTTAAAAGTTTACCAAATTTTGTACTTTGCGTTGACGGACACGTACTGAATGTAACAGACCTCATAAGAAACCATGTATTTCAACTTAGCTGTCAGTTGAAAAAGGCGAAGTTTAACGCATGACGGATTCATTGTGCCCCGGCCTTTAAGGCTGAAAAAATTGTGCATGTTTTGTCCGTTAAAAAATTAAATGGCAAAATGTATTTGTCCTTTTCGCTCGTACGTACTTAGTTGTATTTTTCTATTATATTATCAATGCAAGTGGCTAGACATTTTCGATTTTAAGCAGTGCGCTTAACTGTAACAAATTTCAGTAATCCGAACTACGTTTTAGAGAAAAAATCGGATAACTCCAAAAAGTTGGGTTTTGGTTATTTCCAGTACAGCGGAGTCGACTGTACATACAATTATATAAGTATATATAAACACTTAAAATTTGCAAAGTTAGTGCATTTTTATACAGAATACAACAATGAACACTAAAACTTAAAAATCAAAATTCAAGGGTGTTTTATTAGCTAATGTAATTTAACAACTTGCTGTATCTTGGAAACCGGAAGAGGAAAACCCTTGAAATTTTCAAAAAACGCTAAGACTAAAAAATCCCAAAATTAAAAAACCGCCAAAACGATAAAATCGTCAAACAAAAAAATCGCCAAAACGAAAAAACAAATCTCTAAAACTAAAATAAATCGCAAAAAACCGAAAAAATCTCCAAAATAAAAAAAAACGTTAAAATTAAAAAAACGCCAAAAAACGAAAAAAAATTACAAAAGCGCCAAAAATAAGAAAAACCCCTAAAACTAGAAAAATCGCCAAAATCCGAAAAAAAAGATTTAATTTTTCTTAAAAATGTCTACATCAGGTAAGATATTTGATTATATAGACTAAAGTTCGTATAGTATTACATATCGGTGGTCACAAGTAGAAAATCCCTAACTCGTATTTTCGCGAATTTGAGTCTCCTCGTCACAAAAATTTATTGCAATAAAAATAACGCTTTTACAAGCAGTTGCACTATTCATTATTATGTTTTTACATTCTCCTGTAAAGTTACACTTGTGACCAACGATATGTAGTGTCCGTACGGAACCCTTCATGTGCGATTCAGAGTCGCACTTTGCTGAATTTATTTTAGGTTAGCTCTTGCATAAAAAATAATTCGAGCTTGAAAACTTGGTCAAAAGTACCTAAAAATCGCAATTTTCTACCATTTATTAACCTTTATATCGATATACCTATATCTATTGAATAAACATTTATTGATATAAAGTTTTAATTTTTTTTAGTTTTCGATTTTTTTTTTAAATTTCGACTTATAAATGAGGAAATATTATAAAACTAGGAAAAATTGTGCTTTTAGGTACTTTTAACCAAGCTTTCAATCTTAATTGTATTTAAATCAGAGCTAATCTAAAAAAAACGGTTAGCACCACTGAATTCAGAGTATTCGAATTTGGTTTACCCACCAGTTCCCTCGTTTGCTACATTTTTGAACTAGCACAGTGTAATTTAAGGCTTTCATTATACCCCTTTTATACACGGAAAGTTTATTTTGCAAAGTATTAAATCAGCTGATAGAAAAACTGAAAGAGATAGTATTCCCCCCTCTCTCTTTCACCCAGCTGAATTAAGACTTTTTAAAAATTAAAAAAAAGTTAACTAACATGTGCATAATTAGTGAAGAACAAACGACAATGGCAAGACTGTTGCAAATTTAGAGATGGTAAAATTGAGCTTCCATTACAAAAAAGGCTTTCAGCAAATTGTAATACGATGATTCAAAACAATTCACATATTCCATTTCCAATAAAAGTTGCGTATATAAAGCAGAAATCTACATCAACTTACACCACACAAATTGGACCAAACACAAAGAACGCTGATGATAGAGGTGTAGTGGGCTTCGAAAACAGATGGTTGTTCCGTTCTACTACGTGTTTGTCAGAATATTTACAATTAAAGGCCGGGGCACAATGAATCCGTCATACGTTAAAATTCGCCTTTTTCAACTGACAGCTAAGTTGAAATACATGGTTTCTTATGAGGTCTGTTACATTCACTACGTGTCCGTCAATGCAATGTACAAAATTTTGTCAACTTTTAACTTTTTGCTTACGTTGGGTAGTTTGACAGATATTGGTTTGTTTTTTTTTTTGGTATGTTCTGATTTAGATTTTTGTGTTTTGTGGCAGCAAAAATAAAATTAAACAAAAGAAATAAACGAAATAAATACAAAAACTTGAATTTAATAAATAAAATGGAGAATCGACCTGTTGAAGCTGTTCAAATGCTTCCGTCAATAAAGTACTCATTGTGCCAACCTTCTCCGTCGTTGCGTTAATGTCAGTTGAAAAAGGCGAAGTTTAACGTATAACGGATTCATTGTGCCCCGGCCATTAGTTATTCAATCGATTTCTATTAAATAAATTTGTCATTGTTTATTTTTTCACTAAAGCGAAGTCAGTTTGATGCAAAACGTAGTTGTGGGCTTGCATTTGGTTTTCAGTAATACGATATCTTCAGTAAAGCGATGTTTCGCTAAAGCGAAGTGAATAAGACTAGCTGCGTTTAAAATCAGTGCGGCGATTTGTATCGCTTTCAGTAATCCGATTTTTTTCAGTAAAACGTGTTGCGCTAAAGCGGATTCGACTGTATATTACATGAGATTTTAACTTATTTCGTAATGTAAATTAGGTGTAAAGCAAAATTTTTTTTTATGGCAAAATTAAATTCATAAATACAATCTTTAATTTTCATACCATAAATTGCAAGTTAAATTTTCTATTCCTTCAACCACAGAGAAAGTCCAAGCAATTTTATTTTCCAATTAGTTCAAAGTTTCTGGTTTACGAGTATTCACTTAGTAAATCACTTACTTCAAATCGAAAGGCGTTATGTTGCACGGTATTGGTCGCAAATTAATTCAACCACTTCTTTATGCCTTATTTCTAAGAATTAAGGAAGAATTATTTACTAAAGCTTAGTTTATATGTATATAAAGTACATATGTACGTAGAATATGTTCTTTTATTATATTTTTGGTAACCAACACAACAAACGAGCGAAAAGCTTGGTATGACAGTATAAAACAAAAGAAGCGGCGGATACTTCTTCAATATAAATTTTAACATTTTGTTTGTTTTATTAATTTTTAGGTGTTTGTACCCGTGAACCGCCATTCTATATAATCACCGAATTCATGTCTCATGGCAATTTGTTGGACTTTCTCAGATCCGCAGGACGAGAAACGCTCGACGCCGTTGCCCTGCTGTATATGGCAACACAAATTGCATCGGGAATGAGTTATTTGGAATCTCGTAATTACATACATCGTGACTTGGCTGCCCGTAATTGTTTGGTAGGCGACAATAAATTGGTGAAGGTGGCAGATTTCGGTTTGGCTCGTCTGATGCGTGATGACACCTATACGGCACATGCGGGCGCCAAGTTTCCCATCAAATGGACCGCCCCCGAGGGACTAGCCTACAACAAGTTCAGTACAAAGTCCGATGTTTGGGCGTTTGGTGTGCTTTTGTGGGAAATCGCCACATATGGCATGTCACCGTATCCGGGCATCGATCTGACCGATGTGTTCCATAAATTGGAGAAGGGCTATCGTATGGAGAGGCCACCCGGCTGTCCACCAGAAGTTTATGATTTAATGCGTCAATGTTGGCAATGGAATGCGGCGGATAGGCCTACATTCAAAAGCATACATCATGCTTTGGAACATATGTTTCAGGTGGGTGAAATATGGGAAAGTGGTTGTTTAATTGGTGGTGGTCGTGTTGGTGTTGGTTATACGAATAATGTAGATGACGACGACGACGATCACAATGTCGACGGCGACGATGAATATGAAGATGATGGCATTGAGCTTTGATTTAGAGTTGATCCATGTGAGTGGGCAAATGAACAAAATCATGGCTATAACAACAATGCTATATGTAGACAAATTACTAAAAAACTAGATAAAAACAGTTGTTGTTTAGATAGAACAAATAATAATAGATATAGTAATGGACAAGCACATCTTAATTTCTTCGATCTGCAGGAATCATCTATAACCGAAGCGGTCGAAAAGCAATTGAATGCCACGACAACGGCCACGTCAAATGTTGGTCAAAGTTTAACGCCTCAAATGGCCAAAAAGGGTATAATGACAGGCAATACAGGGCTGGGTTCGCAGGGAAATAGTGGTGGTGGTGGTGGTGGTAGTTGTGGTGGCGGAGGTAATAGTGGTGGTGGTCTAACACCAGGTGGTCATCACGATCAGCAAGCTAGTACCCCCATGTCAGGTAAATTGATTTATTTATAACTACCAAATATTCTTCAATAAAAATTGGAAATATGTAGATATGTGCCAAAATAAATTAAAAAAAATTTTTTTTTTGTAGAAACTGGTTCCGGCTCAACGAAACTATTAACGTTTTCCAGCCAGGGCAAGGGTAATGTGCAAATGCGTAGAACCACCAACAAGCAGGGAAAACAAGCACCAGCTCCACCCAAAAGAACAAGGTAAAGTTTTTTTTTTATTGTGTGTTCTCTTAATACAACAGTGTGCATGTTTAATCAAGTGTTAAATTGGATTTTTCTTTTGTTTTAAATTCTGTCTTATAGCCTACTGTCGTCTAGTCGTGATAGCACCTATCGTGATGAAGAAACTTCCGCTTCAGCTCGTCAGCTTATAGATGAAATGCATACGAACGGTAAAACTGTTTACAAATCATTTACCTTAAGTAGAAATTGTAAACCCCTATATTCAACCTATTATTCTACCACTGCTACTACTAGTTTCAATAATAATGATAAAAGTATTCCAGTTGTTGTTAGTGGTAATAGTTCATGTACACAAAAATTATTAAAAAGCGATAGTCAAAATTATTCTTCTTCTATTACTACTACACCTACAAAATCGTATCGTACCACAAATACTACAAGTTCTACTGCTAGTCCTACTCCTCCCACATCGGGTTTTGCTATTAAAAAATCCACGTCTTGCAGTAGTTTTCTAGTTGATGTTTTATTTCGAGGTATTTGTCCGAAGCGCAGTAAGATTCAATGTATTTTTTATTACTTCTTTTATATATTTAATTTTTTTTTTTTTTATAATATTTGTCTAATATTGGTTATTTACGTTTATAATTTGGTTTGGTTGCCCTTTTCTGTTATAAGTATTTCTATGTTTGAATATTTTTAATTGGCTTGAGTTTATTTTGGAGTAATTTACTAAAAAAAATTTACAATACATATTTGCTTTTTCTTATTTGTTTGTATAAATTCTTACTAACTTAATTTTTTAATTTTAATAAAGGTATTCATTTCAGTTTTTTCAGAATTTAAAAATTCGACTTTTGGTGGAATTTCTTTCCAGTGTTTGTTGTAAAAAAAATTAAATTTGTCCATTTTTCTAACAAAAAAAAACCTGAAATGAATACCTTTAATATTTAATTTTTATTAGACTCGTGTCAAAATGAATACAAATTTAAAGAAAAATATTTGCTGCTGGTTTTGCATGTCTAAGTATTACTTAGCTGCATCTAGTCTAGGGATTGCCGTTCGGTTTTAACCGAAACCGAAACCGCGCTTTTTAGCCCATAAAAACCAAAACCAACAAAAAAAGCCGTCGGTTTTTAAGTTTTACTTTAACATGATTATATTGTTTAAAAATACAGCAAATATTTTACATTGAAGACTTTTATACATTACTAAGCATTCTGTAACAATGAAAGGTAAGAAAATTTTAAAATTTTAAGAAAATTATAACAATTCTTTGCAGGAAGAATTGTAATTTTGTGATTTGAACGGGCTAAGGTTCGTATTGCGTTCTAAGCCAAATTACATGTGATAATTATTAATGAACAAATAACACCAAAGTCTGTTGTAAATATTCTGAGTAATAACACATAGTTGAAAGGAACAGCCATCCGTTTTCGAAGGCCACTAAACCTTCATCATCAGCGTTCCTTTGTGTTTGGTCCACTGTGTGTGGTGTCAGTAGATGTAGATTTCTGCTTTATATACTTAGCATTATTGCAAATGGAATGTGTGAATTGTTTTGATTCATCTTATTTCAATTTGCTGAAAGCTTCTTTTGTAATGAAAGAAATTCGATTGCCGACACAAGATATTAGCGTGTGGACCGTATGAATATGTGTTCAAATATATATTCAGCAACAAATGTTAAAATACATTGCTGAGCAACAATCTCTTAACACATGCTGTCAAATACAAATTATATTAATTTATTTTCAACGTAAAAACGGAAAACAAAATTTTTAACTACATAAAACCAATAAAAGTTCAATTTAAAATTAGAAAATGATTGACAATTTAAGTATTTATGTGAATAAAAAGCAAATATATTTGAATATATGTAAGTGTTCACCACCTCCAAATACATTGTTGAACACAAGCAATCGGACGTCATCATTCTGCCGGCGTTATTGCTTGTGTTAAGACACATCAAATTGCTGGTGTGGTCGTAGTGTAAAGCAAAAAGACGATAATTTTAACGTTCTTCGACAAGAATTTGTACTTTATACAAAATTTGTACTTTGTACAAAACAACCAACCAACCAACCAATAACACAATAAACCCCTCTTCAACTGAATGCGAAATAGTGTTTTCTGGTAACTTCTGCACAAAAATAAGATTTCGTTTAAACGACTCTACATTGAGCGCTTGAACGTTTCTGAAATTTTATTACTTGAATAATTAAATATAAATTTTTTATTCTTAAGCTTTTTATACACATACTCACTACTAAATGTTCCTTTTCTAATATAAGTACCTGAATTGAATACAAACCAGAGAAACTCTATCACCCCTATAGTAACAATTTTTTCCCTCGAAAAATTTTTCCCAGAAATATTTTCCCTTTTTTTGTTCCTGTTAACATGAATAAGGCAGAATATTTTTCACGTGAATTTTTTCACTTTTCCCTTGGTTTTGTTTACTTTATTTTTGCAGGCCAACTGAATTATTACATCGAATAATTTCGATATTTTTCTTCGAATTATTAAAAGTTATAATTATTTATTTTTAGGACAATAATTCCCTACAACACATTTTTTCATAGAGTATGAATCTCTTTGGTTCATAGGCAGTAAATTTCATGGTGGTGCACCACGGTGGTATACTTAATGAAAAAATAGCTAAATCAACAGAAGCACCTCCATGAGTACAACTTTAAAGTAAATAAGTTTCGTTTATAACCTAAAATTTGTGTGATTTTTTTTATTCAACTTAAATTTATCCGATTATTTTTTAATTAATTTTTAAGCTTTACAAAAATTTTTCCCTTTTTTACATTCACGGGATATTCAAGATAGCATTTTGCTCTTTGAGGGGAATGAAAATTTCACATGAAGAAAAATTCCATTTGTTTTTCACGATAGAGATGATTATTTTTAAATCATCATTTATCTTTCCACCATACATACCTACTTATATACATGCATATTTTTAAAACCGAAACCGACCGGTTTTAGTAGCTTAAAACCGGAAACCGCGGTTTTCTAATTTTCACGGTTTTTGGCAAACCCTAATCTAGACATGCTAAACCATCAAAATATAATTTTTTTAAATTAATTTTTTTTTAATTTTGGTTTAATTTTTTTTGTTATTCAGTTACTCCAATCGATAAAAAGCGTTTGGAGAATAATTTGGTCAGTTTAATGAGCTATTTCGCCATCACCATGGTTTAATTTTTAAAAAAAAGTATATTTTTTGTTGTTTTATATTTACATTAGGCATACTAAGCTGAATATTATTTTATGCCCTAATTCTATTCGACGATTGTATCGTCTTGTCTATGGACGAAAAAAAGCCGCAGTTGTGATTCTTTAAAGCAATTATTATTTATTGTCTATGCTAGAAGGTTCGTGTTTTCTTCTTGATTTTGTTCCAAACATTATTTCCAACACATATTTTTTCATACAGTTTTCAAACTATTGTATAATACTCTAAATTAATTTTTATGTGTTATCATCAAAGACAACAACCATTTTTGAAGAAAATAATTTAGATAATTCAAACACAAGAACTCAAGAGTATTTTCAAACAAAAACGTCTTAAATCTTCTTACTTAATTAGGGCATTAATCTAAAACAAATTGCTCAATTCAACAAAATTCGTACAAATAGATAGTGCAATCAGCAATGTTGAAAAATGACATGTAAGAAGGTAGTAAAATACTATTTTTGCGGATTGGAAATTTCTGTCAACGTCGGCAATTAATTCCGATTAAAATTTTAATTATTTTCGCACAAACAACACAGGATCAGCTGATTTATTTTGTTAAAGAAACGGCGGAAACGCTAATCTTAAGCCAGCGTGTGAAATTTTAAAGATCATCCTATTTTTTCTAAGTAAAAGATTTTATTTATTTCATATCATTTGCACTACTTATTTTAATTTTCTAAGGAATTATTTTATGCTAAAAATATATCTACATATAGTTTTCTATTAATTTATGTAAATACATATTATTATTTTTAACATATTTCTAATTACTCGTATGTTTATTTCTCTATATATCCTTGCTACGCTTTGGAATGTGGATATGGACATCACTCATCTTTTAACTGCTTCTCTTATCCGTGTTTCCTCTAAAACAAACTGTTAAATTACTTAATTTTCTTCATAACATTTTGCATATCCCAAAATCTCTCTAATATGTAAAACCAAAAAAGAAATTATTTCACTTACTCTTATTGTTTTTGTTTCAACCTCCTCTTTAAGGTCTCACACGTGATATTAATAATCTTAACCAGCGTTATGACTCAGAAAATGACAATACAACCGGTGATCCCGATACAGATCATACTGGCGATAGTTTGGAACAAAATGTGCCAACACATACTAAATTGCAACATTCCATGCATGTTGCCAACAATATAGCACCACGTGGTGCTCAAACACACTCCTCGTTTAAACGACCAACGCCAGTTATGGGCAATCGTGGTCTGGAAACACGTCAGAGCAAAAGATCTCAACATGTCGGTAGAACAGACACGAGTGCTGTAGCTGTCACGACTACAAGCATGAATCAAATTAATCCTAATGCTCAGCCCATACAAGTGGGAGCTCTGGAAGTGATGAATGTAAAACGTGTGGTTAATCGGTATGGAACTTTGCCAAAAGTTCAAAGAATTGGCCAATTTCTAGACAGCTTAGAAGACAGTAATGAAGAAGGCAATAATGTCTGCACACCGTCAAATGTGCTGCCACCGCCAGCCACAAATGGTTTTAATGGCAGGCTGCCAAAAAATACACAACCTTTGGCTGCTCCAATACCGCAGCAAATGATACGCAGCAATTCCTCAGGAGGAGTAACGATGCAAAATAATGCCTCGGCCAGTTTGAATAAATTGCAAAGGCACCGCACTACTGCCGATGGCAGCAGCATGCTGACTTTCTCCTCCTTCAGAGGCAATAATTCCAGCAATTCTCCCAAACGCAATCAGCAGCCAGCCTTGGCCAATTTGGAATTTCCACCACCTCCCCTCGACTTGCCACCGCCACCGGAAGAGTTTGAAAACATGCCGCCACCACCGCCACCGCAGCCAGAATGTGATCTGACGACTCCTCAATCTTTCACCGCTCACTTAAGTATTAAAGCCAAAACTAGCTGTAATGATGTTTCTAATACTGCCCCCAGTGTTGAGGAAGCCAGTTCCAGATTTGGTGTATCTCTACGCAAACGTGAACCATCCACAGATTCTTCTAGTTCGCTGGGCACACCGGCAGCAAGCGACTACAACAATGGCAATTCGCAAAATCAAGAAATAAACATGAAAGAGAAGCTCATGGCTGAAATAAAAGATAGACAGGCAAAAGAAAACTCCTCGGCCACGGCCAATATACAAAATGGCAATCTCAGTGGTGTAGATCCCGTCTCTTTGTTGGTCAACGAGTTGGCTGAGAGCATGAACTTGCCAAAACAAAAACAACAATTGGCGCCAAATAAATCACCAGCCTCTGCGAATGAGCTCAACTCATCAAACAACACTAACACCACCACTAACACTAACTCTTTTAAGGCCCAACTGAAAAAAGTCGAACCCAAAAAGACCGCTACTCCAACTCAAAAACTAGAAAATCAAACCAATATTATTGATTTCAAGGCCCACTTACGCAAAGTGGAGACCAAAGCCAACACTCCTGAGACAAGTGGCAAAGACAAAGATACCAAAAAAGACTTGGAAAAAGACATTTCATCTACAAATGCATCAACAACGACTTCTTCAAACAAATCAACAAATTCCAATACAAAATCTCTTGCAAATATGTCGGGCTCATCGACTCTAAATCGCAAAGATGATAAAAAAATGTCCACCACACATTTAACACAAAAGACTGAAATTAAAATTGACCTACACCAACAACAACAGCAAACATCTGAAGTGCAAGCAAACGCCAACAACTCCGAAAATCATACCGATTCGCCTGCAACTACGGCAGCGGTAAACAGTGACATGAATATGGAATGTGGAAAGCGACGCAGTACAGGTAGTATTAATAGTTTAAAGAAATTATGGGAACAACCGGGCCAAACTGCTGGAACCGGAAATCAAGCAGATTATGCCAGCACACAAAATATGCAAGGGAATGCTACCATCACCAACACCAACAACATTAGCTCCTCCACACAATTGTCTCCCAAATTTGCATTTAAACCAGCCACTAGTGGTGGTTTAACAACACCCACCTCTGGCACGAACCCCTCGCAACTGCAGCAGCACCAACAGCAACGTTATCCCCTTAGCAACACCCCAATATCGCCCAGAATTACCAACAATAATAGCAATAAACCACCACCATTGCAACCTCCACCCCCACCACCTCCTCAAAGCCAGCACCAACACCAGCAACAGCAAAATTCGTCCCATACCATTTCCAACAACCATAACAACACATCATCCACCACTCATTTAACAAATTCTATTTCCACACAATTCACAGAACTCAACACAGTCAACTCAAACAAAACTACCGCATCTGCAGTAGGAGAAGATTCGCAACAGCCGCTGCAGCAGCAGCAAGAAAATGATCTCATGACTCAGTCCATGTTTGTGGAAAGTACCAACTTATCTGCCGGAGCCAATAACAAACTCACCACATCGTCTATTAACTCAAAACCAGCCGTGCCACTAAAACCCACCAAACTCACCATATATGCCACACCCACGGCTCAAAAGATTGCCTCAGCTGGTGGCAATACAGACATCACAACCGTATCCACTACCACTGCTACAACCACCAGCACGACAGCCAACTCAATCTTCACCAACAACTCTACTCCCGAAAACTCTACGAAAATATCGCGAGAGAGCATTTTAGAATTGGTAAGTCTTTTGGATGGCTCTCTAAAACATCCAGTCAATACCATATCGGCTTCGCAATGGCTACAACTCAGTGATAAATTAAATATTCTGCAAAACTCTTGTGTCGTTTTTGCCGAAAAAGAGTGCATGCCGCCTCATTCGAAATTCCATTTTCGTGAGCTGGTAACGCGAGTGGAAAGACAATCGCAATCGCTGCGTACTGCTGGCACGAAAAATGTCCAGGACAATGAACGTTTGGTAGCCGAAGTTGGTCAATCACTTAAACAGATAACGAATGCTTTGCATAGGTAAATATTAAGAAATGGGGCGGGCGGGGAATTGTGGTTAGATTCAGAGGGGAATTTTATTAAACGACATAAATAACAATATTGAAATAGCAACAACAGTAACAAAAAACAACAAAACTCCAAAGATAAGACAGATTATTTATAATAACATTAAAGATAGTATAAATAACAAAAATTAAAAATTTTAAAAACCCCCCGACTTTTTTCAGAAAAGATGTTATATCTTCTAAACGGCTGGACCGATTTTCTTCAAACATAGCTAAGAACCCTCTCGATCAAGTCATCTTTCAAACAGAAAAAATTAAATAAAAATCGGTCCAGCCGTTTGGCCTGTACGTGGACACAGACAGACACTCAGATACGCAGATGCACAGATACACAGACACACAGATACACTGACACACACTACAAACTTATAACACCCCTTTTTTTAGTCGGGGGTTAATAACATTCAATATTATTTTCAGACACACATACATACTAATTACGTAGTACGTACATACATACATACATACATACATATGAAATAGAAATATAAATTATTTTAAAAATTAAAATTGGAAAAAGTAAAATTCCCTTCTAAATCTTAGTGGAATTTACTTATGGAACTTAAAATGCCTAGTATTAATAAGTATACTGACCAGTATTTTCATTTCACACCTTGAAACTCAGTTTATTTAGACACGTTCGAATAACGTTTGATAAGAAAAAACGAATAGAAATTTTTAATGCTTTCGAACTTTTTAATTCTCAAACGCTTGACATTTGACTTACAAAATAAATTTGCAAAGTATTGTTGCACAAATGTGGGCGGGGTAACTAGACCATATGCCCAATATGTTATTAACAGTATTTTAAAAAGTTTTTGTGACTGACTATACACGACCTATACCTTCACATAGGAGGTAGCAACGTGGTAGTCAACGAAATTCCACAAAAGAACCGCAAGATTATACGGTTATCCGTGATAGATCAGTCAACCAGTACGAGCGAGACGAAAAACTCTCGAAGGCCAAACAACACACACACAAACCTGACCGCACTTAAGAAATAATTACGATGACGCGGGAGCTGTTCTTCAACCCAGAGCTGCTTAAAAACTCGATGTATACACAATTTTCTACAAAAAAAGTGAAGCTAAAAAATAATGACGTACGTGAAATCCAGGTATGGGAAAGTTGTTACGAAACTCTTTATTATACTATATGACAATGTCGGCACCAGCGAGCTGAACAAATTAATACCCAAATACATTTCTCTTGGTGACCAACACTGATGTATGATAAACAAAAGTAACGTACTACTTCCCCGACTATTTAAATAGTCTCAAAGAAATTTTACTGTGGTACGTAATAAAGGTATGCGTAGTTGTATTTAAAACCCCTTTCAAGGCATTTATTTGTAATTTACTACGTAGTAACGCTCATTTCACGAAATGAACACGAAGCTGAAGAGAAATAAAAATATGTAACTCGCAACACAAAAAAATTTCTCTCGTTTTCAAATTGTTTAATATTTAAGTTTAAATAAAAGTTTTTATTGAATTAAAAAATTAGCGTCTTAACACGAGTAAGTCCCGCTCGCACTATGCAAGTCTTATTGCTGATTAGTTTGTGGTAGAGAGAGAGAGAGAGAGAGAGAGAGACGAGGGGAAAAGAAACGAGTACTCAGCTTCATGCAGTGTCAATGCGTTTTGCTTTCTCCTTCGTAATGTTAAAAAAGCACACATGCATACATAAAACTATTAAAAGATTCATCTCTGTTTTATTCCATTTCAAAGTTCCATAACTCTATAAAAAACACCCTATCCATGAAAGCCTGCACTCAGTGTTACCATATACGTTTAAGGAAAAAACTGTCTATGTCGAACAAAAAGAATTGTTTTCCAGAAGAATAAACTGCAAAAAGTTCCAATAGCATTATATTTCTTATTAAAACTTAAGAATAGCATAACAACGCTACGTTAAGATAGTTTATGTATAGCATACAAAATTCTTCAACGAAGAAATGCATAGAATTCTTAGACCCTGTTTCTACAATCCAGACGGACTTC
Source organism: Tachina grossa (assembly GCA_949987645.1). NCBI lineage: Eukaryota > Metazoa > Arthropoda > Insecta > Diptera > Tachinidae > Tachina > Tachina grossa. Next base: position 24,045,168 of record OX465276.1, on the reverse strand, counting down.
TTGAATAAACAAATTTATATGAGAAGCACTAATTTTTTTGCGTGATTTTAATACAATTTTTTTTTGTATGTATATGAAAAACATAAACAAATTTCATATAAATTAAACTTTCATTAGCTTTTTATATGATGAAATGAATGAGCGTGTGCATGAGCTTCTCCCTAATATGAAAGTATATCACCGGTGAACAAATTTATTACTGATGGCTTGAAATTCATATTGGAATTGATAAAATAAAAAAGCTAAAAGCGGAAGACTATAAAAACTGATCATTTGAAAGAAGAACTGATTTTTTAAATAAAAAACTGCTGGACTGCTCAGCAGTTCGAAAAACAGCGAAATGCAGATAAATCTGCTCATTTGGCAACGCTGCGTGCACTACATCCCATTCTTCTCTCCTCTCTCAGCAGCAAACTCACACTTGTTGAAAGAAAACTTTCATAGTGTGTACCGTGACGTAGTTTAATTAAATTTTATTATCAAAAATACTAAAAAAAAATACTAAAAATTTTTTACGATTTGGTGGAATAGTTAATTAAATTTATTAAATCGTTCAGCTGAACTATTTCGTTCATGAACTACACAACAGTACCATACATTAATTTTGGTTTGAGTTTACGCAGAAAAATCTGCTCCTGATCGCTCTTTCTTATCTTGTCTTTGTGATAGACAAATGTCAGATGTAAAATTCTAACAAAAGTCTAAATTAGAAATAATACATAATTAAATTATTATTAAAATAATACCAACAGTATTATTAATTAATAAATTCACACGGCAATTTCGTTGAACAACTTTTGAGCATATGGAAGAGATAGGAGAATATAGTTTCCTCTGCCGCCCATGAACTAAAAAATTGCTCAACTAAAATTGCCGTGTGTGAAACGGGGCCTTACTCTCATTTGAGTAAAAATGGGCATGAGCTTAATGCTGAGTACACATTATGGCATTTTGTGACATCGCAAGTGTGTGTACTGTGAAAATGACACCACAACAAATGAACTTTTTTAAATTAGAAAATAACTTTCAATAATTTATCAAAATTGTATTATAGATTTCAATAAAAATCAATTATAAATTACATAAAACTCTTCTGATACGAATGGCGAACAAATTAAATGTAATACTCATTTAAATTCCATAAATAAATTTGTTTGTTTGTTTCTTTTTTAATTTAATATATAACGAACACTTAACCACAATTCGTTTATTTTAGTTTTTTAATATATTAAAACGTTAAGTGAATCATAACTTTTAAGCTTCTATACAATTTATACATTTATCTATACATAAAACTATATTTACATACATATACTCTAAAATGAAGTAAATAAAAAAAATATCATACATATATTTTTTTCTTGATAATCTATACATAACATTAAAAACAAGCAAAAAAGATATATTTATAAAATCTAGTCATAAAACAAAACATTTATTATTATATAATTAACAAATAAAAATAAAGAGAAACTCAAAAAGATATTATGTACTACAATAAATAATAATACATAAAAATAAAATATATTCTAAAAATAAAGGTGAAAAACCAACCTCCATTTAAATAGTTGATCGTAGTAGTTTCATATAATACACATACATACGTACATATTTACATACATACGCATTTAAATACATACATACATATATACATATTTATCATGCATTATACATACAGACATACTTTTAAATAAATACGTAATCAATAATTGCTTACTTATAATAATTATGTTATTATAATTTACTTACAAGTATAATTTTGTTATTTAAAATTAAACTCTGTTCTTATAAAAAAATGTATACATAAATATGTATTTTCGTTTTTATTTAACTTTACTTAAAAACTCTTAAAATTAAGTTAAAAATATACACCTTCTTTTGATTTAAACACATGTAATATGACTTTAAAATTTTGCAACTTATTTCATATATTTATTTGAACCATTATCATATTAATTATTATTTAAAAAAATGTTTGTTTTTTCCTATCAAGCCAAATTAATTTTAAATAAAAGAACCTTATTTGATTACAATTAAAAAAAATAATATACATACATACATTTGTATACTATTGCTTGCATTTTATTATCTTGAACAAAAATAGCAATTTTACGAAACATTTGAATGAATTGTTCGAATTCTTCACTCAAAATGCTCAAAATGTAAACATGGGAGCAAATTACGGCATTCGATATCGAACACATTTTCATACAATGTTAATTATATTTGTATGGAAATTTCGATCGCAAGTGCCGTAATTTTCTACTTGGATGTCGGTTTATTTGGCGTCATAAGTAAATTAAAATAGGCAATTCTTTTTAGTTGTATTGTCACTGTACTTGCCTTCATGCAGCAACTATTAATTATTGTATTCTTCTAGAATTTTTATAATATTCCGTCGTATAAATTCATACAATATATTCAAGCACAAAAATAAGTTTTCCGATTTATTTGCAACATATTCATAACTCAAGCAGTTAGCTGTGTAGAGACTGAGTTTAAAGTCAATGAAGATACTAAAGATGAATCTTCTCTTAAAAGAGTAGATTGTACAAGCTCACATAGGATAAAAGGAATTATTCTGCACTATGAACTCCGAAAACATACTTTTTGAATTAGGACTATATTGCAACAAAGGAGTGAGTGACTTATATTCTTTCAAGTCATTAGCATTCAGTCATATAATTCAAATTCGGTGTAGTTATTGGAGTCAAATCATTAAACCAATGCGGGAGATAGAGGAAAAACCCCGTAACGGCTGATTTCACAGACAGCAGTTTTTTTTAACCACTTTTTAATTTATTGTTATGAGAGGAAAATATGGTGGCTCCCCTCTTAATATCTACTTCTCTCTCTCTCCTTAACCCTACGTCTACACCTGATATATTTTTATTATAACAAAAGTCAAACTTTATATTGAAAAATAATTTTTTTTATGTTAGCTCTTTTTTCTTCATTGAATTGACATTTGTCATGATAAAAATATATCAGGTACAGACGTAGGATAATAAACTCAAAAATTGCTGGGTGTGTTAGCCTAAACAACAAACAGAAGCCTGGGGGGTTATTATGTAATTCGATTCGAAAGCGAAACTGTTCGAATTTGTAGGTTATTAACATTACAATTCGAACACATTTCCTTTCGATTCGGATTACATAATAACCCCCCTGATTTGTACTTTAGATCTAATTAAGGGCGAAAATGTTTCTCCCACTCTGGCATATTATCCATCCTAATCAGCAGTCCAGAGCAGTTCTTTTGCTAATATCAGCTAAAATATTTTAAGTTTTAAACAACTAAAAGAATGAAAATTATTAAATGAAATACTTTAATTAAAAACAAAAACTTTAACATACAGACATCGAAAATATTAATGAACAACTTTCGATCTAGTCCCAAATCAATTTGTTTTTTTTCAGAAATAATGAAAAATGTCCGAAACATTAATAAGTAAAAATATTTTCTTAACGACAACTCTCCAAGCAAATCAAGGTTTACAAAAGGAAAAATAACATATGGCAGCACTGTCAGTGAGTTATGCTTTCAAAGATAGCGGTTAAAGCACGTGTTTATAAATACATACATAACTATCGCTGTATGTAAGTTTTTCAAAATGATACATTAAAACTTTAATTTATTGCTCACTTGTCGTTATTTATGAGTATTGCAATTATCTAGTTTATAGTGAACATAACCTACAATATATTTTATACATATTTAAAAAAAAGTTGCACGTACATGGTCTCAACTAAGTCGTATTTTTGCGAAGTTTAGTTTTCCAGTGATTCCAATACATTTCAAACAAATACCCATCTCCACAGAAATTTATTACAATAGTGTAAAAAATAACGATTTTAGAAGCAGGTTTATAAAAAAGTTACATATTTAATATTACAATTTATATTATGTTTTTACCTTCTCCTGTAAAGTTACAATTATTTGACTTAGGGCCTTTCTATTGAGGCCATCGATACATATTTACATGTGTATGGACATTAAGGCTGACTTCCAAAACGTCAATAGCTTTTTCTTCGTAGTATTTCATAACGTCGAAGTACAAAATGTTGACATTCCAAATCCTTTTCAAAACGTCGTCGATAGGTATTAAAAACGCCGCAAACAAACAGCGCATCCGTTTCAAAGTTTATGCTCATGGTTACAATGTTCCGCAACTTTCTATCTGTACACGTTATAAATACCACATCAGATACATATGTATACCAACTTTTACCTGATTTACATTAAGCATTTTTTCATGAAATTTCATGAATTTTGTTGTACGCAACTTTTTCTATTTGCTAATTTCAGCGCTATAAAAGAAAATTTTATATAAAAAAGGACATAGAATAAATCTCTGATGCATTTTTGGCAGCTTTTATGGTATAAGATGCTTCTCCAGGCCTCCTACTGACAAATAAAAAATTTTCATGCAACTAATTTCATGAAAAAAATGCTTAATGTAAATTAGGTATTTGATACGTTTTGGAAGTCAGCCGAAATTTCATAAAAGAAAAAGCGTTTGTTAAATGTGAATACATACATAGTTATAACTTGCCAGCATTTCGACCCCAAATCCCAATATTTTAATTGTATTTCGATTGACCGAAATAAAATGCTTGCGTTTTGGCAAGGAAAGAATGAAATTCAAAACAAATCTAACTTTTTATTTGCATGTCTGCAAAATATAACTATGGCTTAGTTTAGTTTATTGTAATTTTAATTATAATAAACTTAAAAATAATAATAATAAAATAACGGTTCTTACATTGCTTTTCGATTTTGTGGTAAAAAAATCGGTTTGGGGCCAGAGCGCAACGTTTATCAAACAAAAACCCTTGTATTAAAATAAATAACTAAAATATTAATATTTTTCGTGTACGATATTATCAGGTATATGGCGGAAATCGCTTCGATTTTAAATCGTAAGCTCAAAACCATGGTGTAATTATACAGGTGACTGCGTAAGGATTTCTTATATAAAAATACGGCAACCATAGCTGCGTAAAGAACCGAAGAATGTCAGAAGCACAAAAATAATTGTACTAAAACCAAAACAAAATCGAAGTTTTTGACATTCTTCAGCTACAAAGCACATAGAGCAAAAAGTTATCAGCTGAAGTAGCGCTGCAACCTAGTTAGATACATCTTGCTCAAAACGTACAAAATTGTTTTTGGTGTGACAGAAAACTCATCGATTTCATATTCCAACTTTGTTTCATTTTCAGTTGGTTACAAAAAAAATTAACTTGTTCCTTTATATATATATTTTTTTTTGCTTCAAACTGAAATTGAAGCCAATAATGCTGAAGTCGGTGCTGGTTGCCAAGTATATTTTTGGCATAATTTGTAATCCGAAACGGATTGGTTCAATATTTATTGCACCTCTTTTCAACCTAACCTAACCTAGGGTCCCTATTGCTTTTATTTATTTATTTAATAAATCAAATAATCAAAAGGACATTTCAATCAATAATTTTATAGAATACTAGAATTTTCCCGCGACTTCGTTCGCATCCCGAAAGTACTCAGTAGTAGACTTTAAACTAAATTTATACCAATCTTATCAAAGCAGAAAAAATGCCAACAGCACAAATTGTTTCCCGTTTTACCCTGTTCCGCTCAACTTTCTTCTTAATTTTTTTCTTTCATGTTCTTCTCCAGATAATAACAAACAAAATAAAAAAGGAATGGGTGGTATTGATCCAGCCATTCATGCGTGATGCGGTGCCAAAAAAAAATTGGATTAATTTTTATATACATACACATATATATTATTATTTAGAAACAAAGTTGAAAACATAATCTGAACATAATATTTTGAAAACTAGGGTGTTGGTATAAAAACGGTTATTTTTTATACGAATATGAATTTTGTTTCAAAATTTGGTTTGTTTTTATTGTCAAGCAATTGTCTATACTAATTTTTTTAATGATGTTTTAAGTGTTTTATTAAATAAGACGTTAGAAAAAAATGTTAGTTTAGTAATTAAATTAGTGCGCTCCTTTCAATTGAGGCTGCATGAATATGAACTTTTCATATTGTCAAATGACACTAAAATTAAATACCGCGGATGCGAACATTTTTCATATCAATTAATATACAGCGAGCTTTATAAAAATTTGAAGAGTTTTTGTTTGGTGTTTGTTAAGCTTCCATATGTATGTATACATTTTGTTGCTTCTTAGGCAAATCGTGAGTAGACTTCTACAAAAAAAGTTTGAAAAAGCTTTGAAGATCCATGTGCACCAAAAATCCCCAAAAATTATTGAGAATTACTATATATAACAAAGTAAAACTAAACTTCTACAAATATTCAAATTTAATTTTGAAAAAGTTTTTAATTTTCTTGCAAAGTTTTTACAATTACATTTAGGCAAACATAAATTATGCATATTAATTCACAATTAATATCGAATAAATATATTTCGGCATTACCAAAAATAGTCTAAAATTACAGTTTTTTGGGTGCTTGAATGTAAAAAAAATTACCAGTTCTTAAAACTTCTAAGTGTGTTCATTTATTTGCAAAAGTGTTAAATGGCCCTCGGATCAAGTATGGCCTGATTGGGAAAAATTTTGCAAAAATGTATTTTTTGGATTTGTTGGAACTTTCGTAAAATTTCTGTGGCAAATCTTTTGTCTTTTATGGTATTTAGTACATAAATTTCTATATAAGTGCAAAATTTCATTTATTATTGCAGGCAAAATAATTTCTCATCTTCCTTGAACATTTCAGTATATTTCTTATTTTATTGTTTGTAATACGTTTAGTAATTATTGTAACAGAGATTAAATAATGTAAAGAAATTTTCTATGAAAATTTTACCATAATTTGGAATTCCATTATTGTTTGAATTTTGATAATCAAAAGTAGCGTATACTTCCACTAAAAACTTATTACTTATCTAAGTAAAAAGAAAGTCAAAGTAAAAATCTTTATAAAATATATTTTCTCTTATCAACATAAAAAATCAACTAAAATTCATTGATATATAAATATTTATTTTTAATTTATATAAGGAATTATTTAAATCAAGTAGCAAGTAGTTTTGATATTCAAATATCGATGTCCGTTTTGTCGCAACTTAAAAAAAGATTATTTTTATAAAAAAAAAAATCATAAGAAATATGAAATAATATTATCGCAAAGCTTTTATTAGCAATTTAAATATTATTAAAAAAAATAACATAATAATGAATTTCAAAACAACGCATTTTTAAATCTCCATTAAAACCCAACCAAAAATTATATCACTAAAGTATTAAAAGAAAAAAAATATACATACATTCATACATTTACAGGAATTAATAACAATTTAGAATTTCCCATTAATAATAGTATTTATGTGTGCGAATTATTATATGAAAATTAAGTATTTATTATAATAAATTAAGACTATCTTTCTAAGGATAAAAAAATTATTTAATATTAGGGTTTATTTGAAAACTATTATTTTATAACGTTTAATTGACTTACACAGAATTTTGTTTTTAGAATTTAACTGTTAGTCCTTAATGTTATTAAAAAGAATGCTCAGTTATAAAAAATGAGAGGCAAATAGATATAAAACTTAAACATTTTGCCATTTGAATTATATTCGCAATTATTCTAATTTTTATCTACTCATAAATTTCCTTTAATTATTTGTTTTTAACTATTAAATATTATTCTTCAAACACAGAATTGCAAAATAAAAAAGAAATGTATTATTTATTAACGAAGAACTATAATAAAATTAATAAAAATATATAAAATAGTTTTGTCATACCAAAATTCAATCAAGAAAGTTGTTTTATTTTTTATATCAAATAAATCTTTAGTCCCTTACTTCACCGTAACTCATATAAGATTGATGCGTTGAAACTAATATCTATGTACTGCTGAATCACTGTATCGAACACTACAAATGATGAAAAAGCATATTTTAAAATCCTATAATATATTGAAAATGTTATATACTTGGGGGCCATACGTTCAATTTTTGTCTTTCAGTTCCATTCAATTTGCAATACACTCACACTTTTTTACAATCAAACTTCTTAAATTGAAAACTAGATTGCTTTCAAATTCATTCACCTATCCATTTATATGGCAATTTGATTTTCAATTTGAACCGCAGGTCACAGCACACATTGATTAAAGCTACAAATTGATTATCAATTTGTGTTACAGCTATCAATTTCAACGAATTTTGAGACAAAGTATGTGTGATGAAGTTGAAACCGATTTATTGAACGTGTGGCTGCAGCGATAAGTTAATTCACAACGTGTTTGAATTCAAATCTAACTGATTGCTTGGAACCCCTACAAAAATAGTGTAAATGAGGCATTAAACAAAAAGAGATTGGCAGCACTAAAAATGAACAAAATGAGATGTGGCAGCACCAGCTCATTTTGACATTTTTCGTGAGTGGCAGCACAGCATACAAAAAGTAAAAAAGAAACTTTTTACATATACGCAAGAAGGAAGATTATAAAAAAATATATTGGAAAAGTTACAAAACGCTAACGATTTTAATAACGATATCTGGATTAAAAACATACAGAACGAATTTTTTGCCAACAAGCAACTACGAATTAAAGAAAAACACAGTGTTTAAAAAACAAATAAGTCTTTGAATAAAATTTTCAATTGTATTGTCCGGTTGAAATAGTCACACGCTGCGAGCAGAGAAGTTGACAGAGAACGAAGAACGACAAACACATCATAAACTACACTACTACTGCACTAAGCACAGAGAAACGACGACGTTGTGAAAAGAAGACACCCTTTAAAAAAAGCAACAAAAAAAAAAAAAATCTTGAGACAAAACAGAAAAGTATTCTTTGAAGATAATCTAAAAAACATAATATATATTTTTCTTACGGTTTTATTAATCATCTACCACCATTCGCAGTATAATGCCTTTGTTTGGTAAATCACAGAAGACACCTGCTGAACTGGTTAAGTCTTTAAAGGAAGCGATTAATGCTTTAGAAACCGGAGGGGATCGGAAGCTGGAAAAAGCCCAAGAAGATGTCAGTAAAAATCTTGTAAGTATAAAAAATATGCTGTATGGAAGTACAGATTCTGAACCACCGGCCGACTACGTAGTCGCTCAATTGTCTCAGGAATTGTACAATAGCAATTTGTTGCTATTGCTAATACAAAATTTGCAACGTATTGACTTTGAGGGGAAGAAACATGTAGCTTTGATATTTAATAATGTTTTAAGAAGACAAATTGGCACAAGATCCCCAACAGTAGAATATATTTGTACAAAACCTGAAATATTATTTACCCTAATGGCCGGCTATGAGGATGCTCATCCAGAGATTGCCTTAAATTCTGGCACTATGCTTCGCGAATGCGCCCGCTATGAAGCATTGGCAAAGATAATGATACACTCTGAAGAGTTTTTCAAGTTCTTCCGTTACGTAGAGGTATCCACATTTGATATTGCCTCGGATGCGTTTTCCACCTTCAAAGAGCTGTTGACTCGTCACAAATTGCTGTGCGCTGAATTTCTCGAAGCAAACTATGATAAATTTTTTACTCAACACTATCAACGTCTACTGAATTCTGAGAATTACGTGACACGTCGCCAATCCCTCAAACTATTGGGTGAACTCTTATTGGATCGTCATAATTTTACCGTCATGACACGCTACATATCCGAACCGGAAAATCTTAAATTAATGATGAATATGCTCAAAGAGAAATCTCGTAATATACAATTTGAGGCCTTCCATGTCTTTAAAGTGTTCGTTGCTAATCCCAACAAACCCAAGCCTATTCTTGATATCCTGCTACGTAATCAATCGAAATTGGTTGAATTTCTCACTAACTTCCATACGGATCGTTCAGAAGATGAACAGTTCAACGATGAGAAGGCTTATTTGATCAAACAAATCAAAGAATTGAAACCTCAGACTGAGGCTTAGTGAGTTTAATAAGAACAGGAAAATAATCTACATCATCACCAAGCAAACAACTACAACCGCATGTAAACAGAAACCAATCCTATTTAAATATTAAAAGAAGAAAATGCCAAAATGCATAGAAACGAAGAAGACGTTAGAACAGCCTCCAAAAAATGTTACACGTGCGACAAAATCTAAGCAGCAGGAGTCGATTAATGGTGAATCACGACCCATACATATGAAAACGATATTTTGATAACAAAAGAAAAATAAAACCAAAAGACTGCTTGGCAGTCGTATTTGGGTTTTTTGTTAGCAAGAGAAAACTTTAAAAATATTAATAGGTCTTCTAGAAGTTTATCAAAATTGGAAAATAAACGTATTAAAAGTAATGCGTTTCCGAACCGTTTAACGACATGGAGAAAAAACACTACTTTAGCTTATAATAAATTTATAAAAAAAAACAACATATGAACACTTAAAAGAGAAAAAATACAATAATTATTTAATTAAAAATTAAATTTTTAAAAACTGAAAAACAACTGAATTTAAACTAAAAGAAAATTATATTTTATAAAAGTAAAACAAACCAACAACACTCTTTAAAAACACACTCGGCCCACGCAAAACACACCACTTTAACTTGAATCCCTAGGTTAAAAAAAATCTAATTTGCGGAAATATAACTCAAAATTTCTTCTCTATTTATTCCAGATTGAAACACTAACAAACTCAACCACAAGTTTTTGTTAAATATTTCAGACATAAAAGTTAAAAGATTTATATATATTTTTTTTATTGTTTTAGTATCCTTTAGTCTTTTACTTTTCCAAACTATGTGACTGTAACAAAATATATGATATATGTATTTACATATATATTTTTTCTGTTTTAAGGTCAACAATCTTGCTTTTGAATAAGCCGAACTTTACTATTTTAAAACATACACATCAAAAACAGATTCAAAATAAAATTAAATAAAAAACCTCTACAACATTACAGCATATATTATTATAAATTATATTATTATATGATAAAAACGAAATAAAAACACTAAAAAGGAAAAGACGGCTGTTTCATAAAAGTTTTAAGGTCAATAGCGGAGTTACAAGGTCACAAGGGTATACTGCAATATATATTAGATACATATTTATTTTTGGCACAGGTAGCAGGTTAATGTCATAAAACAATTTGCCTAATATAAAAATGCAGTTGTTTTTCATTGCTCGTCTTGTCTGAAAAATTGCAAAATTATCGAGCGTTTTGCAAAATTCTAATTAAGTAAAATGATGAAGATGTTATTCCAGCAGTATGTATGTATTTCTTTTAAAATATTTGCTTAAAATTCGGAAACTTTTAAAGGAAAATATGACCTTCTGAGATATACATAAATTTCCCACGAATACCTTGTTTCCGTCGTGTGCAGATATCTAGCTACATATATATGTATGTATGTATATTTATGTGCATACCTACTTATGTCTGCCTATTAGTCATCATTTGTGCACTACCACATAGTTTCATTGTTATCTTTCAAATTCCCTTCGTTGTTTAAGAAAAACAAAAACAATTCTAAAAATTTTTAATATGCATGCATTATTGGTTTGTAGTGTGTACATCAATGAAATAAGATACACAACAAGGCAGTTTTATTTGTGAAAGCAAAATGGCGTTCATTCACTAACTAAATATGAATGCAATTAGATACGTGCTATATAGATATATATGTATTATGGTATGGCAAATGACCGAAAAAACTGGGGTTATTATGTAATTCTATTCAGAACGGAAACTGTTCGAATTTGTATGTTATTAACATTACAATTTGAACACATTTCCGTTCGATTCGGATTACATAATAACCCCCAGGAGTTACATAGGTCCCGTTTTTAAAATGCTGTGACTCGAAGAAAGTCCAACAACGATCTTAAGATCGCGAATAAAATACGAACAGTTTTCACTTCGATTTTTTGTTGAATACGAAAAGATTTCACCGGAAAACTATTTTTTTATTTGCAACAAAAACCATTATACATAGAGCTCATTTACTAAAACAACGTCATATCTAAAAAAAACTAGTTTACCTGAAAACGAGCTTAATGTTTCCAATTTACACACAACATAATGGGAAAAGAAAATTTAATTTTTCTCTGAAGAGTTGAGTTGTTCATCCCACGTGAACATTTCCCCCATCGAAATTGTTCCCCTTTTAGCAAAATTGCAATCGTGAATAATTTTTCCATATAAATATAAATGTTTTCCTTATTTTGATTTCCCTTATCATGAATATGAGAATTAATTCTGCATCATGAACTCAAAAATTCCAGTTGCTTGAGTAAATGAGCGATATGTATACAGTATAGAATATACATATCGCACTTAGTCAACAAGAGGGTATTAACTCAAAAAAACTGTGTGGTTACATTTTAATAGAATTTAAAAATCCGAACACATAATAAGCAAATTCCATTCGAAAATATATTAACGTTGCTATTATTTTAAAATCTTGCAATTATTGGAGAAATTATGTTTTGAAGTCACAAGTCCAAAAAAAAAGGCGCAATTTTATCATAAAAACAGTCACATTTCGAATTAAAATCATAAAGCAAAACAAATTTTATCAACAAAAGAGTAATCGGAATATGTTGAAATTTTTACAGTGGATGGATGTTGTTAGTCGATTTCTTGCAAAAAGTGAAATTTAAACAATTTTGGGCTAATCAAGTATGTGATGGAAAACGATCGTTTTGAGAACGATTTCTAACAAATTGTTTTGTAAAGGTGTGATGAATCCGGATCGATTTAATGTCTAATTTTTTAAGCCATTCTCAGGCTAGTGACTTTTAAAAAGCAACCTAGGATGTAAAATATAAACAAAGTATTATTGTGAAAAGAAATTTATCAAAAAATATTGCAAAAACTATTAAAAACTTATTTTAAAATTATTGACAAAACGACTATAGTAAACACATCACACCTTTTATCGTTTTCAAATTACTTTTGTGTGTTGATTAAGCGCGATATATAAATATGGTCATCCATAGAGAAAAAATAATTGCAAGTAAAAATCTATTGAGAACTCTAGAGTAGTTGATTTCACAAAAATATCACAGAGCTTAGTGCTATTTTATATATACCCTTATCCCAGTTGTCGACATCGACGTCACTTTAACATACTAAAAAATTGATGCTACTGACAATCTATTTCCATTCCTTAAGGTCTAGAAAATAGCGTAAACCTGATTTTTGTTTTAATTTTAATAATGTTTCTTACCACGGGAAAATTTCTCCAAATAACTGAAGACAATGCTGACATACCAAACAAATTTATTTAGCAAACCCATTTCAAAAATTTCTTTTGGCAGTACATAGTACAAAATTCAATTTCATAATATTGCCTTGCCTAATCTTTTCTTAATTGAACCTCTATAACTTCAACGCTATCTTTTGTTATGATATTAATAATAACTGCGTCACCAGTATAAATATCACGTTCAGCAGCAGAAATAAAAGTATCCGTGGCAATAGCAACAGCGCGTTCCTTGGACACTTTAGGTACTTTACCGCCTTCGAAATTCATGTTCTTAAAACCAATCTGATTGTCCAGAACTGGTTGCAACAAAGCACCCGCTGAACCGCCAGCTCTGTAGGTAGTTCTTTCGCAATGTCCAATGGGGTCATAGGAGTAGACTACACCCTTGCCTTCATTGTCTAAGCCGGCCAACACATTTGAAACATAGTAAGGAAAGAAGCGCTTATTGTACATGATTATGGACAGCATTTGTGCAATAGCATCTGTGGACATGGTCTTCAAATGTGAGTGTTCGTACATTTGCATACGGGCTTTAACCAAGGAGGTCAAAGCTAAAGTATCACACCAACAGCCGGTGGAACCCAATACAGTTTTAGAGCTTAATTGAAACAGTTTGTTTTGTTTGCGGGTGTGGATAGAATAACCACTACTCAATCGGGTATCAGCAGCAATGACCACAAAGTCTTCGCCAGCTATAGCCACAATGGATCTGAGAACATGAACTTGATGAAGTTGAATTCTTTAACCTCAATTTTGTGTTAACTTACCCTCCATTGGATTCATACGGTGAGAAATCCTGGTGTTGAGCACCAGGTACCTTATAATCTGGGAATTGTTCAATACCAAGGAATTGCGCCATATTTTTGTTGGTAATTTAAAATAATTTCTAAATCTCGACTTGTGTTTTTATTAAAAAGTACTTTGTGCTTTTTTTTACTACTGTAGAAAAGAATGACAAACGAAATTTTGTTTTGACAGAGTTGTAGAATAGTGTATTAAGTAGCGAAAAAGTTATTAAATATTCAACACTGCATTTGTGCATAAATTTGAGGCCCTAATAATGAGTACCCTCGGAGCCGATATTAAAAACATATATTTATTTATTTATTTATGAAAAAGAGCAACGCATTCTCTAAGTGAATGCAAACTTCTTGCATTGTAGTAAATATTATACATAATATATGGTCACAGCTTTACGGCCAAGGCCCACAGAATTCGTCATACGTTACATATACGTCGGCTTTTCCAACTGACAGCTAAGTTGAAATACAGGTTTTCAGTAAAGTTCAGCATGTCTCGTCTTAGGCAAAGTACTAAAATTAGGCAACTTTTAACGTATTTTGTGGCAACATAAAAAAGTAATAAAGAAATTAAGTTTAAAAAATCTATTAAAGTATTCATGTGTCAACCTTCTCCGTCGTTGCGTTAATGACAGTCGAAAAAGGTCAAGTTTAACGTATGACGGATTCATAGTGCCCCGGCCTTCAGGTGTTGAAAAAAAGTCTGGCAGCTCATTATTCTTATTAGAAAAATACTTTTATTTTGCAACTCTGTCACGAATATGCATTGCAAAAGAAATGTCACAAAATTTTTGCAAATTAGATTTTTGTTTAAACTTGTTGAATCTTGTTTGGTAGAATTTTAACTTGCTGATTTTAATTTTATTTTCTTGGTGTTTTGTTTTTAATTTGTGATCTCCTTTAAAAAAATAACATCATTTATGTCTATATTTATTTGTAAATAACAAAGTGGTTTTATTAAAATAAAAAATAAAAGAATTCTTGCAGTAGCAGGAATAGAATAAAATAAATTGCAAAAAGTCCGATGCCGTTAGTGTGCGTAAAATAAAGATGTCAAAAATAAAGTGATTTGTGTTTTTTCCCCTTTCAAATAAAATCGAAAAATGTGTTTTTTAATTTATTGATGAAAATTCTTTGTATTTCATAAAATTAAGAAATTAAATACCATTGCATAAACCCTTTTGATTAAAAAAAAACACAAAAATGTCTCAACATTCCACAGCTACTATTGCTACAACTGCCGCTGCAGAGGAGTCATCAGTTGAATCAGGTTCTTCTGCAAGTGGTTCTTTGAAAAAACAAAAGAATAAGAATGCAGAAGTTACCTTAACTGATGATTTTGTTTTAATGTCCACTCCTGAAAAATTTAAGGATAAAAACATCAACGAATCAAAAGGTAAGTAAAGGAAATATAGATATGCATTGTAGTTGTGAAAATAGTTTGAAAACTGCTCATGATCTCTGATTCAGAATATCAAAATGTGTGTTCATTTTTGTAATGTTTTTTTTTTGCGTAATTTCATTGTTATTTATTTATTTATTTTTGTATTGGTGTTTAGTGAATAGAACTTTTTTAAACTTGTGGTTGAATTGCTTGGTATGCTCTTGTTATTTTTGATATCGCCTGATTTATATATTTTGTATGTAAGTACTTGTACATACATATGTATGTATATATAATTCTATTCAAGTTTATTTTTTATTTATATGCTAGTTCTGTTTAAAGCAAAATTAACAAATTAACTTGAAAACTTGACATAAAAAACACGGATTTACGAACAAAAAGGTTACTCATGCAAGGTCGTAACTACAATTATGAAAGCTTATCCTCAGTAAATAATAGGAGCGTCATAAATGCCCATATTCGCATTCACAAAATTGTGATAATGAAGTCTTTGAATTTCCCAATTTTAAACTATCCATGTGCGAAATTCCATTCTATTTGCGTGATTTTCAAGAAAGTTACAGCGAAATTACCTTTAGTTTATTTAAAATCGTTATGCGATTAATTTTTGGAACAATAATTTGACTTTCTATTTGACATACTAATTTAAAATTTATCTAAGATAACACTTTAATTAATATGGTACCACAAGGAAACAACGTCTTTTATAGTAATAGGAATAGTTTAAAAACAATTAAAAGGTCGTCATATAGGCTAGTCGGCTATCTGAACTGTGAACAGCACAGTAGAGTTGTGCAGCTCATGAATGAACTAGTTCAATTGAACGATTGATTCACCTCACTGAGCGCTGTGAGCCGGTCAATCCACTGAGCGCTTTCAGCTCAGTACTGAGTGGTTTCTTGATTTGTATCGAACTCTTTCAG
Source organism: Tachina grossa (assembly GCA_949987645.1). Classification (NCBI taxonomy): domain Eukaryota; kingdom Metazoa; phylum Arthropoda; class Insecta; order Diptera; family Tachinidae; genus Tachina; species Tachina grossa. Next base: position 24,028,821 of record OX465276.1, on the reverse strand, counting down.
TAGCTCGTTTTAGACACAAACCTATAATCAAACCCATTTAAACTACATGTAGACTTCCATCAAACTCTTTCAGCAGCTCGTTTTAGACACAAACCTACGTATTTTAGGTGTGTTTGATAAAAGGTTTGTGTCTAAAACGACCTAATGAAAGAGTTCGATACAAGTCTTTTGGTTTTTAGTAATTTTCTTTTGTCGCACAAGTACATTAAAAAAAAAATTATATATGTATTGTGATAATCCCCCTTATTGCGAATGGCGTCGTCGACGTCACTTCAAGACGACAGTAAAAATTGTGACTTTGTCGACAACAATTGACTACTATTGACATGCTACATTAATTTACAATGCCTTAGAAATTAGTAAAAGATTGTCAATAAGAGCCAATTGTTGCCGATAAAGAGTAGGGAAATGATAATATTTACTGTCGTCTTGATGTGACGTCGACGACGCCATTCACAATATGGGGGAATATTAAAATATCTGAAACCTTAAATAATTTTAATTTTGATTGTACATACATATGTACATAACATAACATAACAAATTCCACTCATTAAACGATGTACTCGTATTTTAGTTTTATTTATTTTTTATACTTCATATGCCTTGTTTTGTAATGTATAACCACACACAAACACTCACTGTATAAATCGGTCACTTTTTATGCTTCTGTTTTCGCTCTCTCTTTATGCTTGATAAAATGTTTCACTACAAATGAACTGAGCTACTGAGCCAACTGAATGAAATACTTCAGTGAAGTGAGCTGAGCTGAAAAGAGCGGTCACTCAAAAGAGCTGATAAGCACAACTCTACAGCACAGTAATCTAAGGCCAGGATGAAGATTACTTGACTTTGTGAAATAAAATTTTGTTGCAAATTTTAATAGTGTACACTACATAAATTTTGGACAAAAATTCCAAATCTATATGAAATAAAGTAAACTTTTGTTTTTCGAAGACAAGCAAAATAGGTCGATTGTTTGTATTGAAACCAAAAACAAATTAGAGCGTCTTGTTTTTGTTTTCAATGTAAATAGATAAGTAGACGGACGATTTTTCAATGTTGTATTCGATAAAATTGACGTGATAAAAAAAAAAAAAACACGTCAAACATTGCATATGAATGTATCCAAGGCACATTCACCAGGTAGTAGCGGAAACGCAGCTGAGCTATTTTTTTCTTTAAAAAATAGTTCATTCGAAGCTTCAAAAATTGTTTACGAAAGAGAAATTTAAAAAAAATGTAAAAAAATTTTCAATGTGAAAAATATTTTATTAAAAAAATTCTTTTGAAACAAATTTAAAAATATGAAAAAACTATTAAAAAAATTGTGAAAAGTGCCTGAACGTTGCAAATTTTGTTAGTGGTAGCTGCCCTGAAGAAATTTTTTCAAATTTATGTGAATAATTCTTATTATTATTATTTTACAACAAATTCTATTTTTGATATTTTGGATCAACTAAAAGCCATGTTGTTTTTTTCATTGTTGTATTTTTTCATTGTTCTTGTAATCCTGATATTACCTGGAAATAAATGTGCCTTGAATGTATCAGTGTAGTGGGCTTGTCGCTTAAAAAGAGACGTTCAAATAAACTTGTCAATCATGATTTGTATCACAAAGACGAGTAATAAGAGCTAGTTTTTAACGTTAAGTTCAAGTTAGAACTGCCAACTGATAAAAATATTAAATAAATATTTCGCAATTGAAAAAAACAGATTTGCTAAAAATTTCAATAAATAAATACATTCATACATAATACATAAATAAAATAGATGTTTCTTATGACGACGAAGATTTTAGTGATTTTGAAACCTATAAAAACTTGGATAAGACATTTGTGGGAAAATAATGGAGATAAGAACACGTCCAAATAATTTTTAAGTATGTAATGAATTGGAATTCTCAAATATTTCGTTGGACTTAAAATTTAGTTTATTTATGGCGTGTCACTATTTTTATTAACCCCCGACTAAAAAAAGGGGTGTTTTAAAATTTTGTACCAAACCATTATATCCAACACATATTGAGCCTTACTTTCGATTTTATCGCAAGCGACAAAAATTAAAGTTTTCAGGAGAAGTGTTTTTTTTTTAAATATTCAATTATGTATGTTTTTGTACGTAAACTGTCCCTTACGATAAAATTTTACAGCCTGTATATTAAAAGTTATCAACAATTTGGCATTTTGATAATTCTAAGCTAATTATAAGCCCATAAAACTTCAATAAAAAAGTATATTTTCGATTACATGTCGCTTACGATAAAATCGAAATAAGGCTCGATATTTTTTCATATACGAGTACATATGGGTCAGAAAAGGGTCAACCAAAAAAAAAAATTTTTTTTGCCCAAAAATTGTTGCTTTGTTTTTTAATAATAAACTGGAAAGGTCTATATTTTATAATGGTAAAAGCATTTTTAATTTTTGAAATTTTTCGGCCGAAATATGCGACTTAGACTTTAAATTACATGGGTTTGACCATAAGTTTGCGGCGAAAATGAACTAGTGAACGAGTTCGACCCAAGTCTAATGCGACTGTAAAAAAATATGGGGGTCTACTGTGCAATTCGAAACGAAAGGAATTGCTTTCGAATTTGTATGCTTATAACATGTAAATTCGAAACATTTCCTTTCGTTTCGAATTACAGAGTATACCCCATGTTTTTGCTGAGCCAAAGGAGAACGGAGTTCTAATAACGGAAGTTTATTTTTTTTTAAATAAATATTTATTACTTTTTTCGGCAGTAAATGTGAATTTGTTATTGTTTAGTTTCTTTTGAATTAAAGTTCAATCAATATTATCTAAGCTGCTGTGCTTAGTTCTCTTGGAAAAAAAAAACAGTCGCGTCCGTATTTGTACTTTAATCATTAAAAAAAATTAAATAAAATTTTCATATTTCATAAATCTACACATAAACGATCTTCTTCCGCCTTCATTTCCACATTCACAAAAAAATCTTCATAAAATTTCGCTGAATTATGTATATTTCTATAATTATAGATCCTTTAGTTCCTATAAGGAGCATAAGGCCTCATATTTCTATAAGTGCACAAAAATAACTTTTATTTTTGTCGCGTCCGTTTGTCGCTGACATTTGCTTATATCTTCTTACTATATTATTGATATCGCCCACATTTTTTCTTAAATATAATACTCGTCCATGGCTTTAAAACACTTAAGATATATGTATGTATGCATCTTGGATCTTATTGTATTGTATTGGATCTTTCCATTCCTTTCTTATTTTTTGCCCAACTAAACGTGTATGAACGTCAGGAATTTTTGTGTTTAAAAAAGATGGTAATAACGGTCGCTATTCTGGATCTTAAATCGGTGAATATTAATTTTAACGCAGAAAATGCTCTTTCTACAGTTTAACGCCACTTTTCACAATGTACAATTAAAAGCTAACAGGGACTTCACGTTAACTCTTAATCATACATTGTGAAAAAGGGCGTAAAAATAATTTTTTTTTCTACAAAAAAAAAAAAAAAAAAAAAAAAATTAAATTCAAAAAGTAAATTTAAGATGGCGAGGAATAAATAAAAATTAAGAAATATCTAGCTTCTATTTACTGAGGAATAACTGCCAGTTTATAGAAGCCATGTGAAAATTCTCGTCTGGCTAGAATTTTCACATGGCTTCTATGAACTGGCAGTAAATAAAACTCAGAAAATAATTTTTAGTTTCTAAGCGAAAAATATAACTCAAGAAATAATGATTAAAAAGTAATTTTTGCTGTCCCTGATTTTCCTATATTTGTACATATTTTTATTTTGATAAGAATTGAATTTACCATTGCCTGCTTAAACCATTTCTAAAACACTTATGAAAAATAATTATGATTGAAAATAAGTTTACAAAAAAAAAAAAAAATATTTCGCATGAACATTTTTTCAGTAAACCAAAAATAATTTTATGTGTACCTATTCGTTAATATTTGCTAAAATTTTGATGCCCTGCCTGATTTTTTTCTATAAAAAATAAATTTCCTACTAGTCCCTGTTCAAACTTGCAATTTTTGTTGCAGCAATTTTTGAATATGTGGGAGAGTGTTGAAAAAGAAGAACATACATATATACATTTTGTATACTTCTCTCGCTCTTCTTCATTAAAAAATAATAAATTGCTGCGAAAAAAAATTGCATTTATGTATTTCTAAATAATATTTGTGTTCAACTGTCCAGAGAAATCCCAATTGCTTGTTTGTGTTAAATTTATTTTATAATAAAACCAAAAAAAAAAAAAAAAAAAAATACAGATAAAAACTGTGATCAATTTTTTTTCTTAACTAATCGATAATACTTTGTCGTACACATAAATACATATGTACATACATACGAGTAGAACGGAAACAGGTTTGTTAATTTTTTTAGTTAAAGAATTCAATTTCTGCATGTCATTTAATTTCACTACACTTTGATCTTCCAACAGCAGCATACGAAACTGCTGCTCAAATTAATAATTTTTAACTTTAATCCTCCAACAGTTTCTTTTCTTTATTCACTCTCTATTGCAGTTGTTAAAAGACACCATTGCGATGACTCATCGCCAAATGATAAAATAAACCTGGAATGTCTTCTACTATCAGACACATCAGAACAATGCGGTACCCCACAACATGTTCAAAATCTCTTGCAACATTTCGAGGGCATACAACTGAGTCAAGCGGAAATATTATTTTTGCTTGTTTATATAGTGGCCTTAGAGTCTGGTTTCATTGGCCAAGCTGAGTATGAGCAGGCCAAAAAGTATGTAAATCGTTTGCCAGCAACTTGTTCGTTTCATGCAAAAAATGTTTTACGTGTAACACGCCTGAAGCCCAGCTTTAAAGTAACATCATATAATACACGATTCACCGTGAAGTTGTGTTCTTTAATAGATGTAGAACACGAAAGCAGCGATTATTTTTATGCCCTGCTCACTGCTTTTGTTACGGGAGATTTTCTTATTGTCACTTTATCGCCAGCCAATTCAACAAATGCCCAAGGCTTTAGTACATCCCTATCGATTGGTCGCTATGTGCTTTCTGTGCAGGCAAAAAATAAGCCTTTGTATTTACGTTTTCGTAAGCTCGATGAACTTTCCAATATTTTGCGTGATCAGCTATTTGTACCCATGCGTTGTCAACATATTATTTGGTTGGAGTGCTGCATTTATCCCTCTTTGGACGGCATGCCGGCAGAGCTCTATGATCATATTTTAAAATATTTGAGTAAAAATCAATTGAGAATCTTTGCTAATGTTAGTAAATCATTGCATTTGGTAACCAAAACCAGCAAATTTATGCAGCAGTCTGGTACAAGTTTGCGTTAAAAAAAAATTAATTAATTGTTCATTCTTTTTATTTTGTATTTTGGTGATGAAAAGTTAATAAAAAAATGTTATGGCATACATTAAAAATGTTTTTCATTTGCAATATTACATATCGTTACCTTAATAATTAATTACCTTAATAGAATGGCCCTAACTGATTATTTTTTTTTTAAATCGAAATTTTTGCAGTTTGCGTTACATTAGATGGGTCTTCTATCGAAAACTTGATTTCAAAAATAACAATGAGTTAGGGCCTTTTAATATTAAGGCAACGATAAATTTATATATTAAATTTTCCTTTTTGTTTTTTTTTTCATTGATTTTTTAATTTCTATTCGAACTTGAAACGCAAAAAGGCGTAACTAACAAAAATATAATTTTACACTAGAAGCAAAAAACTAAAAATAAAGCAAACAAACTTGTAGCGTAATTTTTTTTCGAAGAAGTGTAAAATTTTGTCAAGATATGTAGTTTAATGGCAGCCATAATAATTAGTCAAAAACTCCATTTTGAATTTTTTGTTAGTTACGCCTTTTTGCATTTTATCTAACGATATATTTGTTTCTTTGTTTGATTTGTGTAATTAATCTAAAAAAATATTGTATTGCTAGCGAGCCAAAAATTTTTTTTATATAATTTTTAAACATGAAATACCGAAGTAATTATATTTATTTGACATAATAAAGTCTTTATTTATTTAATTTGAAAATTTGACTTGTTTTTATGGAACTCGTCAGTAGGATTCAATCCAAATATTTATGAATTTAGTTTACAAATTTCGTATGTTTATAGTAAGATTTTTGTTTGCGGCTTTCAAACTTATTATGTTTGTATATTGTGATTCTCAATATAGTATTAAGAGTCTTACTATAAACATACGAAGTTTGTTAACTAAATTCAAAAATATTTTGGGTTGGAGTCTACTGACGAGTTCCAAAAGCGGGAACGAAATGCATATAGACAATTGCTTAGCCATAAAAACAAGTAAAATTTTCAAATTATGTAATTTTTAAAGTTTAAATAAATTTTTTGTAGAAGGACACTCACTGCACAGTGGGGTTTTTGGCGAAAAAAAATTTAAAATAATTCTGCAGTTTTAAACATACCGTCCGATTGTTATAAAATTACATACATCATTTGAGCAGGTGTTACAGAGCTTAAGTTTGGAATTTGGATTTTATATCTTTAAAGGGAACAGAGCCATAAAACCTCAAAATAGGCCACCTCGGTGGAAGGAAAAATTATATTTTTTTTCTCATAAAATTTTTTTGCAGGTAGATTTTCCTATCTATTTCCTATGGGAAAATTTTGTTTTTTTATTGTCTTTCAAAGAGGAGGAGGTTAACAAATTCGTCAATTTTTTTTTGTTGTTACTTCATAACTCGGTGCATTTTAGACCGATTGTAAAAGTTCATTTTTGTCTGAGAGGGCATACCTTCCCATTGGTCCTATTGTAAAAAAAGTAGGCGGTACGCGACCACAATTTTTTTAATTTAATTTTATGATATTGTACTTATTTTATTGCTGCGAAACCTATAAACCACCTTTGGTTCTTGTAATTACAAAATTTGAAAGTTGAAAAAATCGGCGGGGTTACGCCCATTAAAATTTATTATAATATTTTATGCTGTTCTACTTAACCGATTTTTACGAAACTTGCCAAACACCTTGAGCTCTAAAATAGACACAATCCTAATTTTAAAAAATTGGGCGGAGTCCATAATATATTATTTTATGTGGTTCTACTTTACCCATTTTGCCAAAACTTAACACACACCCTGAGCTCTGAAAAAGACACAATCTTGCATTTAAAAAATAGGTGGAGGCACGTCCCTTAAAATTTAATATTATATTCCACGTACTTCTTATCTTCGGTTTTTTTTTAAAGAAAGAATTATTATTTTTTGGTTAAGCAATTTCTATATGCATTTCATTCTTGCTTCACGGAAATCGTCAGTAGACTTTAACCCAGAAGATTTTGAAATTAGCTTAAAAAAAACTTCGTATGGTTATATTACGATTCTCTTAATACATTACTGAGAATTATAACATACAAACATAATAAGTTTAAGAGCATACGTGAAGCAGGAATAAAATGCATATCGACCTTAAATTAACCAAAAAAAAAAAAAACAAAATTCTCAAATATTTATTTTTTTCTCCAACCCTGGTCCACTGTTTTGCTAATGGAGAAGTCAAATTAAGAGATAGAGAAAAGCTTCATTCTTTTACAATTCTGTTTTTTTTTGAGCTGAAACCTCACTTTCTCTTCTCAGCAACCTGCTAACCTAACCTAAACTAACCTATTGTAGGTAGCTGTAATAAGTGAATATATCCATTTACATAAATTAATACTGAGAAAACCTTAGAGGTCTTAGACAAATGTTGTATGAAATTTTATAACAATGGGACGGACCATTTTTTTTGCCAAAATCCTGTGCACTGCAACACTTTCATCATCAAAGTTTCAGTTAATATCATTAACTTATAATACTCTTCTATATTTGTTATAGAATAATAATTAAAATTAACTAAAATTATAATACTTTTGTTTTTATTATTTTCTCGTTTTTAATCATTCACATGCCTGTTTATTTGCTTATTTTTATTTATTTTTTTTATTTTTATTTATTTTTGGTTTGTTTTTGTTTTATATTTTTATTTAACATTTTCTTTTTCAGAAACTTCAGACTCCACCACATCAGTTTTAGGTGTCACCTTTGCTGATGATACCTTAGGTAAGTAGAGATGTTTGTGCTTATGTCAAGGCTTCTTATCAATCCAACAATTTTACATTTGAGCTCAATTAAGAAAATTTTATATTTACGTAAAAAGTGTAATTTAAAACCTCTTGCTGCTTATTATATATGATAGTTTGAAATTTATTTGCTGGTGATTCAGCGTTGTCTATATGCATTTCATTGTTGCTGTAACAAATCATCAGTAGACTTCAACCACACATTTTGAAGCCTACTGATGATTTGTTACAGCAACAATGAAATGCATATAAACAACGCTGAACCACCAGCAAATAAATTTCAAATTAAAATAAACTTCAGACAATATGTCGAATAATAAATTTTTATATAGGTTTTTACTCTCAAATTAACACTTTTTCCAGTCAAATTAAATTTTTTACAAATCAAACTCAATTTTTTTCAAAGCAAATTCAATTTTATTCAAAACAAATTAAATTATTTTCAACACAAATTAAACTTTCTACAAATCGTATTGAATATTTTTTATTTCAAATTAATTTTTTTTCATTTTACATTAAATTTTTTTAACTTCAAATTAATTTTTTAAATTAAACTCGAAATACTTAAAAAATTATTTTTATTTATACAAAATTAAATTTAAAATAAGCTTCAATTACTTGCTATATAAAATTTTCAATGTAGCGGTTCTCCAGTTGCAGCTAATGACAAATTCATAGTCATATCATATTTATCGAATAATTCTTCAAGGAAATGTGTGAAAATGTTGGTATTAACCGGGGAATTAGCAATTACTTTTTTATGTAAAATGTCATGTATGTTCATAGCTGAAATAAGGGAAACATTGCGTACCAGTTTTGTGAGTGAAAGGGTTAACCGGCGTTTAAATTATTGTACTGGAAAATATTTTCCAGTACCATAAGTAACACAATAATAGAAAAGGAATCACTAATAAAAGAAAAAAACAAGTTTTTAGATTTTTCTGCATTGAATTCGTGGAAAAATTAATTTGAAGTGGAAAAAATTGAATTTGAAAAAAAATAATTTAAGTTTAAAATTTTTAAACGCACTAATAATTAGCAACAGTGAAATGCGCATAGGATCCAGCTAAACCCCTCAATAATCAATTTCAATGTATTTTTAATAAAAAAATATTTTACTTAATAAGTAAAATATTAATTTGGGATTATTAGTGCGTTTAAAAATTTTAAACTTAAATTGTAACAATTCCCATAAAAAACACTAATTATTAACTTGACTGCACCCGGTCAAAAAAATACTTGTGTGGCAACACTCTATTCTTAAATAGCTGTTGTTGTTATTTACATTTATTTTCTTTTACATACTCTTACGACTACAATTTGAAGCTGAAAAAAAGTCAGCCAATGTAGCAATAGTAAAGTAAGAAAATAAAAAACATGTTGATTATTGAGTTCTTGTTTCAACTTTATTTGTTATTGAGCTTCTCATTTGTTTAAATGAAAGTTTATAATATAATAACTCTAGTTGTTCTAAGAAGCTTTGGGTAAAGGTTCCCTGATGATCTGCATTAGCAACAGTGAAATGCGCATAGGATCCAGCTAAACCCCTCAATAATCAATTTCAATGTATTTTTAATAAAAAAATATTTTACTTAATAAGTAAAATATTAATTTGGGATTATTAGTGCGTTTAAAAATTTTAAACCTAAATTGTAACAATTCCCATAAAAAACACTAAAAAATAATTTAATTCTAAAAGAAAAAAAATTAATTTGAAATGAAAAAAAATTAATATGAGTTGAAAATAATTTAATTTGTTTTGAATAAAATTGAAGTTGCTTTGAAAAAAATTGAGTTTGATTTGTAAAAAATTTAATTTGAATGGAAAAAGTGTTAATTTGAGACTAAAAACCTATATATGTATATGATAGTATAAAATTATTACAAAACTTGCTGATAGGAAGACCGATATTCAAATGGCGAGTTTTGGGATTGTGGGAATAGTTTTAGCTAGCAAATTTGCGAGTAGTACATTAAAGTCTACACTCACTTCCATTATTCTGTTTTCCCTTCTCCCCTACAAATTCGAATCTTTGCAAAGTAGATTTTGCGTGTGCAAAAGGACTCTCAGAGAATTCAAGTTTTCAGAATTATCATTTTTTATTGTATTTCTTTTACAATCAGTTAGCATTAAAAAACTAAAAAGGAATAAAAGTATATATATTAATATTAAAATTAAAAAAAACTAACATGATCAAAATATGAAAACATAAAGGGCACCTTTCCAATAGGGCCTTCCGAATTTTGACAGTTGATAGCGTCCAGTATTCTTCAAGCTATAGGTGCGTTTGAGTACTTTTCCAGTAAAATCCAGTAACTGAGTAAATAATGAGTAATTTAAAGAAATTACTCTCAATAAAAAAGTTTGCATCTAAAAGTATGCGAACGTAAAAATTGTAAAGTCCAGTAAAATATATACAACAGCTGATTACCAATTTTGGAGCTAAAAAAATTATACATATGCAATACACGATAGAATATTTTGTTTAATAATAAAAGTAATAAATATGGACATATGTTTTTATTTAAACTTATTTGGCTGGTTCACGATGTCGACAAGAAACTTTCTATACCTTAAGCGCCCCATACACGATTCAATTCAATTTTCAATTGAGTCGGTTGTTGTCCAAATCAAAGCATGTATGGCTCTATCAATTGATTAGTTTGGCAGTTGTCGAGTTGGTTGAAGAAAAATCAAAAAATTTTGATTTTTCATGTTGACTAGTAAATCTTTCAATTCGATTGTGCTGTGTGTGCTCGAGTCTCTTGATTAGTTGTCAAAATTTATGTTTGTAGCTTTATTTTGTATAGAAAAAGTTGTGTATTTTTAAAGTTGTATTTAATTTCATTGAATTTTAAATAAAAAATATATAAATTAATGAATGAATGCAATAGAAGTTTTAAATTTTTAAATTTGTAATTGTGAAAAAAATATAAATTTGACAGTTGAATGAAAATCTTTCAATTCAGTTTATGAAGTGTGTGGCCAAGAATCAATTCAATTGAAAGACTCAATTCACAATTGAATTGAAACGTGTATGGGGTGCTTTACTTATATTGAAAACAAAAATAAACGTTCTTGTTTTGATTTTGTTTTAAATATAAGTAAGCGATAGAAACTTTCTTGTCGACATGGCGGGTCAGGCCGTTAAAGTTTCTAAGCTTTTTACCCTGAACGTGAGAAGTTATTAGGATGATATATTCAAGACAACGAAAAACTGCGAAAGAATTTTAAAAAGTACACAAAGTAAATTTTTTTTAAATCTTCCATACGGCAAACCAGGAACCGTCGACCCGACGATATGAATAAACAAAACTTTCAATATAATAATCTATTAACTTTATTCACGTTTAAAAACAATCGGTTATTTTCTGAATTCCATATGAAATTAAATCGTTCGGAAATGCAATGGCAAAATACATACATACTAGTCTCCTGCATAAGATATCTTATAAGAACTTTCAAGACATGAGGGATTTTTCAAATGCTTTACTACAGCGAAATCTTATAAAACAAACGTTAGCAACACTGTTTTCAAGAAATTTATTTAAGTATTGTAGGTATAAGAGTAAAGAAGAAAACACTTCGTGACGGAAGAATTTCTGATACTAGTTTCTTTCTACGCATAAGAGCGTGTACTAACGTCATGCATGTATAGGGTTGCCAGATACCAAAAGTCAAATACCTGGACAATGGAAAAAATTCAACTGGATTTTGAAAAAATAACTGGACAATTTGAAAATAAGCTTAAAAAGCAAAGTGTTGATGCTTTTTGAAAATATTGTTTTGGTTGTAAATTGCCAGTGATACAAAATAGAGGAACTAATCAGTGTTAGGGAAAATTACAACTGGTTGTACATTTGCAAGCACTATTGTTTCTTTTTATTTAGTATTAAAAATTTTTCCTTAGAAGATATAAAAACACAACCAGAAAACAGAAATTTTTGCCTTGTTTTAATAAGAAAAGCTGATCCTTATGTATTTTTATCTCCTGATTACTATTCCGTCATTGTAAAACAATTTCCTTTATTTCGATAGCTTTACATTGAGGAGCATAGTTTAGTCTATAAAACTTTTTTATTATATTTTTTACTTAAATAACTAGTCGTTATGAATTTTTTTCCGCTAATTACGAAAAAATATTTCTTATATTCTTATACCCTCTAGTTTCAGAGATTTGTGCATTATATTTAAAAAATAATATATCGAATTTTTCTTTTCTTACGCCATCAAAAAATATTATTTCTAATAATATGACGTCGCTGATTTTGAATGTAGCCTCTATTTTTTGATAAGTTCTGATTATTTTAGTGAACCTAATTACGAGTGTCGTATTTCGAATACGAAGAGTTTGTAAAGCAATATTCTTTAGTCTTGTACAAAATAGTCGTAGTAGAAGTCGAAATACCACACTGGTGATTAGGCCCAATAATTTTGCATTAACAATTAAAATTTTTCCTTAAATTTTTTTTTTTTTTTTTGGTAAAAGCTGCAAATTTTGATATAATAACTACAAATAAAACAAAAATTTTCTGGATTGGTCAATACAACATTTATTATACGTAATAATTGCATTGATCAGATATGTGATACAAAAAACAAATTTTTTTGGAAGGCATGAGAGAGCAAAAATTTTAGTCTTTTTTTTGTGAGACTAGAGGTGATAGATAAATAATAAAACTATATTCGTAATAAGCGGACAAAAATACATAAGAACCAGTTAATTTAATTTCAAAAATTTAATAAAAAAAGCAATGTGAGTCCGATCACAGAGGAGATGTGTAAACATCTAGTAATGAATTTTTTTTTTAAGTTGGAAGTACTTATGCTTTTAGTATCTTTTTTTAAATTAATTAATTAAAAGTATCAAAACTTTCAATATTGTAAATACATATGAATTTGTTGGTTTTTGTTTGTTTTATTAAACTTATTTGGTTAGTAAATGGGCACACTGCAGTATATGTATATGTACTGCATTAAAAATTGCAGTAAGCAGTAAATTTACTGATTACTAAAAAAATTAAGTAAATTTTTAATGCTAATGAAATTTAATTTGCATTACCATTAAAATAGTAGGGCCCGTAATCATAATAAAATTGTAGCAAGTGGCAAAGTTTTTTCATTCAAATTTTGAAACTTTTGTATGAAAAACATTTAGCCACTTGGTAGAATTTCATTATGAATACGGGCATTACTGATTACTGAAAATTCAATGCACCTCATCATATAACAAATCATTTAGGCAATTTATAAAAATTGTAGAAAAAATTTTAGTAATCAGTAAAAATTTACTTGTTAAACATTTTTTATTGTTTTTACTGAAACTTTAGTGGTACTGAAGTGCCCATCTATGGTAAATGCCTTTACTTTCACTTTTTAATTTTTAATTCCTGTTGTTCATCGTTTAGTTGTTGCTGTTCTTGTTGTTGTGTACGCATTGCAATTAAAATAAATTCAGTAAAGTGCGACTTTGACTCGCGCACATTCGGTTCTGATCATTTTTTTTTTGATTTAGCTTTCTTCCTTTTTAAGTTTTTTTCAGTTTAAACGATTTTTTTTCAGTTTTATCGCTTTTTTCTCGTTTTGGCGTGTTTTTTTTTTTCTTTTTGGGTTTTTTTAATTTTCGCAATTTTTTTCATTTTGGCGATTTTTTACATTTTGGCGATTTTTTCTGTTTTTTTTTGGGTTTTTTTCATTTTGGCGATTTTTTCATATTGGCGATTTTTTTGTTTAAGGATTTTTTTAATTTTGGCGATTTTTCCGGTTTTCCGCGATTTATTTTAGTCCTAGAGATTTTTTTTAATTTGGTGCTTTTTTCTTTTTGGCGATTTTCTTATTTTTGGCGATTTTTTTATATTTGGCGACTTTATATTTTATTGATTTTTTAGTTTTACCGTTTTTGAAAATTTCAAGAGTTTTGCTCTTACGGTTTCCAAGATACAGCAAGTTGTCAAAATTACAAAGTCAAAATTGCATTAACTGATGGAACACCCATTGATTTAAATTTTTTAAATTTAGTGTTAATTGTTTTAGTCTGTATAAAAATACACTAACTTTTAAAATTTCAAGTGTATATATGTACATACAATTGTATGTATATTACATGGGATTTTAACATTTTTCGTTGCTCGTTTTGGGACACCCTTTAGTTTTTAACTCTCATGTATTTGTTGTTGTAGTGGCCAAATGTCTACACATTGTGTCCAAATTTCAAATCCGTAGCTCTTACGGTTCATTTTCACCTTTGGTGTACGGAAATATACAGAAAAATAACCGGCGGCGGCGCACCGTCTGCTTCGAGCCGGTCGACTTGTTTCTCTGCTTGGTATTGCTTCTTTCAAACACTAATACACTCATACATAGCTCACACCGATTTGACAATGCTGTGAAAGAAAAGCAAAGGAATCTCACCAAAGAAATCTCAGCAAAGAAATCAAAGTCAAAAGATTTTTACCCCCTAGCGTATAGATGTTTACACATCAAAAAAATTAAGAACTAAACAAAAAAGACATGATTTTTAACATCCACGTAATAAGAGTACGATATCATGATATACTCAATATTCATCTACTCAAATAGAATTTGATGAAATTTAATAATCCAGAAAGTATTTTTAAGTTTGGGGGACCATTCGTGATATACTAAGTGAATTATAAAAAAGTGGCATAAATTAAGCGTATGCTAATTGTCACTATGTCTTTAAAACTAGAGCTGATGGGGAAAAACTAATGATGCCATCGTAATCAGCAGATAAAAATACATAAGGATCGGCTATTTTAGATGAAGCAATAAAACCACTGTTCCGCTGTGTAATTAATTAAAAAATATAATTGATAAAGAAATTATTTTTCAAAATTTATGAAATAATTTTTAACTGGATATTCTATGCTAGCTGGTAACGTGATGAGGCTCTAAAAAACTGGAAAATCCAGGCCATTCCAGGCCGTCTGGCAACCCTATGCATGTATGTGTGATCTTTTATTTTTCTGCGCAAATGCAAAGGCACACACATGCATTGACATTAGTTGTATGCGGTTAATCACATCCCTGAAGGAAATGTCGATGGTGAAAATGTACTGAGTCGCTTTTGACTTTGTCACTAGTACTACTCTACAATTATTCCCCATACAATTCTTTGTGCTATAAACATTTAGCATGTGCTTGTCATTGAAAATCTACTAGTAACACTAAAACAACCAGAAATTTACTGGTACATTTCTATACCTAACGTACATACAGATTTATTTATATTATTGACAAGTTGTTGCAAAATCCCCCAGAAATACACCACATCTGTTTTCCCTCTCTCTTTTATACTGAAGAATAGAAGAGAAATTGTAGACAATATAACTACTACTATAATTTTAGTGTTGACATAGAGACACTTGGCCCCAGCCTGACTGCAGGGATAATAGTTTGCCATCTACATATTACGCACACACTCAAACGTACAATATGAAAAATAACAAGCATACACTAATCAACAGTACTTCTTTTGAGTGTTTGTTTTGTTTCGCTGTCTTGGCGTTTTCGCTTGTTAACACTGATATACACGTACACCAATACATCCATCGTGCTTCGCTTACAGTACGACAGCATTTATTATTGGTTTAGTATAATACATGCGACGTGAATACATTTAAAAATCATGACGTTTTTACATTTCAAGACTGCCCTCTAGTCAACTTAGAACCATATGTCTCTATGTCAATACTCTTTCTCAAGCAATTGCACTAGTTAAAATGTCGACAACTTTCATTTTATGCGCGAGTAGAGATACGTTGGAGACGACAGTTCTAGTGTACATATTTTTGGTGATATTGTCAATGAACGCGTCAATAGTTTCTTTTTCTTTTTTATTATGTTGTGTAATAATATTAAATAAATATATGTAGACGAGGGTCACTAAAATCTACGAGTGAATCTTCGGTTCAAATATCTCCATATGGTCGTAAAAGAACTACCTTCTTAATAGTGCTAAACTCTACTGATAGATTTTGAATGACAACTCTATGTTATTTGTCAATAGGCATTTGCATTGGCTGGGGTACACCTAGTCAGTAGCACTATTGACAATGTCACTAGAAAATCACTATAAGTTTACTATTGACAACGAGAGGGATATATCGATATATATATCGACTAGAGCCCTTAAAATTTACTAGTGAATCTTTGGTGCCAATGTCTCCATGTGGTCCCGAAAGAGGTACTAAGTCAGTAGTGCTATAGTCTAGTGGTGGATTTTAAATGACAGGCTAATGTTAAATGTCAATAGATGATACCATTGGCTGGGGTACACCTGGTCAGTAGTGCTACTGACAACGTCACTATTAAATCACCACAATTTCGCTATTCGCACTTTTTGCAGGGTGTTTACGCAGCTCTCTAATACATACATACATATGTGCATAAATACATATTTCCAAAAATTCTCTGGAAATTCCTCACGTTTTAATTTCACGTGGAATACATAACATACACGAATATTTTTCTAGCATCAAACTTACATAAATGATATAATGCTTATAACTTAATACATTTGTTTTTTGTTGTTTTAAAAATTTCATCAAAAACTAAAAATTTTTGTTTCCCTTTACTTTTGTTTGTCCAGTAAATTGTCCAGTAAAAACTTGCATTTACTCAGTAAATGAACTGTCATTTTTCTCTTTCAATTCGCCCTCTCATTTACTGGATTTTGTGTATTCGAACGCAATCCAGTAATAAATAGTAAAAATTTGTACAAATTTTTGAGTTCTCGAACGCACTTTATATCTGTTAAACTAGCTGAAATTTATTCAGTATGTTTTGCCAAAAAACTAAAACTATTAAATCAAAATTGGTGCAACTTTCCTTGCGTTTTGCCCATTTTATGGTCGCGAGTGCCTTGCATACATATATGAATGTATGTGTAAGTAATTACCAAATTTTGTTTGGACAGAATTGAATGATATGGACACCCACATGTGGTTTTAACAGGACGGCTTTACGTGCCACACCGCTCATGGCTCATTGAGAGACCCTATAAAAAAAAACCACGAAGTATTTACAGTTATTTATAAATAAGTCAGCACATACTAGCAACATTCAGAAATTGCTGGAAAATGTCCCGCTGTGAGTATACTGCATTCGAAATTCTGCTATTTCCACACCTTTTGTCAAAATATGCACCAATGTCTACTGCCAAGTGCCACAAAGTATACATCGAGCAAATGCGGTTACCTGGGATAATACAAAGTTTCATTAATTTCAATTATAATTAAACAATTTCAAAAAAATCAAAATTAAAAATCATGTAATTCAAAAATTAATTAAAGCTTCTATGTATGTAAATATCAAAAAAAAAAAAAAAAATATATTTAACATAAAATATTCATTTTACTGCACTAAAAAAGGGCTCAGGAAAAGTTTTCTCTAAAATCATTTTCGTAAAAAATTATCATTTTAATATCTAATAAACTTAAATACTTCTGCCAAGCGTTAAGGCATAGATCTTACCAGCTTTACACTGTTTCCTCCGAAGACGTCTTGCACCATTACTCTCGAATAATATGTTTAAATATACTCTGGGACGAGATATTGTATCCAACGCCATAATATATTCCAAAGGTGCTCAATTAGATTGAGATCTGGAGGCAGTATGAAGGTGTTTGCAGACAATTTCACCCATGTGCTTTGGGTAATTGTCTTGCTGAAATATTTATACGCTAGACAAGCCATTTCATTTCAACTCGCTTTTCGCAGGCGAAGATAAACTTTTGTCCATGGTTGATTTAATAAATTCAATATTACCTATTCCATTGCTAGCCAGCCATGTACTCCCAATACAATAAAACCATCACCATGCTTCACCGTAACCGGGTGCTGTACCGCTTTTTATCCAAATTCTGGTGTGTTATTAATATGTATTTAAAATTATTTATTTTTATTAAAATAATATATCAGAGAAAAGTATGTTATTGTGTTTAAAAATGTTAAGAACCGTTTCATAAATTGGACCCACCGGTAGAAGTAAAATTTATTTCTATTCATCGCTAAATATCGGGAGAGAACTACGATGAAGTAGGATGGCACTGAAAACTTGTATAAGTTAAAGAGCACTGTTTTGGCATAAGTTTTTTATTTCTTAAGAAATATTTGTTAGCCTTTTAAAGCTTTAGTGTTTGTTAACCAATATATACTTCAAAGCTGAATTAAGATTTTATATTGCATATAGATAATAAAGATAATAAAAAATGCTTTAAATATATTAAAAATATATACGTACTCTGCTGCTAAAGCTAGGCCCAACACTCCAATCTAAGTTTGACTGCTAGAGTTTGTTTATATTAGAGCTTTAATTTTCCATGCCCATGAGCACTTCCACCGCTATGTCCACGTCCACCCTTACATCCATGTAATATTATGCATATGCGACCGACTATGTTCACTTGATTAAAAGTACATCCAAAACGGTTCCAGTGCAATAAGTGTAATGAGAAATATATATAATATATTCATTTTTTTATTATTATTTATACTCGTAAATAACAGAACTTGTTATGAACTTGCCTTTTGATAAGAAGTGTATAATTGGAGCTGTCAAGCATGGGTTTTTATAGTCAACCGAAAACAAAGTACATATGTATACATATGTACATTGTTATTTTATTGACTTCAATAATGCAAATAATTACAAAAGAAATATTTTAGAAAATAAAAATAACTTAACAAATAAAATAAGACCTTTACTCAACAGCTGTTTTAAATGCGTTGCCGATTTAGTCTAAAGAAAAATAAAAAGAAATATTTCAAAAATGTTTTTTATGTAAATTAGGAAATTGGGTAAACTAGCTAACAAATGCGCAATAATAAAAAATATTTAATACAAAAATTTGTTAAAGTACAATTTCGGCAGTTAAGTTAATACTTACTTGTAAATTTTAGAAGATAATAATAACTTTGTAAATAAAATAACACCTTCACAAAATAGCTATGTATTTTGAATTCATGTTTAATTTTACCCATAAAAAATAAAAAGAAATATTTCAAATATGTTCAATGCAAATTAAAATTTATTTAGGATTTTTTGAACAAAAGGAAAATTTATAGGAATTCGAGTAAATTAAATATGTAAGTAATACGCAGTAGTTAAAAATATTTAATACAAAAATGTGTTAAAATAAAATTCGAGTGGTTAAATTAACTGTAAATAGTTATGCATACATACTACATACATACATACCATAGCTGTTCAGTATGATTTTTTTTATTTGAATTTTTTCATAAAATTAAATTAATTTTAAATTTTATTTCTGTTTAAGAAATAGAATTTCCTTGAAATTATCGACATTTCTCATGAAATAAATTAATATTTGTTGTTATTGATTTGAAATAAAATTTTTCAAATGTAAATTTATTTTTTTGTCAGAAAATTTAAAAAAATCACTCCTTCAGAAATTCAAATAAAAATATAACAAATTAATGCTTTATTTGAATTCAGCGACTGAAATTTTTTTAAATTATATTTCTATAGTTTGAATGAAATTTTATTTTATTTCATTGGAGTTTTTGAAATTCAACAAAAACTTTATTGATTATTTCAAATTCATAAAAAATAGTTTCAAATAGTTTTAAATTGTAAAAACATATACAAATAAAAAAATTTTGTTTTATTATTGAACATACTCCTTGTAAGATGATTTCTAGTAATGTCACCTTAGATAATTGAGAAATACATATAGCGCCATATCCGTGTTTTGTCTACTTTTAACGTTATTTTCATATAACAAAATATTTAGCTCAATAAAAATAACAAGGTATTATGTTTTTGCAAAACTTACGCGAAATCATTATGTGCTAGCTCTAAATAAAATTCAAATTTTATTGTACACCTAAGGAAATTTCTAGTGAAAAATAAAATGAATACCAGAGGCTCAGTAGTAAGAAAAGATAAGAAAAACGCGTTCGCTCAAAAAGTGCTCTTTTTCATTGCTGATACCATTAGTCCGTTAAAAAAAAAAAAGTTCAACTATAGAACTCTCTGACCTAAATACATATATCATAAATGGTTGTTATATATTTTTAAGTCTAATAAATATTCCTTTTTATTTTTCAGAAACAGTTTCTATTCAAGAAATAATAGCCAGATTTAATTAATTTATTGTTTTTTTTTTTAAATTAAATTCTGAGAAAAACTATTTGATTTTTTTGTAGTCAAATAATATTGAAATGAATTTTATTCAAATTTTGGATATTTAAATTCATAAAATTTTCTTTTCTTTTAAAAATACGAACAAAATTGTATTTCGAATATTGTAAATTGATTTAATACTTTAAAAATTGGATTTGAGCAATGTATAAATTTAAAAAATTTCAATCGTTTTAAAATAAATAAATTGTATTGAATTTTCACATAACAAATAATTGTTTAAATTTTTATTATTTCTAATTTAAAATAAAAACTATAACTGAAACAAAAATATTTTTAGTTTTCATTCCATTCACTTATTACAGCTATGATACATACATACATACATATGTACATAAAATGTTTGCCCACATTTGCATGTACATACATTTCAGATTTATACATACATACATATGAACATGTTTATTTCATTAACTTCCAGAACTCAAATAATTACAGAAGAAATATTTTAAATAATAAAAATAAATTTAAAAATAAAATAAGTCCTTCACAAAACAGCTATTTTAAATTCATTCTAGATCTTGTGCATAAAAAAATAAACAGAAATATTTAGAAAATGTTGTATATAAATTAAATATTATTTAGTATTTTTTGAACAAAGGAAAAATTTATAGGACTTCGGGTAAACTAAATAACTAATGCGGAGTAATTAAAAATATTTAATACAAAAATTCTTTAAGTAGAATTTTGGCAGATAAGTTACTTCAAAAGAAATATAAAAAACAATAACAAGTTTATAAATAAAATAAAACCTTCACAAAACAGTTGTTCTTAATTCATGGCCGATTTTGTCCATAACAAAATAAAAAGAAATATTTAAAAAATGTTTTATGTAAATTAAAATCCATTTAGTATTTTTTGAACAAAAGAAAAATTTATAAAAATAACTAATTCGGAGTAATTAAAAGTATTTAATGCCAAAAATTCTTTAAGTACAATTTTGGCGGTCAAGTTACTACAAAAGAAATATTTTGGAAAACAATAAGTTTATAAATAAAATAAAACCTCCATAAAAAACAGCTGTTTTCAATTCATGATCGATTTTGTCTATAACAAAATAAAAAGAAATATTTAAAAAATGTTTAATGTAAATTAAAATTAATTTATTATTTTTTTTTTAACAGAAACAAAGTCATAGAAAATTTGCTTAATTAACTAACGTGCGGTAGTTAAAAATATTTAATAAAATAACTTGTTAAAATACAATTTCGGCAGTTAAGTTACTTGTAAATAGTAACACACAAAGTTTTCCCAAATTTACTTTATTAATATAAATAATTATTTTATTTATGACTTACGTCATACTACCGATCGCTAAGATCGTTGTTGGACTCGAAACATCTCCATCACTTTGAAGAGTGCTAAAGATATTGCTATTGTCCAGTAATTTTCAGGGTAAATATCATCTCCCTTTTTAGGAAGATGCTGGCAATGCCCCAGCATGACACAATGTGTCGAATAGCACTGCTTTAAGACCAGTGCTGGAATACCATAGGGCCCGAGAGGCTTATTTATTTTGAGTTGATGCAATTCCTTTTGTAATGGTTAAGAACTGATTGTTTTCTGATAAAAAGATGTTACAACAAGGAAGTAGTTGTTATCAGCCGAGTCAGCGAATAGTTTAAAATATTCGAAATTAAAGAACTGACATCGTTCCTTTCATTGTCCGAGAGGCATTGTAATTACTAAAGAATGATTTTAGAAAACAATAATAACTTTATAAATAAAATAAGGCCTTCACAAAACAACGGTCTTAAATTTATGGTCGATTTTGTCCAATGAAATATTTATAAAATGTTTTTGAACAAAAGAATAATTTATAGGAATTCGGCTAAACTAAATACATAACTAATGCGGAGTAATTAAAAATATTTAATACAAAAATCCTTCAAGTACTATTTCGTCGGTTAAGTTACCCTTAAATGTTTATTTGATTTACTTCAACAATGCAAATAATTACAAAAAAGACATAAAAATAACTTCATAAATAAAATAAATCCTTCACAAAAAAGTTGTTTAATCAATTCATTGTCGATTTTGTCCATAAAAAAATAAATATTTAAAAAATGTTTTATGTAAATGAGGAAATCGGCCAAACTAATTAACTAATGCGCCGTACTTGCAAATATTTAATAAACAAATTTGTTAAAATACAATTGCGGCTGTTAAATTAGCTATAAATAGTAACGCAAAACACATACATGCACACATTTTTATTTGATTTATGTATGTACTTCAATAAAGCAAATAATTACAAATGAAATATTTTAGAAAACAATAACTTTTTAAAATAAAAGTCGTCCTTCACAAAACAGCTATTTTAAATTCATGGGCGATTTTGTCCAAAGAAAAATTAAAAGAAATATTTAAAAAATCTCTTATGTAAATTAAAATTAAGTAACTAATGCGCAGTAGTTAAAAATATTTAATACAAAAAGTTTTAAAACTATAAATTCGGCGCTATATAAGTGAAGTTACTTCTAATGTGCGCCAGTGTTCACAACGCACACCATTATTTAAAAAACCATACCCTCCTGTCTTGGGTCAAACTCATTCACTAGTTAATTTTTGACGCAAAACGATGATCAAATCGATTTAAATTGCATGGGTTCTATCATAGGTTTGTGTCAAAAATGAACCAGCGAACAAGTTCGACCTAAGTCTAATGTGTGAATGTGTTTCAAAGAGAGTTTAATCGAACTGATTCAGCCGGCCGTGTTTGACTCAAACCTATAATCAGAACCATTTAAATTACATGGGTTTGATCATAGGTTTGAGTCAGAAACGACCGACTGACTGCCAGTTTATAGAAGCCATGTAAAAATTCTCGGCTGTCTATTTATAATGAAAACAAAAACAAATTTTGAGTGCTTTGTTTTTGTTTTCAATATAAATAGCCAGACGAGAATTTTCACATGGCTTCTATGAACTGGCAGTGAATGAGCTTAGACTTGTATCGAACTCATTCAGTAGCTCGTTTTTGATATAAACCTAGGATCAAACCTATTTAAATTACACGAGTTAGATGATTGGTTTGTGTCAAAAACGAGCTACTTAAAGAGTTCGATACAAGTTTAAATGAGTTCAACCCAAGTCTAGTTTCAAACACATTTTGTTGGCACTCGATTTGGGTCTAACTGTAGAGCTGGGTCCAACTCGTTCATTTTTGCCACAAACCTGTGATCAAACATGGGTTTGATCACAGGTTTGTGCCAAAAATGAACGAATGAACGAATTGGACCCAGCTCTATCTAACTGTATGTCCCGGTTCACACGTTTCAACTTTTGTTGCTCAACTCGTAATTCAGCTGTATGCAAGACGGAGACGGATATACAAATACCTCTTTTTTTCTCAAATCTGAATTACGAGTTGAGCAACAAAAGTTGAAGTGTGTGAACCGGGACTTAGTGTTTGCTTCTGTTTCATCTTTTGCTTTTACATAGTTGATGTTGTTTTGTGGTCCACAAAAAAAGCTGGGGTTATTGTGTAATCCGAATCGAACTTAAATGTTTTCGAATTGTAATATTAATAACATAAAAATTTGAACAGTTTTCTTTTCGAATCGAATTACATAATAACCCCCCAGGAGCACAAAATTAATAAGGAAAAATAAAAACTAAAAAAATAAGGACATCTTCCACATTCAAATAGGTTTGATCATCACTTTGTATCAAAAACAAGCTACTGAATGCGTTCGATACAAGTCTAATAGAGCTGGGTCGAAATCGTTCGTTAATTTTAGACACAAACCTATGTTCAAAACCATATAATTTAAATAGACTTGGGTCGAACTCCTTCACTAGTTCATTTTTGTCAAAAACCAGTGATCAAACCCATTTAAATTACACTGGTTTGATCATAGGTTTGTGGCAAAAATGAACTAGTGAACGAGTTCGACCCAAGTCTAAATTTAAATGTAAAAATAGAAAAGGAATAAAAGAGGGACAAAGCAAATAATTTAAATTAGCTAAATTAATTAGTTTAGCTAAAGGTGTGGACAACACAGAATTCGTAATAGAGCCAGTAGGACAGGAATTTTCCATTTTAATTTTACAAAATTGATATGTATGCACATAATTCATACTTTTGATAAGGGAACGAAGAAAATATGTCAGTACTTTAGTCAAAAGGACATTAAATAATATACTAAAAGTACCAAATATCATATTCTTAAAAAATCTTATTTTTAACAAAGAAATCTTTTAGTATTTTTAACATAACGAAAAACTTCGAAAATAAGATAAATCTTCACATATGGTAACGCTGTGTGCACAACATGTTGGCTATAGGTACCGAAAAAATGGCAGCCATTGCCGCTCAACTATTGAGTGGAGCGGATCTGCTCAACTATGCGTCTCTAAGACAAACACTCAACGGTTGCGCAAAGGCTACATACGTCTTATGAATGCACCCATTGTTTACAAGAATATTTTTTTTTTATTCCAAAAGCCAATATTCAGTAACGTTACTTTTTACCCGATTGCGCGACGCAAAGAAGGGTATTGTGTTTATCAACCATTAAAACCGAACGCGTGGACCGATTTTGATGATTCTTAATCCTGGTATTAATCCTGGGCAGTAAATTTTGTAAATACAAAAAAAAAAAAAAATTAAACAGTCGTGCAAACTGTATTAAAATCGACAAGTTTCATTAGAATTTACGTTAAATAGCTGATGTTAATAACAATCTCTACCCAAGTAGATAGACTAGGGTGCTGATGAAGTGCGTTGCTGCACAGAAAAATATCGGTATTTCCCCCAGCTTAAAAGTCTAATTTAATTTTTCTTCTCTTCTTTAGAAACTCACATTAATTAATAAAATATTTCATTCAATAAAAAGAATTGAAATTACTGAACTTAAGCCTGACTAAAAATTATTTCTGATTAAAAAATCGACAAGTATTTTAAAATCATCTTTATGTTTCTCTTATGATTTTTCATTTCGAATGGCCATTTAGTTGGTCGCAATCGGATTTTGTGATTTTCTCAATCACTACTTGTTAACATACATATCGCGTTACCTTAATATAGAAAGGGCTTAACTCATTATTTTTTTGAAATCGAAATTTTTGAATTTTTCAATTTCTTAGATGTTTCTTCTGTCGAAATATAAAAAACACGGTCTCAAAATATATTAAAATGAATGAACGGAAGCAAATATAATTACATACTAATCCTATTCTATTGTAATTATATTTTTTTGGTTATAAATATAGAAAAATATTAAAATTAACTGGCAATTGATAATTAACCCTCTAACAGTCCAGACCGTCCCCAGACGGTCTACGATTTTTGAGCTCCACTGGTACATAACAAATGTTTTCGCTTCAAAATAAAGAAAACTGTACTTAGACTAGACTTTTTCACATTTCTCTTACTGCCTCATCATATTCTGACAAATCGTATGTCAATTTTGACCAATCAAGTGCAAAAAGTGTACATACGGTCCTCACTGTTTTATTCATTCTTAATGTTTTTTCACGTGTAAATTAAAACTTACAATTCCCTTCACTATATCCACTTAAAAATAAAGTATTAACTTCTTATGAAACGATCTGGCCAGTTAGAGGATGAAGTATTTGATGCTCCAACAGATTTTTAACCAATCTATTCTCTCTGTGCATATGAATATGTATATGTATATTGGCTCCTTTTGCTCTTGTAAGCAACAGCATAGGGCCGCAATATATAATGAAAAAAAAAAGAGACGAACGAAGAACAAGGCAAATTTGCGAGAATACCAAAGTATGCATTGACTTCATTCATTCTGTTTTTCCTCCTCTCTTACAAACCGGAATCTTTACAA
The DNA here is from genome assembly GCA_949987645.1 of Tachina grossa. Classification (NCBI taxonomy): domain Eukaryota; kingdom Metazoa; phylum Arthropoda; class Insecta; order Diptera; family Tachinidae; genus Tachina; species Tachina grossa. The sequence goes on along the minus strand of OX465276.1, from coordinate 24,002,749 downwards.
AGTAAACTCTGCGCATGTTCAGAATTATTACATTTATTGTAAATATTTCTTTTACAATCAGAATTAAAAAACTACCAGGAAATGAAAATATAAGTACAAATTAATATTAAAATTTCAGAAAGTAACATGATCAAAAACTGAAAATATTCGTATAAAGGGTATTTTGCTTTTCCAATGGCGACTTCTGAACTTTGACAGCTGCTAGCGGCCATCGTTGTTGTTGTTGTTGTAGCTAAATTTGTTAAATTGGCTGTCATTTATTATTAAGCCTATTTTTCTAAATCATCATGGACGGATAGAGCGTCCAACGGCATGTGAAAATGATAAAATTGCTTTTATAAAAATGAGAATTCTGTTTGGGCAACTTTACGCGCTTTTCGCTTATTTTACAATAATGATTGCTATAGGTCTATGATCACCAACTTCTCTTGGGCAAGAATTGGATGATAGGGAAAACCAACGTCATGTCGTTTTAATAGAACGGCCCTGTGAGCCAAAGTGCTTGTGCCACATTGGATATTCTGCTAGAGCTGTTGGAAGGTCACGGCATTGTGCTCGTATTCTTTTCGTTGTATTTTAATGAGACAGTTTGGCCATTCGCATTAAAATCAGGCTCAACGCTAAATAATTTTTTCAGCACTGAGCTCCCGGTATATCCTCAATCAGTTATCCGCCAGTTCCGCCAGTTACATGTGACTCATTTTCTTTTAACACCAAGTCTCCTTCATTGTACAGGGTAGGTCGGGTATGCTTTTTGTCGCACCTTTGCTTCCATCGCTTACCTTCCCATCACATTCCTTGGGATCAACAGAAATCATACGGAGATAAGATAAAATGATTTGGTTGACTCGTTCGACATGACCATTTGCTCTAGACGTGCGGACGGCATTCTTAATATGTTGAATGAAATTATAGTCCCAATATTGTTCAAAAGATTTCGGTGTGAAGGCGGTGCCACGATCAGAGATTATGAGTTTAAACACATCAAAATAGATATGTTAGTCGTTCAAAATATTTATGTCTGGAATTGATTTTGTACTGTTTACCTTTGAAAGCAGGTTGCTCTTATATCTCGGCTCACAGTAGTTTGGGCACAAATATTATTTGGTGATACATTTTGGTATATCGTTTTACACGGAATATTGTAAACACAATAGAGGACTGCGTAAACAGTATTGAAATCCATGTGTGCGTTTGTATGTGCCCAGAAAAATAAAAGAGCATACACACAACGTGTGTCTGTATGTACATGTATGCCGTTTGTATACGCGCCCATGCGTATGAAGAAGCAAGCATCACAAATTCTTTCGTCACGAAGTATTCCCTTCTTTACTTCTATACCTGGAATAAATGAAACAAATTTCCCGCAAATAGTATTGTTTAGCGTTTGTTTTACAAGACTTCGCTGTAGTAGAGCATTTGAAAAATCCCCCATGTCTTAAAAGTTCTTGTAAGTGGTCTTATTCAGGTGTCTACTCTCTAATTCGTTGGAGTTGCAACATTGTAAACGTAACTTTTCTTTAGTATCTCATAGTGTACATGGTGTTGTGACGTTAAAGTTTCTGTTGTTGACGGAATACAATCTACATGGAGATTTGTTGGTGGCATTTGACATCAATTTTGTAGTTGTTGTTTATGAAATATTTTGAATGTGAAATGTGTTTGTACAGCTTTCACGCACCACTGAGAGTTTTGGTGATACATGTGGTCTTGTAATGATGAAGAAACATCTATTGGAGCAAATTCGTAAAGTCGATACCGTTCGAGCATAGAAGGTGTGTTAGTCAGTTGCTATTCCAATTCAGCAATGCATTGTCTCATGATTTGAGATTAGGTTTCTCATGCCCTTGGGTCATCAACTGTGTTTTGTCTTGGTCCCCGAACAAGATCCTCCCCTCTCTCTCACTCTCTCTCTGCAATTCTCCTGAAGCTTCTACAGCGCCAAGGAAAGAATGTTTTCCATTGCGAAGATAGACATGGTTTTAAATTAAAATATTTCTCCTGTTCTTAAAATGCAACTTTTGAAATGTTAAGGATCTCGTGGGTTTGAATAAAAATACGTATTCTTCAAATACATTCATTCAACATTCAAAAGTCTTTATTTGTGTTTGTAGTTGTCAAATAAGGAAGTGCTTATTGAAACACCCTATAAAAGACCACAAAGTATTAACAGTTATTTATAAATAAGTCAGCACATACGAGCAACATTCAGAAATTGCTGGAAAATGTCCCGCTGTGAGTATACTGCATTTGAAAGTCTGCTATTTCCACACCTTTTGCCAAAATATGCACCAACGTCTACTTGCCAAGTGCGGTTACCTGGGATAATACAAAGTTTTATTAATTTCAATTATAATTAAACAATTAAAAAAAAAACAAAATTAAAAATCATTAAAGCTTCTATAGTTCGTTCTATTTTAATAATTAATATTTTTAAAAACTCGAAAATTAAAAAAACCAGAACATAAAATATTCATTATACTTGAAGGCAAGTTACACTTTTTAAGTAATTACGAGTGTGAATCATTAACTCAGTGTCTTTTTAAATTTCCCGCATCTTGATTGAAATGGTAGCACTGCTTCTGTCAAGAGGCAACTGTCAGTTGACTCTTGTTTAAATTTGAGCAAGCTGTGCCATTTAGTTTGTGTTTGTCAGCCGTTGATAACAGACTATTTCACCTTTTGAGAAGAAAATGGAAATAAGTGAATTTCATTAAACGTAATTTTTTGCGAAAAAAAACCATCAATCAAACCAAGGAAAAGCTCGATAAATACTATGGGGACTCTGCACCATGGATTTCAATGGTAAAAAAGTTGTTTATTGACTTCCGTTGTGGTTGCACAAGTATAAATGACGCTGAACGTTGTGGACGGCCAATTGAGGTCAGTACACTCGAAAATGTTGAAAAAATCTACGAAATGGTGTTGGCCTATCGAAAAGTAAAAGTGCGTGAGATTGTTGATGCCATTGGCATTTCATATGGCAGTGTGGTTTCGATTTTAAATGATCAGCTGGGTTTAAGAAAGTTGTCTGCAAGATGGGTGCCGCGTTTGCTCTCAATTGATCATAAACATAAACGTATGAAAACTTCAAAGGATTATTTGGAGTTGTTTAACCACAATCCGAATTAGTTTTTGCGGCGTTTTGTAACTGTGGATGAAACATGGATCCATTACTGTACTCCGGAGACCAAGCAGCAGTCTAAACCTGCTCCGAAGAAGGCCAAAGTGAGTTTGTCGGGCAATAAGGTGATGGCAACATTTTTTGAGATGCACGCGGGATAATCCACATCGATTACCTTTAAAAGGGAAAAACAATAAACGGCGAATATTATGCGAACTTATTAGACCGATTTAATGAGGATTTAAAAAGAAAACGAACCCATATGGCCAAGAAAGAAGCTCTTTTTCATCAAGATAATGCATGATTGCACACTAGTGTATTATATTGCACAAGAGTATTTATAAGACTTTTCAAGACATGAGAGATTTTTTCCAATGCTTTAACTACAGCGAAATATTCTAAAAGAATCGCTAAACAACACTGCTGGCAAGACAAACCACCGAAAAAAATTACTTGCCAACAGTGTTGCTTAGCGATTCTTTTAGAATATTTCGCTGTAGTAAAGCATTTGAAAAAATCTCTCATGTCTTGAAAGTTCTTATAAATAGTCTTGTGCAGGAGACTAGTGCACACGTGTGTAGCAGGGAAATCCAATCGATACAAACAATTTTGGATACACCCGCACATATCGAATATTTTTTATGCTAGTGCGTGTTGATATCTATTCATTCTCATACTTGCGTATACCCCTGCACACTTTATTTCATACTTGTATGTATCGATGCGCATTCTTCGTTACATTCCGCATATCTACGCATATCTATCGACATACCCCATGACTTGTAACACATTCGGTTTTTTAAATATTTTTTGATAAGTGTTGCCAGAAATACTAGTTTATAGTTGTTGAGGAAATAACACTTTTTTCAAAATATTTTAACATAAAATTCAATAAAAATGTTTTACCCACACACACTCTTCGCAGTCCTTAGATCTAAAAGCAATATTAAATATTTACAGGAGTAATTTGACCGCGGGTATAGAAACACGCTTCATTTTAGATCTGAGCTAAAAGCCGAATTAGTGGCATTCCTTACAATTTTAGCAATTTTAGCGCTTGCTTGTCGCCAATTTCCGCGATGAAACTGAATTTTTAGCCAAATCTTGGCTTTTTTACCATTTTACCGATTTTTAATCCATCTGCATATCTATTTGATGTTAGCAAATTTTCGCCATTTCGGCATTCCTTAGATCTTTAAGTATTTGTAAGTTATTTTATGGATATTTATCGCAAACGTTTTCTTTTTTTTCGCAATAAAAGTGATTGTTCCCAATTATTTGTTTTTTTGATGTGTAAACATCTATACGCTAGGGGGTAAAAATCTTTTGACTTTGATTTCTTTGCTGAGATTTCTTTGCTTTTCTTTCACAGCATTGTCAAATCGGTGTGAGCTATGTATGAGTGTATTAGTGTTTGAAAGAAGCAATACCAAAGAGAGAAACAAGTCGACCGGCTCGAAGCCGACGGTGCGCCGCCGCCAGTTATTTTTCTGTATATTTCCGTACACCAAAGGTGAAAATGAACCGTAAGAGCTACGGACTTGAAATTTGGACACAATTTGTAGACATTTGGCCACTACAACAACAAATATATGAGAGTTAAAAACTAAAGGGTGTTCCAAAACGAGCAACGAAAAATGTTAAAATCCCATGTAATATACATACAATTGTATGTACATATCTACACTTGAAATTTTAAAAGTTAGTTTAAAAAATTTAAATCAATGGGTGTTCCATCAGTTAATGCAATTTTGACAAATTGCTGTATCTTGGAAACCGTAAGAGCAAAACTCTTGAAATTTTCAAAAACGGTAAAAAAATATAAAAAAATCGCAAAAAACAAAAAAAAAATCGCCAAAACGAAAAAAAGCACCAAATTAAAAAAAAATCTCTAGGACTAAAATAAATCGCGAAAAACCGGAAAAATCGCCAAAATGAAAAAAATCCTTAAACAAAAAAATCGCCAAAATGAAAAAATCGCCTAAATAAAAAAACCCCAAAAACAGAAAAAAATCGCCAAAATGAAAAAAAACCCCAAAAAAACAGAAAAATAGCCAATTTTGGTGTTTTTTTAAATACATTTTAAGGCTTTTTTTCAATTAAAAAATTATTTACGAATATTCGCAACTTTTTGTAAGTGAGACTGAAAATTTCATTTGTAAACAGGCTCCTGGAGAACCAAATTAGATCAAAAAAGTTGTCAAAAATTCATGTTACGTGTCTTTTCTATTAGCAAATAGAAAAAGTTTCGTGAAATAGATTTCATGAAAAAAAATGCATATCGTGCCATAACCGCCAAAATAGCTTGAGCGACATAATTTTCGAACCTCAATTTTTGACCAAAATCGATTATTTGCGATCGTAAATAGTTGATTTTCGTCAAAAAAAAACGAAGTCCAAAAAATGTGTCGCTTAAGCTATTTTAGCGGTTATGGCTCGATATAAATAAGGCATTTGTTAAATTCATACACAACAATTTTTTTTATTTACTTACATATTTGGTAACATTGTTCATATAGTCATGCTCGTCATTACATGCTTGTGCGCACATGTATTGATACGAATATCTATAGCAAATTGGTTTGATCGAACCCGCGCCTATCGATATGCGCCAGTGTGCACACTTCTACCGATATTCGGTAGATTCTACCAAATATGTTTGTGAATTTAACAATCTACCAATTCTACCGAACAAGGCCTGAAATCTACCGAATACTGTTATTTACTAATTTAAGTCGATATCTGTGTAAATTGCCTATTTTGCCACATAGCAGTGCAGTATCAAACTAAACAGGTTCCAAAAGCGCATTTAAAACTTCACACATGATTGAAAATTAAACTGCCATAAACAATGAAGCATTTCCAATAAAATAAAGTGTCATCCCCAGTTATTTATTTGCCCTTACCCTTTATATAGATATGCTATGCATATATAAAATAATATTCGTAAATAACAGGAATTCAGTTTTTGAACATAGGTTTTATAAAGCTACTAAAATAACTTTTATTTGACAAATATTTGTAACTACAAAGATTATATGTAAGATCCATTTATGAACTTAAACTTTTGTGCAAAAATTATTAAATCATGGGTAGGAATAAATATTTCATCCCCAAGGCACAATTCTTTGGCAAATATTAGGTTACTTATAGTTTCAGTTTTTAACCGATTTCTTTATTCTGTTTTAATGATTTTCATGACAGAAAATTACCGCTCTGCTATGTGGAAATATAGGCAATTTACACATATATCGACTTAAATTACTAAATAACAATATTCGGTAGATTTCAGGCCTTGTTCGGTAGAATTGGTAGATTGTTAAATTCACAAACATATTCGGTAGAATCTAACGAATATCGGTAGAAGCGTGCACACTGGTGTAATCTCAATGGCATAACTCCATGAATCGGGCTACGAATTGGTAACCCATCTGCCATATTCTCCGGATTTAGCTCCTAGTGTGACTACTTCCTATTTCCAAACCTAAAGAAATGACTCGGTGGAAAGAGATTTAATTCCAACGATGAAATTATTGCCTATTTTAAGTGCCTCGAAAAACCTTATTTTTTTGAAGTTATACAATAACTGGAGAAACTTTGGATTAAGTGTATTGAGTTAAAAGGAGAAAAACTGTGTTTCATTAAAGAATTTACGGACTTATTGATGCGCCCTCGTAATTCAACTTGGAATGGAAGACGATGATAAGGTAGAGCAATTTCTTGATAAATTTTTTGCATTAGTGGAAAAGTTGGCTGAAATAAATGTGAAAATTATGGACAAATTGCTTGTAATCAAATTTCGAAATCATTTAAATCGCTTGTAGTAGCTGTAGAAACTCGTGATACATTACCAACATTAAAGTCAAGTTGCTAGAAGAAGTTGAAAAAAGGCATACAACAGAAATTAATCACATAGAACAGCAGGCATTTTCTGCGTCAAGAAGGAAACAAAATCAAGATTCAACATCAAAAGCGAAAGGTTAATATTTCAATTGTGATCGTCAGGGACATTTTGCGTGTACGAAATAAGAATCAACATTCCGGAAAAGTTCCACCAAAAAGCACCCGCAAGTTTTTTATATCGAACAAAATCCTTAAACAAGAATATTTGGTGTATCGATAGTGGTGCTACATCACATATGTATGTATGTATGTGTAGAGATCGTAGTTTGTTTACTTCTTTCGAGGTAATCAATGAAGTCATAAGTCTAGCGGGTAACAATACGATAGAATCAAAAGGTAGAGGTCAAGTATCGTTTAAAAGTGGGCGTTTTATTATAAACTTAACAAATTTTATGTTCCTTCCAAACATGCAATGTAATTTCATTTCTGTGGCGTCTACTGCACTGAAAAGAAGCTCAGAAAAAGATTGCGCAAAAAATTATGATTGTAATATCTATTAGGTTACCCTTTAAACTTTAATACTTCTGCCAAGCGTTAAAGCATGGATCTTACTAGCTTTGATGTTTCCTCCGAAGAAGTCTTGCACCATTACTCCCGAATAATATCTAGGAGCTGTGTGAAGTTGTTTGCAGACAATTTCACCGATGTGTTTTCGATCATTGTCTTGCTGAAATATTTATACGCTAGACAAGCCATTTCATTTCAACTCGCTTTTCGCAGAGGCGGAGATAAACTTTTGTCCATGGTTGATTTAATAAATTCAATATTACCTATTCCATTGCTAGCCAGCCATGTACTCCCAATACAATCAAACCATCACCGTGCTTCACCGTAACCGGGTACTGTACCGGTTTTTTTCCACACCACCTTTCGTCCTTTTATTCAGCCGAAAAAAATTACCTGTTGCCTAAAACTCTGGTGTGTTATTAATATTTAAAATTATTTCTTTTTATTAAAATAATATATCAAAGAAAATTATGTTATTTTGCTTAAAAGTATTAAGAATCGTTTTATAAATTTAACCCAGTGCTAGAAGTAAAATTTATTTCAAAATATCGCTAAATATCTGGAAAGAATTAAGTAATTTGGCGCCCTATGCTCCAATGGGAGTTAAAGGAACTTGTATATATTATATATAAGAAATATTTGTTAGCCTTTTAAAGCATTACTTTTTGTTTACCAATATATACTTGAAAGCTGAATTAAAATTTTATATTGCATATAGATAATAAAGATAATAAAAAATGCTTTAAATATAGTAAAAATATATACGTACTCTGCTGCTAAAGCTAGGCCCAACACTCCAATCTAAGTTTGACTGCTAGAGTTTGTTTATATTAGAGCTTTAATTTTCCATGCCCATGAGCACTTCCACCGCTATGTCCACGTCCACCCTTACATCCATGTAATATTATGCATATACGACCGACTATGTTCACTTGATTAAAAGTACATCCAAAACGGTTCCAGTGCAATAAGTGTAATGAGAAATATATATAATATATTCATTTTTTTATTATTATTTATACTCGTAAATAACAGAACTTGTTATGAACTTGCCTTTTGATAAGAAGTGTATAATTGGAGCTGTCAAGCATGGGTTTTTATACTCAACCGAAAACATAAAAATTTTACTCACATTCACACACACAATGTACATACAAATGTATAAATACATGAGTATATGCGTACATACATACATATGTAGATGTTTATTTGTTTTACTTCAATACTAAAAATAATTATAAAAGAAATATCTTTCTAAATGAAAATAACTTTACAAATAAAATAAGACCTTCACCAAATTCATTAAATTCATTTAGTCCACAAAAAAATTAAAAGAAATATTTAAAAAATGTTTTTTATGTAAATTAGGAAATTGGGTAAACTAAGTAACAAATGCGCAGTAATACAAAATATTTAATACAAAAATTTGTTAAAGTACAATTTCGGCAGTTAATTTGGTACTTGTAAATTTAAAAAATAATAATGACTTTTTAATTAAAAAAACCTTCACAGGTGCTTTGAATTCATGGTCAATTTTACCCATAAAAACTAAAAGAAATATTTCAAATATGTTCAATGTAAATTAAAATTTATTTAGGATTTTTTTAACAAAAGAAAAATTTATAGGAATTCGGGTAAACCAAATAACAAATGCGCAGTAATACAAAATATTTAATACAAAAAATTGTTAAAGTACAATTTCGGCAGTTAATTTAATACTTGTAAATTTTAGGAAATAATAATAACTTTATGAATAAAATTCGTCCTTCACAAAACAGCTGTTTTGAATTCATGTTTAATTTTACCCATAAAAATAAAAAGAAGTATTTCAAATATGTTCAATGTAAATTAAAATTTATTTAGTATTTTTTGAACAAAAGAAAAATTTATAGGAATTAAATAACTAATACGCAGTAGTTAAAAATATTTATTACACACATTTTTTAAAGTACAATTTCGGTGGTTAAATTAACTGTAAATAGTTATACATACATACATATGTACATACAAGTTTTCCCCACATTTACATACACACTTTGCATTTATACATACAAATATTTTATACATTTTTATTTCATTAACTTCAAGAACGCCAATAGTTAAATAAAAAATATTATAGATAATAAAAATAACTTTAAAAATAAAATAAGTCCTTCAAAAAACAGCTGTTTTGAATTCATGGCCAATTTAGTCTATAAGAAAATAAACAGAAATAACTAGAAAATGTTTTATGTAAATTAAATTTTATTTAGTATTTTTTGAACAAAGGAAAAATTTATAAAAATAACTAATTCTTTAAGCAATATTTAAAAAAAAACATAGCTTTATAAATAAAATAAAACCTTCATAAAAACAGCTGTTCTCAATTAATTCATGCTCGATTTTGTCCATAACAAAATAAAAAGAAATATTTAAAAAATGTTTTATGTAAATTAAAATTTATTTAATATTTTTTGAAAAAAGAAAAATTTATAAAAATAACTAATGCGTAGTAATTAAAACCATTTAATACAAAAATTCTTTAAGTACAATTTTAGCGGTTAAGTTACTACAAAAGAAATATTTTAGAAAACAATAATAAGTTTATAAATAAAATTCACAAAACAGCTGTTTTCAATTCATGGTCGCTTTTGTACATGACAAAATAAAAAGAAACATTTAAAAAATGTTTTATGTAAATTAAAATCAATTTATTATTTTTTTTTTAACAGAAACAAAGTTATAGAAAATCGGTTTAATTAACTAACGCGCAGTAGTTAAAAATATTTAATACAACAATTTGTTAAAGTACAAATTCCGCAGTTAAGTTATTTGCAAAATGTGTAAGAAGCTAAATTTTAAAATTTATAACCCTTGACACAAACCTTGTGCTTTAACAGAGCTTTGTTAGTGTGTTAACAGAGCTGTGTTAAGCTATAAGAATTAAATTACGGGAAAAATAATGCAAATTTATAGACAAGGTGTTCCTCTATTTTTTTTTTTTTTTTTTTTTTGGGAAGGAGTCTATGCAGGTGGACAAAAGAGGTGACCTATTATGGACCACATTGTAACCCACATAGTTTTCCCAAATTTACATACTATATACAGGTTTGTTTGATTTACTTTATTAATATAAATAATTTCAAAAGAAATATTTTAGAAAACAATAATAACTTTATAAATAAAATAAAACCTTCATAAAAAACAGCTGTTTTGTTTTTTGTGATTTTCTCCATAACAAAATAAAAAGAAATATTTAAAAAATGTTTTATGTAAATTATAATTTATTTAGATTTTTTTGAACAAAAGAAAAATTTATAGGAATTAAATAACTAATACGCAGTAGTTAAAAATATTTAATACAAAAATTCTTTAAGTACAATTTTAGCGGTTAACTTACTACAAAAGAAATATTTTAGAAAACAATAATAAGTTTATAATTAAAATTGAGGCCTTCATAAAAAACAGCTGTTCTTAGTTCATGATCGATTTAGTCCATAACAAAATAAAAAGAAATATTTAAAAAATGTTTTATGTAAATTAAAATTTATTTAGTATTTGTGTAATACGAAATAAAAATTTATAGGAAATTAGCTAAACTGAGTAACTCCCCTGTTCAGGTCCATAGGTAGCAAACCATTCAAAATTCAAGGAAACAATTAACTACAAAAATGTACCTAAGATCTCAATAAATAACTTTCTACAACATAGGAACTCCCTAGGAATGATTCTTAACACCGTTTAGGAGCGCTTAGGTAGCCGCAAAAGTGAAAAATGTCCAAACAAATGAAATTAAAAAATGTTCGGGAAATTCTTCACTTTTGCGACTACCTAAGCGCTCCTAAACGGTGTTAAGAATCATTCCTAGGATGTTCCTATGTTGTATAAAGTTGTTTATTGAGATCTTAGGTACATTTTTGTAGTTAATTGTTTCCTTAAATTTTGAATGGTTTGCTATGGACCTACACAGGGGAAAAAAGTAAAAAAAAAATCGATTTTCTTTTTAATTTTTTGCGATTTTGATCTTGAAGATAAATTTATTTTTATTTTATATGTTCACAATTTTTGTTCTTTATGACAAGAGCTACAACTTTGCCTCACAGAGTAAATCTAAATTCCCAACAGTTGGCAAGATATTAGCATAAGAAAATGCAAAAATTACACCGAGGCCCCAAATATTTGGAGGCCAAAAAAAAAGTAAATCACTTGGGTCAAAACTGGGAGATACGGGTATGATTTTTTTGTCCTTTATCAGGTAGTGGTATCCTTATATGGTTGTATTTTTTTTCGTGTTGCACTGTGTAATAAGCCATTTGTAGTTCATACTACGAAATAAAGCCTGTTTTAAGAATATAAATTTTCAAAATTCAGTAACGTGCGCTTTTGACTCGCACACGAAGGGATCCGTGCGGACATTACATACATATGTAATACATACTATACGAACTTTTGCCTATATAATCGTATATCATACCTGATGTAGAAATTTAAAAAAAAAAAAAATTAAGTACCCGGTAAACTTTTTTGCGCTTTTTCTTAGTTTTGGTGCTTTTTTTGTTTTTTGCATGGATTTTTTTTCGGCTTTGGGCGTTTTTTTTACACTTGGCGTTTTTAGGCTTTTGGTGATTTATTTTAATCTAAGCGATTTTTTAGTTTTGGATCTTTTTTAGTTTTGACGGTTTTTGGTATTTCTTTCGTTTTGGCGATTTTTTTATTATGGGATGTTTTAGTTTTAACATTTTTGAAAATGTCAACAGTTTCTAAGATACAGCAAGTTGTCGAAACTACATAGTCAAAACTACATTTCCTGATAGAATACCCTTTAATTTTCTATTTTTTCTTAAATTTCAGAGTTAATTGGGGTGGACTGCATAAAAATATAAAAGCTTTGTGAATTTCAAGTGTCTATATATCGAGCCATAACCGCCAAAAAAGCTTAACCGACACATTTTTTGGACCTAGTTTTTTTTGACGAAAATCTATTATTTATGATCGGAAATGATCGATATTGGTCAAAAAATCAATTTCGAAAATTATGTCGCTTAACCATTTTTTTTTTTTTTGGCGATTATGGCACGATATAATTGTCTGTATATTACATGGAGTTTTAAAATTTTTCGTTGCTCGTTTAATTTTTAACTCTCATATATTTGTTGTTGTAACGGCCAAAGTTTTGTGTGAAAATGTCAGGTTCTCGAGAAAATAACCTGTGAAAGACAGGCAGATGGACAGACGGGCAGCGTAGCGAAAACAATAGGTTTCCTTTTCACATTTTGTGTACGGAACCCTAAATATATATATGTGACGCGCAAAATAGAAAGGGACCTAAGGGTAAAAAGTGGTTTTGTTCAGGAGAGCCATTTTAAAGATTTAAATACGTGTATCTTTGGTGTACCATCACATCATAAAACGCGCATATCTCTGGGAGGGAACACTTTTGTGGCATGGGATCGGTCTCATTCCATGCTCAGATGTTTGTCCACATCAAAAAAAAAAAAAAAAAAAGAAAAGTGAAAATTGATTTTTTTACCCTTAGGTCCGTTTCTCTATGCGCTGTCACATATATGTAGTGTATTGAAAATATAGCTATGGACTGTTGCTAATGCTAAGCTTGTTTAGGCATGTCTTAGTTACTAATTCAAAGAGTCCTTTTAAAAAATAATTTTCTTATAAAAATTTTCTTCTGGTCAAAGTAAATTATTTTTCAAAAGAAAATTATACGTTTTTTAAAGCCTATCTTGCTGCTAACCATTTGCTAACGAGTTGCTAAAATTTTGCTAATCAGATGCTAATATTAGATATTAAAGTTTAATTATTATTTTGGTCATAATCTGTTATTTTTCGTATAATAAAAATGTATCTCTGAAATATAGGGAGTATCAAAAGAAAGCTTATGAAAAATAAGTAAATTTAAGAACTCATTTCCTAAAATATTTCAAAATATAAAACTCTCGCGTTGCCGGCACTAATTTAATCGATTTGTAAAATTTTTTTCACGGCTCGGCTGGTAGGTTTCGTGGTGACTGCTATTTCGTGGCACATAAAAAATTCATAGGCGTTAAATCAGGACTGTAAGATTAAATTTTTTCTCCTATACATCTTAGTGCTAATTTTTTTATATATTTATTATTAGCTATAATTCATAGATATCTTTACAAATTTATACATTGATGCTTCAGCGCCTTAAAGTCTTTATAGGGACTAAAGGCAACTTGTTTATTACAACACTGTAATTGCTTTTTAGAAAGTAAATTTAAACAATTTGCTTGTCATACTTTCTTTTCCACTGAATAAATAAATAAATAAAGAATGTATTTAAATCTCGCAAAAACGAAAATTATAAAACGCGCCAAATATGTTCATAGTTACATTAATTAAAAACATATTGTGCAAGTTTCTTATCCCAATCAAATGCAGAGAGTAACTCCTATCACCAACAACATCCTGAATAAAAGCTTTTCAATTGTAAAAGCTTCTTATGGTATCACTGAAAAAGAAATTTATTGGGACTTTAATAGAAAAATTCAATTGTTGTAAAGCAAAAGTTTTCTCTCTCTCACTGCTCTCTGGCTCTCGGTATGAAATTTTATATAGTGTTTTTGCTTTTACTATTAAAGTACGAGTATGTTATACAATAATAAAAATATCCTTTATAAATACCCGTGTGTATAGTTAAAGTTCGTTCAACTCGTTTTATATGTGTGTGTGTGTGTGTGTGTGTGTGTTTGTGTGTCAATGTTTGCGAGTTTGTATTGAAATACAAGTAAAAGTTTTTGTATGAAATTCGAAATTTAGTTTGAAGCGCATACGGAAAAAGAATTATCATTGTAAACTTTTTAATTTTATAAAACATTATAAAAAAAAATGCTTGTCTTCCACACTAAAACCAAAACACATTAACGAAAAAAAGTAACAGCGTTCCCACGACTCATTGCGGTAGAGGTCATAAAAAACTGTTGACTGCTGTTTGGTCTCTTGTTTTGTTGTGGTAGATCCATGTTTCTTTCAACGTTACGAAACGGTGCTAAAACTAGTCCATTTTGTCGTTGAATAACGCCAAACACTATTGCGAAGTTGTCACACGATTGCGTTTGTAGTCTATTGTGAGCTAACGTGGCACACATTTTGCGGAAAGCTTTCTCATACCCAAGTAATCATTCAAAATTGAAACCACTGAGTCATGTGAGATGCCAAAATCTCAGATCGCCCAACACCATATCGTGAACTTTTGAATTTTTTTTGGGGTATAGAGACGGCATTTTCCATGCTTGTACGCCCATAAAAAGTTCAGTGAACCAGTTTTTTACTGTTAAAATTTATGGTGAAGAGTCCGAATAGTATTTATCCAGCTTTGCCTTGGTTTGAGTGATATTTTTCTCAAAAAAAAAAAAAAAAAAAAAAAAAAAATGCTTAATGAGCACACGAGATTCACTTTTACTCATATTCTCAAATCATGCGACAGTTTACGATCAACGACTGTCAAACACAAACTGGAATATGACGCAGCCTGTTAAAATTTTGACAATAGTTAACTGACAGTTGCCTGTTGCCCTTTAAAAGGAGGGAATTTCAAAAAGTCACGGACTTATTCAAACGCCCTCTATTAGTTGAATTAATTCAACGAGAAACTCCTCTTGTCTTTTATTGTACCAGAAAACGCTATATATTGGATACTCAATTGCTATCCTTGTATCTCATGATAAAGTTTGTGTACAACTATTTAATTTTTTTACTCAACAGTATCCTATTTTTTTTTTATTGTTTCTTGGTCTGTTTTTTTCTTATGTTTTTTTTTTTTGTTTCCATTTCAGCTGGTGGCTTATGTTTGTTGAATGTCACCGAAAGAAAATTGGGTTCTGTCCCAGTTGGTTTAGTTTTTGTTACTATCGTTTTGTTTAAAATCAACCAACCATATGGACGTCCAAAGCAAAAAGAAAAAAAAGTAAAAAAAAAAAAAAACTTATTCGAGCCAACAGGCTGGCAAATAAACATTTACTATTCGTAACATTTTCCTTAAAAGAAAAAATGCAACATACATATCTTTCTTTATACATTCTTTATTACGATGTTATTATTTACTTATGATTTTTTTTCATTAGAAACTAAAATGTAAGTGTGTTATACATTTAGTCATACAAAATATTTATCTGTAGGAAAAGATTCATGTAAATGAATAATTTACATGCAAAATTACTCATAGATGTGCAAAAAAAGTGTTTGTGAACTCGTGTTAGTATTTCTCTCTTTTTTTTGATATTCCTTGTTAGTGTTACATATTATTTTTAATATTTTCCCAATGAACGCAAGGGCAGCTGTTATAATTGATTTCCAAAAGTTGATTGTTAATTCTTGCAAATTTAAATTAAAGAAAATTTGAAGTGAATAGCATCAGTTTTTGGAAGGAATGCCCATTAATTGTTTTTCCATGTTCTGCAACTATACAGGGTGTCTCGAAAAATAGTTAAATATTTTTTTTAAACAATTTTTGTTTATTATTTAGATACATAATTTGGTAAATTATTTCTTAAAAAGAATCATAGAAATCTAAAACCTCACTCGTTGCCAGCAGTAATTAATCGAGTAGTAAAATTTCTTATGGCGACTCTCAGGAAGACACTGTGACAGCTGACATTTCTTGAACCTTATTGACACAAACTTCAAGATAACTCCACATTAAAAGTTAGATCTGCCTGCTCTTCTGGAGATTTTATAGGAAAGTGTAGTGACTAGACTCTAGTCTTCCACTGGCTGCACCCCGTAATGTTCGAAAAGTAGCCAAAAGTGGTGGCCTGTTTTAACAATTTCAGCTCGATAAGGCCGGCGGTCTTGAATCTACGAGAATGTCTTATTATATATCACCGACTTTGAATATCATTATAGTTAACACACATAAAAATATTTTATTTAACTGAATCTAAATTATTTTTAAATTTTTGGTGATAATTTTTGAAGTGTTTGCAGGCATTGCCAAATTTATATTTCTCGTCACTTTCAGAGCTTGAGGTGTGTGCCAAGTTTCGTAAAAATGGTTCAGGTATAAGCACATGAAATATAATACATATTAATCTTTAATGGGCACGGCACCGCCCACTTATTTAAACACAAAATTACATATGCCATTCTAAGAGCCAAAAATTTGTCAAGTTTCGTGGGATAAGTAGAAGGACATACAATTTAATACTAAACTTTCATGGGCGCAGACGCGCCCACTTTTTTGAACACAAGCTAAAGTATTTTTCTGAGCTCAAGGTGTGTGCCAATTTTCGTAAAAATTAATAAAGTAAAAGCACGTGAAATATAATATAAGATTTTATAAGGCGTGGCCCCGCCGCGCCCACTTTTTTGATGCAAGATTGTGTCTTTAAAAGCTCAAGGTGTGTGCCCAGATTCGGTAAAATCAGTAAAATAGAAGTGCGTGAAATATAATATTACATTTGATAGGGTGTGGCCCCGCCCACTTTTTTAAATGCAAGATTGTGTCTTTAAAAGCTCAAGGTGTGTGCCCAGATTCGGTGAAATCAGTAAAATAGAACTGCGTGAAATATAATATTACATTTTGTAGGGTGTGGCCCCGCCTACTTTTTTGAATGCAAGATTGTGTCTTTTTAAGAACTCAAGGTTTGTGCCAAGTTTCGTAAAAATTGCTTAATTACAATCAGGTGAAATATAAAAGAAAAATTTCATAGGTGTGACCCCGCCCACTTTTTTGGATGCAAGATTGTGTCTTTTTTTTAGCTCAAGATGTGTACCCAGTTTCGTAAAAATCAGTCAAATATACGCAGGTGAAATATAATATTAAGTTTTATTGGGCATAACACCGCCCATTTTTTCAACTTCAAGATTGTGTCGTTACGAGAGCCCAATGTGCCGGGTAAGTTTCGTAGCAATCGAATAAGTAGAATATCTTAAAATTAAATAAAAATATTTGTGGGAGTGTCTCTGGCCACTTTTTTTTACAATGGGACCACATAGAAGTTACATATACCCTCTCAGACAAATAAAGAATTTTTACAATCGATCTAAAATGTACCAGTGTAAAAGTGCTAAAAAAAAATACGAACGAATGGATAACCTCCTCCTATTTTTTTTGGGTGTTACTTCATAGCTCGGGCGGAGGCACGCCCATTAAAATTTAATTTTATATTTCAGATCTTTGCATTGAATTCGGGTTTTTTTTTGCAGAAAGAATTATTTTGAATGCTGTTAATGAAATTGATGAACAAAAAGAAAATAATTATAATTTTCTTCCCCGGTTAATCCATGTTGCCGGTTACTCGAATCATGGATAATCGATGCCTTACTGTATTCGTATATAGGACATTGCTTTGGCATGCAAAAAATTATCATCTTGAGATGAAAGTTTCTGGATAGCAATGATCATTGCTGGCAGTCGTATTTCATATAATTATGACTATGGCTTAAAAAGTAAAAAAAGAAAAAAATAAGAATTTGTAAACATAAATTAAATTTTTATAACTATGTATCATTTTATTTATTCGTTAATTAAAAATTTTCAAATCACTAAGTCCTAGTTTACACTATGCAAGTTTTATTGCTAATCTGATTATTTTGTTAGGAGAGATAGAGAGAGAGAGAGAGAGAGAGAGAGAGACGAGGGGAACAGAAACTTTTCTTGACTTGCATAGTGTAATCTAGGGCTAAATACTCATCCTTATTTAAAATCCCTATAGTCCAGGCTGAATTTTTTTATAAGATGCAAAAACGTGTTTCTATTTATTGAAGTTTACCTCTAATCCTTTGCTTTCTTATTAGTGTATCGATTCTCTTTTACTTTTGGGAAAGACACCTCTAGATAATTCATGTTTGTGCATTTCCCGTTTCTAAGGTTGACCTAAAAACCTGATTATTTTTTTAAATTAATAAGCATCCGATCGAATGATAAATCTGGGAAAGGCGGTAAAAACAAAAGAAACTTTTGCAATTCTCTATAATATAATAGACATTAAAACAATGGACAGCATTTATGTATTTGTTGCATTTAAATGAAGCCTTGTTGTTTTTCCCTGAAAATCATAAATTATAATAGAGACATTTATTTGCACACATACATATGTGTAGATGTATGTATGTACATAAGTACATAATGCTTTCATATCAAAAGGAGCTTAAAGGCGTTCAAATCTCGTTCTCATTCCGAATTTTATTTACATACACATTTACTTGCAGTTCCATGTATGTATGTATTTATGTTTTATGTTTGTATGTTTGAAATTTTTGTTTTACTTTTGCTATGAGATACACCACAACAACATTCATCTCATCTTTCACTTGCTCAAAGCAATCACATCCTTTCCTTAAGGCAGAATAATATAAAATTAAAGTAAAAAAAAAGAAGAATACACAAATCCATAGAAAATAAATTAGCAAAAAAAAAAAAAAAATAATAATAAAATAAAAAAAAACAATGTCTATTGTTCGTTTATGGAACACGCACTCTGACAGCTGAATGTCATACACTTGGCTTTTGTTGTAACAGTTTTCATTTGCAGTTTCTCATTTTGCATATCAAAGCTTTGGCAACATTCAAGCTTTCTCTCTCATCACTGCTTAACTTGCTTGCTCTCTTTACATTTTTCTTCTGGGAGTTTAGTTTTCTTTGACATAACTTCATTGTTGCCATTTAAGAATTTTTGACTGATAGATTTAGTATATTCTTTCGTAAAATAACATTAAAGTTTTTCGAAAAAAAAACGCTAAATAAATTCACTAAAGTGCGACTTTGAAGCTTAAATTAGACGTGACATAGCCATAACGCCATAACCATAAACAAACCAAAATTCAATTGGTTTCTGTGGTGAGAGTTATGGCGTTATGGCGAGTCACGTATAATCGAATACAGTGTTGCCCATTAGTTTGGTTCGAACGGCTGCTCTCTATGGCTATGGTTATGTCACGTCTGATTGAGCCTTGACTCGCACACGAAGGGTTTCCGTACGGACACTAATTATGTAATACTAGGTATATGAACTTTAGCCTAAGTAATCGAATATCTTCTTACTTTATGTAGAAATATTTGTTTAAATTTATTCGATCTTTTGGTTGTTAATTTTGTTTTTTTATTTATAAAGCTTGAGATCTTGTTTTTTTTATAAAAAGAATTAATTAATTTTATTTTTATTCCAATATTTCGTTGCCACAATGGGTAACTTCTTCAGGCAACGAAATATTGGAATAAAAATAAAATTAATTAATTCTTTCTATAAAAAAACAAGATCTCAAGCTTAATAAATATAAAAACAAAATTTATGTAGAAATTTTTTGAAAAATTTTAAGTACCCGGTAAACTTTTTTTCGGTTTTTGGCGATTTTTTTAGCTTTGGTGTTTTTTTCGTTTTGGCGATTTTTTGTTTGTTTTGGCGTTTTGTTTTAGCTTAGTAATTTATTTTAAATTTAGCAATTTTTTAGTTTTGGCGCTTTTTTTTCGATTTGAGATTTTTTAGTTTTAGCGTTTTTGGAAATTTCAAGAGTTTTTGATTTTTTTGAATTTCAGTGTTAATTGCTGTAGTCTCCATAAAAACTGCACTGACTTTGAAAATTTCAAGTAGCTATATACATATGTATATATAATTGTATTTATATTACATTTCGTTTCGTTCCTCGATTTAGAACATCCTTTAATTTTTGACTGTCACACATTTCTGCCCTTAATTATGAAAGTAGTCTAAGTCATGTGCATTTTTGCTTCGAAGTATCAAATAAATCTTTGAAAAACTTCAATAAATATTTAAACATAATTAAATAAATTTATATAAATCGAGACTAGAACAACTCTACATTAAAATGCTGCTTAATATAAAAATACTTTTTCATTTATTCGAATACAAATACTAAATATCTCGACAAGAGCAAAATATGACTTAGGCCACTTTTATAATTAAGGGCACATTTGTTGTTGTAACGGCCAAACTTTTATATATTCTTTGAAAATTTGAGGTTCCCGAGAAAACAGGCTGTGAGAGACAGACGTACAGACGGACAGGGTAGCGAAAACAATAGGGTGTCTTTTCACCTTTGGTGTACGGAAACCTAAAAACCTGCGTAAATTTAAATTCCATCATATTCACCCGTATTGCGTATGTCACGTCGAATGTTCGACTACGATAATTTTGTTCTAGATTAAACAAACCTTTGACACATTTACATTAATCTAGTAGGAAATTCTCGTAGACGAATATTCGACGTGACATACGCAGTACAGGTGATTATTTTTTATTCTGTAGCAAATCGATATCCCATTATCATTTGCTGGTAACACTGCTTAAATTTGCAAACACAACAACAGCAACAACAATTATAGCAACAATAGCATTAAAAGCCAGAGTAGACATTTCTTGTATACATTTTTATAAACGAACCATTTAACAGGACATTTCATTTAAGGATAATGGAACAAATTTCAGTTTCATTTCGGTCTTGGCTACAAGAGCTTCGTACTTTAGCTCTTCCTGGACGGCAACCACAATTATGTGAAACGAAATAATTTTACACACACATACGTATTTGGGAAATTAAAGAAGAAGAAAAAAAGACACTCGGACACACACACGCACACACACACGCGCGCATTTTACCCACATTGCCAAGAAGAAAGTAGTAAAATAATGAAAAATGTAGGGAAACGCGTCGTGAACTTGACACACAAAAAAATAAAGAAATTTGATATTTAATAGAGTTTACCGTTACGATTTTTGGAATAACTGTTGTTTGTTTGTGTGTTTTTTAAATAAAAACGAATCCGAACGGAAAAAAAAATTAAAGTAACGATAACAAAAAATAAATAAACAAACATTTTTTTGTTGTTGTAATAAATACACACAGAGTTTGCATTAAGTTTTTCTACTCGTCCATTTAAAGAATGGAATGCTGTGCTTATTTCCATTTCTTCTGTTATTTTTTGCTTTAAAACAACAATTCAGCTTAAGAGTTTTTAAGAAGTTTGTGGTTTTTACTAGGGATTTATTTTTACTTATAATTACATATGTACTTGCAAGTGCATTTTAAAGAAAAAAAAGAAGTGTAGTCGTTGTTCTAATTTTTTTTCACTCTACACCATTTATGTACATCAATAATAATAATAATAAAAAAATTAGTTGGAGACTTTTTATGGCACTAATTTTCTTAAGTTACATACATACATACATATGTATATTTTACGAGTACTTTTTCAGTGAAATATTATTATTATTATTAAAAATTTTTGAATTAAAAATATTTTATTAAATAAGCAAAATATTAAATTGGGAAAAATATGTAATGCGATAAAAAATCTTAAAAAATTTAATAAGAAAATTTGTAAAATATATAAGTAAATCGAAAGAAAATAGTGTCTCTAACTTAGATTTAGACAATTACATAAAGACATATCGCACCTGTTGCATAGTGTTGGCGGCACTAAAGCAGAGTTTGAAGGCCATGTTCTGCTTTTAAGACATAATGTAAATTTTTTTACAGCTGCACAATCTAACAGGCCTAGTTTTTTCTTCTTAGTAATTATCGATTGCTTGATGTTATTGTTTGCTGGTGTATATACACTAGGTATGTAACGAATGTTCGCATTCGCTTTCGCATTTGCAAATGATTCGCTTACTTTTACTATTTGCATTCGCTAAAATGTATGCGAATATTTCAAAAGACAACAAAATTTGTACTCTTACGAAAATTGTTTACGATTCTAAACAAAGCTTTAAAATTTTAGCGGAAAACTTTTCTATAAATAATAATTATCACAATGAATCCACCAAAATCCACCTCTGTTTCGAAATATTTATCAGTTTCTGAAAAATAAAAGGCAGTGTTTGATTCGCGCGAAAACATTTTCTACTTAAAACTAGTCTGTTCAAACTTTTAGAAAGATTTTGAGTAGCATTCATTACTTCGTGCGGAAAATTTTAAATGCCAACAATATTAAACAGCCTTTGTTTGTTGTAAATTAGATGCGAAACAAGTGCCACGCATATTATTTCGCATGAAATCTTAAAATATTGAATATACATTTTATATGTACTATTAGTATTTCTCCAAGATTTTTTCATGAATTTCCAATTCCAATTTTTATTAATATGTATTTTGACAGCATTTCACATGAAATGTTGAACAGAGTACCAGGCTTTGGGGCCAAAATGCGAACATTTTGTATTTTTTTTTAAATTCAAGACTCAATTTAAATAAAATGCTATATGTTTTACATCTATTTATATAATACAACTTCATGTTCTTAAAAAAATATAGTTTCATGTAATTTTTTTCGCATTCGCTTTCGCATTTGCTTTCGCAAAAACTCAAATTCATTATTCGTTTTCGCATTCGCATTCGCTAAACTGGCATTCCTTACATCCCTAATATACACTGAACCAGATGTTATAAAGAAATAATATAAAATTGTAGTTAAATATGAGGAAAAGTAAAATATTACGCAACCAACGAGAAATTGTCATTCTAATTAAATTTTTTTTAGTAAAATATCCAAAATGACGAAAAATCGTCAGTATAAATAATTAGTTTCGTTATTTTAAGCTGCCGCCGATTTGATGAAAGTTGAGTTGTTTAGTATAATATTTTTTTTATAATAACATTTACTATTTTTCATATTGCACTAGCATCTTCCCGCAATTTTGCTCGTGTCCACAAATAATATGAAATTGTGCTATAAACTGCATTTATACCAAGTTAAAAAGAAAAACAGAAAAAGTGCTAAAAGTAAAAATTTTTAACCGTTTTATTCCCTAAAAAGTACCCTGTATTTTTTTTATTTGGACCATATGCTATCTGTCTACCGTATTTCATTTAAATCCATTAAGCCTTTTTCGCTTTACAGTGGAACAAAGAAATTTCAACTATTGTAATATAATGTTCTGCACAACTTTCTTCTTCTTCTTTCTTCTTCTTCAGGCAATAGCAAACAAAACAAAAAAAGAAGATATGTGTCTTAGGAGACACGGCTAGAGCTATGCTGCTTTTAAGTGCAAAAAAAAAATTAAAAAAAAATAATAAATTTATAACTGTAATAGTGTCGATTATTTTTGTTACGAAAATCACGTCATATCTCCTGTTTCGTGGCATAAAGAGCATAGCTCTAAAAAAGAATGGTGCAAATCGGTACAACCATACATATATAGATAATGGGCCTTATTATGAGTCTCGTATTTCGACTACGACTACGTTTTTCCAACGTTCCAACTCGCCTCAGAGTGCCTCTAGGGTAGTGCTGGCCACCGAGAGAAAATCATTCGTGTATGTGTATTCATTTAAAGTTCATATTAAAGATATTAAAGTGCAAGACCGAACTCCCACTACTCTCTCTCTCTCTCTGTCTCTCTCTCTCTTTAGCAGAGAAAAAATGAATGTTGGTCCTACATACATTTGGTTCCCCGAGGTATACCCTGGGCATTGTTAGGACGTCGGGGAAATTTTTATAAAAATATATTTTTATGGGAACACCCTTAAAAAGGAGGTTCTAAGGGGTTAGTATATTCTGAAAACATTTTCGTGAGACAGCATTAGTAGGGAACGGTGTTGCATTTTACCCTTCTGGCAACGAGCCAGGGACAGTTATGAGGCTTTTCGTGATTCCGAACTTTGACTTCGATACGTTTTAGTTAATATTAAAATAACGACTTGAAGTTTTTACACAATTTTTTTTTTTTGCTAAAAGGAACAACTTAAGAGGTTCCTGCATTAAATATAGTGACTTTTTAAAAATTAAAACTACTCTAATATAAATATGTATTTGATTAAATTTAGTTAAACGCTAGTCAAATGAATTCGAGTTAGGCTATATAATTTTTTCTCTTAAGTTTATGCCAGCCAATAAACCCTTATACGATAAAACCTTAAAAACTCCTTTGTTTATATAAAAATTCGCAACAAAAAATTGAGAATTACAAATATAGCAATATAGTTAGATAAACAACTTTTTCAAAAATACAACAAAAAAAAAAAAAAAAAAAAAAAAAAACAGGATAAAAAACAGTGTCTCGTTTCTGTAAGGAATATGAGAACTTTTCGAGTCGAAACAATTTTTATCATCCTGTGAAACGCAGCGTGAGTAAGAAAACAAACTGTATTTGTTGATATTTTTTTTAAGTTTATATAATTTTTTAATTATATAATTAATTAATTTAATTATATAATATAATTAATTCATTTAATTATATAATATATAATTATTTAATTTTTCTCGATACGAAAACTTCTCACAAGTTACATAAACTCAGCAAAGCTTATCTTGAAGTAAAGTTTTGTTAGGTATAAAGATGAGAACAAAAGTCTTGTGATACCAAGTCTTCTTCAATAGACTTGGCAGCACTTTCAATGTTCTATCTAGCAATATAATGAGTTTTAAACTTTCAGAACCTTCACATATTTTCTCCACACACAAAATTGTGCAAAACGTTACCTTGATATAGAAAAGCCCTAAAACATTATTTTTTTGGATTCGAGTTTTTTTTTTGTATATTTCGATAGAAGGACCTCGAATGTATCGAAAAATGCAAAAATTTCGATTAAAAAAAATAATGAGTTAGGGCCTTTCTATATTAAGGTACGGAAAAGAAGGTATGTTCGATTTCAGATCAGTAATTGCAATTTTTTTAGCTTAAATTTTAGTTTCCCTTGTAAATGGTGTAGTTCGATGTACTGTTCCCTACCTCAATAACCATTTCAAACTCGTATGTACATATGTATGTAACATATCGTCACCTAAAATCCAAATATCGTCACAAAAAATTCCAAATAGAGTGTTAGATTGATTATGATAATAAAATATATATTTCCTTAAAATTTTAATCACGTTCGTTCAAAAATACCGATTGTATTTATTTAATCCAAATCGGAAATTTCGAGCCTGACAAATAAATAGTCTCAAAATTATAAGGGTTTTTTGCTGCTCTTGTAAAAAGGTAAAAAGTGCACTTGCGGCCTTTTGGATTTTAGGTGACGATATGTATGTCCTGCCTTAATAGCTCTTGCAATTGTATATGAGGATTTGTGCGTAAAAATAAAGCTGGTTCGTGCATAAGTTCCTTAATCTCTTTTTTATTTCTGTTTTCAAGCTTTTATTGTATCTTTTTGTATACTCGTATATTTTTTTTATCTAATACATAATTTTTTTTTAATGTAACATCAGAATTAATGGCATGGTGTCTTTGATGTGAATGTGTACATGTGTTTAAGTGAGATCACGCACAAAATAATGTTATTTGCATATGCTTTTTTTTTGCACATGCAACTTTTCTTCGTTAGTTTTGGTCCTGTGAAAAAATGAGGAAAGAGAGAGAGAGAAAAAAAAATTAAATTAAGATGTGAAAAAAATAATTTTTGTATTAGAAATAAAAAGAGCAATAAAATAAAAAAATCGTTCAATAGTGTTAAATTGGAATATGATAAAAAATATATAAATTAAGTTAAAAGCAAAAAAGAAAAAATAAATGAATAAATATAGTGCATGATTAAAAAAATGTTAAGTAATGGAAAATAAGATCAACCCCATGATCTTTATGAAACTGAATTAAAATCTTAATAGCAGCATATTTGGTACTTTTTATATAAAATGTGTATGTGTGTGTGTAAATTTGTATACACGAGCAAATATGTTTAGTGAAATTTACGAATTCTTACTTAAATATATATATATATATATATATATATATATATATATTTAAAATTTTTTATGTGATCGGTCTAATTGATAACAAATTCATACATCAAATTTAAAGAACGAATTAACTACTGAATATTTTAAGGCGTTTGACAAAAATTTGTACATATAATACATATGAAACAAAATTAATTAATGGTTTTATATGTAACTATTGTGTGCTTTACTGGCAGTACCATCATTTTCACAAATCTTTTATCATATTCATAAACCTTTTTATAGCTAATGCTGTAAGAAAACTGAATATGAACTAAAAAGTATACATACATATTTTAAAGAAATAATATAAAAAAATAAAAAAAAAAAAAAATAAAAAATAAAAAAAATAAAAAAAATAAAAAAAAATAAAAAAAAATAAAAAAAAATTTAAAAAAAATAAAAAAATTAACTACGAGGGCGGATCAATAAGTCCGTGACTTTTTGAATAAAACACAGTTATTTTTTGCAAAAACAAAAATTTATTTTTCAACATAATCTCCTTTTTACTCAATACACTTAGTCCAACGTTTCTCCAGTTTTTGTACCCCTTTCAAAAAATAGGATTTTTCGAGGTCCTTAAAATAGGCAATAATTTCATCGTTGAAGCTAAATCTCTTTCCACCGAGCCATTTCTTTAGGTTTGGAAATAGGAAGTAATCACTAGGGTCTAAATCCGGACAATATGACGGATGGAGTACCAATTCGTTGCCCAATTCATAGAGTTTTGCTATTGGGCACTCGTGCATTATCTTGATGGAAAATAATTTTTTTTTGGCCATGTGGGGTAGTTTTCTTTTTATATCATCATTAAAGCGGTCTAACAAGTTGGCATAATAGATCCCGCATGGATCCCAAAAAAATTTTGCCATCACCTTATTGGCCGACAAACTCACCTTGGCCTTCTTCGGAGCAGGTTGAGACTGCTGCTTAGTCTCCGGAGTACAGTAATGGATCCATGTTTCATCTACAGTTATAAAACGCCGCAAAAATTCATTCGGATTGCGGTTAAACAACTCCAAACAATCCTCTGAAGTTGTCACACGTTTACGTTTGTGATCAATTGAGAGCAAACGCGGCACCCATCTTGCAGTCAACTTTCTTAAACCCAGCTGATCATTTAAAATCGAAACCACACTGCCATATGAAATACCTATGGCATCAACAATCTCACGCACTTTTACTCTTCGATCAGCCAACACCATATCGTGGATTTTTTCAAAATTTTCGGGTGTACTGACCTCAATTGGCCGTCCAGAACGTTCAGCGTCATTTGTACTTGTGCGACCATAACGAAAATCAGTAAACCACTTTTTTACCATTGAAATCGATGATGTAGAGTCCCCATAGTATTTATCGAGCTTTTCCTTGGTTTGATTGACGGTTTTTTTTCGCAAAAAATAATGAAATTCACTTTTTACCAGTTTCTTCTCAAAAGGCGAGATAGTCTGTTATCACCGGCTGCCAAACACAAACTAAATGACACAGCTTGTTCAAATTTATACAGGAGTAAACTGACAGTTGCCTCTTGACAGGAGCAGTGTTACCATTTCAATCAAGAGGCGGCAAATTCAAAAAGACACTGAGTTAATGATCTAACCCCCCTCGTAATTTGTATGTATATGATTTGCTTAGGCTAAATTTCGTTTTGCTTTGTAAGCCAAATTACATGTGATAATTATTAATGAACAAATAACGCTAAAGTTAATTTTAAATATTCTGACAAACACTTAGTAGAACGTAACAACTAAGTGTTTTCGAATTTCATTACACCTGCATCATCAGCGTTCTTTTGTGTTTGGTTCACTGTGTGTGGTGTCAGTTGTAATTAATATACTCAGCTTATTATTGCAAATGGATCATGTAAATTGTTTTGTTTCATCGTATTACAATTTGCTGAAATCTTTTTTTTGGTAATGAACGCTAAATTTTACCATCTCTAAATTTACAACAACAGTCTTGCCATTGTCCTTTGTTCTTTACTAACTATGCACATGTTAGTTAATTTGTTTTGTTTTTTTTTCTATTTAAGACAAAAATTTTTTGGTTTGTTACTGTTATTAATTTGTGTCTGAGCATTAGGCATATCACAGCTCTATTATTGTTAGATATTTGTAGCAATGAGTCATAGTTGAAGTAAAATAACTAATAAAATGGCTGCATAGCTCAAAGTAATGCGCGTACTTAACTCCAGAGGCGCTGCAACGATGCTTTTAGAAACTCACAATAGCGAAGTTGTAAAACAAGTTAAGCTTAATAATTCACAATCTGTACTCTCGTTACCGGCCCTTTCCTAAAAAATGTAGCACACACATATATGACTCAAAATGAGCTATATGGTTTAAATGGTGTGTACCTCTTTTATTTATGCGATTTTCATAATTTTTTTAAATACAGTATATTATTGTTATCCTGTAAGTGATGTCCATTTTCTGCTTCGAACATACGTGCTCTTTTTTTTTAGCGAGAGAGAGTATACATATCATATTTTCCATAACTTTTCGCAAAATTTCGGGTATAATGGCCATGATTTCATTTCAAATGTTAGTTTTTAGTTGGAGTATGGTTGTTTCTTTCAAATATCCCCAAAGAAAACTGTGGGTGCAATGCGCACATTAAAATGACGACGATATGCACGCTGTGTCAACATAATAGCAACAGTCTATTTGAAAAATAAAATTCAATTATTTTTGTACATTGTTCGATCGTGTAATGATTCATAATTAATTCCCCTAGTCTTCTTCACAAAATGCTGAAAAAAACAAAGAAAGAATAATAATTAAAAAAGTTATAAAGAATTCAAACCATATAGCTCATTCTGCGCCACCCTGTATATGATGTTAGCAGTGTTGCCATATATGTACGTTTAAGAAAAAACTGCCAATATCGAAAAGTTTTTCAGAAGATGAAACTAAAGCAGGGGAAAACTAATTACTGATGGTTTGAAATATGTATTGAATAATATTGATGGTCACAAGTAGAAAGGCCCTAACTCGTATTTTCACGAAATTAAGTTTTTCAGTGCTTCCAATACATTTCACACAAATGCACTTCGTTACAAAAATTTGTTGCAATAATGTAAAAAATAATGCTTTTACAAGCAGTTTTACTGTTTATTATTATGTTTTTATCCTCTCTTGTAAAGTTACAGTTATTTGAGTTAGAGCCTTTCTACTTATGACCAACGATATATTCAATACACAAATAGACATACATATATATATATATATATATATATTTGAGTTAGGGCCTTTCTACTTATGACCAACCATATATTCAATACATATATAGACATATATTGAATAATTTACGGAAAAGTAAAAAAGGCAAAAGCAAGAAAATTTTAAAATTGAGAAAAAAAAACTGCACCACAGTTAAACAGTTTAAATAATCAAATAAATCTGCACATCTGGCAACGCTGGTTGTTAGGCATATTAACTAACTGCGTGTTACTTCTCTTAAAAATTAATTCAGTAAAGTGCGACTTTGACTCGCACACTAAGCGTTCCGTACGGACACTACATATCGATGCTTGTACAACTGCTTTGTAGAACTGCTTGTAAAATCGTTATATTTTACACTATTGTAATAAATTTGTTACGAGGTGTATTTGAGTGAAATGTATTGGAATCGCGGAAAAATTCAATTTCGAAAAAAATACGAGTTAGGGCCTTTTTACTTGAGACCATCGATATGAATGTATGTAATACTTTACGAACTTTAGCCTATATAATTGAATATCTTACCTGATGTAGACATTTAAAATTTTGTTTATTGTCTTGGCTTTTTTTAGTTTTTGCGCCTTTTTGCTTTGCCGATTTTTTCAGTTTTTGGCGTATTTTTTAATTTTAGCGATATTTTTAGTTTTGGCGCTTTTTTCGTTCTGGCGATTTTTTTTCGATTCGGCTTTTTTTTTTGAGGTCTTGGCGTTTTTTTTTTGGGTTTTCGGCTACTTTTTGTTTGTGGTGATTTTTTGCATTCTAGCGATTTATTTTATTTTTGGTGATATGTATATTTCATTTAATCCCGTTTTTATTTTGGCAATTTTTCGTTTTGTAATTTTTTTAAGTATGGGACTTTTTTATTTTCAGGGTTTTTGAAAATTTCAAGAGTTTGCCTCTTACGGTTTCCAAGAGAGATACAGGAAGTTGTCAAAATTACATTAACTGATAGAAAAGAAAATACATTAACTTTGAACATTTTAAGGGTCCATATATAATTGTCTGTAGGTTAAATAAACATCCTTTAATTCTTAACTCTCATATATGTATTTACATATTCTGTAAAAAGGCCGTAGCTCTTATGGTTCTCGAGAAAACAGCCAGTGACAGACAGACGGACATCGCAACGAAAACAATAGGGTTCTTTTTCACCTTTGGTAAACGGAATTCTAAAAAATAACAATTAAACAGAAAACAAATCAACATAAAGGTGCCAGATCTGAAAACATTATAACAGTTAATTTTTTTTTTGGCGGAAAATGGCCCTCTTGAAGAATTTGCATCTTTTCTTATCTTGGTTTTCAAATAAAATTTTGAATTAGTTGTTCAAATAATATCACATTATTTATTATGCATCTAGTTGTTTAAAGATAATTTTTCAAAAATCTTTTTAAGAGCTTAAATCTCTTGGAAATATTAACGTTCCTACGTTAATATTGTAAAACATTTAAGAATCGTAAGCTAACTAAATTTCATTAAACAGCTTCAAAAAGTAAAAAAAAAAAAAAAAAATTTAAACTTGCTTAAACAAATGTATACACACACACACACACACTTGCAATTTCATTTTGAAAAAGTGCCAACAATACATTCCGCTTTTACCAAAATACAAAACCAAAACTGAAAAATAGAGAAAAATAGGAAACAAGTAAAAGGGTTGAAGGTCATGTTTACTTGCACAGATAAGGATGCCACAAAAATTGTTACACTGGCACTCCAACATCCAACAGCAGCAGCAGTAGCAGCAAACAACCAAATAAACTAATATGTACTTGTAAAAATAAAAAAATAAAATGTTTTTGTATAAATTTTGGATAAACTTATAATGACTACGTTGGAGGCCAAGAAAGAGATGGTAATGGCGCTGATAACGTTGATGTTGCTAAAATTTTAAACACCAGTATTAAGCATACGAAAGGTGTAGAAACTTTTTAGTCTTTGCCATTTGCTTGCATTAATTGGAAAAGTTTTGTCGTATTTAAGCAAAACAAAAAAAAAAAAAAAAACGCGTTTAAAATTCTTAACGTAAAGTTTTAACGAAAGCAAAAGCCCACACAAATTTGTAACTGTGTAGTTGTTGTTAAGCGCTGCTGTCGGTGGCAAATAGCTGTCTACAATATTGTCAGACAGCATAAGCCAACATTTAGCACAACAAAATTAACCTTCATCACATTGGATTATTCAACAAATAACGGACCATGGGAGAAAAACCCGGCTGTGCTATCAGTTGCCACTGGCAACACCGTAAGTGGCGGAAACGCAAATCAAACGCACACTTCTACCTCTACGACAGCCACCAGCAGTCAACATTCGACAGTGTTACTGACAAATGTGGCACCTACTTCGTCATCGTCTATTGCTGCTGGTGGTTTACAAAATACCCAATCAAGTTTAAAAGCAACACATCACCAAATAATGCAACAACTACAGCAGCAGCATCATCAACAACATCAGCAGCAACAACAACAACAAAAACAGCGGCAATTGCAACATCAGCATAGTATTGCTGCACTGGGAATAGCCCATTCCCACACCCACACGCATAATGTGTCACGTCAACTAACCCATCAGTACTCACATCCACCGCTACAACATGCCATTTCAAATACGCATACTAGCATTACAACAACAACAACAACACCAGCACAGCATCATCTACATCAACATCAACAACAGCATCAACATCAATATCAGCACCAACATCAGCATCAGCACCAGCATCAGCATCAGCATACACATCAGCACCATCATCCACCACTGCAGCACTATATGTCACTTAATAATAGTGGCAGCATATCAAACTCGGTCGCCACATCCTCCGCTTCTGCGGCCTCGACGGCCACACCTCATCGCCATTGTCAATCTTCCAGTGTCAACAATTCATCTAACATGGCTAATAACACGTCATCGGTTAAAATTTTAACGCATCATGGACGTCATCATTTGACGCCTCAACACCGATCCCTATCGCAGCAACATGCTGCAGCCACTTTGCGACGTCGTACGCTTAGTCATGTGCCGCGCTCGTATTCGGCATCGGCTGCCACCAGTGGCGTTTCTGGGGGCGAAACAAATACTTCCTCGTTGCGGGTGAGTGGGAAAGGAGGTGGTGGTGTTGCGGCTCATAATGTTGTGATCGTAGAACGTGCACGTTGCCGCTCACCGATGATGCTGTGCCACAGTCATAGTGATGGTGAATTTCCTATGTACAAAGGTGAGTTAAAAGCGATAGCTAGGAAGATATATACTTATATGTATGTATATATATTTTACTAAACATACATACATATATGTATCAGGGTTACCAGTTTTGTTTTATACTTTATCCCCATATTTGAAATTTTTCATACCCGAAATTTCTCCGAAATATCTATTTTTTTATCCCCAAAAATCCCCACCTCTTAAAAATAAAACCATATTATTTCAAAAGAAAAAATTGCATATTTATTATTTATTTAATTATATATACATATACTATACTCGTATATTAGATCCCGTAGTTCCTGTCAGGAGCTTAGGACTATTTTTTTTTATTTAATTAAATCTATTTGTATTGAATTTTTTTAAAATAAATTTGTTGAGAAGCAATATTTTCGGTGCTTCGTACACTGACCTGACCATATTTTCTTTAAACCTTTTTTTTATAATCTTGCAAATTCCTTGTACAGTACCTCGATTATGACGATCATATTTCCCGCGAAACCATATTGGTAAATAGCAAATAAATGACACTTCAGATGAGATATATTTAATAGCTGACAGCCTTGCCAGACCGGAGGTCTTGAAACCCCTGTATTTTTGTTGTGCAAGTATGTTAATATTTGAGATAATGGTATATCTCGATTACTAGAACTGATAAAATACGAGTAAATTAAGTAAAGTGCGACTTTTACTCGCACAGGAAGGGTTCCATACAGACATTATATACATATGCGCCCTTAACTCTATAAATTTCTGCCTCGAAATATTAAATAAATTAAAAAAAAAACTTCATTATATATTTAATAAATATGGTCTAGATAAATTTTTATAAATCGAGACTAGTACAAGTCTAAATTAAAATGTTGCATTATTTAAAAATATTTATTAATTTATTAAAATGTAATCTAGCAAATATCTGGACACAAGAAATATATGACTTAGACTACTTTTATAATTAAGGGCACATACATATGTATGTATGTAATACTATACGAACTTTAGCCTATATAATCGAATATCGTACCAGATGTAGACATTTAAAAAAAATTTAAGTACACGGTAAGTTTTTTTCGGTTTTTGGCGAATTTTTGTTTAGTTTTGGCACTTTTTCTTAGTTTGGTGTTTTTTTTGGTTTTTGGATTTTATTTTTGTTTTCAGCGTTTTTTTTTGGATTTAGGTGTTTTTTTAATTTTTGCGTTTTTGGCAAGTTTTTCGGTTTTGGCGATTTATTTTAGTTTAAACTTTTTTTTTCATTTTTGCGTTTTTTCGTTTTTGGCGAGTTTTTCAGTTTTGGCGATTTATTTTGGCTTAAGCGATTTCTTTTAATTTTGGCACTTTTTTTCGTTTTGGCAATTTTTTCGGTTTTTGGCGGCTTATTTTAGTTGAAGCTATTTTTTTTTTAATTTTGGTGATTTTTTCGGTTTTGATGATTTATCTTAGTTTAAGCGATTTTTTTTAAATGTTGATGCTTTTTTCGTTTTGACAATTTTTTCGGTTTTTGGTGATTTATTTTAGTTTTTTTTTGTTTTAGTGATTTTTTAGGTTTTGGTGATTTATTTTACTTTAAGCGATTTTTTTTAATTTTGGCGCTTTCCGTTTTGGCAATTTTTTGGCGATTTATTTTAGTTTTAGAGATTTTTTTTATTACTGGCGCTTTTTTCGTTTTGGCAATTTTTTCGGTTCTTGGCGATTTATTTAATTTTAGGGATTTTTTCGTTTTGGCGATATTTTTCAGTTTTTCGCGATTTATTTTAGTTTTAGAGATTTTTTTGTTTGGCAATTTTTTCGTTTTTTGACGATTTTTTTCGTTTTGGCGGTTTTTTATTTTTTTATTTTAGGATTTTTCTAGTTTTAGCGTTTACTGAAAATTTTAAGAGTTTGCCTCGTACGGCTTTCAAGATACAGCAAGTTGTCCAAATTACATAAACTGATAGAATACCCTTTACTTTGATTTTTTAATTTCAGTGAAATTTCAGAGTAACTTTCCAAATTTCAAGTGTATGTTATAAAATTGTCTGTATATAACATTAGGATTTCAAAATTTTATTGTTGTTCGCTTTAGAACACCCTTTAGTTTTTAACTGTCATATATTTGTTGTTGTAGCGGCCAAAGTTTTAAATATTCTGTGAAAATTTCAGGTCCTTAGCTCTTACGTTTCTGGATTAAACGACATGTGACAGACAGCCAGACGGACGGACAGATGGACAGCGTAGTGAAAACAATAGAAATCCTTTTCACCTTTGGTAAACGAAACCCTAAAACATGGCGTGCAGGCTTAGTGGATTTAGCGCCCCAAATAAATAAAGAAACAACTTTCAATTGTAGACAATAATTTTATTTTAATATGTAAAGTAGCGTAATAATATTAATATTATTATTATGATAATTTCTAATTTATGATAATTTTCTCTATGTTTACATATTATATTATGCAGAAAACAAATCTTATTTTATTATACAAAGTTTTTGTCGGGACTAACACTTAAAACACAAACAACAAAAACAGTTGAATATCCCAGAAATTTCCTAATAAAAATGCAAATTTGAATAAAACTACGAGTACAACAAGCACAACAGAATATTTATGCGTAAAATCTTAGCTGCTACTTTTTTGTGCGTTTTGAATAAAAGAAGGAAAGAAATTTAAGTTAAAGCCCCTATATCAATGTTGTTGACATAGTAAATGAAACGCCAATCAGAAAGATTCACACACAAACACACAATTTCATTAACTTGTGTACAGTCGCAGACATAAGTAAAGTGCTTTCCATAATTATACAACCACCCTAGCAGTATTTTTGATTTCTAGTACACACAGCATAGTC
Source organism: Tachina grossa (assembly GCA_949987645.1). Taxonomy (NCBI): domain Eukaryota; kingdom Metazoa; phylum Arthropoda; class Insecta; order Diptera; family Tachinidae; genus Tachina; species Tachina grossa. Next base: position 23,967,336 of record OX465276.1, on the reverse strand, counting down.
TGAACACCGTTACATCTCAAGCGAAAGTAACAGCGTTAGAGACTTTTTGCCGTTAGTTGCTGAACCAGAGCTTTTTTCTTCTTCTTTTTGTTGTCTTTTATACTGCCTTGCCAACAACTTTATACTGTTGGTATAGTTATGACAACCTCTCTATTAACAGTGATTTAATATTCAATGCACTAAGTGTCACTTAAATATACTCCTATACAACCACCAACCACAAGGATAACAAAAACAAAAACAACAACAACAACAACAACAAAAACCATTCAAACCTAAAGACCACACCATAATATTTACACACTAACATGCAACAACACACCACATAATTTTTCATATCTTTTTTTATTTTTGCAACTAAAAGCAACAGAAAACTAAAAAAAAAAAAATAAAGTGTACGTGGGAAAGTAAAGCAAAAAATATGTTAAAGAACTTGGGAAAAAAGTTTTAATTTGAATTAAATTTACTTGCGACCAACGACCGTCCGAACGCATGGTACATTTTGATTTTGCAAATCTTGGAGGCATACGTTTGACCGTAACTTGCCTGAAAGTTTCAAAGACCAACGTTAGTTAACTAAATTAACTTAATGTACATATGTACCTTCTTCATTCACCTCTGGTGTAAATGAATACGAAAACTATGCGCCATAAAATACCGGATGTTTTAAGAAGGCATTTTAACAATTGTCATGGCTCAACCTTTAACTTTGCCATTAATAACCCAGCAAAAAATGTCAAAAAAGTTAATCGAGTTTGAAATTAAGCATTTTTGGTGGAAGCACTTCCCTACTGGATTAAAAACTTAATGATTTTAACAAGGCGTGAGACTAAAATAATCGATTCTTGAGAAGTACTTACATTTTTTTTATTTGTCAACATTTCACGTAATCTATTTCGTCTAAAAAAATCATTCTCTTCATTTAGCAACTTGCACGTCATTTTTTTAAATTTTAGGTAATGTGATTTGTAAGCGAATAATGAAAATTGGCAATCAGAAACGTAAGTCATTATATGTCAAGTAGTTCTAATGGTAATGTGTAATTTTTTGCTGGGAAGAATGCAGCGATTAAGGTCCAAATTCACAGTCTATAGTTAACTAACGATTTTTCTTATCAATTTCATTAGTTAAACCACTTTCATTAGTTCACTAATGAATCTGAGCTTAAATAATTAAAAAGCAGAACAAAAATTTTTAAAATTTCGTGGCCAAAGTTCGCAAAACCTACTAGGTCAAGTTAGTGGAGTGAAGAATGGAACTTATGCACAAGGCACAGTGGGGCCAAAGGCCCTTTTTCGCTGATCAATTCATATCTCCTCAACTACAAAAATAAGAATCACTAAATATTGAAGAAACTGCATTTTTCCCTTCACAAAGTAATTATTATTTTCTCTATATCTTTAGAACTACAACAGTGAGTCACTCGAAATTTACATCAAAATGCATGTTCCATCAATTAATACACAGAGAAAAAACTGCCTCATAGAATCAATAAGATTTTCTCTATGAAACGTTTTTAGGCTAAGGGGTATTCCAGCAGAAAAAAGCGAAGATTTTTTCATAGAAATTCCTTATTGTTTTTATGTGGTAAATCTTATTAATTTTATCAAGAAGAAAACCACATAAAATCATAAAAGAAATCTTATTATTCCCAACTTTTTTTACTCAATTTCCGTTATTTTTGGCACCAAAAAGACTTCTTGATTCTATTAGGTTTTCTTATAAATTGTAAACTATATGGATTTCCTATTGATTTTATTAGGTTGCCTTATTGATTTTTTTTAAAAAGGTTTTCTTCTTGATTTTATTAGGTTCCTATATGATTATGTGTAAAGCATCTTATTGATTTTTTTAATAAGGAAATCTTCTTGATTTTATGAGGTGTCTTGTTATTTCATATTTATAAATAGACACAGACAATTTTTTTTTCATGATCTTTTTCGTTTTTGTATAAGCATGTTTGCAAAATTATTTCAATGGTTATTCAGACTGCTTGTTAGCATATTGCTTAGAGTGTTTGTCTATCAGTCAGAAGTTTGCTGGTACAATACTTGTCTCCTTTCAAAGTATATGGTATAGAATTTAAATGAAAATATATAAGCAAAGCACAAAGAATAAAGAAAGACATATTTTTATTTTTTATTTTATGAGGTCGCCTCATAAAATCAAGAAGAAAACCTTATTAAAAAAAATCAATAAGATAACCTCATAAAAACTACAAGATTTCTTCTTGATTTTTTCAAAAAGGTTTTCTCTATGAAATTAATAAGATTTCCTTATTGAAAAAAAAAACCATAGAGATTTCTTATTAATTTTGTTCTATTTTATGAGGTAATTATTAGGCACTGTTTTCTCTTTGTAAACATATTTTTTTTTATATAAAAATACCGAAGCAGGAACAAAATGCATATAAACGGTGCTTAACCAACAAAACAAGCAAAAAGTTATAATTTTTTTTATTCATGCACGCTCCTGATGAATTGCTTGACATTGAATGACTTCGGATGCGGCATTAGCTAAAATCACACATGTTACTGTTTTAAATCATTATTATGCATGAATTAAACTACGAGCATGCATTACTCACACGTGACTAATGCGTGACTCACTCGTGACTAATGTCTGACTCACACGTGATTAATGTGTTACTCACACGTGACTAATACGTGACTCACACGTGAGTAATGTTCTTAACCCAGAAAAAAAGCAAAAATTCTTGATTTTTTTTTATTCATCACGCTCCTGATGAATTACCTGCCATTGAATGATTTCGGATGTGACGTTAGATAAAATCACACACGTTACTGTTTTAAATCATTATTATGTATAAATTGAACTACGAGCTTGCGTGACTAAAGCGTGACTGACACATGGCTAATGTGTGACTCACGTGTAACAAATCATAACATTTGTAAATTTCTAATAAAAGCACATAACACAATGACAAAAAACAACAGCAATAAAAGTGTTAGCGGAAGTGGTTAAAAGCTTCTTATTGGTAGAAATAAAAGCATGTCTAATTCGTACATATGTACATACATAACTTCTGAAGAGCAACGATGCTCAGAATAAATTTTTCTAAACATACTCTCATATGTACAACTTTTAAATTAAAATTAAAATCTCTCCTTAATTGAGCCCCAATTAATAGCTTTAGGTCCACTTAAACCGAGAAAATCAATTTTTCCAATATAAATATTGAAAGCAAAATAACTTCCAAAAATAATTTTGATAGCAAATTGAAGTAAAACATTTATATAAATACCTGCACTCATGATCGAAAATGCATTCGAATAGAAATTAATTTCGATAGATAGAAATTTTCCGATGATGTCTCTCGATATCAAGCGAATCGAGTTTTTGTTTCAGTGTTAGAAAATGGCAAATAAATTAATTTTTTTTTCCATGTTAAGATAAAGTAAGCAACTCATTTTTAACATGAACATTAATTTTTCTTGAGATTTTAAGTATTTCACAAACTTGCAGTAGTAAATTTTTATGTTAGAAAGCGTGTAGACGTATGATGAATGACATTTTATAATGCAAAAAAAAAAAAAAAAAAAAAAAAAAAAAACAAGTATACGAGCACATGAACTCTCTAAAATATGTTTGATAGCAGATTATATTAATGATTTAACGAGTCATAAAAATTTAATAACTATGCAAAGCAAAGATGACTTAATAAAGACAAAAAATATAAAATTTTTACGATAATATTAAATCTTGAGTGACTGAGTTATTAATTAGTTACGGCTGCTTTTTCTGGCGCGAGATGGCAATTTTTAAGAAGAAACTCTTGCCATTTGTGTAACACAAATTTAAAGGGATTACTTATAATGTTTTATTTTTTTTAGAATTTATAAAACATAAAATATAAAATTTGCCCTTGAAACCATTTATATAAATCGAAAATAACTTTATGAAAAAGGATGTATGTAAGACTTTACTGTGTTTCAATTAATAAAATTAAAATTAGAGCATAAAAAACAGGCTTGTTAAAATATGTCAATATATTTTTTTAATAAAAAAAAAATGAAAAATATTGTTAAATATGAAAGATAAATGCCTAAATTCACAGTATCCGGTTAAATCATTAAGAAGGTTTAACTAATGACATGTGTTTGAAATTTAATTAGTTAAATTACATTAAGCACTAGTTTCTTACTAATTAGTTAAACTTAGTTTAAAACATGTTCGAGTTAATTAAGAAACAAATTTAAACGCGTTTTAACCGCCCATCCCGTTTTTCAGTGATGGATTAACAGTTGGAAATTTAGCTAGAAATGCCAAACTTTGATTTAGAGATGGGCGCGTGTTGAATTTTTCCTACACGACACGACACGAACACGAATACCAAGACACTCAAACACGTACGAAACACGCACGCGAAAAATTTCATCAAGACGATACTGCACAACACGCACGATATATTATTTATATGGTATTGAAGATCAGAAAATTTAATTCATTTTCTTCAAGACTCGCTTTTCAAAATATGGCACCGAGTTGGCACTGCCAGCTGATACTATCTGCCACCACAGCTGATACTATCGGTTTACGTACAGAACTTTAAGCTTCAGACTCCCATACAATACAACAATTATGCTGGTGTTGTGTGTTGTGTGACGATACAAAATATAAAATTTTTTCTCTACTGAAAATTCATTCATTACATGTAAAATCATTTCGTGTTTTTCGTGTCAATTTTGCTCAACACAAAACGAACAGAACACGCACAAAATCAGATTTTTTGTCACAACACTTGTGTTGAGTTGCGCGTGCTCGTGTCGCGGAAAAAACACGACACGCGCCCATCTCTACTTTGATTTCAATCTAGATGTGGCATTCTTGAAAATATTTTACTCGTATGTAAATAGGACAACACTTAGAAAGCGATGTGATAATTATTGAAATTTATTAAAAAAAAAACCTCCAATAACTTTTCTGAAGTTTTGGAAAATTAAAAAATAAATAATCAGGTATGTGATGAAAAACGATTAAGACACAAAAGCAGTTTGAAAACGATATAAAAGGTGTGATGAGGTTTCTATAGTCGTTTTGTCAATCTATTTTAAAATTTGTTTTTAATGGTTTTTCTAAAACATTTTGATAAACTTCTTTTCACAGCTCTATTATATGGTCTATATTTTATCTTCAAGTGTGCGTTTTCGAAGTCAGTTGTTTGAGATTGGCTCAAAAATAATACTCAAAATCGATCGGAATTCATCACACCTTTTCAAAACGATTGTTTTGAAATTGTTTTGAAAACGATTGCTTTGAAATTGTTTTGAAAACGATCGTTTTCCATCACATACCTGAATATGGACCTAAAAACGTCACACTCCAAAAATTAAACTAAAAAAGAAAATCAAATTTTAAATCCAATGAAACAGACTTTCGTTACAATCAATTCTAAAATCATATCAATCATGCGCAGACGAATAAAAATTATTTGGATGTGTTTCGATCTATTCTTTTCTCAAAATTGTCCTATCCCAGTCGCCTTAACAAACATCCATTTTATTTATGTGTGAATGTATCAATTTATTAAACTTTTTAGTAAAACTGTTTTTTTTCATATTTTTTTATCATTTGACAGTTCTAACTTGAGTTTAACTGGGCAATGTGGAACGGTTAAACCTAGATTATTAACTAGATAGTATTTATTTGAAAAACAACATTTTAAGTTTAAACTAAAGTTAACTGACAAGCAGAGTTTATCTTTATGTTAAAAACTAGCTCATAAGGCTGAGTTTACATCTGGCATTTCTTGTGTGTCATTTGCCCAAAAAAGCGTAACCAACTAATTACTAAGAGCCCATTTAGATGAAGGGTGGCCTCGCTGCGACAACGCTTACATTCTCTTTTGGAGTCCCTTTTTAAATCCACGCGCGTTTACATGAAGACTTTTTTTGTCGCAATAGTCAGGCGACTTTTTGATATTAATTTGTTCAATGCTTTTTATTCGTTCATTCGTTGCAGTGTTGCCGTAAAGGAACTAATTGTTAGTTTGAGAAATGTAGAATTAATATGTCCACATATTTCTGTTTTTTTTTAATTTACCACCAAAATACAATAATTCCTTTTCTCTCCTTACTTTATTTGTTTATAATTTTTATATTATAACTATTTCTTTGATGCATGTTATAAAAAATTGGTCTAACTGGCAACACTGTCTGTGCATAGCACACAAAAAATACGAGAGAAAAAAAAATTGTGAGAGAGAAGAGATAAAATTGTCGCTTCAATTCCCAGTACGTGCGACTTTTGCTACCATGCAAGCAAGCTTCTCCTCACTTTTCGCCTAAAAACAAGACTCGTAGGTAGTGTTGCCATATTTATTTTTCAAAAATCTTCAAATCGAGCAAAAAAATCTTTTTTTGTTACCAAAAATCTTTTTTGATATTTTATTGAATGAAAATGCGTTGAAATTTATTTTGTTTCTTGTGAACTATTAAAAGAAAAACCAAATAACACAAAATATTTACTTTTAGAATATGTGTAAGATCATTATGAAGCAAATTAGAAAATGTTTAAGTACTTTAGTCCAAAAATCCCTCAATAATATATTGAAAGTACCAAAAGTAACATTTTTAAAAATCTTATTTTAAGATAAGACATTTTTTTTTGTCGTTTTAACATGTCTAAAAACTTAAAAATAAGATAAATCTTCACATATGGTAACACTGCTCGCAGGCGACGTGTCGCAGCGAGTCCACCCTTCATCTAAACGGCCTCTAATGAAAAACTGTTTGATTCAGACACATATTTATTGATTTAAACAGTTTCCAATCACGTTAGATTCTATAAAATTTTCTATTAGTTATGTATGAAACTGTTTAACTTAATAAATACGTGTCTGAATCAAACTGTTTTTCATTAGTAATTAGTGGTTACGCTTTTTTTACGGTTGTGTGGCACATGGCACACCGACGGAAACCCGGCCTGAGTCATTAGTTAACTAAAGAATTAAATTAGACATAAAATGCTAAAGTAGGTAGTTCAAATAAAAAAAAAAACATAAATGACTGAAACTTTTAAAATTGCAAGATATTAATATATTTACGTACGGCAACCATATTTGTCGCATAATATACATACATATTCCTGCACAAAAGTAGTTTCATAAATTTGTTCATGTTTGTGTGCCATTGTTGCAGATTGCCCAGAAAAATCCTCTTAATACACATAAAATATCGAACTATGGTGTTGTTGTTATAGATGTACAGATGTGCATATGTAAGTATGTATGTATTTATGCGTTATATTAAAGCACATAAAACAAGCTGTTGTGTACTCGTATGCATTAGTGCACTCACCCACTAAATAGTATGCATTCACAATCTCATATCTCATCTTTTGTATTTCATAAATTTATTGGTAGAGCATAAATCCCTAACAGTGAATGAATTTGACATCGTATCCAGCGTTGTCAACTCGGTGCTTTTCGCACCGGTTTTTTTTGTTGAAATTTTTGACGCGAAAATTTTGAGGTTAGTGCTCGGTGCTTTTTTAAACTAATTTTTGGTGCTTTTTATTTCTTGGCGGTGGTACTAAACCCTAAATTAAAAAAAAAATTTCCTTATATAATATATATATATATATATTTTTTTTTGAAGAAGTCTAACATTTAAAAAACATAAGCACTGAAGTTAAATGGAACATTTCAAAATATTCTAATAAGATTGTACAAAACTGCTGTTATTAATATTGCGTTTGCTGTGAAAGAATGTTTCCACAGCATTGTTTAATAAAAACCAAATTTTAAAAGTCTTGATGTTAAAAAAATTAACTACTACTCCCGTCGAGTTCAAAATCTAATCAGCAAGTCAAAAAGGCTTGCCAATTCCTGCTAATTTGACTAATTTCAGGTGATTTGTTTCTTCGTTGACGAAAAAAAATTAAATTTTTTATAATAACTTAAAAAGGTTTCGTCAAATTCATGTAGAATGCACTAATTCTCATAGAATCAAAATGTGTATCGGATACTTCAAATTTGAAGTTTTAGGGATAAAATGCAAGGTCAACCGATTTCTATATTTTTTATAAAACTAAAAATTTTAATTTAGTGCTTTTTTAATTAAATTACGCGTTTTTTCCTGGTTTCAGTGCTTTTTGAAATTTAAAAGTTGACAACGCTGATCGTATCGAATAATCTCAGCAAAAACCACAAACACATTGCGCTGATTTACACGGCCATAATTGTGCTGGCATAACATGCCAGTTTGTTGGTGAGAGAGGCAAAGAGAGTGGTTTTACGGTCGGCATAACTTTTCAACCAGCTACAACCCCGCATTAGCAGCATAAAACAAAGCCACACACAAATTAAAAAACAGCAAGTGTTAAATGAATACGAAAAACACTAACGCACACAAAGCTGTGTATACGTATACATTTTGTGCCAGATGAATTAGTCTAGTGTAATTTGGAAAAGAACAAAAATTGTGCGGCTTAAAAATTGTTCTCGTCTAAACTACCTCATTAAGATTGTTGTTCAATAATGTCGATAACACAGTCAGTGTTGCCAGCAAGAATTATTAAAATTTAATTTCCTTCAAATAATCGGCATATTTTTGTTGCATATTTAAATTCATTCATTGAATAGAAAATTAAACTTGAATCGAAAATTGCTAAAGATTCTCTCGAAAGGAGAAATATCGACTATATTGCTTTTTTAAGTTATAAATTAAGGCCCCATTATCTTTTACTTTTCATTGCCGTTCTGTGCTGTTATTTTCTATATACGAGGGTAGATCATTAACATTAGTGCCTTTTTGAATTTCTCGCCTCTTGATTGAAATGACGCTGAACTTTCTGAACGAACAATTTAGTACACCCGAAAATGTCGAATAAATCCACGATATGGTGTTGGCTGATCGAAGAGTAAAAGTGCGTGAGATTGTTGATGACATAGGCATTTTATATGGCAGTGTGGGTGGTTTGCGTAGTTAATCCTAAATAAAGACGAAAAAAGCCTAAAGTAAAATCGCTGCTTAGTTCTATTCCAAGTATTGCACATAATATTGGGGGTTGTAACTTTCTTTTTGTTATAGATATTTTATATACATACATATACCATACTTACAGAAATAAACTTTAAACAAAACAAAAAAAAAAAAAAAAAAAAAAAAACTAAGTATTTTTCTGTTTTCTTCTCTTTGCAGGTATGTACTTGTATTTTAATATCTGTTTGATGGTTCGAACTAAAATGTTTTAGTATGTAAGTATTTTATTTGTATTCTATATACATAAATGCGTAGTTTACCAGAAAAAGTTCTAAAAAAAGCTATTCCCAACAGCAGCAACCTTTTGTTCACATTACAATAATGAAACCAAAACAACACAATTTATTGAATTTTACACACAATATATGTAAGTTAAACAAAACGTATACATATATTTAAATTTAAAACATTTTTACGTATCATTAATTCCTTCAGAAATCATAAATGGAATGATCTAGGGACCTGCTGCTTCTTTTTATTTAATTTTCACACAAACCTTTTTTCCATAGAAATTTAAAGTATTTGAAAAAGTATGTTACATACTCGTAGTTACTTTAAAGTGTTTTTACATATTCTTAAGCATTCTGCGAAATTTTGTATCGAATTCAATTATCGCATACAAAAATATTTTTTAAAGAAGAAAAGTGAGAACACATTTCGCTTATTTACTCCAAAAAAGTCATAACTAAAAAAATGGATTTTTTTTAAATCGGCTTTATTATTTATTTTAATAAAAGAATGAAAAAAATCTCGCATTCAAAAAAATAATGAGTTAAGGACTTTCTATATTAAGGTAACCATATGTGGATTTTTATGTGGTTTTACCAAAAAAAAAAGAGCAATACATATGTTCATAATAGCAGGAAATTTTATAACTAAATTTTAGCCGAGATCCCACTATCGGCGCAGTGTACCGATTTACGTCGGTTCACGTCAATAAAGTCATAACCGTCACATTTTCTGAACTTCATTTGTTGACGAAAAACTATTATCGGCAAAAAATTAAGTTCGAAAAGTATGTCTCTTAAGCTTTTTTGGCGGTTATGGCACGATATGTACATACATATGTAATAAAAGTACCTTTTTGAATGAAATATTTTTTTTGGAAAACTTACCTTTGTAAAAAAGTATATTTTGAGAAAATATACATTCTGAAAAAAAGTATTATGAAAAATTTATTCTTTTGAAAAAGTTCCTTTTTAAAATAGTACCTTTTGGATTTTTTTAAAAGTACTTTATAAAAGGAAAAACGGTACCTTTTGAAAAAAAACATCTCTTGAAAAGGTACTTTTTGAAAAAAAAAGTATTCCTTTTTGAAAAAGGAATACATTTACATATGTACCTATGCAGGAATGTTATCTCCTGAGAGCGTGAGAATTCGTGCGTGATTATTAAAAAAAGCTCACGCACGATCACGCACGAGTAAATTTTTTTCAGTCACGCTCACGCATTCACGGGTGATTAGTTATAATATTTGATCACGAATCATGTGAATCACGCGTGACTCACGCGTGACACGATAAAATCACGACATTTGCACATCTCTAGAAAATAGTACCTTTCAAAAACTATCTTCTGAAAAAGTGCCTTTTGGACTACTCTTGGAAGATATTAAATTTTGAAGATTCGGTCTTGTTAAAAATGCATCTTTGAAACGAATAAAATTTAAAAAGAAATCTAATTTTCAAAAAGGCTCTTTCGCCAAAAAGTAACTTTAAAAAAACTATCAGTTGAGAAATTATTAAAAAAAAATACATGGTAAAAATTATTTTCCTAAAAAGTGCCTTTTTGGAAAAATTGTTTTATGAATTTTAAATAATTCTTGAAAATAATTAGATTTGAAAAAAATCTCTCTTTAAAAAAATATTTTAAGAAACACAGAACACACTTTTTAAAAATAGTACCTCTTAAAAGTAGTACGTAATAAAAAAGTACTTTTCAAAAATAGTACCTTTTGAAAAAGTAGGAGTAGCAAACACATTTGAAAAAGGTACGCTTTGAAAAAAATATCTCTTGAAAAAAATTACTTTTTTAAAAAAGCACTTTTTAAAAAAATATCATGAAAAACAGAAGTATCTGTTAAAAGAGTACTTTTTAAAAATTGTACCTTTTGAAAAAGTACTTTTTAGAAATAGTACCTTTTGAAAAAGTACTTTTTAAAAATAGTACCTCTTGAAAAAGTACTTTTTAAAAATAGTACCTTTTGAAAAAGTACTTTTTAAAAATAGTACGTAATAAAAAAGTACTTTTTATAAATTGTACCTTTTGAAAAAAGTACTTTTCGAAAATAATACGTTTGGAAAAAGTATTTTTCAAAAATAATACCTTTTGAAGAAAGTAGCTTTGCCAAAAAGTAACTTTTTAAAAAACTTCAGTTTGAAAAACTTGCTTTGAAGAAAGCATCATTTGAAAGAGGAGCGTAGAAAAATAGGATGCACATACATATGTATATCTTATTTTGTGCATGTATTTTTGCTCAAATTAAATTTTTTGTATATAAATGTAAAGATAACTACTACGAAAATGAATCACAACTAGCTACTTAGTCCTAGTTCACACCAGCTAGGCAAGTGTTATTGCCTATTCATGTAACGTCAATATGTTTTGCTTTCTGATTCGCAACGTTAAGAAAAGCACACATGCATACACAAAACTATGCATAAATGATAAGAGCTCAAAAATAAGACTTGCATTGTGTGAAAGCCGATGAAAGTTCAAAGAAGAAAAAGTGATAAACTTAGCAATAAAAGTTGAGTAGTGTAAACTGGGACTTAGTAGTGCAAACCATTTGATAATTAATTAAAAATTGAGAGTGTCGAAATATTTTTATTCAGCATAAAATCACTTATGTACACAATTTCCATTTAAATTTTCATTTAAGTTTTTATTTTGTTTATAATGTCAATCAAAATAAATAATTCACATTTATTTTTAAGCGTTCCTTTCAAAAAACGTTCAAAATATAATGAATAAATAATTCTGACAATAAAAAATACTTTAAATCATACCATTTCTTTTGAATAAAGGAACGATAACTACAACAAAAAAATCGTAAAAATATTGAAACACACAAAAAACAACTTTATGAAAATGTTTGCTGTACGAGTGTATGAACACTTTCGTACACACACACACACACACACACACACACACACACACACACACAAACACACACACACACACACACACACACACACACACACACACACACACACACACACACACATACACACACACACACACACACCTCTGGAACAGCACGATTTGACATACAAATAAACTCAATTTGCAACAAAATTTACCCGAAAATTGTTTCATTCGATCGTTTGTAATAAAAAACAAACGTATAAAACATTAACTTGCTCTCAATTAAAATTGTTGTTTCAGATTTTTAATAACACACACACATACACTCTTACACACATTCCCACTCACACTCAGGCACATGCACATCGAAATGCTAATAAATTTTATGGTCAGGAAATTGTAGTCTATTTGGGGGGGGGTTTGTAATGTATAAAAAAGTGCAAAAATCGGAAATTAATTTCATTTGGCCGATAAAATTGACTAAATATTTTTCTTCAAATAGCTTAATAAATAACACCATGCTACGCGGACTCCTTTGTAGGTTGCAAGATTTATCAAGGGAAAAGTTTGGATGAATTTACACGCAAAGAAAAGATATGGTTGTAGAATGGTTGAGAAAACAATATTATGTTCTCTGAAACAAATGTGTGGTCGTCGAAAATTGTTATTGTTATTTTAAACATTTATTTCGCTACGATAAACAGAGTAATGTTTGAATTTAATAATTACATTATCACATCCATAAAAAAGTGTGATATGGTTAGAGTTTAACAATATAGTCTTGTTAAAAATTTATGACTACAACATAATTTGTATTATTATTTAAAAATAATATGATGTAAATAACAATGTAATGTTATCCAAAACCATACTATGTTAAGTTTAAAAAAAATCTTTTTCAGAAACATCTGTCAGTTCAGTATTTCGTTTTTAAGCTATCGGTATTGCACGGGTGGTGTTAAATAAATAAATAAATAAATCAATAAATAAATAAATAAATAAAGAATAAACAAAAGGGTAGACCAATAAAAATATATAAACATTTGTGTATCTCTTTATACAGACATGTCAGTATGTCGTGTAAGTATACATTTCTATATATACATTTTATTTCAACAATATTAAATTATTTTTATTTAGATTTTGACGCACAGCTGTTTCTACAATAAATATATGATTAAAAAATAAAATAGTATTATTATATTAAATAATACTGTGGTCGTATTTAACAATATTAATATAATATTAGAACATGGTATGGTGAGTCTCAATTATATTTTAGTCACATCTAACAATAGTGTTGTCATATTTACAATACTAAGATTATAATATAATTAAATCAGATAATATTATAATTAACTCAGATAATAATATTGTTAAAGTTTTTTTTTCTATTAACAATAATATGATTTGACTGCAACCATATAATTCAATCATAGTATGTTGCTGTTTGATTATGGTTACCTCAACCATATTTTTTCTTTGCGTGAAGGATTCCGTGCACCAAAGGTGAAAAGGAGCCCTATTGTTTTCGCTACTCTGTCCGTCTGTCCGTCACGGGCTGTTTTCTCGAGAACCGCAAGAGCTACGAACCTGAAATAAAACATATGACAGTTAAAAGTTAAAGGGTGTTCCAAAGCAAGCAACGAAAAATTTTAAAATTCCTTATAATTTTTAATTTAAAGAACTAAATATCTTCCGACAAGATATTTTAAATATTTTAAGATATTTTCTAAAATTATTTAAGTTTCCAGGAGGTGCACAAAAAAAAAAAGGAAGAGAGGTGTTTTATGACACTCGGTTAGAGCTCTGCTCCTGCTCCTTAGCTAACTCGTATATAACACAAATTTGATGTTCTAAATAACAATACAATAAAATTATATTATAGTCCAATTCACAATCTTGTGCAAATGGTCTCGCATCGTTGCATGTGCAAAGTGGTATAGTATATTGATACTCACCACTAAGAATTGTTTGTTATTGAATTGAATATCAATATACTATACCATTTTGCACCTGCAACGATGCAAGATCATTTGCACAAGATTGTGAATTGGGCTTATATGCAGTGTGCACACTTCTACCGATATTCGGTAGATTCTATCGAATATGTTTGTGAATTTAACAATCTACAAATTCTACCGAACAAGGCCTAAAATCTACCGAATATTGTTATTTAGTAATTTAAGTCGATATCTGTGTAAATTGCCTATTTTGCCACATAGCAGAGCGGTCATTTTCTGTCATGAAAATCATTAAAACAGAATAAAGAAATCGGTTATAAACTGAAACTATAAGTAACCTAATATTAGAATTAAGAATTAAGAATTAAGAATTAATATAATAAAGAATTGTGCCTTCGGGATGAAATATTTATTCCTACTCATGATTTAATAATTTTTGCACAAAAGTTTAAATTCATAAATGGATCTTACATGTAATCTTTGTAGTTACAAATGTTTGTCAAATAAAAGTTATTTTAGTAGCTTTATAAAACCTATGTTCAAAAACTGAATTCCTGTTATTTATGTATATTATTTTATATATAAAGGGTAAGGGCCAATAACTGGGGATACACTTTTTTTTATTGGAAATGCTTCATTGTTTATGGCTGTTAAATTTCCAATCACATATGAAGTTTTAAATGCGCTTTTGGGAACCTGTTTAGTTTGATACTCCTTGCACTTACCCTTTATATATAAGTACATATGTTTTGTAATTTTTTATGTTTCTTTGAATTGTTATTTTTTATGTTTCTCTGAATAAAAAAATTTTCTACCGAATTTCATTCAAATCTACCGATTTTTTTTTGTCGATTCTACCGAATTTAAAAAAAATTAAGTGTGCACACTGCTTATATGATGATGTCAAATCCCCTGCAAATATTTCAAAACGTTTCCATTTAATTCCCATTATTTTCTTTTTTAGCTGCGTACTATTAAATTCATGTATGTTTTGTGCTCATGTGCAAAAACAACACAAAAACAAATTGAGCAATCGTACTCATTGTTTTTGTGTGTGTCTATTTCACTCACATCAAGGAACGAGTCAAAACAAAATCAAACAATTTGTTTCGCTTATTTTCGTGCTCTGATTTTAAATACAAAGAAATCAAAACAAAAATAAATAAATAAATGAATAAATAGTGTCGATTATTTATGTTATGAAAATCATGTTCTAGCTCCTGTATGGCGGCATAAAGAGCATAGCTCTAAAAATCATACTTTCAATGTTATTATATTCAGTTGAATTTAGCATAGAATATATTTTTTGTTGATATTTTCTTTTTTAATTTTCAATCCATACATCTCATCATCAATATTATGTTTCTTTGTTTTTACATTTGTACGAGTATATGTACGTACGACTTCACACATACATACAAATTTATTATTCTTTTATTCATGTTTTTCTTCTAATAGTTGGCTGGTTGGGAAGTAGAAAAACTTTATTCCATTTGTTACTTTAATGTGCCGGAAATTTTCCTCCAGCCAACAAGAAATTTGAAGGGATATTAACGTTTTGTGTTGCTCATAAAAATGTGCTTAAAACTTTTGTTTTATAAATGCGACAAAGTTTAAAATGTTTGTTTTTTTTGTAATGTAATAATTTGAACATGTTTCAAAAGCGAGATTTATTAGAAAATGTGTGTTACTCCTCGAACCTTGATAATGAATTTTTTTTTTAGATGAATTTAACATAAATTTCAATAAACATACATATTTGCTTTCATTTATTTATGTATATTTGAGATTTTTATTATTGATTATTATTATTATGGGTATTCTTATGAACACGAGTTGGCGGGTGTATTTCCACAATTTCTTTTTATTTGATTTTATGACATTTTATCTATTTGATTGCTATGAAATCTACCCAACAGCACAATCTCGAAGTTGAAAAAATGGCATTGGCCAGTACTAAAGATACTGGATTCAATCCCTGTATCCAACAGCCATTTAATAATAACATTATTATGCATTAGTGTGCCTTTGTGCCAGTTGTTGTAGGAAAAGTTCAAGTGATGAAGGCTTAGACACTGGTCACTGAACTATACCGACTTCAGCAGATACTAATCCTTATGTAACATCAGAGCGCTCTCCTTCATTCGTTGTGTAGCAGAATCATCGGCGAAGTCAAATAACCGATGAAATGGTTACTAATCACAGATCCAAAAATAGTTTAATACGCCTCATTTAACACCAGAGGCGCTGCAAAACTGCTTGATCAAAAAAAAAAAAAAAAAAAAACGTGCAAACAGCAGAGTTGTAAAAGAATGAAGCTGTTCTCTGTCTCTTTCTTCACCCCTTTCCTAAAGAAGGTAATACCTAGTAATATTAGTAAGCATTCATTGCCTGAGTGTTACTTCTCTTTATAAAAAAAAAATAAAAAAATTTAATATTATAGTTAATATGCTTCTATTTAACCGATTTTTACGAAACTTTGTAAATCCCCTGAGCTCAAAAAAAAGACACGAAAAATTGAGCGGTACCACGACCTATAAAATTTAATGTTTTAAATCACCTGCTTCTACTTGATTGATTTTTACTAAACTTGGCACACATCTTGAGCTCTAGAAAAGACACAAGCTTGCATTAAAAAAAAAGTGGGCGGGCCGCGCTTATTAAATTTTAATATTATATTTCACATGCTGCTACTTTTTTCATGTTTACTAAACTTGGCATACACTTTGAGCTCTGAAAAGACACAATCTTGCATTCAAAAAAGCGGGCGGGAAAACTCCCAATAAAATCTATTATTAATGTTCACGTGCTTCTACTTTATTAATTTTTACTAAACTTGGCACAAACCTTGAGCTCTCAAAAATATTTACTTAATCTTGTGTTCAAAAAAGTGGAGGGCGTACGTAGCCCACTTAAGGTTAGTATTAAATTATATGTACACACTTCTACCTATCCGATTCCTACAAAACGTGTCAAAGAGTTCCGGCTCTTAGAATGACATAATTTTGTGCTTAAAAATGTGGGCGGGGCCATGCCCATTAAACATTAATATTATATTTCACGTGCTTCCAGCTGGCCCATTTTACGAAACTTGGCACACACCTTGAGCTCTGAAATTGACGCGATCACTAATATTTGCCAAATTGAGCGTGATTATGCCCCTAAAAATATAAATTTGGCATTTAAAATTTTAAAATACAACTAAAAAAAAAAACAATTTAAACCGACTTCAAAAATTAGCACCAGAAATTTAAAAACAATTTAGATTTAGTTAAATAAAATATTTTTATATGTGTTATCAGTAATGATATTTAAAGTCGGTGATAATAATAATGATAACTTAACGGATATACATTAAAGTCCTGCACAAAACCACTTACAAGAACTTTTAAGACGTGAGGGATTTTTCAAATGCTTTACTACAGCGAAATATTCTAAAACAAACACTGCAAAACATTTGTTTGTTATTGTTTTATTTACATTTTAAGACTGTTTATGCAGGTCTCTTATGTACATACGTACATATATGTAAGTAAATATAGAATTTGCTAACTTGATTGGCACCGACTTCGAATAGCGTTATTTTTAAAAAATAATAAATTATTTTTAGTTAATTTTAATTATTATTCGAACTCCATTTGTTTCTATATTTGTGATTTGAACGGGCTAAAGTTCGTATCGCTTTTTAAGCCAAATTACATTTGATAATTATTAATGAACAAATAACACCAAAGTCTGTTGTGAATATTCCATTTGCAATAAAATGCTAAGTATATAAAGCAGAAATCTACATCAACTGACACCACACACAGTGGACCAAACACAAAAGAACGCTGATGAAGGTTTAGTGGCCTTCGAAAACGGCTGGCTGTTCCGTTCAACTATGTGTTGTTAGTCAGAATATTTACAACAGACTTTGGTGTTATTTGTTCATTAATAATTATCACATGTAATTTGGCTTAAAAAGCGATACGAACTTTAGCCCGTTCAAATCACAAATAAATTATTATATTTAACTGAATTAGAGTTGAGCGATATTTGGAAACCTGTTACTTTTTCACAGCGATTGAAAAATCACATATCACAACTGTGACTGAATTTATCAAGTAACAGGTTTTGGAAATATAGTTCTTTCATACAAACTGTGAATGTTCTTGTATACTTACTTTACAGTAAATGAAGCTACCACACTAATTTTTTTTTATACATTCAGCTTTTGTCAAGAAAAAATCGTCAAATCGTGTCAACTCGTCTTTTCTGGCAACTATGTACAGCTCACATTTTTATATTTGCAATTTTATTGTCTCTCTGCCTGTTATACGACAATTCTCAATGTATGGATGGGGTTGATTGCTAATTGTTTATTCTTGTCGCTCTTCTTATTAGTATTTATCAAGACACCAATACTAATAAATACTTTTAAAGCAGAAGAGCTGAAATGTGTTAAATCGTGATCACAGTCACGGTTTAATTTCACTGCTGTTCTTCTTATTAGATTTTCTCAAACTAACAGAACTGCTACAAACAAAATATTGCTAAACTGTGATCAAAGTCACAGTTTAAAAGAACAGCGATTTAGAAATCACGTTCACAAGGAGCAACATTATTAAAAAATCACGCTATCGCTCATCACTAAACTGAATCTAAATATTTTTGAAGTCTATTTAATTTTTTTAAAAATTTTAATTCTTTTAAAAATATATAAAACGTAAGCGTCATTATAAATGCAGTTGTATATCTGTTTTTAATTTCATAAAAATTTGTTGAATAGTTTTAGTGGGCAGCAATTATAATTGATTTTTTAGGTTAATTCACACAATTTTTATATGCGCTGGGCACTGTGCAAAATCTTTATGCATTTTTCGCAACTCCTCTTGAAAGAAAATGCTTTAAATGTTTTTTTTTTTTTCATTAAATTTCTTCACACTTGCTCGGGCGCCTCAAAGACTGACCTAGAAAATTTTCGTTGTCGCTGAGAAATATTAAACTGAAACAAATTGTTATAAAATGTCTTCTGTTTTAAACTTTTTCCTCTTTATCTGTGAGAATAAAAGAATAAAAAAAAATTTGGCAATTTATAGAATTTTATTTATTTTGTCACTTTTTCAGCTTTTTTTTCTTCCTTTTCTCCTTCAATTTTTAGACAAAGAAATAAACATTGAATACAAAGAAAATTCTTAAAGTTGCAAAGTGTTGTGCATACAAGCAAGCACTTTTTTCTTACAACAAATTTGCAAATTGTTTAAATTTATTTTTTAGTTTTATATTTTTATTTGTTTGTTGTAGTCTAAAAATTTTATTTATTGCTTAAAAAGAATATTATTCAACTTGCAATTTGGCGAATCTATAAACTTGTCATTTACTAAAGAAAAGGAAAAAAAAAAGTGAAAGGAATAGACAGAACTATGGCAACTGCAAGTAAATAAAATATTTTTCCTATATTTAAATAAAATTTTATACTTGTTTATTTATTTGATGTCAATATGTAGATAGGTTCCGTATATAAATGCTTCAGGTATTTACGGTTTTAACTTGAAAGAAAAGGGGAAAAAATGTTTAACGAGTGTTTGTCTAAGAAAAATTTTATCAAAACTCTTGGGGGAATTCCCCAATAATTACTTACCTTTTCTGCTACTCATTTTTTACTTGTGTATGTTTTTTTGTTTTTGTGTGCGTATTTCATCCTTTTTCATTAAGCCATCATCTCTCTGTTGTCCTTGTTAAATGTTGAAAGTTCTTTGTAAATTGAACTTGCAGTTTGTTGATTGGTGGCCTGGTAATGGGATGTATTTTATTTTCCTTTTTATTACTATTTGGCTTAATTTGTTATTATTGTCACGCATTTGCCTTCTAGCTTTTGGAACAGTCTGTTTGCGGCATTAAATGATGTTAAGAAATTACAGAACGCAATAAAAGTTTTTTTGTTTGGTCTAGTAAGGGAGGTCAGAGAATTGTTTTTTTTTGCTATAAAATTATTTGAACATATTTTGAATTTAAATGTTTCTTATCAAGGAAGGATTATTGTTGAAAAATTAGAATTAATTAGAATTTTCTCTACTACGGATTATGCTTTAAGCTTGCCGGTTGAAGCTAATTTTCCGTTTCCTGAAGCAAGCAACATTTTTTTTATTATGATTAAATAATGTTGTTTTCAAGTTGTAATGACATCGCTGCTAATCGTTATATTAATTTTATAACCATAATATTATTATGACGAAAAACTAATAAATGCTGAATCATTGTTTTTGTAAATTTCACTATTTATAGGATTGGAAGAGGAAATAAAATATACTATTATCAATGAGAACACCTTAAAATACAATAAAAACCCACTAACAACAAGTCAGCATTTTGTTGTATGTCCTATTATCCAGGAAGAGTTATAATTGGGCCGAAGTACTGCGACTTAGGTGGAATTATAACATATACACAGCTGTTTCTGACTGACTGTTCTCACAGCGGGTTCAGACGACTGTTCTCTCATCGGCTTCGACTGACTGTTCTAAGAGCAACTTCGGATGAATGTTCTCACAGCTGCTTATGCTGACTGTTACCACAGTGACGTATGCTGACTGTTCCCACAATGACTTATGCTGACTTTTCTCACAGTGACTTTGACTCACTGTTCTCACAGCGGCTTCGGCTGACTGTTCCCACATTGGCTTTAGCTGACTAATTCCAAAGTGGCTTTAGCTGACTGTTCCCACAGTGGCTTCTGCTAACTGTTCTCACAGTGGCTTTGGCTCACTAATCTCACAGCGACTTGGGCTGACTATTCCCACAGCGGCTTGTGCTAACTGTTATCACAGTAGTTTATTCTAACTGTTCCCAAAGTGGCTTTGGCTGACTGTTCGCACACTGACTTCGAATGGATCTTCTCTCAGCGGCTTCGACTGACTGATCTCACAGTGGCTTATGCTGACTGTTACCACAGTGATGTTCGCTGACTGTTGTCACAACGGCTTCGATTGACTGTTCTCACAGCAACTTCGGCTGATTATGCTCACAGCGTTTGTGGCTGACAGAAGAAAATTCAAAGGGATACTAACAAATTTATTTACCAAATGCTAACCAATAATTGCATACACAATAATCATTTCTCATATTCCATTCCTTTAAAAATTCACGTTAAAAAAAAGCTGATGTTAATAACAATCTCTGCCCAAGTAGATAGACGTGGGTGCTGATGAAGTGCGTGGCTGCACAGAAAAATGTGCATTTTCCCCAGCTAAAAAATCTAGTTTAATATTTCTTCGCTTCTTTAGAAAAATCACATTAATTAATAAAAAATATTTCATTCAATAGGATTTTAAAATACTAAACTTAAGCCCGATTAAGAAATTATTCCTGATTAAAATTCACTCTAGTTTAATTAAACTTAATATGTTTTTAAATATTTTCTTTGTTGTTTAATAATGTTTAAAACAGAAATTTTCAAATAACAAAAGCATTTTTTTATGGCTCGCAAAATAAATTTTATGACTTTAAGCTGATTTGATGCCAAATTTTTTTTCTCATTACAAAAATGAGCTCGAAATTAAATTAGAAATGTCAAAAACTTTTCGTCAACTTCATTTAAGCTCAAATTCTAATGCGTCACACTAACATTTATTTATTCACAATCAAAAATAAATCATAAAAAGTTCTGCAATATCACAACACGTTTGCTAAACAAGGTTTCCTGTGCCAACATACACAAACATACTCTTACAATTTATTTTTAATATCTTCCTGCCAGTTGTAGTTGATTTTGCATCGCTTCCAAAAAAAATAAATAAAATATCACTCACTCATCTAATTAATGCGCTCCCGCACTTTCTAACCAACAAATTTTTAATTATTATCAGCTGTATTTTGTGTTCGTGTGTTGTATTCGTGGCTGTGCTGTGTATTAATGCCGTCTAAAATTTTTATGCTAATTTTTGATGTGACTCATTTGAATGCATATTGCATCTAGTTATTTTAACTAGCGCTGCCAGTTCTCGCATTTAAGGTACAAACAGACGACATGTTTTTTACATGTGTTTTTTAAGTTTTCTACTCGTATGTTTTTCTTTATGCTTGTCAATATTGGTTAATTTAGATAAGGTTTATAATTTTTGGTCACAAACGTACATGTAGTATACATGTTTTATAAATGGCTTAAAGCCGTCGAAATATTTTTGGTTCCGTCGCTGCAGTACTGGCGACGCAAATGTGTTTTTTTAATTTTTTCTTTTTGAAACAAGACGTTGGGGTTGTATCTAAAAATCTATACATTTTTGGACTTATTTTAATAAAACGACAACGTTAAATTAAAAAAAAAGTATATAATTAATTTGTCTTGCAAAATACTTCATTCAGACGGCTAATGATAGTGCACATAATCAACCGCCGACAAATTTGTTCGCATGACATAGACATTTGGAGCTGTATGTTTAACATAAGAAAATAGAGCACGCTCTATTTCAAATAATGTCTTATGTTTTTTTGTCATGTTTTTTACACAAGCAATGTTTTAAAGTTAACACACGACATGTTTTCGTTTACATATGTAAATTCTGGCACATACAATGTGAAAAACATGTCGTCTGTTGGTATCTTTACTCTTACAAAATGCAGAACATCTGTATGCAGAAATTGCCGCACGGGGCATTCGTTGCCTTTTGAGAATAGTTTGTGGAGCGGGGGTGGGGGGTGTTGGAAAAATGCTTAAACTCAGAGGTTCTTTTTTTCACCACGGTTTCCTTGTTTTTACATTCTTTTTTTTTAGTTTTCCTACATTTCTAATCTAATTTGCGTTGTGTGAAATACAATTCTGGCTTTAAGATAGTTGGAGCAACAAGGGCATGTAGTGTAGTGAACTGGTTGAAGAGTAGAAAAGACAATGTGGTCTAAAATTGACTTAGCAATTAGACTCAGTTTTCTTTTAATTTACATGTTTCTTCTTACTACTTATTTTTTTCTCTTTGCACAGTTATTTGTATGTTCTTTTATATTTTATATCAGCTGGTTTTATTTTTCGGTTCAAGTTTAACATTACACGGATGGTTAAAGAATTTTATTGGAAATCACTCAAAAAAAAAAAAAAAAAAAAAATTAGCGCTTTTCATATAAATTATATTCTCAAGTCGACCGTCTGGAAAGAGGAGTTAAATGATGAAGCAGGGCATTTCCAAATAAACTAAGCCAGATAATAAAGGGTGTCCCAACAAGAATGCAGGATTTAAATTTTAAATAAAACACAGATATTAAAAAAAAAAATCGTGAAACTTTATTATATCGTAAAGTAGACAAAATGAGGTTATGTGTGGAACAACAAATCGGGCAGATGACCGCCGCGGCTTTGCTGGCACACACGCGATCTTTTAATGAAATTTTCAATGGCCGTTTTGCATAAATTCTGCAGTATTTCATTAATGCAGCGTCCAATTTCCTCTTTTAAGGCTTTATTCGCGTAAACCATCGACTTCAAAAAACCCCAAAGAAAAAAGTCTAATTGTGTTAAATCGCACGATCTAGGCGGCCAATTCTGGTCTCCAAAACGCGGCGAAATAACACGACCGGGAAATGACTGATGTAGCAATTGAATTGTTTCTCTGGCTGTATGACATGTGGCGCCGTCTTGTTGAAACCACATGCCCTCCCCATTCATTTCTTCAATTCTAGGCACGAAAAAACTGGTTATCATTTCACGATACCGAACACCATTGACTGTTTGCGCTTGACCTGCGTTTGAGCGACATCATCACGTACAGCTGCGACATTTTCGGTCGATCGACCTGGTCGAAGGCGCGTTGTTGTCTTTACATAACTAACAGACCCAGTTTCGGCAAATTTATCCATTAATCTCTTTACAGTTGACTTTTTTGGAGTATTATTATGACCCCAAATTGATCGCAAATTTGCGAACTGTAGCCGCAAAACGTTCACCATTTTGGTAAAACAATTACACAATGAGAATGCGTTGTTCATTCGTGTAGCGCTCCATTTTTACTAACCTCGTACCTTCTACTATCAAACAATAACAATTGTTCAAATGTCAAACAATGACACTTCGAATGGCGCCAAATTTAAATCTTGCGTTCTTGTTGGGACACCCTTTATAATTGTAGCAATAAGTATGTATTCAAGTATTTAAGCTTTAATGTTAAGGCAGACCACTAAAATCGGTAACTTTATATCGCCATAACTAATCAGGGTTAGAAAAACCTCAAACTGCATCGTTATTTAATAAAATAAGTAGTAATTAAAAAAAATTAATCAAAAAAAAAAAAACCCGACTGCGACCAACTTGGAACCGATAAATATCCTAAATGGTCATTCGAAATGAAAAATCATAAAAGAAACCTAAAAATGATTTTAAAATACTTCGCCGACTTTTTATTTATTAATTTTTTCGTTTTTACAAAATGGCGGTATATTGAATTTTTACTACTTTCATATCTTTAGTAACACTCCCGGGATTAAGACAAATGGATTGACGTAAGAATCATCAAAAGCGGTCCACGCGTTCGCTTAATATAGTGCCACAAACGAACACACACATACATACATACATACACACATGCGTACATAAGTACATACATACATATGTAGACTGATAAATACAATACCCTTCTTTGCGTTGCGCAGTCGGGTAAAAAGCTCGAAACCGTCAAATCGTTTCTTCTCTGTGCTTTTCGGTTATTTTGACATTTTGTATGCAGGGATGCCACATGATATACAATTACTCGCAAATGGCGAGTAAAACACAAATGTACACTATCGCAAAAAGTTACAGAATTCAGCTAGAGATGCATAGATAAAATCGCAGACGAAGAAAAACAGCCAAAGCAGTGTAAAGTTTTACATTTTAAAAATAAAAATAGTACACTCTAACCCAGCAAAAAATTACATATTACCATCAGAACTACTTGCCATATAATTACTTACTTATCTGATTGCCAAATTTCATTACTCGCTTACAAATCACATTACCTAAAATTTAAAAAAATTATGTACAAGTTGCTAAATGAGGAGAATGATTTTTTTAGATTAAATCGATTGCGTGAACAAGTTGCCAAATAAAAAAGGTAAGTACTTCTCAAGAATCGATTATTTTAGTCTCACGCCTTATTAAAATCATTAAGTTGGTAATGCAGTAAGGAATAGCTTCCACCAAATATGCTTAATTCCAAACCCGATTAGCTTTTTTGAAATTTTTTGTTTGGAAAGTCCTAGTTTACGAGGGGAACAGTAACGTTTCTTTTCCCCTCGTCTCTCTCTCTCTCTCTCTCTCTCTCTCACTCTCTCTCTCTCTCTCCTAACAAACTAATCAGCTTAGAAATAAGACTTGCATAGTGTAAACTAGGATAAAGGAAAACAACCTTTGAAAGAAATGAAAACCAGCTAAACGTTAAAAATTATCAAAACAATAAAATATTTTAAGAGAAAAAATATCGTCAACACAAAAATAAATTAATTCAGTTAAGTGCGACTTTGACTACTCACACACGAAGGGTGCCGTATGGCGCTTATTTCTTTTTGGCGATTTTTTCGGTATTGATGCCTTTTTATTGTTTTGGCTTTTTTTTGTTTCGGCGCTTTTTTCGGTTTTTGGCAATTATTTTTTTTTCAATGCGTAATATTTTTAGTTTAAGCGATTATTTTTAAGCTTTTGCCCTTTTTCGGTTTGGTGTTTTTTTTTTTTTTGGTTTTTTGGGGTCTTTTTTAGTTTTATGGTAACCTTTTTTGCATTTCAGCGATTTTATTTTATTTTTGGTGATATTTTTCATCTAAGCGTTTTTTTTCATTTTGGTTATTTTTCGTTGAAAATTTCAAGTGTCTACATATGTATATGTAATAGTCTGTGTATTACATTAGGATTTCCATATGTTATTCTGCTCTATTTGGAATAGTAGAATAGATAATATAATTGTGGCCTTAATTATGAAAGTGGTATAAGTCATATTTATTTTTTCGAGATATTTATTAGATTACATTGGAATAAATCAAAACATATTTTTATATTATGCAACATTTTAATCTACAGTTGTACTAGTCTCGATTAATATAAATTTATTTAGTATACATATATTAGACTACTGCACAAGACCATTTACAAGAACTTTTAAGATATGAGGGATTTTTCAAATGCTTTACTACAGCGAAATCTTCTGAAACAAACGTTAAACAACACTTTTGGCAACACATAAAGAAGAAAATACTGCGTGACGGAAAAATTTGTGATGCTTGCTTCTTCATACGCATGGGCGCTTATACAAACGTAATGCATGTACATACACACACACACGTTGTGTGTATGCTCTTTTATTTTTCTGAGCACATACAAACGCACGCATGCATTGACATTAGTTGTGCGCCCTTGCTTTAAAAAATCATCCTTAAACACATAATAGCTTACCATCTACATCTTACACACACACACAGTCAAACGTACAATATGCAAAATAACAAGCATACAAGCATCAACATTACTTCTTTCGATTGTTTGTTACGAACAAGAAGTCTTCGCGACATCGCTTGTAAACATTCATATAAAGGAACATCAATACATCCATCGTGCTTCGCTTATTAAACGACAGCATAATACATGCCACAAGAATACATTTAAAAAACAAGACC
Source organism: Tachina grossa (assembly GCA_949987645.1). Classification (NCBI taxonomy): domain Eukaryota; kingdom Metazoa; phylum Arthropoda; class Insecta; order Diptera; family Tachinidae; genus Tachina; species Tachina grossa. The sequence continues at coordinate 23,940,674 of OX465276.1, read as the reverse complement.
TATTTACATTTCAAGATTGTTTACGCAGGCCTATAATATTTATTAAACACTTATTGAAACTTTTTTTTAAGATTTATTTAATATTTCGAATCAAAAATTCATAGGAATTTGACCACTTTGATAAATATGGGGTCAAATATACTATCGGTTTTTATTCTGAATTTTTAAAAGTTTCTCGCTAATAGGGCTTTCACACTGAAAGTTAAAACCTGGTTTTAACGTTAAAAGCTGACCTTGCATTCACATTGCAAGTTTGCTAAATTCAGGTTTTAACTCACAGACTGTCTAATAACTTTGCTCAAAAATAAAATGAATTTCCTACAGAAACGCTTGTATTTGTTGTTGTATTTGTCTGTCTGATTTTTATAACACTTGTTTGATAAAATGTACAACTGTTTTTGTTTGTATGAAAAACTTGAAAATTTTACAATAAAGGTATTCACATCAGTTTTTTTCTTGTTGGAAAAATGGAAAAATGTAAATTTTTTACAACAAACACAGGAAAAAAAAATTCCACCTAAAGTTGAGTTTTTAAATTCAAATTTTGGTGAATTTTTTTTCCCTGTGCTGTAAAAAATTACATTTTTCCATTTTTCCAACAAGAAAAAAACTGATGTGAATACCTTTAATGAGTTTTAAAATGGGAATTATTCTATATTTTGTAAATAAATTTTTTAAAATTATGGAACTAGTAATATGTACAAAGTGAAGAAGTGCTTGGAAATCAAGTTATTGTATATTAAAAATGTACAAATACATCACAAAATAAAACTTTTTTTATCGGCGGAACGATGTCAGTCATATCGTCTATTTTCATTCCCCAGAGGTCAATGAAAATATTTTTGTTGTTTTCCTTCCAAAAAATTCTTTTTTTTTCATAATTTGTTGATTATTGTTGCTGCTGCATCTATTTTTAAGTTGAAAATCTTTCAAACGACATTTATTGTTATTGACTGGCATAAACATTATCATCTGCTTCCGGCCATTTTAACTTTGTAGCCCTGAATTTAGCACAGTGAAAATAAGGTTGCATTTCATAAAACTAACTTAAAACTAATTCAAAAATGGTTTTAAAAAAACAAAACAAAACAAAAACAATTTGTATGGTTTTAATAGTTGGTTTTAACGTTAAAACCAACTTTTATTAAAACCATGTCAGTGTGAACACACTATAAGAGTCATATTATTTTGATTATCTTAATTCAACAAAGCACTGAAAAAAATTATATTAATTCAAATCGATAAAAGACAATATAGAACGCGGAACTAAGAAACGGTTTCGATAAGCGCCAGTGATGCCAATTTAGCCATTTTCTAGCCATTTTCTGGCTAAATTTAGCTATTTTTCATCCCATTTAGCCGGAAGCAAAGTGAATTTAGCTATTAGCTATTTTTTTTAGCCATTTTTATTTTAATTTAGCTATTTTTCAAAACATGAAATTTATTTGTGGTTTTTTCATAAACAATTTTAGCTCGCATCAAAGCAACACTTATTTACTACCAAAAGAACACAACGGAGTTTTGTTTCGCATTACTATCAATGAATCCTGGTTCAAACTTAATCGTTGCCATGTTGTTATAAGTTGTTGGGTCTATTGGTGGTTTATGATATCAATCAAACAAGGGTCTTCTTTGTTTTAAACGAGTTAAAATAAAAATAAATCAAATTTTAAATGAAAGTTTAAAAAATAGAAAATGAAAATGAAAATTATAAACAAAAATTTCGCAAGGAATGGATTAGTAACCCAAAAATTTAAAGACTGAATAGCAGAATCTACAAATGAATACAAGGCGTACTGCAAGTATTGCATGTTCCCACTATATGCGCATTTGCTTGACTACCTGAAGAAAAATAAATTTATTTATTACTTACATTTGTTTTTAATTACTTTAAAAAAATTTCCGATTTGTTTAGAAAAGTTAATGTGTGAAATACCTTCTTGTTTTTGCTAAAGTTCATGATTTTTGCATTCGATGGCGCTTAGCCATTTTTTAGCCATTTTTTTTTGTATACATTTAGCCATTTTTGTGAAGGAATTCTGGCATCACTGGTAAGCGCTGAAATCTAAATTTGTTAAGCCTGGCTGCGCTTTATTTTCAGCCCAAAAATAATCTCAGTTCAAGAAAGACAGGCTTTTCCATTATTATTTAAGCCTATTGAGAAATTTGAGACCATATTTGATTGTATAAAATATTTCTGTGGCTGACCTCGTACATTTCAGTTATCGTTTAAGTAAAACCTCCAAGTGCACATGTTACATACATCTGTATAAAATATACTATTTCTTCCATATTTCATTGCAAAATAATTTCATTCTTTTAGCTTTTCAGTGTTCCGCTAAACGTTTGATGAAATATTAAACGGCAAAACTTATTTGAAATCTTAAACCATTAAAAATGATTTAATTATATTTTAAGAAAATTGAAAAGCTAAATATGAAGGAAATCAACTTCATTTTATATAAAAAAGTTTCAGTTGTAGCAAAAATATATTTTTTTTTATTATTTATCTTTTGTAATATTCGTAATATTATCGACGAATATGTACGAGTAGTTAGTTCCTCTGTATGAGAAAAAGTGAAATAGAAAAAGAAAAATAAATTAGGTTTGAAATATTTATGAAAGAAAAAAAATAAAAAATAAATACATATTGCCATCATGTTGTGCCAGCATAAACTGCTACAACCAGATGCTACGGAACGTCAACAAATAAAGTTGAAAACTCTTTCAATACCCTGCCAGTATTGTGTGAAACCTTTTGCGAAAACCTATCAGCAAATCAAAGAAATTGAAAATCCATCAGCTACACCAACAAAAGCTGCCAAAAAATATCAACGTATTTCACAGCAAAGATTTAAACTTAAAAGCAATAATAGCAAATTTTATAAATTTTTAAAGAAAGGTAAAGAAAAGAAGAATTTAAAAAAAAATTAAGTAAATATTAGAAAAGCTCTACAGAGAATTTTTATTTTTAAATTTTTGTTAAAAACTAAAATATTTATTTTTTTTTATATATTTATTTTAACAATTATAATTGCAAATTATTTAGTATATATTATCTTATATTGACGAGTGGGAATGGAACCCACGACCCCCGCACTATGCTACTGGGTTACCAGAAAACACAAGTAAATAGGAAATTAAGCTTTCGAGAGTCAATTTCTGGAGATGTCTCTGAAATTTTTCGAAATGGAATATGAAAGAGAAATAATCGTAGGAAAAAAAATTCAAAATTAGTTAAATTTAAACCTTGATAAATATTTTATTACTGGGGATTTTATAATGAAATGTCTTTATTAGTCGATTTATCATTAAATTTTTGATTTGTGGCAATCCAAGAAAAAAATTGTTATTTTGAATAATTCGAGTTTTCGGTAAAATATAGATTTTATAAATATTTAATTCAAAACTAAATTTTATTTTTGTGAAATTTGGATTTTCTTAGTAAGTTTTTTTTTTTAATTTTTTGTTCGTAAAAATTTCGGCTCATGAAATTTTTTTTACCTCTAAAACAAAAAATCTATTTCGCGAAATTTTATTATATTATTGTGCAATAATTTAATTAATGTCTTTAGAAAACCGTAAATTTGGTGCCATAACCACGAAAAAAGATTAAGCGAATAATTTTCCAACTTGATTTTTTCACTAAAATTGATTATTTGCTATCGTAAATAACCGATTTTCGTAAAAAAAAAAAAATAAAATCCAAAAAATGTGTCGGTGTGTGACCTTAAAACGTAGAGATCTGATGAAAACTCGATTTTCGAGTATCAGGGTGCAATCATAAACTTAATATTTTTTGATGTTGTTTAAGTCGTGTGCATAAACGCGAAAGTGCGAACAAGTCAGCTGATTTGAATATTCAGCGCTAATAAATTTTATTTAATTTTTAACGACATCGATGCCGCGCACATTGGTATTTTGATGTCAAACCGCCATTCTTCAACCACTCAGTTTCAAAAATAGAAATATGTATTTTTGTAAAGAAATATTTAAATATGAAATGTACATTTATGGTTTTTTAGAAAATGTTAATTTTTATAATGAAGTAAGGTTCATGCAATGGTGGTCCATATACATAAATATTTATAATTCTCTTTATTATACCATTTATTTTTAATAAAAAATTAAAAAAAAAAATATTAGTATTAAAAATTATAAAAAAATTTAGTTATAATTATATAATTATAAGCCTCTAAAAACTATTTATTATTTTTGATTGTCAATGAAAAAAAAAAAATATGTAGCCCCACTTTCCCCCAAGGTTTTTTTTTTAAATATAATTAAAAGAGGGAAATGACTTCTTTCAATTAAAAATAATTCAATTTAAAAATGCTGGGAAATTTCCGCAATTAGAAGTTAAGACATACCAAGGAATACAATAAAGATGCAACAAACACTGGCCAGCTTAAGACATGAGCCCACCAAACAGAATTTGGAATTGTACCATGTTGCCAAAGAAATGTTAGATACAGAGTAAAGAGTTTTTTTTTTTGTCGAATGATAAACAAAATATTAAAAAAAAAAATTCTTAACTATATTTCGTATGGGTTTCATGGGAGGTGGGCGTGGCAAGTGTTGAGGAAGTTCGGCATGCGTCTTTTTAAAGTGTTTGTACCAAATTTAAAGATTTCTGCTTAGATAGGAAAAGTTTTATGTGAAAAAATCAATTTAAGTTGCAAGGGCGGAAATTCAAAGAAATTAAATTTTTTTTTGTCTCATGGCGTTTACTTTTCTATAAAAACTTTTACATTTATTGCACATTTGAATGAAAATTCTCAATAAAACGGGTTTTTGAAATAGAGACTTTCGCGTATGTTCTACATTCCACGTGGAATTAAAAGGAGTGGAATTGCCATAAAATTGTTGTTGGAAATATGTTATTATAACAACAATGCTATGGCAATGCCACTCGTTTTAATTTCACGTGGAATGCAAAACATACCCGTTTACTAGAAATTATTGTGTCATCCCTTAAGGCCGTAATACACTATCATACAAAGTCGTGCGATATACGAAAAAAAATACAATAACAATTCATCACACCAGGGTTGTATTTTTTCGTAGGTCGCACGACTTTCTATGATAGTGAGTCATGATGGCCTTTACATAAATGTTTGCTTTGAAGCACTGCTAAATTGCATTTTTTTTGCCACTTTTTAGGGCTCCGTACACCAAAGGTGAAAAGGAACACTATTGTTTTCGCTACGCTGTCCGCCTGTCCGTCACACGGTATTTTCTCAGAAACCGTAAGAGCTACGGACCTAAAATTTGGACAGAGTATGTAGAACCTTGGCCGCTACAACAACGAATGCATGAGAATTAAAAATTAAAGGGTGTTCCAAAACGAGCAACAAAAAATGTTAAAATCCCATCTAATATACATATTTACAATTGTATGAACATAAAATTTAAAAAAAAAAAATTTTAATTAAAGGGTGGTCCATCAGTTAATGCGATTTTTACTATGTAATTTTGACAATTTGCTATATCTTGGAAACCGTAACAGGTAAACACTTGAAATTTTCAAAAACGGTAAAACTAAAAAAACCGAAAATTATAAAATCGCCAAACCAAAAAAAAAAAAAAATCGCCAAAAATTAAAAAAAAAATCGCCAAAACGAAAAAAACCAACAAATTTAAAAAAAAATTTCTAACACTAAAATAAATCGCCAAATTCGAAAAAATCGCCAAAATGAAAAAAACGCCAAACCAAAAAAAAAATCGCCAAAAATTAAAATTAATTAGTTTGGCTTAAAGAGCGATACGAACTTTAGCCTGTTAAAATCATAAATATAGAAACAAATGGAGTTCGAATAATAATTAAAAATTAATTAAAAAAAAGTCGTCAAAACGAAAAAAATCGCCAAAATTAAAAAAAAGTTTTCTTACACTAAAATGAATCGCCAAATTCGAAAAAAGTCGAGAAAATGAAAAAAACGTCAAAAATTAAAAAAAATCGCCTAAACGCGAAAATGTCGCCAAAACTAAAAAAATTTTTTAAATAAAAAAAATCGCAATAATGAAAAAAATCGCCAAAAATAAGAAAATCGCCAAAATTTAAAACCGCCAAAAACCGAAAAAAAAATCACAAAAGCAAGAAAATAAAGTGTCAAAACTAAAAAAATAGCCAAAACTTAAAAAAATCGCCAAAACCGAAAAAACGCCAAAACAAAAAAACTGAAAAGAACCCAAAAACTAAAAAAAATGCCAAAACTATATATTATATAGGATGAAGTTTGTATTAAATTACATATCTAGTGTTCGTACGGAACCCTTCGTGAGCGAGTCAGAGTCGCAGTTTACTGAATTTATTATTTCTCTTGTCATCTGTTTAGAATATGAGGAAAAAATTAATTCCTCGGGAATTATTTCCCAGGGAATATTTAAAGTTTCTCTGATTGCAAAAGTTAAAAAATAGAAAAATTAACTTATAAGAGGGCTGACTTTTATATGGTTTCAAGCAAAGAATTTAAAATTTTCCGGTTTTTTTTATATTGTCATAGAACTCTCGATTGCTATATGTGTTTGTTAAAAAAGCGCTTTTTCGACATTGATTAGCCCAACTTAGGCATTTGTATTCAAGAATTTCTAACGAATACTGAGTGCCTGTTTCACGATATCAAATGAAGAGCTTCGATTTACAATTTATATATTAAAAACAAAAACTAATTTTCATATTTTATTGTTTTTTTTTTCAATATAAATTTTTCAGTCAAAAGTTTTATTTCGATGTCGTGAAACAGGCCATCAATACATATTACAGTTCCATTGAGCTCTTATAATTTTTGTATTGCAATATATCGCAACGCACAAAAGATCATCTGCAGTGAAGTGTGTAATAATAATAGTAAAAATTAATCTTTGTGTTCTATAATGAAATGAATCGTAAATAAATTTTTTCCTCCCTCTTCGGTTATTTGTTGAAACAAAATATGCAAACAAACAGCACCAAGCAACCAAAATACAAATACATGAACACGTCAAATATTAAAATTTATTGGCATGTGGCCAATGGCTCATCAATGTTGTGGGTCATCCATCGGGTGTTGGCCTTAAAGTCAGGGTTTATTTTATTTTCTTTTTCCTTTCAATCGATAGATGTTAAAACTAGAAAAATAGTTACATACACACACACACACACACACGCAATATAAAAAGGGAACTTTGTAATTAATGTTAAAAGTATAAAATACAAACGAAATTAGAGACAAAAAAATATTGAAAGGAAATAAACGAGGTTGGTTAAAAGAAATTCTTTAAATCTAATATATACATATGTATGTATGTATGTGTGTGTGTATGTGCATTTTGTTTATTTTTCTCTTAAGACAATGATTTGTTATTCATAGTTTCGAACATCATTCGAAACTGTTTTAGCTCTTAGTCTTTTGCTATTGTGTCTTTAATGAAAAACCCTTTACCCACAAAATCTAATCTGTTCTAAGTACTCATGTTTTTGTCATTTGTTTTTTTTTTGGTTTTCATTATTTTTGCTTTCTTTTCTGTAGGTTTGCTCTACAAATGTATTTACAATTAGTTGAAATTAATTTCACTTACTTTCAGTTTCTCTTATACTGGTTTTGTGGTTGATTGGCTTCTATGTGGTGGCCTACCGAATTTACATTCTTAGACTTATACCGAAATTGAAGTTCATAACAATTTTCTAAGCCCAGTCGAATTGAAGCCTAACGTTACTTATGCAGCTCATAAATAAAATAAATACAAATTTTCGAACAAAATTTTTCATTTGATCCTGATAAATAAGGTTTTTTCCCTGTGTCATAAACTTTTAGAAAAGATAAAATTAAACAAAGAAGGGAAAAAACATTGCTAAATTTTCCCCAGCAATAAAACAGCTGATTTCAAAAATTTATTTTCCCTCTCCCTCTTTCGTTTTTGTTTATTATAGTAAACTAAAAATCGATAACAAGTCTAAGAAATTTCTTGATTAAATAATTGTCTCTACATTTATCTTTGTTTGATTTGACATATACTACGTTTATACGCGTATTATTTTTAAATAAATTAACGCACTATTTATAAGGCATAGAAAAAGTTCACAAACTTGGTAGCACTGACCCATGTTGACAAAAAAATATAGTGTAAATGTGCCACACATCAAATAATTATTGGTTTTAATGTCATTATTTGCTTCTATCAATGTTTTTTTTTGCAATATTGATCCATTTATTGTTTTTTGCTATCAAAAATTTGCCAGCGTTGCAACCTCAAGCCATTTTATTTGCGAATATTGCGTTAAACAGGAATTGTTTTAAGTTTAAAGTTTTTTTAAGGAATTGTTTTTGTTAGTTAGCTATTTGCAAATAAAAAAATGAATACGCCGTTTATGCCGCAAAATTCTTGCAATTTGCAATATTTTTACTTGCGAATAAATAAGTCACCCGTATGAACGTAGTAATAGAAACTTTCCATTTATTTGTTTGTTATAAAGTAACACTGTAATGAAAAATAAATTTTAAAAATTCTGTGTACATTTTATTTTGAGCCCGTTATACTAATAAACATAATGTTGGCAGTACCACCATCAACAAAATTCGAATTGGGGTTTGTTAAAAAAAATCGGCCATTGGTAAAATTCGGCACAATTAATGTCGAACTGCGATTAATAATTTTGTAGCCGAAGAGGAAATCGATTAATCGGTAGAACCCTATTGTTTTCTTTTCTTCAATATGTTGGTTTTTATTTTTTATTTTCATTTATTTTATAAATCTGCTTTGAGGAGCTGCAATGTAAAATGAACTCAAGCGAAATTCGAAAGAAGTAAAAAAATCATTAAATGAAAAATGTCTCAAAATTAAAAATAAAATCGTTAAATTGGTATATGCTTTAAGGCAGTTTTGACGTTAAAGTGCAATCAAATTTTAAGAAAGAAAAAGTAATTCAAGACATTAGTGGGTAATTCTTCTTCGCTCTATGATTTCATATCGGGCTACCAAACTAAAGTACCAGACTTCAGTATACTCATTTATTATCATGTTCAAGAGCCATTCGAAATTTCTGGTTTTAATTTCCCAGGTCTAATCCTTTTATGCATTAAATACATTCACCACAGCAGGCTACACGAACACGCGTTATGCAGTTAGCAGCATTTGTCGCCTTGTAGCCAGCTACTTAATTACCGCGTTTGAATTAATAATGGAGAATTATAAAGTTAAGAATGAAAGGTCTTAAATTAATAATGAAGCATTTTTGAATTGAGAATGAAACGTCTTAAATTAATAATGGAGAGTTTTTAAATTAGGAACGAAACGTTTTAAATTAATAATATAGAATTTTCGTTTTAAAATTAAAAATATTAATTATTTTTTGGAATCAAAATGCCCTTATTATGAACAATTTTAGATCTTCGACTGTAGTCCAAACCGCTAATGTAACGAATTTTCATTTGGGTTATGACGATTTATTTTGTCCTCCAGGATAATGGACATTAATATACACTTGGTCATAATAATAAATTAATTCTTTTTTTTAACACGACGCAAATATAAAATGTTACTCGCTGAAAAATAAAATTTCCTTTATTTTTAAAACTTCAAATTCTTGATATAATGATAAAATATTTTTGTTTTTAAAATAGTTAAAAATACATTTTCTTTTTCATTATGACTTCAAAAATTACAATTTTTATTTTAATAAGAAAACATTATTGTTTTTGAAATTTTTAAAATGATTGCGTTTATTTTTATTTTAAAATTGCTTCGTTATAAAAATAAGAATGTTATATATTAATTTATACAAAAAACATTCTTATTTTAAAAATAATTTTTAAAAATGCTGCATTTTTAAAATGAAAACTCACATTTTTGTTTTAAAACTGCTTCGTTATAAAAATGAGAATGTTATATATTAATGTTATATGAAACATTCTTAATTTAACAATTATTTTTAAAAATGCTACATTTTTAAAACGAAAACGCCAAATTCTTGTTTTAAGAATGGTTTTTTGGTTCAGTGTATGTATAAACTCTTGAAATTTGTAAAATTAGTGTATTTTTATACAGACTAAAACAACACTAAATTGAAAAAAATTTAAACTAAAGGGTGTTCCATCAGTTAATGCAATTTTGACCTTGTCATTTTGACAACTTGCTGTATCTTGGAAACCGTAAGAGCAAAACTCTTGAAATTTACAAAAACGGTAAAACTAAAAATCAGAAAATTATAAAATCGCCATATCTAAAAAATCGTCAAAAACAAAAAAATCGCCAATACGAAAAAAGCACCAAATTAAAAGAAATTTCTAGGACTAAAATAAATCGCGAAAAACCGGAAAAATCACCAAAATGAAAAAACCCTTTAACAAAAAAATCTCCAAAATGAAAAAATCGCCACAATAAAAGAAGCCCCAAAAACAGAAAAAAATCTTCAAAATGAAAAAAATCGCCGAAATGAAAAAAAAATTGCGAAAATAATAAATAAATTCATAATAAAATAAAAAAATAAAAATAATAAATAAATTCAGTAAAGTGCGACTCTGACTCGCGCACGAAGGGTTCCGTACGAACACTAGATATGTGATATATATGGCATTTTTTGTTTGTTTTTGGGACCTTTTCGGTTTTTTTTTGCGTTTTTTCGGTTTTGGCTTTTTTTAGTTTTGATGCTTCATTTCCTTGTTTTGGCGATTTTTTTCGGTTTTTGGCGATTTTTTTCGGTTTTTGGCGATTTTTCATTTTTGGCGATTTTTTTATTTTTGGCAGTTTTTTTCATATTTGCGATTTTTTTTCTTTAAATTTTTTTTTTAGTTTTGGCGACATTTTTGCGTTTTGACGATTTTTGGCGTTTTTTTCATTTTGACGTTTTTTTCATTTTGGCGATTTTTTTCGTTTTGGCGATTTTTTTTCTTAATTTTTGGCGATTTTTTTGGCGATTTTTTTTTTGGGTTTGGCGATTTTATAATTTTCGGTTTTTTTAGTTTTACCGTTTTTAAAAATTCCAAGTGTTTGCCTCTTACGGTTTCCAAGATATAGCAAATTGTCAAAATTACATATTCAAAATTGCATTAACTGATGGACCACCCTTTAATTATAATTTTTTTAAATTTTAGTGTTAATTGTTGTAGTCTGTATAAAAATACACTAATTTTACAAATTTCAAGTTTCAATATACATATGTTCATACAATTGTATGTATATTACATGGGATTTTAACATTTTTCGTTGCTCGTTTTGGAACACCCTTTAATTTTTAATTCTCATGTATTTGTTGTTGTAGCGGCCAAGGTTCTACATAATGTGTCCAAATTTCAGGTCCGTAGATCTTACGGTTCCTGAGAAAATACCGTGTGACGGATAGACGGACAGTCGGACAGCGTAGCGAAAACAATAGTGGTCCTTTTCAACTTTGGTGTACGGAACCCTAAAAATTTTTAACCAGTAAATTTTTTACTGATTACTAAAATTTTTTTCTACAATTTTTATAAAGTGCCGAAATGATTTATTATTATGATGAGGTGCAATGAATTTTCAGTAATCAGTAATGCCCGTATTCATAACGAAATTGTACCAAGTGGCTAAATGTTTTTCATACAAAAGTTTCAAAATTTTAATGAAAAAAACTTTGCCACTGGCTACAATTATATTATGAATACGGCCCTACGATTTTAAAAGTAAAAATTTACTGAATTTTTTCAATAATCAGTAAATTTACTGCTTACTGCAATTTTTAATGCAGTACATATATACTGCAGTGTGCTCATTTACTAACCAAATAAGTTTAATAAAACAAACAAAAACCAACAAATTCCTATGTATTTACAATATTGAAAGTTTTGATACTTTTAATTAATTAATTAAAACAAATATACTAAAAGCATAAGTACTTCCAACTTAAAAAAAAATATTTCATTACTAGATGTTTACACATCGCTCAGCAAAAAATTATCGACACTCAGAAGCACTAAAAGCTGTTAGAAGGAATACGTTGCCTCTCTAGAAGCATTGACGTAAGCGAGACCATTAAAATATGTTCTACGATCGTACACGTACAATACACAATTATATATGTACTATGTGTATAGTACAGGCATACGTTTGGTGGATGATTTATTGCTATTGCTTCTAAGTGGCTCATCGCGAACAAAAATCATGCATTATAAAAGCGCAATTGCGCAATTCCGTTTCATGGTCTCCCTTACAAAAATGCTTCCAGCAAGCAAAAATTTTTGCTAGGAAAAGTTAAATAAAACTTGCTACCAAGTTTTTGCACTTTTGCTTTGCCGCATAGATAGTGAGTTTATTTATATGCAAATATTATTACTTGAAAATATGTATTTTTATTTGCAAGTAAGTCGCAATAATTTAAGTTTTGCCCATCTCTGCTCCGAAGAGACCACAAGACATTAAAAATCAAACTTGGTCAGTCCTGTATTTTTCAAAACTAAAATATTCTCAAACGTATTAAATGTCCTGTTGGAACTTTTAATGCAAAAGTTTTCTATTCTGGTCATATAGTTTATGTTGATTGCAAAGAAAGTAAAACATTAAATAGAAGCACACACACTCACACATCCACACACACACACACACACACACATATATATATATATATACTATCTTGAGTGTATTTGCGTGCGTGTATGTACGTGTTTTTGTGTATATTTCTGGCTGCTTTTTGCAGTTTCGTTTTTAGAAAACACTTAACATAAAATTCTATTTATAGTTGAAGTTCTAATTCGAAAAACAAAATGTGATTGTTTAACTTTTAGGGTTTAATTTAAGTTTGTTTTTATTGTAGCTTTTCTCATGTACTGCCAGCTATCAATTGAATTCGATTAGAAGTGAAGAGAATGAAAAAAAAACTAAAATAAAATATGTGGACGGAATTTATTTGAAATTTTCCTCCAATTTTCAATTCCAAAAAAATTAATGTGTCTTTTAAAATGGACTTGACAAGAAATTACGGAGTAATAAAATACAATACGAGTACTTCTTTCCACAAAATTTTCGACTGAATTTGACTTACTGAACAACACAACTTTTTTTTATATCACAGACTTAAGAAAAAAACATTTTGTTCCCTTGCTCCACCCAAAAATTTTTCAAATAGTAGATAAAATCACTTAATACTTTTCGAATAAAGTTTGCGTTTGTTTTTATTTAGCACGTGTTCCAAAATGAAAGGAAAAAAAAACTGCTAAAAAGTGTTTTGGTTCGAAGCAATAATTGGTTGCAGCTAAATAGTTTTTCTCTATTAAATTACTACATATGTACGAGTAACTAAACTTTTAACTTTTACAATCAGAAAAAAACTCAAAAATGTTCTCTAGTGCAAAAATTTAATTTATATTAAATAAATTCTATATATTTCATTGTTGCTGTAACAAATCATCAGTAGACTTCAACCACACATTTTGAATAGTCGCAAACCTCTTATCTTTCAAGAACTATTTGAGAATTCACAAATATAGGGTGTTTTTTTAAGAGGTATAGAACTTCGAATTGAAATAAAACACAAGAAAATCGTTTTAATGTCCATCAATTTGGCTTTATTGGAAGGATAATTTTATGCCATTAATGTTTAAATATGATTTCGGGCATGTGGCCGCCGTGGCTGGCTCGAATAAAGCCAACTCTACAGGTCCAATTTTCAACCACTTTTTCGAGCATATGGGGCCGTATGTTGGCAATAACGCCACGAATGTTGGCTTCCAAGTCCCCTAACGTTTCTGGTTTGTTGGCGTAGACGAGCGACTTCACATATCCCCAAAGAAAATAATCCAATGGTGTCAAATCACACGATCTTGGTGGCCAATTGACAGGTCCATTCCGCGAAATTATGCGCTCATCGAATGTTTCCTTCAATAAATCGATTGTGACGTGCGCTGTGTGGCATGTAGCGCCGTCTTGTTGGAACACAACTCATCCACATTCATGCCATGCAATTCGGGAACAAAATAGTCGGTTAGTCGGCTCCAATTGCTGTGCACGGTGGCGAATCGATTCATTCGGGTCCTCTTCAACACTTTGCTCTACAGCGGCAATTGTTTCTTCGGTGCGCACTGTTCGACGTCTCTGCGGATGCGTATTATCACATAGAGTAAACGTAGTGCGAAAACGATCCATGGTTAACCGAATTAATTGCTCTGATGGACGATTATGTCGACCATAAAATGGACGGAGCTTGCGGTAAACTTCGCGAACTGAACCATTATTTTCGAAATAAATTTGCACGATTTGCAAGCGTTGTTCTTTTGTCAACCTGTTCAAGATGAAATGGCAAACCAAACTAAATATTAATCACTTGACAGCTGACAAAATGGCCGCCAGTTAAAAAAGTGATGCCAACTTAAAGTTCTATACCTCAATAAAAAACACCCTTTAATAGTATTTTTGAAAAATCACAAAAGAAAAATAAGCGTAGTAGGCTTATATTTATATTCGATATGAATCTATTTTATTTTTCTACATATTAAATAAAAATTAAAAAAAATCTTAGAGCCATGAAATAAGTGTTGTTGTTGAAAAGCTTTTACGATTAGATTAAATATATATATAGTAAAGTGCGTTTATAAACTTTATAACGAACTCTACTAAAACCAGCACTATAAGAGTCCAACCTAAATTAGAGCGTCAAGCGTTGCGTTAGCTGCAGGGTACGTATTTTCAGTACATTTAAACGTATAAAATATTATTTGAATGTACTGAAAATACGTACCCTGCAGCTAACGCAACGCTTAACGCTCTAATTTAGGTTGGACTCTAACTTTAAACCAGCTACGTCCAAACACACATACATTGATATTTGCATTTTTAGGTAAACAGCTTTGAAAGCTCTGAAATTTGTTCTTGTTTCTTTGCAAAGTAAGAGCAAGCATTGCTGTCTGCCGTGTTGTTGTTGTGGATGTTGTACTCTCGTCGGTGTGTTAGCACAAAAAGCTCTTTATAATAGTTTTCACATTGTGCATATGACTTGGACGTAGCTGCTTTAAGCCGTTAAAGATCCTAAATGGTCATTCAAAATTAAAAATCATATGAGAAACGTAAAGAAGATATCAATTTTGATAAAGCTCACCGACTTTTTATTTTTTTGTATTAACAAAATGGCGTCTGTTATGCGCCATATTGAATTATATATACATATATGTACATGTGTATATTAGAGTGGCCGTTAATTGTATGGAGTCTTTTTTTTTTTTTTTTTTTTTTTGATTTCTTCTACTCCACCCCCCAAATCAGGGGCCAAATCACGACATTCGAGTGCACGTTCGTATAGAGAAATATTTCGATGGCTGCAATTTTTTGGATCACGGTATTCTATCGTATTTTATGTTTTCTACTACTATTTTTTACATTGCTGTTAGCATATGACAATAAGAAAAACAAAACGAAACATGATGTTCCATCATAAATGGCTCCAATACTTCTTTTTGTTTCCCGTTTGCTTTATTTGTATTTGTTCTGGAAGCGATTTACCCCTTATTTATTTTTTTGCACTGTCTATTGGGCAATCTTTGTATTCATATTCACTTTCCCTAAAAACAATTAAAATTATAGTTTAAAATTTTTAAACGCACTAATAATCCCAAATTAAATTTAAATTTTAAAAATTTTAAACTTAAATTGTAACAATTCCCATAAAAAACACTAATTAAAATTATATTTTTTAAACTAATTGTGCGAAATATCAGAAAAATACCTATATTTTTATTACTTCATTCTTTTTTTCTTTGTTTTGTTTCTTTGGTTTGTTTCGGGGCAAAAAGCTAGAGTTTACTTGTTTTCGATAGTAGATTACCAATCGATTGCAACTTCGAGTAGATACGTTTCGAAAACGATTGCCGTGATCCACGTTAGCAACATTTCGATGACAAAGTACTCGATTTCGAATGAGGTGATTTGATCCCAGTTCAGTTTTATGTAAAAAAAAAATACAAAAAATTTTATATCGATAAGTTGCGTTTTAGAGGGTGCGTCCGGCCCTCAAAGTTGGCCTTCAAGCCCATTTTTCAATGTAATTTTTTGCATGTAACTATCTTTTTAAAAAATCATTTTACAGGAATATGATATATGGCAATATTTTAGCTCTTCGAGTCAACAACATTAATCTAAAAGAAAGTTTTTTGCTAAAATTAATATTTTAGAAAATAATGAAGAAAATAACCAACAAAATACCAAAAATTTTATGGAACAAAATTATATGGAAATTTTTTATTTTAAGCATGTACAATAAGAGCTTATATACATATATTAAATTATTTCATACATATACAAATAGTCAAAATAAAACTAAAAAAAATATACATTGAATATATGGGCTTGGGGGCCAATTTTACTTTTTACATAAAACTGAACTGATTTGGGAGTGAGAGTAGAAGAAATAAAAAAAAAATAAAATAACGGCCACCTTAATATACATATATGTTTATATTTTTAAGTTCACTTAATTTCAAATAGTTCTTTTTTTTGAGAGATATTTGGTACCCGATCAAAAGTCATGTTTAAGATAATACTTTTTTTCGAGTATTATAAGTATTTAAAACAAATTTTTGCAGCCTGGAAGTCACAGGTTTTACAAAAGTTTATAATTTTTTTTTTTTTTTTTTTTTTTTGTAAATTTCAACTTTATTTCTCATATTTATTTAAATGCATATTTGCGTTGAATGTTTTTTTTTTGTATTGATTCTCCACTTGTATTGTTCATATTCTCTGTTTTTATTATGTATCGTTTACAAAAGCGCACAATGTGTGCATACACACGTGAATACAAAATCTTTTATGCACATTTTGTATGGACTGTCACAAATAAAACTGCCGCTCATATACTCCAATCGGTAAAATGCTGCACGCAATAAATTCAATAAAAGTTCTATGCTAGGGAAAATTCTCCCAGTATTTATAAATTATTTACGCAAATTTTTTAATGATAAGTTTTAATGATATCATTCCTTTTAACTTTTGTATCAATTTGGCTGTGTTATTTCATTTTATTGTACATTTTTTCACTGTTCTACATTTAAACTTTATGATACGAATAGGTCATAATGGATTGTAGTAATGCAAATATTCCCATATATATTTTACACTCACAAAAATTTTTGGGCGTACACACTTTGACAACGTTTTTAATTTTCGTTTTGTGGCATTTCTTTCCATATAAAAAAAAATAATGGGAACGGTGTTGCACACATATAAAATTTGCCAACGCTAAGCGATGCGTTTTACAGAATTACAAATTTAATTTCACGAGCAATTTTTTTTTAAACACTTCAAAAAGTAATTTTATCAACAGCTTTTTCTTAGAAATGCAACAACAAATAAACAATAGGTACTTTTTTTGAAAATTTACTACTTTCAAAAGGTATTTTAAAAAAAACGTAATCAAAAGGCACTTGTTACAAATTCTTTCACTAACACGTACTTTTTCAATAGAACAAAATGGTACTTTTGCGAAAATTGCCTTTTCAAAGGTACTTTTTTCAAGAGATACTTTTTTAAAAAGATTTCTTTTGGTACTATTTTCAAATGGTCCTTTTTTTAAATTTACTTTTTTCAAAAGGTACCTCTTTTTTGGAAATTTACTTATTTTAATGCACTCTTTTAAAAATTTACTAAAAAAAAAAACTTTATCAAATAGTACTTTTTACAAATGATACTTTTCACTTTCCTCTAACAATTGGTATTTTTTCAAAAGGTACTTTTTACAAAGTTACTACATATTTCCAAATGTTACGTTTTTCAAAAGTTACTTTTCTCCAAAGGTACTTTTTTCAAAAGGTACTTTTTTCCAAGGGTACTATTTTCAAAAAGTAATTTGCTGAAAATATATTTTTTACAAACGGCACTTTTTTCAGAAGTACTTTTTTCAAAAGCTATTTTGTTCAAAAGGTACTTTTTCAAAAGATACTTTTTTCAAAAGGTACTTTTTTCAAAAGTTTATTTTTAAAAAAGTACTCTTTTTCAGGGGTAGTGTTTACAGAAGGTACTTTTTTGACAATATTCTTCTTCAAGAGGGGCTTTTTTCAAAAGGTACTTCTTTCATAATCATATTTTCAAACGGAGCCTTTTCAAAATGCACTTTATCTAAAGATATTTTTTGCGCTCCTATTTTCAAAAGGTACTGTTTTTTAATATATTTACTTAAAAAATACTTTATCAAAAATTACTTTTTCTTCCTTTAAAAATCGGGGCTTTTTTCAAACGGTACTTATCTACAAAGCTACTTTTTTCAAAAGGTACTTTTTTCAAAAGGTACTTTTTTCAAAAGTTACTTTTTTCAAGATGTACCTTTTCAAAAGTTACTTATTTCAAAAGGTACTTTTTTCAAAAAATACTTTGTTGAAAAGATACTTTTTTTAGAAGATAATTTGTTGATACTTTTTTCGAGAGTTGCTTTTTTCATAAACACATTATTTAAAGGCAATTTTCTTAAATAAAACTTTTTCTAACAGAGCTTTTTTCAGTAAGTACTATTTTTAAAGATATTCTTTACGGTATTTTTTTCAAAAGATAGTTTTCAGAAAGTATTTCTTTCAAAAGATACTTCACTCAGTTTGTATTTCTTCCAAAACTTAAAAAAAAAATATTTTATAAAAGGGACTTTTTTAAATGGTTTATTTTTCAGAAAGGTTCTTTTTCATAAATTTACTTTTTTCACAAAGTAATATTTCAAAAGGTACTTTTTCGTAAAGTACAATCTTAAAAGGTACTTTTTTCGAAAAATACTCGCACGTTTTTCAAGATATTTTTTTAAAATGTACTTTTGAAAGTGATATCGTACTTATTTAAAAGATACTTTAGTCCATAGTCTACCATCCCATTGCCCTGAGGGCTTTGCTAGCATTCTGCTTTGCATACGTACACAGAACAACTACTAACAAAAATCTAAAGCAAGAGCATAAAACACACAAAAAGAGCAGATTTCTGTCGCATTTTTTATGAAAAAAAAAAAATACACCGAGAATATTCAAATACCACCAAAATGATTTAATTTCTTTTTTCTATATTATTTATGTAAATAAATTATCTAATTTAAATCTTTTTATAACAGCACTTTTTATTGCTATAAAAAATATACAAAATATATGGAATATAGAGTTAAAAAATAAGTTTTTATTTGGCTTAAATATTTTTGTAGATGCTGAGTGTCGAGTATGTATCCAGAAATTTAAAAAAACTAGTACATACAGTCTTAGGCATCACTACATACAAACGTTCATTCATATAAAATTAACCCATAAAAATATTTTTCATATACCCAATTAAACATTTACAAAAGCGATTTTTTTCAGTGGAACAGCACTAAACATGTATTAGTGCAGTTCTGCTTTTAAGTGTTTTCTCTTCTTGGTGACCATTGCTTTAGTCAAAATAAATTTTTTCCAAAATGAATGTCTAAAAAGGACTTTTTTTCAAATGGTACCTCTTCCGAAAGATATTTGTATTTTTTCAAAGATACTTTAGTCAAAATGAATTTTTTTCAAAATGTAGTTGTCCAGAAAGTCATTTTTTCAAAATGTATTTTTTTTTTTCAAAATATACTCGTTGTAAAAGGTATTTTTTTTCGAAAAGTACTTTTTCCAAAAGGTACTTTTTCTAAAAGATACTCGTTTTAAAAGGTATTTTTTTCTTAAGATACTTTTTCAAAAGGTACTTTTTCAAAAGGTACTTTTTAAAAAAGTACTTTTTTCAAAAGGTGCTTATAAATATAAAAAAGAGTTTTTTTAAAAGGCATTTTTTTTTTAAAGATTATTTGAAAAAGTAGTATCTAAAATATTTTTAAGTATATTTTTCTATATGTAGCTAAATTTTTTTATAATCTTTTATAATTTGTAATTTACTATAATTTTTTAACACTTCTTGGAAAGCAAACAAATCATTTTTGATGTTTGCCATGACAAATTTATATAAAAAAAATTTCTCAACAAGATTTTTCTTCGAGTAAATAAGCATTTCGCATATTATTTTTTGCAGTGTATAAAATCATATGTATGTTCACTTAACCTTTCTATACGCGTATCCATATAAATGTATGAAAGTATAATTTTATCAAAGGAATTCGATTGGAATACGTTTATCAACAAACATATTTTATATGAAATCTATTTTATGTTTTTGTTTTAAAAAATAAAATCAATATTTAACAGCAATTCCGATATAAAACCAAAGTTTATTGTTACATTTAAATATTAAAATTACAGTTATAATTGTGTAAATATTTGTATTATACATTAAATTGGAGAATAATTAAAAATATTCTTGGGGAAACATTTTAAATGTTAAAAAACTTTTTAATAATTTTTCTGATAAAAATTTACTTAAGGCCATGCATGATTCACTATCCCACAGAATCGCACGACTGATCTGATGAATTATTACTCTATTGGAAAATGTGTGGTTGAATACAAAAATAATCAATCAACTTACAGTTAACTTTTCATAGAGTAACTAAAAGCTAACTACAATGCCCTCCAGGACTGATCCAAAATTAATTCTTAAGTTGAGTACGTTATGGGATTTTGGTGAGAGCCAACAAATTTACTCTCAGCTACTTTGAAATTAATTTCTATTGTATACGAGTATTAACATTTTGCTATTATTATTTTAGATGGTACTTTAGCTGGGTAGTAGCGTGTTGACTCTACCACAGAATACACAGAAGTGAATAAAGTGACAGGTAAAAAAAGCTCCAATCAGGTTTTTGTTAAAATTCGTGGAAAAAAGAGAAAAGCATAGTGTATTTGATACTGTAGTGTATTACTACTTACCAATTAACACAGCTAATAAAAATTTGTTGCACTAGAAAGACGTAGCAAAACAAAAACGACGACAAAATTTGAGGGAAAACGAGACAAACAGAAAAATACCCGTATCTTCCGTCTCGTGACACTACTGTATGTTTTGTGACTCTACAATGGGTGATGATCATAGTTCGAATCCCAGCAATTTTTTTTTTTTGCAAATTTACTGACTACCAGGTGACTTAAATAAAATCAACTTTAAGTTAGTTCAAAAGTAATGCAGAGGGAGACAATCGACTACCGTCCAGGACATCGCAATGTCAAAATAGCTAGTTGTTTCCTTTGGAAAGCAATCAAAAGTGTCAGTCAGTAGTGAAGTTTTTGTGGCGGAATACTTTTACAGAAAAGTACATGTGATAAATGAAGAAGGTTGAAGAATATAAATTATTTCGCATTGATTCAGATTCTGTGATTCAGATTCTTTTTAATTCAAATTTAAACTTATCGATTATTAACAATATTTCGCTACATAATTTTTTAAATTTGATGAATCCAGGGGAACAATTACGGCATCCGATATCGATCGAAATTTCCATACAACCACAATTAAAATTGCATAAACATTTTTCGATATCGAATAGCGTAATTTGAACCAAGTTTGTGAAGAAATTTATTTAGAATGTAGGTTAGGTTAGGTTAGGAAGGGTAATGTTTTACTGCACCTCGACTCGGAGACCCAATTGGGTCCATTGTGATTCCCTTCTGTTTCCCATAAAAAAAGTAATATTCACCCTCCCATTTGCAGCCAGAAGTGAACTTATTATCCATCACTAAGCCACCGTATTACCATAATAAAGCCCCTGATGTCCTCTAGCTTACACTTTCCGACTTCAGTAATGCTTTAATGGAAACGTCTGCTCAGCCATCTAAGCCTTTGACGTTGCAACTTCGGGCAATGACAGGTAATATGTTCAATGGTTTCTGGTTCCTCTTCATCCCCGCATATCCTACAAAAATCTGGAGTGCCAGTCTCCCAAATGCTGGTTCTTGCTCTGACCGAGCAGTGACCAGTCAGCACGCCTATCATGATTCGCATCGCCTTCCTATTCATGTCCAGTAGTAGTTTAGATCTTCCTGAGTCTAGTTTTGGCCAAAAACCCCTCGATACTCTACAATCCTCCCTACTTCGCCATGAATTGTTGGTCCTGCTTTATACTCAATCACTGAGTTCCTTATAGTAATGACCTATCGGTAATTTCACCGATCTGTCCGACAATCCCTCATCCAACGCCGACCCTATTCTTGCCAGCTCATCAAAAAACAAAACATTTTTTTAAAGCCTTATTAAAAATTTTACAAAATGTTGCTCTAAGCTTGTTAGCAAGCAAGTATCATTAAAATTGAATTTAAATATTATTAAGAATAAGAAAAATACAGTGCGTTGCAAAAAAACAACATTGCAGGACTTAAAGGACTTGTATTGTCTTAACTTGTAGATACTTAATTTTTAGTTACTCCAATTAACATTTGATTGAATTTGTTTATTTTGCCAAATAATTGCTTCACTAAAAATTAATTTACGTTTGCATTAAACCTTGTAAATGTTGGCCATTACTGTTATTGAAGAGAAAATAAAAATAATGGAAAAATTAAATTCAAGTCGCATAAGTATGTTTACATACATACATATGTATGTATGTATATATGTAGAGATAATTGGCCTTGTTATCTCTCAAATATAATCGACCACTAGTCGTCGTTCTAGATTCTAGAACATACTTGTTTATCTTTTATTATTAGATTGTATTTTGTTTGTGTTTCCTCATCTCGTTGGTTTCCTTCAAGTACATAAACTAAAATAACAGATGAAGAAGATTCTATACAAGAAGATTTTTGTTGTAAGCAGAGTTATTAAAGAATGCATTCCGTATAATTTGTAATATTGTAAATTTTAAGGAGCATTAGCAAAAATATACTTGTTTGCGTGTAAATTTAAAATTTTGTTTTTTTTTTAATTTTTTATGTTTAATCGTCATAGAAACCCATGGTATCTCTGCATTTTTGCTGCTGTGTTCAGCAATTTTAAGTAAAATCGTATGAGCAAGATTTTTGGGGAACAGTTTAACCCTCTAACTCTCTTGCGTGTGGCAATCTTTCGAAAGTTTTAGCAATCGATAAATTTTATTTAGACAATTTAGTAATCGATAAGTTTTCTTTAAATTTTTTTTATAATAATCGATAAATTTGTTATAGACAATTATAGTAATCGATAAATTTTCTATAACAAATTTTACTAATCGATAAATTTTCATAACAAATGTTAGTAATTGATAAATTTTCTATAGAAATTTTTACTAATCGATTTTTTTTCTATAGACAATTTTAGTAATCGATTAATTTTCTATAAAAGATATTAGTAATCGATAAATTTTCTATAAAAAATTTTACTAATCGATATATTGTTTTACCAAATGTTAGTAATTGATAAATTTTCTATATAAATTTTTACTAATCGATTTTTTTCTATAGACAATTTTAGTAATCGATTAATTTTCTGTGAAAGGTGTTATTAATCGAAAAATTTTCTATAGATAATTTTAGTAATAGATAAATTTTCAGAAAAAATGTTAGCAATTGATAAATTTTCCATAGAAAATTAAAGTAATCGATAAATTTTCTATTCTACAGAAAATTTTACTAATCGATTAGTTGTTATTAGAGATGTTCACGTGAGTGTTTTCTGACTCACGAAACGCACGCTCACACAGAAAAATATTTTACTCACGCACTTTCACGCACGAATGATTTTGAACATTTTCACGATCACGCACGCTCACGAATAAAATATTTTTAATCACGCACGAGTGGTTTACAACTTATCACGATCACGCACGCTCACGAATAAGTATGTGTATAATATAATTTTCATGTTTTTTGGGTTGAAAAATAGGTTCTTTCATATGCATATGTACATACCTGTGTATATATGTATGCTCGTGTTTTTGTAAAATTTACAATGTAAATTAAAATAAAGCAAAGTTAATTTAATATCGTTTTAAATATTCGTATTCGCTGATATCATTTTAAATATTCGAATTCGAATTCTCGTATATCAAAAATGGACATTCCGCACATGTATTTTTGTATACATACATAATATAAATATTAAGGTAAGACGTATGATCAATTAAACAAATGATAATCAAATAAATGAGAAAAGCATATTATATGAGAAAACATACAAATTTCTAAAATTTTTCTGTCACGTAACATTTTCAAAGACTCCCCCACCATAACAAATCATAACAAAACTCGAACCCCACCCTCCCTCCTACAGCGTTACGTAAAATATGGACAGCCCCTAAAGCAAAAAACAATTTCTGCGGTACAATTCGTCAGTAGTATTGTTGACAAAGGCACGTTTGAATCAGTAGTATTTCTCAATTGATACTTCCTAAAGGGTATCTAAGAAACATACATACATACTTACAAAGGTTTATGTATACAAAACAAAATGCTCCGAATTCGTAAAGAATTCGTAACGATTGGCCGACAAAATCTTCAGATTTCGTCACCGAAATATTACCGAAATCGTAACAATTTTTGTATGAAATGGTTGATACGACTTCGTAACGATATGTCGTTACGATAAGTCGGTACGAATTCCTAACGACATGTAGGTACGATTTCTTTTTGCTTTTATAGCAGAGTA
This sequence comes from Tachina grossa, assembly GCA_949987645.1. Classification (NCBI taxonomy): domain Eukaryota; kingdom Metazoa; phylum Arthropoda; class Insecta; order Diptera; family Tachinidae; genus Tachina; species Tachina grossa. The sequence continues at coordinate 23,916,260 of OX465276.1, read as the reverse complement.
CCGCTTCACTGTTATGTTGCTGCTATTGTCGAAATAATTTGCACATACTCACGTTTTTTAATATTTGTTACAATCCTTTTTTTTATATCAACATATACATATTTATTTAAAAAAAAAATTCACAAACTTTGACTTATGTACTCAAAAATCAAAGTTTTAATGTTTAAAACAAATTGTTCAGAGAAACTACCGAAATGTCTTAACGAATTCGGTACGACAAGTCTGACTTCAGAAAAAGTCGAAACATTTTGTTTGGGGGTATTCATTATGTTTATAAGCTCATACTACCATACATATTACTATACATATGTACATATATGCATTTATTATTATAAAATAATTTATTTCAAATGATTGAATACAGTTACATATGTACCTATGCAGGGATGTTCTCTCGTGAGAGCGTGAGAATTCGTGCGTGATTATTAAAAAAAAGCTCACGCACGAGTAAATTTTTTTCAATCACGCTCACTCACTCACGGGTCATTAGTTATAGTATTTGATCACGAATCACGTGAATCACGTGTGACTCACGCGTGACACAATAAAATCACGACATTTGCACATCTCTAGTTTTTATAGAGATTTTTAGTAATCGATAAATTTTCTATAAAAAATGTTAGTAATCGATAAATTTTCTTTATAAAATTGTAATAATTGAAAAATTTTCTATACAGGGTATTTTAGTATTCGATAAATTTTTAATAGAAAATGTTAGTAATCGATCATTTCTCTATAGAAAATTTTAGTAATCGATCAATTTTGCATAGAATTTTTTTTTTTTTTGTAAAAGATTAAGTAATCAATTAATTTTCGATAGAGAATTTCAGTAATCGATAAATTTACTATAAAAATTTTAGTAATCGTTAAATTTTCTTTAGAAAATTTTTGCAATTGATAAATTTATATACAAACATTTTTTTATAAAAAATTTTAGTAACCGATAAATTTTCTAAAAAATTTTTAGTAATCGATAAATTTTCTATAGAAAATTTTAGTAATCGATAAATTTTTTATAAAAAATTTTAGTAATCCATAAATTTTCTATAGTAATCGTTAAATTTTCTATATTTTTCTTTCTTTAGTAATCAATAAATTTTCTGTAGATAATCTTAATAATCGATAAATTTTCTATAGAAAATTCTAGTAATCGATAAATTTTGTATAGAAAATTTTATTATTATGCGCCAATCCATAACCGACACATCTTTTGGACCTCGTGTTTTGTTTTTTTTTTTTTGACCGAAATCGATTATTTACGATCGCAAGTAATTGTTTTTGGTCAAAAAAATAAGTTCGAATATTATGTTATGGTTATGGCACGACATTTTCTTATAAAAATTTTGTCTATTAATAAATTATCTGTTTTTTTATTTATCTATACAAAAAAAAAATACTTGTCGATAACTCTATTGCCAAAAATTTCTTTTACCGACATATTTTCTACAGCAAACTTTATTTATCGATAACTTTTTTATATACAATTTCATTTAACGATAACTTTTTAATCAAAAGTTTTATTTACTTGTGAATTGTCTTTAGAAAAGGTCATTTATCGATAATTTTCTAGAGAGAAATATACTATTAGATAAATTTTTTTCCATAAAAAAAAAAAAATTTATTTGTCGATCATCTGTTTGTGGAAGTTTTTGTTACTGGCAAATTTTCAAATAATATTTGTCACTGCATTTTCTGGGCAAAATTTTATTTATCGATAGTTTTTTTTGCACAAAAAATATTTACCGCTGAATTTTGTTTGAAATATTTTTCTTTATTGTTAATTTTTCCTCATAAAATTTCACTTGTCAATAACTTTTCTGGAAGGAAAGTTTTTGTGGAATATTTTAACCCTTAAGCCTTTTACGTTTAAGATTTTTTTAACCCTATTGGTACTAAAGGTCAAATAACAGTTTTATATAAACGGTGAAAATGTTAAATATACTTAAAAAAATTCTGTATTTTCACCTGTCACATCTTTTAGCTTTGGTAAAAGCTGCAGTTTGTTGTTGCCGTGTTTTAAGTTTAAAAAGACGAAGCCAATCGAGAATTCCGCTAAAATTTCATGCTGAATTCTCCCAGATGGAGAAGAGAGATCCTATAGCTGGAATGCCAGTGTGAATAATTAAAAAAATTCCCCTTAAAATCACTTAAAATTTTTACTGATTTCTGGGGCCTAAGTTTAATTTAGAGCTTTGCTATATTCAGAAATTCATGGTAAAATTTGCTGGCGAATATTTTTTAAAACAAATTCTAATCGTTTAAAAATTTATATTTTGTATTCTTTTTCGAAAGGAATATGTACAATGTGCGAGCTTTTGCAAAAGAGCTTTGTGCTTTCACTTCGACCAGAGCGAATTAGATATCGGCGACAGGAATGCTTGCTGCTTACTTTGCAAAGAAACAAAAATAAATTGTTAGAGCTTTTAAAGCTGATTAGTAGCTGGATTCAAACCATCAAAACTTTCAAAGAAGTATTTAAATTCATTTCCTAATTAGAACTTAGAAAAAATATTTAATCAACAGGCTTCTAAGAATCTAAGTTCAACTCTGAATATGAAACCAGATGACGTTGAATCTCGTTGCACAATGGATTCCTTTGAAATCTGTTCTGTTTATTTTTTTTTTAAATAAAAAAGTTTTCTGTTTACTTGCTGTTGACTGGATGCTGCTTGTTTGTTACGTTGACTGGTTGGATAAATAGTTTTTATTTCCTTTAAACAACTCTCTAAAAGGAATGTATGCACATGCATAAAAAATTAAAAAAAAAAATAACAATAATAAGAAAAAAATGCATTAGTATTTTAAGCTGCAGGCGTTGTAAGGTACTGAAGGATAACAAAAGCTGCAACAGCAGGCTTTCATTTTACAATCACCAGAAAAGTAGAATACATTTGGAACACAACGACAACAAGATTAAATACAAGTCTTGAATACAAAACAATTTTTCTGCAGCACAATCGAAATGTAATGAAATCGGCGAAGGGATTTAAGGAAATGGAGCGAGCAGCCAACCAATCTGGGGAATCGTGCAAATGTGCAAGTGTACTGGAATATTATAAATATTTATTGCACACTTATTAGACATTAAACGTGGCTTTCAGTAAAAAAATTATTCACATTTAGTAAACTAATTGTTAAACTACACAACATCATTGATATGGCATTAACAAACAATTTTTTAAGAAAAGAAGGGCAAGAAAGAAAGCATTTTCTTTCAATCACCTGTTGCTCTTTTGATGATTCTCCAGATTTCAATTGTTTGCAAAATATATTTTCCTGATGTCTTAGTTTTTTTTTTTTTAAAGAGATAAAATAACAAGAAAAAGCTGTTGACTGAATTGATTGACTTTTTTTGCTTTTAAGTATTTGTGTGCACACAGTTTTAAACCCCTTTCGCAAATACTCGTACATTGCGCAAGCATGTCACACACACACACACACACACACACACTCACACACACGCACACACACCCAAAAGAAAGTTAATCATTTTTTCAAGCTTGTTTTTGTTTTACCTTCGCTAAATGAAATGAAACTTAAATTTGAATTTGAATGGAAATCCTTTTAGACTTTTTCCTTTTTTTTCTATCTACAGCATCATTCTTTTATTTTCTCTTTACCTTTATTTACACTTT